>JACTTY020000010.1:4933203-6166504 GCA_014595695.2 Epargyreus clarus clarus | reverse complement strand
ATACCTCAAAGAAACTTTAGTGTTTTTATATTAAAGGATTATTGTAACTGTTTTTAAAAATCGTTTTCATTACTTATATTATATGCATCTTTTATAACGAAAATAGACTTTGGTTTTAACCAGGGAAAACCATTGTTCGGAATAAGTGTTGAATATTATTTAGATGTTATGTATAACATAATTAAAATCTATGCCTTATGTGATCTAATCAAATGTTATAATTGTCAGTTATGTTATTTTGTGGTGCTATTATCAAAGCTAATCAATTCTGCCGAGAATTTCCAAGTTTGACTCTCAGATTTTTACTACTTTGGTCTTTCTTTAAATAATCAATTCTAATTCCAAGTTATCACAATATGACAAGCATTTGATGTCTATAAATATACTGATCTCTAAAAATATCAGTGATAGCCTAGTGGTTAAGAAACTCGGCCTCTCGATCGAGGGGTCCGAGGTTCAAATCCAGGCACGCACCTCTGATTTTCAAAGTGATGTGCGCATTAGAGATTAATTATCACTTGCTAAACGGTGAAGGAAAACATCGTGAGGAAACCTGCATAATACCTGAGAGATTTATATAAAAAAATCTCAAAGGTATTTGAAGTCTACCAATACGCACTTGGCCAGCGCGATGGACTATGGCCCAATCCTTCTCATTATGAGAGGAGACCCGTGCCCAGCAGTGGGACAGTAATGGGTTGTTGATGATAAAAATATCTATGAACAACGGATAAATACACGAGAAACCTACTGCAATTTATTTAACGATAAAAATGCACAATAATTCCTCATTAAGTTACGCTCCATATCCAACATTCCTATTAACGATTAAGCACAGGAAATATAAATAAGGTTTTTATTTCGCGTCCTAGAATTGCGAGAACAATTTTCGCAATTTTCGCTAAAGCAATTACACCCGCAATTAAAACCTGTGCCCTCGAGTTGCGGGAATCCAGACAATTCCGGACGCTGGTATTTTCTGCGACCCTAAACTGACCTCACACTACATAAAACTTTCGATTAAATTCTCAGAGAAATCAGATCTTTTAAACCGAATGCGGGGTTTTTGCCTATTAGGGCACCCTACAACTGTAACTGAAATGATGGGATGACCGAAATAAAAAAATAGTTTGCATATTCATTACACGACCTTAAATACATTTATATTATTGAAACTCTTAACTAATAATTATTATATATAGATGCAATACTAGCTGACCCGGCAAACGTTGTGTTGCCCTATAAATAAAAAAATGTTAAGGGTGAACAACCTTATCACTTAGGGGTATGAAAAATAGATAGTAGCCGATTCTCAGACCTACTGAATATGCATATAAAATTTGGTGAAAATCGGTTAAGCCGTTTCGGAGGAGTACGGTAACTAACATTGTGACACGAGAATTGTATATATAAGATATAGACTGGTACAATTATACTTACAAGCAAAATAAATATATCATGATGCAATAATCTTGGCATTCGACGAGATGCACTAATAACACACTTCTTAATTAACATAGTAAATTAGTCGTTTGACTCTTTTACATTTAGTACATTTTTCATTTACCCGTAATCAGAACAATGAGTCAATCCAATGCGAATACGTCATCAGATTTTTTTGTTTTAACAAATAGAACTGTACCTTTAGTATGAGTTTTTATGTTATTATGTTTTTACAAAAAATAATGTTTTTGTATTTGTTCGCGTATTTGCCCATACATTTCCATCAGCCCCTAGCGGTCTGTATCAGAACTGATTGGAAATGTATGGGCAAATACATAAACAAATACAAAAACAGTCATTTTTGTAATAACGTAAAAATCATACTAAGGGTACTGTATCTTGCTACAGGTCTGGACATCTTAATCTGGACAAACATTACAAAGAAAAATAATCCTTTATTTGTTTACTTAATGCAATAATACACATATACAAACTTTACAAAGAACAATAATCCTTAATGCAATAATACGAATATGTTGCCAATTTTCAACCATTACAAACAAGTCAGGTTGGCCGAGTGGTCTAAGGCGCCAGATTTAAGCTCTGGTTCCCGCGAGGGAGCGTGGGTTCGAACCCCACACCTGACATCCTCTATAGGCAATTCCCTTTTTGTAATCACTCACAAAAATTAAGATTCTAAAAAATATATAATTTTAATTCATTTTACGTAAATAAATTTTTTTTTTGCTTTTCTTAATTATTATCTTTTATTTACTACTTTCATAAGAAGTACTTTTTTATAATATAGAAGTAGCAGAGGAGCATGCAGTCCACCTGATGGTAAGTGATTACTGCCGCCCATGGACATCTATAAGCAACCCCAGATAGGAATAGATAATTCTACCTGAGGTCGGCCAAAGATGCGCTACCCCTGAGGACTAAGCTGGAACGCCTCGGAAAAGTATGTCTCCCTAACCATAACCTTTAAACCAGAACAGGACAGCGCTTAATACTGCTATTATTAGGCAGAAATCGGTGTGGCACTGGTGCCGCCGGAGTTCCACCACAAAGGTTTCTACCACCTCCAAAAGACTAGAAACAAAATACAATTTTAATTCACATACAGTCGGAGTAACTGAATAGATTTATTTTGCATATTCATCTATGTAACATTATTTACAAAATGTAAATAACAAAACTAGATAGATAGACACTTCATCATAAAGTGTTTTATAAATGTAATTATTTACATACGATCACTTATAAAAAGAAAAATGCTTGCACAACATTTAAAAGGATTTTGCAATAAGTTCAAAGGAACTCGTCTCCCTAATACACTTCGAATCGTTTGGCCTGGCACGTCTACTTTTGTAATCGAAGCGATAATTATTGATTATATCGTATTGTAAATTGTAATGGGCATGGTGACATATTTAGAAATCAATACTAATACTACTAATACTAAGACTACTAATGTATAGATATACATCAACTACTAAAAATCATATTACTCGTACTTCGACAATAAATAAGTTTTAACACAAATAATAGCACTTGTTTACTTTTTATTTCAAATTAAGCGCGAAAGTGATCGCACGTGTCATATACGCGATACGTTACGCTATACGCTATACGGTATACGTCGCGCCACGAAATAGCATAGAAACGTTTAAGCGATACGGTATCACGTATGAGGCATGACGTCATTGCTCTGATTAGATCAGTCATGGGTGACTATAGTATTTTTATATATTTTCTTATTAAAAATATTATTGATCTTGATATAGAGTTCTAGGAAAAGATACTACCAAAGCGCCACGAACCTCTAAATATCTGTATATTTTGTATATCATAATTGCACATACATTTCACAATTGGTAAACACTGAAAATAATACATTGAAAAAGGCTTGGTTACTACTTACCAATATGCTAAACTAAAATGGCGTCAATTAATGACGACCCGCATGGCATAATGATTACGATGTCAATTTGGCCTGCTCACAATTAAGATATCTGTATCAGATCTGGATGTTATGTACTTATATTCGTGCATGAATTTAATTAAATGAAAGCACTTTTAACAATGATACTGTTGGTGCCAAAATTTGTGCCAAAGAAAATAACGACAACATCACACACATGAAATTCATTCGCGCTAACCCTACAGAAAGAGCTACGAAGTATGCTTCCCGTGAGAAATACTTCGAACAAACGTTAACGTGGCTTTAAACGTAGGATCATAAAAGAGCCATTCCACGGCACTCGGGAAAATGCATTTTATAAAAAAGACGGAGAAATGTTTATTTTCCAAGTGAATTTTCAGCGTCGTCTGCGAATTTTACCATTTTCCATTTCTTTGCAACCTTTTGAGTTGTATACTGAAGCGTATTTACATGCAATATGATCTAAGTTTGATGTGACAACTTCTGGGTTTTTTGAATCATTTAATCTTCTTATTTCACGGAGCGCACGGCAGTTGAATACTTAAATCTTTTTAAGTAAAGTAGCCGTTTTTCTTTTCTTTTAATTGCAGTTATATATGTCCTGTTAAGTTGTAGTTCACGTAAAGAATAAAAAATGAGAGGTATTCAATGCGATATGAGATTTCAAAATAAATCGTGATATGTTTCCGCGAATATAAAGACAAAGTAACTTCTTTAAATTTGTGACCATGTTCAGTTTACTGGGTACCTACACAATATACACTATACCGTGCTAAAGGAACACTCTATCCATAAACCATATCCACCATAACCAACAGATACAGTCACACTTACAAGCGACACTTCAATATTACTATCTAACAAAATATTACTAATTGCATCGAAACTATGTAACGGCACGATAATAAATAGTCGGTATACCCTCGACAGGGGGACTATCCTGTACGTTCGTCAACAAAGTTTCGTATTCGTCCTATAGTTATCTGCAGAGAAATATGACGAACGGTGCGATAAAACCTGTCAACTTTTACGACATTTTTATGATGACGCGAATTTGTGCCCCCTTGTGGTTCTACTTCACATGCGTACCAATCACGCTAACGTTTCATACAGCGAATTAAATCACACGTGCGGATGGACACATACACACGGACATAAATCTGTGAAACGAAACAAGAACAGGCTCAGGCACATATATTATAACATACATAGTAGCAGACACGGTCGCGGACATAAAGCACGCGACAAGAAATAGGCATCATGCATACATATATACACAGAAGTAGTAGGTATCTTCCGTGGTTTTTGAAGCTCGTCCAAAACAGACGCCTAAAAGAAAAAATTAGGACATATCCGAAATCACGGACGAATCTAGGGATTTCACAGAGTAGACCTCAGATAGGGTTCAAATTCAGGTACACTTCTCTTCGAGCAGAATATTCATGCCGCACCATCGACTTGCTGGAACTTTACGCGCTGTTTTAATTACATGCACTAAATAATGTGACCATATTATTTATATTTTAAGGAATATCCCATTTTATTAGTCTTCATATCTTTTAGTTATTTTACTATACAATATTCTTTGTAGATCAAACGATAAGGTTTTAAATATATTAGAAGTCTACAATGCATTAGCAATAAATACAATTAATCTTTTTTCTGTACAGACAAGACGAGACAACGTTTTATTATATATTTTAGAAACGTGTAACAAAAGGTCAAGGACGCTGCCTACAGGCATCTGTTATGAACTCCATTAATCTCCGGCTAATTATACACTATTTATAATAAAAACAAACATCTTGAATTTAAGTACAGAATTATGTTTCAAGCAAAATTGTAGAACCTTACCAAAGCGCCGATTATATACAATCCGTATATATTATTGTTGCAAAGATAAATAATTAGCAGCAATTAGACGTCATCCGTAATTGGACACAATTGTTTTTAGATGATTACATATTACATTTTCTTTAGTTTTGATTTGTAGAAAGCGTCTGTAATAATAGTTTGGTTACTTCGATAAATATACACTATTCATTCAGAAACAGTAAATAATTTATAGAAATAATATAATAATAAGTATACAGCATATTAAATAACAATGTCTAAGTAACTTACAATAATATTGCATATTGTGTTTTTAAATATAAAATTAAATAAACAAAAAATTAGACCCGTGATAGCATTTTAGCAACCACTCATAATTACATTAATGTGTATAATACTGTATATTTTTATTTTAATATCCTGGTTTTTAGTAACGTAATTATGGAGTCACTACCTCTGTAAGTTTTCCTTAATAAACACCTGCTCTATTAAAGTTTAATTGCGCTTTGTACCTACCATATCGTGAATTACATTTCAGTTTTCAGTTCGCCTCCTTCTGGTTAATTATTGGAGTTGAGTGTTGTATTAAGAGTCGAAGTTATGTAGTTACTGTTTGATATTTAATGTTGATTTTATTGGGTACTTTCGTGTATTTCTACTTGTCTTATAATATATGAATGATAGTAAATGAAGGTGCAGTCCTTGATAGTAAGTGTACACTTCTGCTCATGGACTAACTAACTAACTCCATATAGACCAGGGTTTCTATATTGATTAGTTACTCTTTCACTTCTGATAACTACGGTGGTAGTTTGTCTTTTATCTAAGCCGTTCTTGCGTTCTGTGGAAAGGTGTGAATGCCGGCTGACTGTAACATAAGGGGATCTTGATCCTTAGAAATTACAACTTATCTATGACTGCCTTCAGAAGGAACCAGTGTATTATATGGAGTTGGATACAGATGTGGGACTTAGGCGACAGTAATCACATATCTAATTTTATTCCTTTATTTATGTTTTATTTTATTTTATTATTTACTACTTCAATCTTATTAAAAAATATCTAATAATTGCACTATTCAAACCCACTAAGACTCATAAGTCACAAAAACTAAAACGCATTTAAAAGATAAAATCCCTCATTACATTTCATTTTATACAGAATATCTCAGCTAAGGGACGGTTAGGGATCTCTTTGACAGCACCCTCGCTTAATAGAGAAAACTTTCAAAATAATTATAATGTGTTGCAGTGGAGCGGGATCGACGTGAGAAGTGCACTTCAGAATAATGACGAGGATGCTAGGGTTGACACTTGGCGTTTTATAATATTAACATTTTTTCTTTAAAAATGTCTGTATTTTTCAAAGAAAAAATATTAATCAAATTATAAATATAAGATACCCCTATATTATATGTAGTGATTTATGTAGTGACCACGATCTGCTTGCCGTGCAACAGGGACGAAATATCGGCAATAAACTATCATCCTATCGTACATACCTACCCGTTAAATTACAATAAAATTTGTCAATTCACACTATCTTTAAAATCATTTAAAAATATATTCTTAATGCAAGTATTTAGGTATTATTTAATTGTATTACACAAGTTCTGTGATTTTATCTATCGATAATTTTAAAACATTTATATGTATAAAATGGCCATTTGCCATTTAATGAGCATTTAATGTTTGATAATCGTTCAATGTATTAAATGTTTGTATCCAAACATTGAATACATGGAACGATTATCAACGGGCGATACTCTTCCGATCCACACTTACTGGGGTGATTTTTTGTCATTAGGATTTTCTAAGAAGAAGGGCTTCCCAATGCCCAGCAACGACAATAAGAGCTTAGTGGCAATGATGATGATTACGCTGATGTATTTTTCTTTAATCTAATACTCGCATTAGACAATATAACATTCTTATGTCTTCCCAAAAATGTGGTTCTTAATAGTCATTTATTAGAGCACCGTGCTTAAGATTAAAAAGATATTTCCCATCCCTAATTCAGCCCGAAGCTAGGGCCGTTATTAGAAAATGTAGGGCTCGCTTCTTGAACACCCTTAGCAGTTAGTGTTTGCTCCATGAGGGATAACGCGATGCCTACGACTTTGAGAGTTAAATTCGCTTTGTTTTTTAAGTTACAAAGAGTTACTTTGGACCTAATATTATGCAGATGTCGGCGGGAGCAACGGTTTTTAATAAAATTGGCCAATTATTACAATAATTTTCTGAGATATTTTGATTTACACCAATTTATTACTTTACTAGCTGACCCGGCAAATTTTGTACCGCCTCAAAATCTATTTATCAAATATATTTCATATAAAATATAGCCTATGTTACTCGTGGATAATGTAGCTTTCGAATGGTGAAATAATTTGTAAAATCGGTCCAGTAGTTGTTGAGCCTATTCATTACAACCAAACTAAACAAAGTTTTCCTCTTTATAATATTAGTGTAGATACGCATTTATAGCCGATCATATCACATTCTTATCGAAATATTTTATGATAATTAATACATTAGAGTGCAGTGAATTCTATAGTCACACATTAGTCATAAATCTACAACAACTTACGATAATTAAAAACAATGGTATCCTTCAATTAAACCATTTTAAATAGAGGTTAAAATAATAACTATTCGATATTCCATGGTGCATATGTAGTGTATTCGTATGCCCGCGGGTACGCTCTACGATATATGGATGTCCAACTAAGTATAAATATTATACAAATAGTCAATAACAATACCTTATTTATTATTGAAATTTAAAGCATTTTCGAAATATTTGAGGACATTACAGTATCATTGTAATACTGAAATAACTGACGCAAGTTTAGATTATGAGATTATATCACAATAGATGACGGTATTAGCACGGTGTTTATAAAAGAAAACTTATTTAATAAAGTATGTTCGATAGTAAGACAAAATTTGTCACAAAGTTGACGTTTTTTCGTTGTTTTGTAAATAATCTCCCGATGGTATGACAAAGCTCGTCAACTATTTTAACTATTTTTATAAATAATGACTTTGTTCCTTCTTCTAAAAGTAGTGCCGTTAACGCGATAGACATTTACTTTATAGTAATAGTAAAAATCCGCTTGCAACATGTAAACGTTAGTGCAGATACGAGGCGATTACCGACAAAGTACAACAAAGTAACGACCATAACTGGTGCGCTATCCTCAACGTTATATAAGCTATGTACGATAAAAGTGTAATTGTTGTTGATAGTACATAACGCTACTTGGACTTTGCTGTAGAAAGACCACGGTCTTCGGTCTTGTATATTTTCTCTAAATATTGGTAAAGAAGTTATTCTAACTGGTGCTGCATCTAATATAAATTTGACATACTATAAAATCTATATTTAAGTAATTTTAGCATTCATTCGTTTGATTTGTGATAAAGTTTGTTTTGTGAAATTTAATTAAAATAAATAGTTATATTACATCTGTCAAGACATTTCGATAGAGTCGTGTATCATTTACTACCGTCAACATATATGTTATCTTTACACATGTAATGTATTGAAACATGAATATGACGTAATATGTAATTATGACTACAATTTTTTTTAAAGTAAGTTACAAAATCATATTTTAAATAATTTTGTTTTCAAAAAAGGCTGATACGCCAGAATAAATTATTACATTTAATTTAAAAAATCTTCATTAGATCCATAAATCAATCTGACGTTAAACGTCTGTTTTAACTCTTAACCTTAGCTTCGTAATTATTGTTAGTAGGCACATACCAATATAATATAGATAGATAGATGATAGATAGTTTTAAAACAAAGTTGATACAAAATTTATTTAAATGCAGCAGTTTACTACAGAAACAAAGTAAGAACGGTAATGGTCTTTATTAACAAAGTAATGACCATAAACGCCGCAAAGGATAACTAAGTTTAGAACATTAACTGATTATGATCTCATAACGTAATAACCGATAGCATTAAGTTAAGCAACAAAGCATTTTTGCTGCTGAAAGGTAAGTTAAAAAGTATCAATATGAAATACATTTTCAGAAGAAAGGATTCATATTGGAACGCAGTTCATGTTCAATGCAACCACCTCTGACTTTTCATATCTTCATGATGAAGCAACTAAGTTTACCTGAGTGCTTTATTAAAAAATTGAAGTAAATGTTTATAAGGTGGTTTAGAAGGATGAAGACTTCTAGTCTTAGTGGTTCGACTCCGGCGGCATCACCGCCACACCTATTTCTGCCTATTAAAAAGTAGTGTAAAGCGCTGCTGTAGTCTGGTTTGAAGGGTGTGGTAAGGGAGATATACTTTTCCGAGGCGTTCCAGCTTAGTCCTCAGGGGTACTGGCGCAGCTTTAGCCGACCTCAGGTATACCTTCCTATAAACAATGTTGTTATATCACCTTCAAAGTCGGATTGCCTCGTAACACTCTTATCTGTTCCGTATTCCAAAGTCTTGGTAACAAGCTGAAGAAATATAAAAGCAAATGTTGATAATGCATCGCACCGGCTGGCGATGTGTTTAGTGGAGTAAAAACTTTGGTTAACAACTATAAGCTTAAGCTTTTTAGCATCCTTTTTATGTATTGCAGATTTAGTCTAAGGGAGCTTATACACGAGCGACAGTTCATATCGACGACTGTCGCCGACTATTGTCGCTGAATGTCACCGCATGTCGCCAATGTCGCAAGCTTTGGTGACATTTCGCCGTGAACTTTTGCTCATTTGTTACTATCCTTAGTAACAGCATAAAGCTTTACGGGGAGCAGCAACCACTATACCGGTATGATATGCAGAGGTTTCTGAGTTCGATTCCTGGAGAGACAAGCATATATAAGTGTTGATTTGAGATTTATGTTCTATTGGCTTTTGTGTCCCTGTCCTTGTGAAAGCTGTTAGTTTCGATTTTTCTCAACGTTATTAAAATAATCTTTTGCAAGCGCAAAAATATAGTAAATAAATATCTTATCCCAAATGTGCATTATATACCAATTTTTGTTTATGATTTGTGTTGTTGTTATTAAAATGTGCGACTAAGCAGTGGACACATTTTAATTATAATACCACAAACGATTTCTCATCATTACTCTAGAATATGTTGACTCATAAAGAAAGCCTTAAGGCATAAAACTTGTTTACACAATAAACTTGTGTGACTCATTTTATAGCTTCATTAAAAAGGATGGTGAGACATCAAAACTAGATATTTGAGTATCAGTTGTTAGTCATAGGTAAGATGTCGGTCTAGCAGGAAATGCCGGATAACACGCCGGATAAATAATGACCTACTTCAAATAAAGTCTCCTCGTACACTACAATTATCAATAAAATCATAGTCTAAGCACAGATTATTAAATAATTACTACGCAAGTCTAAGCTAGCTTATCCTATGATATCTAAGGTAGGTAATACAGTCGCTGTAACCTTATACGAGTACATGAACAACAGACAAAACGGCGCCGAGAGACCTTAACAAAATGGCATTGAATGTTACAAATTTTAGTGTAAACCTAATTTGATCAGTCGCAACTTGTTCGCTATCTTGATGAAGGGCTTCACGGTGTAACAAATGTATGTATCGCACATAAAAATTGAAGGACAATTTCCCCTTAACATAAAAATATAAAATTGCGTCCTCTGACAATTGCAACCCAGTGTAACATTTCAATGGTAGCAGTGGACAGTCACTCGTATGTTAACTCCCTAAAGGTCTAAGAAAAACTAGTGAGATTTAGTCACAAAAATCAAAATAGACTTCTTACATTTGTCATATTCAGATATATCACTTACGACCTCTGCATTATAAACATAGCTATGTACATATAACAAGAAAAGATAACATAACATAAAGAAAACAAAAACATTTACGTCGATTAACATAACATAACAGGATATGACCTCTAAAGTACACGTAAATTGTCTTATCTAAGGGTCCAAACAGACATGCTACTTTCTTCATGGGCATTCGACGATTAAGTTAACATAAGCTAACAAACGCAACACCTCGCACACGTTAAACGGCCAGTCGCAGCTACTTTCGGAGGCTCGATTCAGTAACTGTACAATAAAAATGCAACGTAGTGACAAAATAGCATTTTTAGAGACCCCAATGATGTGCAGCAAAACACCAAAGGTCAAAGGCAGCACTGATGTAATCGCCAAAACGCAAATCGCTGATGCTAAAAGTTGCTAGTCTGATAGTGCCCTAAAATCAGTATTTCTATTTTTAGGGCTTATAAAAACTAGAATAATGAAACTAATCTTATTTCACTTATCTTAACAGGTTCCATGACGTCTGTTGTTTATTTCTTGATATTATTTTTATTATTAGATATCATCAGACCACTTTAAAAGTTATATTCCTTCTTGATATGACTCCGGATTCACTGCTACACCTATTTCTACGTAACAACAACAATATTAATCACTGCTATATTAAGATTTGGTGTGGTAAGAGAAGGACATTTATACAAAGCATTCAATCTGAGGCTTCTGTGGAAACAACGGACATATGGCCTAATGAAGGGCAACAGTCCACAATGTTGTTATGGTGTTTATTTCGAAAATGCACTCATTTTGGATAATAAGAGCTACTTGCTTTACATAGGCAAAAAATAAAAACTTTAAAAAACTTTGCTATAACAAATTGTTTTTTGGAACGAAGTTCCTTATCGCGCGGTACGCTGGGTAAGGGAGCTACGAGTAGGCGAGCGTCACGAAAAATCCTCACGACACTTGTGCTATAGTGTGTAGGACTCGGAGAGGGGGCAAGGCGAGTATAGCATTCGACTTATTCGTTCGTTCTCTCTTTCTCTCTTGACAGTGACATGCCACGCGACGCGCGCGTGTGTATGTAGTTTTAGTTATTTTGAATATTTTTAAAAATAAACAATGGATATTTTAGTCACCATAATCCAATTGTTACTAAGATTGATTTTAATAATTAAATTAAAATTATTGACATAATTAGGTTGATATTTATATAATAATTAAATATATTAAATAAAACAAAAGGTTATATTCATAACTTAAAAAAAATATTGATTACAATATTATAAGCATTCCTTCACTTAGTTCATTTATCATTAAACTGCTAAATATTGTTAATTTATTTAATTATACCTCCTATAATACTTACATATTTCAAAACGAAAGGAACTTTGTTCCAATCGGGTGTCCCACATGTGACACCTCAGACATATTTTTTATGAAAAATTGCTCACAATAAATGTTACATGCTAAGAATAGCTCGATTTTTATCATTTACCACAAAACTCATTAAGTTACGTAAGTTATTAATTAAATTGACCTTCAACGAATATAACACTCTGATTTTATCATTATTTCCTTACATGTAATATGAATTATTATACATATTTATTTACAAGGAAAATATTATGATCTTAAAATAATAAGATGTTTATTTGCAACTCCGTCAAACGCACTGCGAGAAAAAACGTAGCAAAAACTTAATAAGATAAATATTATATAATGTATTCCGATAAAAGGCTACGTATAAATAAATTTAAAAAACAATTGCACGAGTGCCTCCTTGAAAAATGTTTCTATACTCTGAAAGAATTTATGCCCTAATCATAATTTTATTCTATTAATGTAATGACATAATTTCAATTAATGAATTAATATAATGACATAATTGACATAAATTAAACAATGCTGTACCTACTAACACTATAAAAATGTATTTTGCACGCCAAATATGGCAAATGTGAGAAACTCTCTAACTCTGTACAACCTACTAACCACATTAATGCAAATAAATAATTATGACTTATGACTTATGTATTCTGGTGTTAGTCCTACAAACTGCATGTGTCAGATCCCGCGTATGACGAATTAAGAGGCATGTGTCGTCGCACCGCGATTTGATAGGGTACGATTCCACATGTCTCGATCTGAACACTTATGCAACAGTAACTACTACACAACCCCACAAAGAGAAATAAATAAATATAAGGATGATAAATAGGAAACAAAGGAATATATATTAATGGTCCATGTGTCGGCGCACCGCGATTTGATACGATTGCGCCTTCACATGGCCCGATCGATACATTTATCAATTTTACTAATAGATAAAATACTATAATTAAATATATTTACATACATATATATGTTGCGCATTGATGGTCTGCACTTATGGCTCCCTTAGCCGCCTCTTACAGCATCCACGGGAAGAGATGGGGAGGCCCTATTCTACTACGCCTCCGCCGTGAGGCCCCGGTCACGGAGGAGGGCTAAGTTAGAACGCCTCAGATAAATACGAGTATGTATTCCTTACCGCACCCTTCGTAACACAGTAACGCTTAACAATGCTGTTATTAGGCAGAAAAAGATGTGGCAGTGGTGCTTTGGAGACGAACTAAAAAGGGTAACGGCAAAGGGTACCTCGAAATACATATGTTCTGGGTCTCGATGTTTGTATACTCATCTTTGTGTGTGTCTATATACAGAAAGTCCGAATATACAGCTAAAACGATTTTAAATCATGTGTTGAAATGATAAACACCAAAGTGGACAAAACCAACGCCAGTTTGATTCCATTTAAATGTTTATTCACAAACGAAACACGAAAATAGTTATTTCACACGTTCTGAATTCTATTTCCGATCGTAGCTCAGAAATAATTTGAACGATAAACGAAATAAAATCACAGCACTATGCTGAGCCTGTCGCATCGCTGCTCTGAATTAGGGTTGCCGCGCGTTTGGATTAAAAAATATATGATAGCTCAGGAACTATTTATTTAGGAGCTGGAAGTATAATTATACACTCTGCGTTTGAACGCCAGACCGAGCAGCCCCGCCTGCTCGCGCTCTAAGTGTTCGCTAACCCAGATTTTTTTGTCTGGCCTTTCGGCCGGTTCTCGACTACTCGATTTTTATCGGTAGCGGTCCGTGCTTTGTTTATTGCCAATTTATTGGGAATAAACAAAACTCACGTCCCGACGCGTTTGAGTTGGTGGATACCTAACGGTGCCAACGAAACCAGCTAGCGTTGACCCGGTGCGCTTCTCAGACCTCTCGGCCTGAGAGAAACCGGCAGACCCGATCCCACTGCACTTGGGCTATCCCAAGGGTGACGGTAGCAGTTACTTTCCCTTAGGGGTAATTGCATTTCCCTCCCCCTCCCCGTTAGCTCCCTGCCTCGGCAGGGAGGCATCCCTGGTTACCATGGCCTACATGGTAACGGATAGGTTTTTCGAGGCTCTGTCCTCCCTCTTGAGCAAGGAGCTCAACCGCCCCATTGACGCTGTCAAACTCCGCTCCCTTTGCGAGCCCTTAAAGTCCGTAACGGATCCCCTGTCCGTTACCGATTCACCCGCATCCCCTGATGCCACCCCGAGACACGAGATGGACTTTGACGCCATCTCGCTAAAACGCCCCGCCTCCTCCGACGAATCGTCGGAGAACACCCTCATCTCCGCCGCCTCCTCCGACGACGACCAGGGTTTCACCCCTGTCAAGTCGAAGAAGACCAAGAAACGACCGGTCAAACGCGTCGCTAAGGCGACAAGTGAGACTTCTTCCGAGGCCTCTATCGAAGCCACCCCAGCCCCAGCGGCCCCCGCTCTGGCCCCCGTGCCAAAAGCCTCCACTCTGGCCCCCGTGCCAAAAGCCTCCACCGAGCCCCAGAGCTCAACCCCCGCGGCTAAGCCCCCCAAGCCAGCCACGCGCTGCGAACCGGCACTTGCCAAGTGCAAACCGCCCCCACACATTTTCTTCAGGGATAAGTCGAAATGGTCCGACTTCTCCAAGACCCTCAAGGAACGAAAGATCCACTACACCAAGGCACATAACCTTCGCGATTCTATTTGCGTTTCATGCCCCACCACAGAGGACTTCAGGAGCCTCATTAGGCTCCTAACCCACCTACAACTCCCGTACCACACGTACGCATTGGAAGAGGACCGCAAAATCAAAGCGGTCCTTAGGGGTCTCCCCTACGAACTTCCCACCGACGAGATCCAAACGGATCTAGTCAACCAAGGGTTCCCCGTGGAAGGAGTACACAAGTTGTACAACCGCAACGGGGTCAAATACCCTCTAGCCCTGGCCATTCTAGCCAAGACCCCGTCCTCCAAGGACATTTTCAAGGAGAAGGAGCTCACAATCTGTGGCCTTTCTGAGATCAAGGTGGAACCACCTGACAAGCGTGGTTACCCTGCCCAGTGCCACCGCTGCCAGCTTTACGGCCATGCAGCGGCGAACTGCACTGCCCCCCCAAGGTGCGTCAAGTGCCTCGAACCCCACGCCACACGTGAGTGCAAGAGGACTCGTGAAGACGAGTCCCCTCCTGCCTGCGTGCTATGCACCACTTCCGGGCACCCGGCTAACTACCGTGGCTGCCCGAAAGCCCCCCGTCCCGCTCAAAAGAAGGTTGCCAAAAAGCAGCCCTCGAAAGCAGGCCCACCTCCGGTCAATTCGACCAATTTCCCGCGGCTAGGGGCCTCCAAAACCCCAACCGCTCCCATGAGTTGGAGGAAAGTCGCACCCGCGACCACCCCACCAACCCCGGCCCCTAAGGCCACTCCCACTCCCCGTCCCACCCAAGATGCATCGGTAAGGGAACATATCATGTTCCTTGTCGACTGCGTTAAGGGCGTGGACCTCGACGAGATCATACTCGTCTCCCAAAAGATGCGTAACGCCAGCCAGGCGGAGCGCATCGCTATCTACTCCGAACACCTAGCGTTGTTCAAATCTATTCAATGAGTAACGTTCATACTCAACCCCTTCGTCCCGGTCGTCAAAAACCTAAAGGCGTCTCGCTTATCTCCTTCAATGCACGAGGTCTAAAGCCTTGCATTCCCGAACTCAAAGAGTTCATCCGCAACAGGGACATCGACCTGTTGCTTGTTCAGGAAACTTTCCTCAAGCCCTCCCTTAAAGGCGTAAGTCTCCCCTCTTACGCGCTTGTACGTAATGACAGAGCCGACGACCGTCGTGGCGGAGGCACTGCCATCTACTACAAGAGATCCTTCCATTGCACCCCTCTGGAAACACCCAAGCTCACCAACATGGAAGCCACCATATGCAAATTAGGTATGACAGGACAGCCGTCCCTGATCATAGCCTCAATTTATCTCCCCGCCCATAAAGCCCCTCTCCAAAGCGACTTGGAGGCCCTCCTCTCGCTCGGAGACTCTGTCGTACTATTTGGAGATTTCAATTGTAAACATACCGTTTGGAACAGTCGTCTGACTAATACCAACGGTAATAAACTCCTAACCATTTCCCGCGCACTGGACTTTGATATCTTCTCTCCAATAGCGCCAACCCACTACCCCGATCGGGAAGACCAAGAACCCGACGTGCTGGATTTCGCCCTACTCAAAGGCGTCGCGCTCAATACAAGAGCGATCGAAACATTGAACGATCTGGGCTCAGACCATCGTCCAGTCTCTCTCCAGTTAGGTCCCTATGATCCAACTCCCCATACTTCCTCGAAAACCTTCACCAACTGGGAAGGGTACGAGAAATCTCTCACCTCGGCCATAGAGGCCCCCGATTCACCGTATGCTATTCCCCCAGGCTACCTTGTTAGCACGGACAAAATAGACAGTTCGGTCAACTCACTCACCCAGCTAGTTCAGACTTCGCTTCATGACAACGCGAAGGTGGTAGAGGTCCCGAACCGCAAACTACCTCGCGAGGTCAGGAAGCTAATCCAAACTAAGAACGCAGCCCTCAGATGGGCCGCTAAGTATCCCACCCCTGTCCTTAGGAGGCGCGCTAACGCCCTCCAAAGGAAAGTCAGATCCCGGCTAGCCGAACTGAGGGACTCTAACTGGAACTCTCTCATGGAGGATATCCAACCTTCTCATGAGGCATTCTACAAAATCACTAGACGATTTCGTACCGAAGCCTTTTCTAGCACTCCCCCTCTCACGCGTCCCGACGGCAGCATAGCCTTCGAGGACACCGAGAAGGCCGAATGCTTCGCAGATAGCATCGCTGCGCAGTGCTCCCCCAGCACTCAACCGTGCGACCCTATCCACATTAACAAGGTGGAGGAGGAGGTCCTTAAAAAGATCTCTCTCCCTGTCACCTCTGCTCCCATTAAAATCACTACAGACGAGGTCCGGACCGTCATCCGCGGTTTGAAACCTCGCAAAGCCCCAGGTTCGGATGGTATCTCCAACCTGGCGCTTAAACACTTCCCCGAGCAGGTACTGACCCTTCTGGTCATTATCTTCAATGCCTGCCTCGACCTCAGCTTCTTTCCAACAGCCTGGAAGACAGCAACAGTTATCGGTATTCCCAAGCCTGGGAAACCGAAACATATTCCCTCCAACCACCGCCCCATTAGCCTCCTCAATGCAATGGGCAAGGTTTTCGAACGGGTGATCCTCGTTCACATAAGAGGGCACCTCTTCCCAATAGATGCTCCCCCACTCATCATTCCTCACCAATTTGGCTTTCGCCACCAGCACTCGTGCCCCCAACAAGTCCACCGCATTGTCGAGTACATCACAAGCGGGTTTTATCCAAGACGTAACAAGACACTAGCAGTCTTCTTCGACGTCGCCAAGGCTTTTAACAAAGTCTGGCATGGAGGACTGGTATACAAGCTATACCAATCTAGTCTTCCTGATCGCCTAGTCCGCATCGTGGCTTCCTACCTTCAGGACAGAACCTTCCGCTACAGGCACGAAGGTATCCTCTCTTCACCACGCCCCATAACAGCCGGAGTCCCTCAAGGCTCAGTGCTCGCTCCCACATTATTCATATCGTACTCCAACGATATTCCTATCCCCAAAAATGGGGTGCAGCTATCACTCTTCGCCGATGACACCGCTCTTTACATCCAAGGGCAAAAGGAGTCATCTGTCCTCGCCAAACTCCAACGCTCGGTCAACGAGTTAGGAGATTGGTTTAGGAAATGGCGCATCGAAGTCAATGCGGAGAAAAGCTCCGCAATGCGCTTCGACCACAAACGCAGGCGCTTAAACAACCTGCCCTCCGTCAAATTACTTGGGGCCCCCATTCCATGGAGGCCCACAGAAAAATACCTAGGAGTTACCCTTGACCCGGGCCTCACCTTTAGACCCCACGTCTCTAAGGTCACCCATACCGCCCGCTCTTACATGAGCCGCCTCAACGCCATGATTGGCAGACACAGCAAGTTGTCAGCCAGGAATAAGCGAACGCTGTATAAGGTTTGCATTCGACCGGTGTTAACATACGCCTCTCCAGTCTTCGCTCACGCGAATCCCACCATCCTAGACAAACTCCAGGTCATACAAAATCTTTTTTGTCGTCGGGCACTTAATGCCCCCTGGTATGTCAGGAACGCTGACCTCCACCGCGACCTGGAGCTCGCTCCAATACAACAAGTCCTTAGACAATTCTCTGAAGCGTTCTTCGACCGCTCAGAAAATCATTTCAACCCCTTAATCAAGGGTGCAGCGGACTATGCTGCCCCTCTTCCTACCCGCTACAATTGCCGTCGGCCAAGAAATATCTTGACCGACGCTCCTAACAAACTCTCCACCGATGTGGAGAATCTTCTGGCCGCCCACAGGGGCGTACAACTCTCCATAGAGAATCGTCTTCCCGACGATTCTAGTCTTATTCACGATACGTTGACACCTTCAGTGTCGTCTATCCAGCGGTCGCTCTCTAGGGAGCGCCGCTAGCGCCTCTCGTTCCGCAACGAGAGGTCGCTATCCGATGTCGGCTGTACGGTCCCCTCGGACGAATGCCTATAAAGGAAAAAAAAAAAAAAAAAAAAAAAAGTATAATTATATAGTAAACGGGATAATATACTAATAATGTTTTTCTTTAAAAGGCAGACTCCCTTTTGCCGAGGTCGTCGAATCGAACCACAAAGGATTTTACCACGTCAATATTTTCATTAGATTTAAAAGTCATAATAATAAATACAATAAATAAGTTGTTTGATCCCAAAGTAAGCAAAATTTTAATTATTTTCGTTTATATTGATTTAAGGCATTGAATCATTTACAACATACCTTCTATCATCAACCTAAAAAGTATTTAAACTTTTGTGTTTTATTTGACAATAAACATATTTTATAACTTTCATATCATAAATGCCAGTCTTAAAAAACACGTTACAATATAAAAATTTTCAACCTGTCATGTCGCAGTCATAAATCATAGGGTTGTTAGTTGTCAATAATATAGAATATCTATAAAAAAACTTCATTGAAACAACTTGAAGGTGGATTAATTGTAAGGAATGACTACATTATCTAATTGAATAGCCAAACACAATTCTTGGTCAAGGTAAGCTTCAGCTCTTGTACGGGAAGTCAGGAGTGTTGACAGTTTTATTATTAATATGCTCTTCTCTAATGATTATGTCGTATCGGTATTAAAGGAAATTCATCCAATTCAAATAACATTTTCTTCTCAGATTCTATTCATTTGTGATTTTTATTGTTTAATTGACAATTTCGTTGACATAACTAGACTACGGAAATAGGTACGACGTAGGTAATATTTCTTAGGAATAAAACAATACACAATATTCTATTTAAAAAACAAATATGTTCTTCCGCTATTAAGTAATTAAAGAACAAATAGACAAACTTACTAATATTCACAGTTGGCATATATTTACAATGTGATTGAAATCAGATTCAGTAGTTATACAAAATATATAAAAAAATGGTATATAGCAAATTTGAACTGGCAGCCCTATCTCGCTGAGCGGTGCGCCACTGCATTCAATTTCAACGAGAATAACGTAAACAGAGTCGCGTGTCTGCTTGCAGCCTCCGCGCATTATAAAACTCAACAGCTGTTTTCATATTACTTGAATATGACTACAAAAGAGCATGTATTCTTGCAAACTTCCAATTTTAGTCGAGTTTTCTTCTAGGTGAGCTTAGAATGCGAATAATATTACGAGTCTTTTCACGTTTATTTGATACAGAAACTCTTTTAGGGAACCAACTGAGTGCAGAAAATTTGTTTTCTTTTGCTATTTGCGGGAAATGTTCTCGTATCGTATGTATGTTGTAAAGATTTGTATATTACTTTCTTTCTTGTAACATGTATATTTTTGTAAAGATGCAGTAGCTTGGAATCTGTTTATAACTTTATCGAGGTAAGCTGTAAAATGTATTGTAGGCAATTAAGACCGATCTCTTGTCAGTCTCAGTCACTACTCAATGTTTCATCAAAAAAACCATCGTAAACTAGTAGGTACATAATAATTTAAGAAGTAAGCTTTTTATTATTAATATATTAGAGCACAAGCAGGGATACGAAATAATCCTTTTGTAGAATACCAAGTTATACACCGTACACGAATTAGATTTTTTTCGCTTTCTACACCCTTCTTCGACTCCACTGGCAACTGGCACCTCTATATGAATATGCCAATATTCTAGCTGACCCGGCAAACTTTGTGTTGCCATATAAATAAAAAGAATATTAAGGGTGACCAACCCTTATCAATTAGGGGTATGAAAGATAGATAGTAGCCGATTCTCAAACCTACTGAATATACATATAAAATTTGGTGAAAATCGGTAAAGCCGTTTTGGAGGAGTACGGTAACTAACATTGTGACACGAGAATTTTATATATAAGATTATAATAAAAATTGAGTTACAAAATATGTTGCCCAAGCGTTGCTTTTCAAATATAGTAATTAATTCGTCCTAGCTTCAAAGACGAACTATCTTACTCTTAGATTAACTGGACGAACTTCGCCGTTAGGAATCGACGCTTTGGACGGAGCCGTTGAATTTTGTATGAAATAGCAGATGCAGTTGGTGCTCGAAGATAGATGATATTTCCAACCAGACTCTTACATCTCTGACGTATAAAATATGTAAGAGGTATTTTCACTTCGATTTTATGTCCGCCTGGTACTCGAGTTCGTATGCGAGGCTCCGAATATGTTATTTAATTTCTATATGTATAGTACAGGATCCCTAGTATAGTTTTCATCATTTATTAATAACAAGCTGATTTTTCGTGAGTAGCTTCGTTTCGACAAGACGCCCAACATTTTTCCTTACAGCAATGTTGGTAAATGGTAGCTTGATGGGGCAGCAAGGATAAAATATGTTGACCGGACGAATTCTAAAAATTTATTACTAACCAAATTTTTCTTTGTTAATTATCAAGATAATTATTTAAATAACGTGAAAAAATATTTGTCCTACAAAATATAAGGTTTTTATTAAGGCGTCCCCCCTCTCCAACATGTATCATAAACAAGGCCATGAAAAATAATTACTAACCAGCTGATTTTTTTTTTATTGGCTGTCTACCATTTACATAGTCTACCATGCACATTGTCCTACAAATTACATGGTATGTCATCTCGGACCTACACTTAAAAGTTGTAGTACTAATACTTAATGTAAAAATAATTAGTATCAAGCTGAGTGTTCCAGAATAGCTTCGTTTCAATGAGACGCCCAACAAATTCTCGTACGAAAGTTCTCGATTGTGGTTTATAACTAAAATAATAGGGATGAAATATGTTGATTTGACGAATCAAAAAAAAATATTACTAACCGAATTTTTTTTTATTAATTATCGAGACAATTATCTAAATAACGTGAAAAAATATTTGTCCTACAAAATATAAGGTTTTTTTTTAAGGCGTCCCCCCTCTCCAACATGTATCATAAACAAGGTCATGAAAAATAATTACTAACCAGCTGATTTTTTTTTATTAGCTGTCTAACATTTACACAGCTTACTACCCACATTGTCCTACAAATTGCGAAGTACGTTATTCCAGTCCGCCAGTTTTATAGTTTATTTATATTATATTATAGTTAAATTACAAATCTTGTAGGATTAATAAAAGTTACCCTTTTTTTTGTAGGACATTGTTTTATTTAGATAAAAATTATATTATCCTATCACGTGATACCTTTGTCCTACAGTTACTAATAAAAAAAATAATCCTGCGGAATTAACATCTTTTCAGCGTAGGTCCGAGATGACATACCATGCAATTTGTAGGACAATGTGCATGGTAGACTATGTAAATGGTAGACAGCCAATAAAAAAAAATCAGCTGGTTAGTAATTATTTTTCATGACCTTGTTTATGATACATGTTGGAGAGGGGGGACGCCTTAATAAAAACCTTATATTTTGTAGGACAAATATTTTTTCACGTTATTTAAATAATTATCTTGATAATTAACAAAGAAAAATTTGGTTAGTAATAAATTTTTAGAATTCGTCCGGTCAACATATTTTATCCTTGCTGCCCCATCAAGCTACCTTTTACCAACATTGCTGTAAGGAAAAATGTTGGGCGTCTTGTCGAAACGAAGCTACTCACGAAAAATCAGCTTGTTAGTAATAAATGATGAAAACTATACTAGGGATCCTGTACCAGTATATTCGTATAACCACCCAGAATGGTTATCTAAACTCATTGTTAAGATGTCTGCCGTACAAGAGATCCAACACAAAACTGTTAATCATTTCATTATTTATCTGAACAGTACCTACTGAACTTTTAGTAAACCAGAATCATAATCAAAACAAAAACTCTTTAAGAAATAATCGCCACTTTTCTCTGTTACTACTTCTGTTACACTTGTATACAGTACTATATTCAAAAGTCTATTCTTCTCTTTAACTTCTCCATTGGAACTCGCGGGCAAGTAGGAAATCATACTCGTATGGCGTTGGTACCTCCCCAGTCAAACTAAATACGTATACCGCCTTACAAAAACATTTTCATATGTTTTTTTCTCTAACCCATGAAACATTGCAACTTTTCGTATAAAAGATACCAGTAACAGTAGGTACAGTCGTCCCATCCCATCCATCAGGTTTTCACTTATCTATCAAGAAATCGATCAGTCAAAGTAGGGACGTAAAAGCTTCGCCCTTTCAAATCCACTGAGACGGACATATAAAAAAAATGCCTTTATTTATTAGGTGAATATTTTGTAGTCTGTCCCTGTAGTTCCGGCTAGAATAGGTCATTAGGTCAATATTTTGTAGTCTGTCCCTGTAGTTCCGACTAGAATAGGGCTACGGTATTCACTGCCTGTCGTAAGAGGCGACTAAAAGGGGGCTTCCGGGGTTGTGGGCGGCAAGAGTGGGAGCTCGAACCATCCGGCAAGCAACCCCGGGAAGGACGGCGGCATGCCATCGTAAACACCAGGTGTGCGGTAAGAGAGTAAACTGCTTCCCTCAGGGCAGAGCCCGACCGGGGCATCGCGCTCGGAGGACTCCGGTTATGTTCCATCGGAGATCCCGGAGTTCTCTTCCAAGCGCTGAGGATGGCCACCGGGGGGTTTTATTGCGGTAAATATCCCACATAACCCGGCGTCGTTCCCACGTCGCCGGTTACCTTTTAAAGGTTTCCCCCTTGAAAACAAAAAAACGGTCATTATTTTGTAAGACTGCAGTACCAAATGAGCATGCAGTCTACCTGATGGTAAGTGGTCACTGTCACCAATGGATGTCCATGGGTGGCAGTGACCACTTGCAGATGTCTGCAATCACCTCCATACAGAACATGAGCTTTACCTGAACGTGATCACAGAAATGTATTCTTGGAAACTAATTTATGTGTTTAATAAGTTTCATTTTTTTTTTTATAATATGAGAGTAGCAGACGAGCATGCAGTCCACCTGATGGTAAGTGGCTACTGCCGCCCATGGACATCTGTAATCAACCCCAGATAGGATTAGATATTCCTACCTGAGGTCGGCCACAGATGCGCCGCTACCCCTGAGGACTAAGCTGGAACGCCTCGGAAAAGTCTATCTGCCTTACCACACCCTTCAAACCGGAACACAGCAGCGCCTAACACTGCTGTTATTAGGTAGAAATAGGTGTGGCGGTGGTGCCGCCGGAGTCGAACCACAAAGGGTTCTACCACCTTCAAATGTACGAGTATTAAGTTTTGTTTTGCGTTTAATTACGGTCGAACTTAGACTATGGCAACAAGCGACATAATTATATAGAGTCGATAATACCACGTTACTTATTGCTATTGGTTTCAATAAAAATCCAAGCCGTCTACAAGAACGTGGTAAAATCTTCTCTCTGTAGACATTTTCCGAATTCTTTACTCGTTTAACACGCAACTAATATAAATTAGGTATATTATTTAAATCAATATGAAATATATAACCATTATACACAAAGCGCCATAATATTAAGCGTAATGACCCAATATCTATTCATCACTGCACGCCTATTGGGCCTCAATGGATCAGATGATGGAATAGCATTATTATCCATTATAGAATAACTATCCCATCAGTATATTATGTAAATCAAATTAATAGAGTTCATCCCTATGCATTGATATCATAATATGGAGTTAATATGTATGTCATTATGTAATGTAAATATTATGGTCAAATAGGTTATGATACTAAAGCGCAGTAAAAGTATCCGTTCCAATCCGGCTTAAAGGACCAAAAAAAATGAAAAAAAGATACGAAGCAATTAACACGATACGATGATAAATAGTAAATTAACAAGGATTATAACTCATCCTCTTAAGAACGAAGAAAACTTTACGTTGTTGAATTTTACTCAAGAATAATAATAATATATTTTTTCGTACCTAGTAACATCGATGCAGTACCAAATCAACGCCACTCAGCCGCCCAAACTAATGAAACTCCGAGTCGTAGGAACGTGCCGCCCGCCCACATGCAAAATCCCACATCCAGTTTGAAATACTTCCACTAAGTTACAGAGTGCATGTACCATGTTTCAACTTAAGTGTAATCGATAGGAGCCTACCGTAGTAACTGTTTCATCAAATTAAACTATGACCAAGTGTGGTTTGCTTTTCACACACTTTTAAGAAGTTTGAGAACTTTTTATAAATTCTTAGGGCATGTAGATGTGGGCTTATTGTATGTATGTTTTCGGTGCAGTGCAAGAAAATGGGGTTTGGCGAACTCGATACAACCACGAGGTCTACCATATGTATGATGAGCCTAACGTTATCAAGGTTTTTAAAGTTGTACGCCTACGATGGGCAGGATATGTTGAAAGAATGGGTGAAACGAGAGTAGCCAAACGTCTACTAAATGGTAAACCAGATGGCCGAAGAAATCGTGGAAAACTCAGGTGGCTAGATGGAGTTGAACAGGACCTGAAGACTCTGGGCGTGACGAAGTGGAAAAAGAAAGCCAAGAATAGACCAGGCTGGAGAAATATTCTGGACCAGGCCACGGCCCACGCGTGGCTGTAGCGCTTTAGATGATGAGATAATATATGAAAGTTGTTTAAAGAAGTAGAACTTTTTGGTTCGACTCCAAAGGCACTACTACACTTATAGTCACTGACATCGGCTATAGATACATTGTTACTCTTGCTACTCAGAGGACTAAGGTTTTTTTTAAATATAATATAGGAGTAGCAGACGAACATGCAGTCCATTTAATGGTTAGTGAATTAGATATTCCCACCTGAGGTCGGTCACAGATGTGCCGCTACTCCTGAAGACTAAGCTGGAACGCCTCGGAAAAGTATGTCTCCCTTACCACACCCTTCAAACCAGAACACAGCAGCGTTTAACACTGCTGTTATGAGGCAGAAATAGGTGTGGCGGTGGGGCCGCCTGAATCGAACCACAAAGGGTTCTACCACCTTCAACCTCCCTTACTACTAGGACTTAAACGAACATAGCGCTGCTTGTATAAGGCAGAAATAGTTGATGCAGTACCGCAGTCGAACCGAAAAATGATGCATGACTTTTGCTACTTACATAAAATGAATTGAATAAAAATATTACTTTATTACTCGTTTTTTTTCTAAAAATAATACATTTACACTTCTTTTATCAGATGTAACATGTAACTCTAACGAATGTTTACCGCAAAAACAAAACTGGTTCGAAGTGAACCATATAAACAAGTCCGGAATTGAAAAAGGACCACAATAATTAAACACAGCGTGATTTTAATAATGTAACTATGTGGATAATAAAGTCAAGGATACATTAGTTACAATATTTTGAAGAATTAAATTTATTTTTAATTATTACTTCATATTTCATTCATAACTAGTTATATTCGCGTGTCCTGGCAAAAACAATTTATATTAAAAGAAATAACCTATTTTCAATTTTTTTATATTTATTTATTTAAGCTATTTACAATATTAACCTGATAAAAAGTACAAAAATAATAAATTAAACAGGCTTTAAAATACTTTTAATTACTTTGTTGTCGCTATCTAGCAATCAAAATAAATAAATGTATTATAATACGTAAAGAAATAGTTAAAGAAACAATTTTACTATTACTATATATTAAAATATTTAATTTCACTATATCTTAATATACTAAATGGACAAAAACATATTGCACTTAAGTTGCCTTGTCCAGCATTATGGACGAATTATGTAATGTTGTCAATGGGAAATATTATTAACATTTTCTTACAATCCAACTGATATTCTTCACTCGTTTAAACTCAAAAACCAAAATAAATTGGACTTTCCTTGAGTTGTTTCGAGATTTTCGTTTAAAATTATGTTTAAGATCCACGTGTAAAAAATAAGTAACTTTTATAAATCAGTGAATACACAAAATAGTTGTCATCAAAATAAAACAAACTTTTTGTGCTAGTACGGAAAACAGTTTATGTACTTATTATATATTTTTCAAATTTATTTTGTTTTTATTCCACTGGGAAATGTTTTTGGCCTATACTTGTATTTACCTAAGCATTTTTCATTTCTGCATCCTGCAGCCCAAACGGATTTCAACATAATTATGAAGTGCAGATGTATAATAGCGGGATTGTATCGATAGTTTAAATTAAGGCAGCTAATTACCATAAGCTATATTTTTCAGCAGTCGGATATCTTTTTTTAATAATTCTCTCGTTTTATTTTTACATTGTGTCAACAAAATCTCGAAAAAATTACGTAGTCCGCTATCATATTACATAAATAAAGAATAGTATTACGTATTTATCATGTATGGGGTTTGAACCTCGGATCTCACGATTTAGGGGCCGAGTTTCAACAAGGCGAATGTTGCTTTCAAACAGTAGAAGTAACTGAAATAAGTACAGCGCTGAGGACACTATATAACAATGAACAGACTATGACCTAACATTATCTGTATACTGTTTTTGTAGAAGCACAAAGATTTTCTTATTAATTAGTAACTCTGTATATCTTAGACTACTCTAGAAGTTTTCTTTGCAACCTCTCCGCGCGATAAAAAAATAATCCTTACAAATTCGCAAACTGTTTTAAATTAATGTTAACAATATCAAGAAAAATTAAAACTCATTATAACTCATTAACGGCCAGATGTCTAATTGATAAGACTGTTAAATATAAATTTAACATAAGAAAAGTAGCCCTTCCTAAATTCGTCCAAGGATTACGGGAACTTTGTACGTCTTTCTTCGTTTTACGAAGGGACTTTTGTACGTCGCTCTGTTGGCAAAAATTCTGCCCACAAGTGGGAGAGCCATTACTCTTTATAAATTATAAATAGTTCACTATTTTAGTGTGTCCCTCGACCTCATTCTGAAAATGTTTAAATAGTGTCAACCCATTAAGCTTAGACTCACTCCACTGGTCCACCACACCGGATTAGTGCAAATCGGCTTTAAAGGTCTTCAAGAACTTTTTTTAGAAAACTCTGTATCGCAATATATATTTCCCCATGATCTTTTCTTCACTATTATAGGAACTTATAATTAAGTACTAATTTTAAGGTAGTAGAACTCTTTTCGGTTCAACTCCGGCGGCACCAGGTCACCCCATTTTCAGCCTAATAACGGCAGTGCTATGCACTGCTGTGTTCTTGTTTGAAGGGTGTAGTAAGGGAGACATACTTTTCCGTTCCAGCTTAGTCCTTAGGGGTACCGGCGCATCTATGGTCGACCTCATATGTGAAAATCCTATATGGAATTGATAAAGATATCTGTTACATTTGTATATAAAAACCAGTTTATTTTATCGCCGCATATAATTGAGCCAGAAGTTACGTTGCAAGATGCACGCATATCTCGGGTGCAGTCCAATGTTATTTACTTAAAGTTACAAGGTCAAATACGATAACATCTTAAAAAATACAGTCATTGATTAAAAAAATACAGTCTTTGTATAATGAACACATTTTGAAATTCCGTAGTGAAATGGCAAAAAAACACTATCTGTTCTGGATTAAATCCACCGGCAAATACCTAGGCTTAGATTGTAGAACACGTCATTGCCATTCTCAAAAAAATAAATGCCATGGTCAGTCAAATAAAAAACATGAAGTCAAGATTATGTGACGCCTCATACTAATTATATTAACTGTCAAATAAAAAGTATCCAGAATAAAACACAATCCGTGTTTAAGCAAAGAAATAAAAACTGTAGAGCAACACCGAAACACGTAAATAATTAACAAAGTTTACTTACCAACAACTTTGTCTGTTTGGACCGAAATAGTTCCCAAGAAAACAGCATTGTTCCGAAACTCAGATATAAATTATAACATGCAGAACACAGCGAATTATCCAAGCGAGACAGAAATACTGCCACACAAAAATAGTAACATCTTTATTTCTAGTGAAATACTAGCAAATAATAAAAATCGCGATAATATTTAAATAATGATAACTATTAACTCATTCCTACGATGCTACGACGAGCTATGACGCTGGAACATGGTCCTTTACTGTAGGCCTTATTAAAAGGTCAGAGTAGCTCAGCGTGCTATGGAAAGAGCTCAATATTTAGCTATGAGACATAATTCGCAACGATTAAATCCGTAGACGACCTAAGTTTACCGATGTATCTCTCAGAATAAGTGAGCTCTGGCTATGGGACGGTTACAACTCTTAGAGGACCCATGGCCGATGAAGACTGGAGTGGTCAAGTGGTAACCTGGTTATGCGAAACAAGTACAAGTGAAACCTCAACAAGATCGACCGATGACTTAAAGAAGACAGTACAAACCAGAATCAGAGTACCAGATGGAGTAGCTCCAACAGAGGAGACCTACATCCAACATTCGACCTCGAAAGGCTGATGATCTCTAATTCATCTGCGTCATCTCCCAAAATACAGCTGGCTGGCTATCGTACAAAACCCAGTCATACCGACGCCAAAAAACTCATAAATATATCAATAGGCAGGAGACATCATTCAACTGTGTTATTTGATGCACCTTCTACGTAAATGCGGTCAAAACCTAAACACTAAATGAAATGGCGCACAATTTGTGTACTGAATCCATCTAAGCTTGAACTACTTTCTACTTCAAACTGAATCAATACTCTACGACTGTCTCCAGATAACTAAGACTATGGTCTATGACATACTTTCTTTCAATTCCCTTCCACTGTTCTGATATTATATCGAATTCACTTGCTACCCCTGAATATGATTTCTATTATATGTAGAGTTTTTGAAACTTATTACATCTAGCCAAATAAATAATATTACTTTTTGCCCGACTACCAGGAAGGGTTATGTTTACTTTTTAAGTTTTTTTATCCAGCTACGATATTTATATATAAAAAGCGGTCAAATGTTTGTTATAGAATATATGATTATTTTATGCCGCCCTCGATCTTATCAGGTTATTAATTAACATTAATTATACTTACCATACATATTTAAATATGTATTAGACCTAATTCCATTGTTTAAGCGGATCCCTAAAAACTTTGTACAAGTCTTACTTCGCATTCATCTTCTAATTGGTCAGAATGAATTTATAAGGTAGTTTTGGGCCATAAAAAGAACACGTGCAATAATGCGAACTGCCTCGCCCGAACTATATATATGACGGACATTATTAATATTCCACCAGTACTCAGCATCACTGTTATATAGTAATATCATATCTTTAGGGTCGAGTCCTTATTTCAAAATGTTTAGATTACAATGTTTAGTAGTTTGTGTTTTGGTTTATTTTGCTGTTGCGGATGCCTCGGCGGGTAAGCATTTAATCTTTCTTTAATCTATATATGTCAAATTCAATTATTTATTTGGCACTTATTTTAATAAAAATTATAGCCTTATAAGTATAATGACTAAATTCTAGGTACATTTAATTTTAAAACGTGGAGAGACCAGGGATTATTATTCACCATAGCGATTCAAAGAATACTTTCTTATCATAAAAATATTTTACAATATGTTTAGCCGTGGAAAACGAAACGGCGAAAGAAAGTTCATTTACATTACTGATCTTAGGGCCCTTTTCCTGTCACACGGGTATATGTACAATTGTACATATTTCCATTAACACATCTCACCGGCACGCGTAAATACCTCGCCGTAGTCGAAATAGGAAAACTATCAATGAAATGGGATACAGGTAGGGTTGCCACCCGTACTTTATAATAAAGTATTGTACGTTATTTAAGGTAATTGTACTGTATACTCTATGAGAACAATAAAGTACACGAAAATACTTTTATTTCGCATGATTTGATTTAAAAGTTTAGTCGTAAGTATTTTTTCTTTAAACGACTTTTATCGATTGGTGCTGAATCGATGTCGTCACTCGCCAGCGCGACATCCCTTAACTTAAAATATATTAATAGAGAAAAATAAAGTGTACTTTATTTTGATACTATGTACTTTCTTTTCTTACCTATAATAATCAATATACTTTATCTGTAGAAAAAAAAGGTGGCAACCCTAGATACAGGTGTTACGCTTTCCGACAAAAACTTCAGTGATATTATTACCCTTTATGAATGTTATTTGTTTGATCTGTATGCATTTTTATATTTTGAGACTTTGAAATTATTTATGCATGCCTGACAAAGTTTTTGAATTAGAACCGCCATGTTACAATAGGTAGCGCGTTAGTTCTTTCCCGCGCAACTAAAACCGTACAAGTTGTTAAAGAGAACCTCTAAAAATCTATGATGATCTAGATAGTTGTCGAGATTTCTTCCTCGTTCCTCATCTTAAATTTTTACATTGTACCAAAATTCATAATTAATTTAAAATGGAGGTCTATACGTAAATAGGTTAGTTTAATCACTTAAGGCATTAAAACTCCTATTTAAACCTTCGTTAGACAGGAGTTCTATCATAAGGTCATTGGAAAGGCTAAAATTCTAACGCGCAAAAGACACACTTTACTTGTCTTTTAGCCTTTCCAGTAACGATTTAATCCTCTTTAAAAATCCTAACAAGTATCCTAACATAATAACATAATAACAAACATGTTAACATAATAACAAAATCCTAACAAACTTCGCTTCGTGTCGTCTAGTATCATTCATCAAGGCATGCAAGCCCGATAACCACGCGTGCCACAAGGCGAGCGCCATCGCCGCCATGCCACACATGGTAGCAGGAGTCCCAGAGTTAGGTATCCCGTCGTCAGACCCGCTCAACCTGAAAAATGTAAACGCTGACGATAAGGATCTCAAGCTTCGCTTCACGAACATACAAGTGACTGGAATCAAGAATTGCGTAGTCGAAGATCTTATGTACGTATAATATTCATAACCATCAATACTTGATAACTTAGGCGAGTTATTTAGTAGTTAGTCTCATCAAGAGCCTCAAATCCACCTATCTTTATATAATATAGGAGTATTATATCTCCCTACTACTGTATATCCAGTCTACCTGATGGTATGTGGCTACTGTTGCCCATGGACATCTTAAAAAACTCTTGATAAAATTTGGTGGGCCAAAGATGCTTTGCTACGCTTGAGGACTAAGTTGGAACGCCCCGGAAATTTACTTATGCCTCCCTTGTCACCGCCTTGAAACCAGAACACGGCAGCACCCTAAAACTACTGTTATAGTCTTATAGTATACATTTCTGTCTAGAAATGGTTTGGCGGTGGTGCTAATACAGTAAACGTCGATAACCAATTTGAGCAATGTATGCAGCAAAATCTAAAATGCCCTTATCAAACTCTTTGCCCATTTGATATATTTTATCCAATTCACAGCCGAGATCTGGACAAATCGAGCATGAAGATGGTTTTAACATGTCCCCTGGTTTCAAAAGGACAGTACAGTCTACACGGTAAACTCCTCTTCATCACTGCAGAAGGTGAAGGCGACTTCACGATCATTGCAAGTACGTTTGTCAAGACATTATTTTACTCTAGAACCACTGATATACATTTACTGATAGACAGATAACACTGATAATTTTAAATTTAACGCACATGCAATCTACCTAGTGGAAAATAGTCATGACCTTATATACAGGGTGAATTTTTAAAACGGGGCTTCAAGGCCAAATCGGAAACTATAAGGATTAGCGAAAAATGCTGAAAGGAGTTACGAGGCCGATTTTAATAAAAACTAAATGTGCATCATTACTTTTTTAAAATAACTTTTTCCCTAACCGGGAATCGAACGAGTTCATTTTGAAAAAAAATGCACCCTCTATATTATTCCACTATCTGATAGTGCTGCTTATAAGGATCAAAATCTGGAAAGTAATAATAAATGACAAACTAAAGGAAAAGCCTCAATTTTAAGAAAATACATATTTTTTCATATTAATTTGGCAGTTAAGTTTCCGCCATTCATTAATTTAAACATTTCGTGTATTAACATTTTTTTTGGCTCAATGTTTCTAATCATTCGAAATGGACGTTTTGTTTCCCAATAATTTATATTTTTATGTCCGACGTAGCTAAGGTTATTTTTAGGACCATTAAAATAGATTTACTTGCTATGGGCGGAGTTTCGTTTAATACAGATGTAAAGTTGACAATTTGCGAGAATTACCTTTAGAGCCAAATTCGAGTGATTACTAAAAAAAGAAATATAGAAAATCATATTTAGCGTTAAACGAATTTGTAAACAACAAACAATAAGGATTTACTATTTAATCAGTTATCTATTTTCATTAAAAAATAAATCCTAAAAACGGCGGTAACTTATTTGCCAAACTATTACTTTCTCATACTAAGCCGTATGTCATAGTCATAACATCGAATAATTAGTTGATTAACCAACAAATTCTTCAATGGTATGACTTATGTCTGTTTCTAAAGAACTATACATAAATCATTTATTATGTATAATCCTTAAGGATTAGTATGCCAATGTATGGAAAAATACGTATTTTCTTCAAAATTTTCCTTTTCCTTTAATTTGTCACATAACATTACTTCCTAGAATTTGATCCTTATAAGCGACACTATCAGATAGTGGAATAATATAGAGGGTGTATTTTTTTTTCAAAATGAACTCGTTCGATTCCCGGCTAAGGAAAAAAATATTAAAAAAAAACTAATGATGCAGTTTTAGTTTTTATCAAAATCGGCCTCGTAACTCCTTTCAGCATTTTTCGCTAATCCTTATAGTTTCGGATTTGGCCCTGAAGGCCCGTTTTAAAAATTCACCCTGTATATCTGACATCATCATCATTTATCTTTTATTGTCCCACAAGTATTGGCAGGCGTCTCCTTACATATTTAGAAGGATTAAGTTATATTTCCATAATCCTAGCCAAGTACAGATTAGTAGATTTGACACACCTTTCAACGAGAGTATCTTTTCAGAATTCTGAAGCATGTTATATGTACGAATATATGTAGCATCTCTTCACAATGTTTTTGTTCAATGTTGAAACATGTGTTCCTTACCTTTTGATAAGCACACAATATTGAAAATTGAATATGTTTATGAGTGAGATCCCTCAAGAATTTCAGAACCCCAAAATGAGAGGGCGAATACATTACACTAGACTTTTATTGTATCCTTAGGTATTAAGTTGTCAAATCTTATCCCACTAGAGTGCTCCACATAATTGAGTTTGTTTTTACATGACCTACCAGACCGTTATACCAAGACGTTCTACTCGTATTTACCTTTTAGTTTTTGATAAAAACCTGTATATTTTTAGGTGTTGCGTATCCAACAACCTTCACTTTTATATAAGGTATCTAAACTGGGTTCTGATTTAATCTGCACTTTGTTTCCAATTCACAACTTATACTTTGAAAGTGCTTAAAATGCAGTACAATCAAATCAAAACAAATGTAGGTTTAAGTGTTAAGACTTATTCAAATGCCTAATATGTATAAGTCTTCAAGAAGAGTGACAAAGGTTCGAATGACCATGACATGAACATTACCAGTATTCAACTTTACATCTATGAAATAAATGAAAAGTGAATGAACCCTCTATCGTTCTACTTCGGCGGCATCATCGCCATGCCTATCTATGCCAAATAACAGTAGTGATTTGCGCTGTTATATTCAGGTTTGTAGGATGTGGTACGGGAGACATACTTTGCTGAGGCATACCAGGTTAGTCCTCAGTTATACCAGCGCATTTGTAGTCGACCTCACGTAGTAATCTATTCTTATTTGGGATTGACTATAGATGTCTAATATCTATGGGTCGCAATAGTCTTCACTTCACTAGAATAATATATAGATCATATATAAAACAATACCACAAAATGTTGCCAATTTTTTACAGACAAAGTGAAAATAGAGGCAGTGCTAAGAATGAAGACAGTAGAGTCTGGTGGCAAAAAACACTGGAAGATTACTGGTTACGACTACAAGTTCGACCTCTTAGAGAAAGCCAGTATCAATCTGAAAAATCTTTTCGGTGGCGACGAGACCAGATGTAAGTTAAACTTTTTAAAACCGTTGAATGATTTATTAATTATTAAATATGGTAAAACCATTTATATCTGGGGATCCTTGTAGGATCCGCAGTGTTGCAGAATCTCTACCGCTTGATCTTTCAGCCGCGGTTTTGAAATCTTATATATAAAATTCTCGTGTCACAATGTTAGTTACCGTACTCCTCCAAAATGGCTTTACTGATTTTCACCGAATTTTATATGCATATTTAGTAGGTCTGAGAATCGGCTTACTATCTATTGTTCACACCCCTAAGTGGTATGGGTTGTTCATCCTTAACATTTTTTTATTTATATGGCAACACAACGTTTGCCAGGTCAACTAGTGTTCGATAAAAAATACTATGGCAGTCGTCCCAAGAAACACCCATTCTTTCATGTCCTCTAAAACTGGGTAAACTACACCAAAATCTGTGATCATTTAAATAGTATTAATCAATACTTAATTTTTATATAAGTATTGTATACATGTGATTGTACATTTTCAGCCAAACCCATTCAGGACTTGTTCGACCACAGCTGGAGGGAGCTGATCACTGAAGTCGGAGCACCAATCAATAATCAGATATTTGAGAAGCTAGTGGAAGTCGTCCAGATATTCCTTAAGAAAATGTCTGTTGATAAACTTGAGCTATCTTAAATTATGAAGTACAAATAGAAATTAAAAAAGCGGTGCCGTCTCTTAGCCCGAGGGTAGTTATAAGTACAAGGGGATTGTTAATATCACAAATAGCATTAAATTTGATATGTTTAACAATAATATGGTAAAATAAAAGCAAAGGTTACTTTTGAGGTAAGCGACTAACGACCGCGTGCGACACGATTGTAGACGGGAATTGCGTACGGGATTAGATGTTAAATATATTTGTTTAAGCAATTATTTTTTTTCCACAATTTTAGAGATTAATAAAAATCTGTAACAAATTAGTAACTACAAGTAAGCGATCATTCGAGAATCGGTAGAATCGCGTGAAAGTTTACCTACGCCCGATAATCATAATCAATTTTAACTAATTTTTGCTTACAGAAGTGCCAATTTTGGCCATTATAGCGTAGGAAAGTTGGCAAATTTGGAATTTTGTTAGATACAATTTCGTTAAGATTGATTTTTATTAGTAACGAGTGTTAGTGCGTCAATCGCACGTCACGATACGTAGCTGTACCGTTAGTTTGAGTATTTACGTTTTTACAAAATGACTATTTTTGTTTACGTACTCGTATTTGCCCATACATTTCCAATAGTGGACTGTATCAGAACTGATTGAAAATGTATGGGAAATACGTAAACAAATACAAAACAGTCATTTTTGTAAAAACGTAAATCTCAAACTTAGGGTGCTGTATTGTCGCCAGTCGCAGTCATACACCTCAAATATACTGAAAAAGAAGTCTTAATTATACTTATGCTATAAAACAAACCGAATAAAAACACTGATGTACCTTATACTTTTGGTGAATATAATAATATTATTGTTAACAAGTATAATAGCTGTTAATTAAAATGCATTTTTTGCTACTGTATTTTTTATTTACCGCATCTTTATATTGTTGTAATTAGTATTCATGTTTTACCCAAGGTAAATTACAGAATCGCAAATTACTTTATTATAAAAATCGTAAAGAAATATATTAATAAAATAAATACCTTTTTTTGGATTTCCGTGTTTTTAAATAGGCTTGGCTTCGCATCTTATTACCCATACAGGTTTTGACAACTTACGTAACAACCTATTTACATAACAAAGGAACATATGGTTCTCACGGAGGGTTTATATACGTGTACTAGCATAGAGCGTGACAGGCGCGTGCCGTGGCAGACCTATATGGAGCCCTAATAATTATTATAATTGGCCAAGTGAAAGCCGAACTCGCATATGAAAGGTTCCGTGCCACCAAATAGCGTTTTTCTTGCATGACGATCCCCAGTAATTTTCAACATTTTTTTATGTATTTCATAATTCATAATCTTTATTTAGTAAATTTTTAGATTACAATATATAGGATGTACACATAATCAAAAAAGCACGAAAATTTATTATGCCGATTAAGGCGTTCTAAATGTATGGCTCTCACATAATCGTAATTTATAAGAATAGTTAGTCAGTAGTAAATAAGTATGACAAAGTACTCTTTAGCAATAGGTAGGTATATTTCTATGTCTATTTGTTTTATAGCGACCACTATTATAGATTCTCGAAATAGAGTCCTATAACAGACGGACAGCGGAAGCTTAGTAATAGGGTACCGTTTTGGACCCTAAAAAGCGCCACGCAGTACGCTATATACACGTCTAACACGTTGTCAATACAAGTCTAACAAAGTCATACAATAAAAATATGTTCAGCTATGTACATTCAATGTTTGATACACAATTATCTATTTCAAATGTAATTGAATTATACATACGTTAAACATTTGTGTATAAATATTTAATGGCTCAATCAAAAGATTATAAAATTGGTTTATGGTTCAATACTATTATTGAATTTAGTACCAACCTACTGGTAGCTTAACCACTGTACGTAATGAATGTTCCTTTTATAACCTGTTATTATTAGGGTTGGCACCTTGATCGCTAAAGTCTTACTAATATTTTTATAAATTAATTACTAACTAGTAACTACTACTTTATTATTAATTATTAACTACTACCGTTTTGGAAAGTGGTTTGTTATGGAGAGGAAGTGGCAAAAGAAACCGTATGTGCGCAATTTAAAATATTTTAAAAGTATGTATGTTATGAGATGAATTGCTTAAGTCTGTTTGTACGGTATGATGTGTTCGCCCAGCAAAAAAAACCCACTTTAAATTAAAAATAAATAAATAATTAAATAAATAAATATATTTAATTTAAATAATGTATAATTATCATATCATGAGATCATATCAATATTATGAGTGTATTTAATTAAAGTTAAGAATTTTTAACAAAAATATCGATATATTTTCCAAGCTTATTCCATGATATTCTTAAGGAGTTTTAAATTCTTTCTGTTCAACGTAGCTTTTCATTAAGCACTTACCTAGTCGGTTTTCAAATTATCACTTAAACGTAAGAATTTTCTGTTCGTGTATGCTGTAAATATTGTTTTAATAATTCACTTTATTTCACATGTGCCAACCCTATCGCCCACAGGATTTTACAATTCAATAATTACTCATCTGGCATTTCTTATTACCGATTCCTTGCATTCAATATGTTTTACGATCGAAACACTGACCGCCACTATTTATATTTCATAGATTAATTACCAAAGCATTGCTTATTTTATGTTCCTTTCTTAATGAGAACATCCTTCTTCTTATTATAGGAAACTGTCGAACATATTATTTGTTTATTTTTTGTGGTAAGTAACTTTGTATACATGCAAACGCATCGAGTGGATTGTATTAAGCAGATTAGTTTGTGGTAGCGCGTCTCATTTAGATAATCAATAAGCACGGAGTCCATTACCAAAACCCGACATAATAATTACTCCAACAATTGATGCAGGTGTACGCATATACTACCTTTTTTTTCTTTTTTTTTCTCGAGGGGGAAACCTTCAAAAGGTACCCGACGACGTGGGAGCGACGCCGGGTTATGTGGGATTTTTACCGCACTAAAACCCCCCCGGTGGCCGTCCTCAACGCTTGTTGGAGAACTCCGGGATCTCCGACGGAACACAACCGGAGCCCTCCAAGCGCGATGCCCCGATCGGGCTCTACCCTGGGGGAGCAGTTTTCGCTCCTCCCACACCATGTAGTGTTTACGACGGTATGCGACCACACATACCGCCGTCCTTCCCGGGGTCGCTAGCTGGACGGTTCGAGCTCCCACTCTTGCCGCCCGCAACCCCGGAAGTCCCCTTTTAGTCGCCTCCTACGACAGGCAGGGGATACCGTAGCCCTATTCTAGTCCCGGAACTACAGGGACAACGTACATGTGTCTCCTCACGACTGGAAGAGGACTGAGCGTCCCACGCTGCAGGGATGAGTGAAGGTAGATAGTAGTCAAGCTGTGTAAGATGCTTACATACCTACATGGGGCCTTCGACAATATTTAATAATTTATTATTTCACGTACGCAACCGTAACAGTAGCAGGATATAAGCAAGGAAGCACGTATGTGAGCTAACGACTATTTGAACTTCCGACCGAGACCGATGTTGCTAAACTTCGTTCATACGTATGTGTAGCCTTAGCATGAATTTTTACGTTTTTACAAAATAGACTGTTTTTGTATTTTGTTTACGTATTTCCCATACATTTCCAATCAGTTCTGATAAAGTCCGCTAGGGCGCTGGTACGAAAACAAGCCGCAAAAAACCTTATAATGTCATATAACGTAATATTAGTGTAATGTATTAATGTAAGTAATTAATTTAATGTGTAATGTATTGTTTACATACGTTCGAATTGTCAACTCCATTTTACGCTATCAATCTGCTACAATTACACGAAATAATACAATTCCAAATGTATCTGCCCCTGAGGCAAAACCGAATACCTTATGAAATTACCAGAGATCGGCCCTTAGTTGAATTAGCACTAAATCAACGTCATGTTCCCACTCAATATTCAGGACGTCCGACCGTCAGGACACTAATTAGCGTGCTGGTGCCAATAACAGATGACATGCGGACAGACTAATGGCAGAAGTGCGTGCTAAACGGACGGTGTACAGTGTATTTTATGGAGAATTTACTGATTCGGGCGGTGTAGAGTCTACTTAACGAAGACTGATTTTCTCCTTAATAAAGTAGGTTGGAATTAACTTTTCAACATCGATTAATTACTCGTGGGAATTTTCAATTATTACTGTGAACTTTAAAGAGTAATATTATTACGGTATTATGACATTTTAAAATGTAACGGGTGCATCGATACTCAGTATTAATTTATTTTTGCCAATATTTCCAACGAGTTAGGTACATGGATTGTGGTCACAGTGGAACCACCCGTTAAATAGTAAAATATTAAATAAATAATACCAGCAACCACCACTAACCACTAATAACCACCCATTAAATAGTAGTGTACTCATAATATATGTACAATATGTACATTCGATCATACAATATCATTCTGAAAAAAGTTTACACGAAATTCTTATTGCATGCTTATTTATACAAATCTGGATTAGAACGGCGTAGTGAAGCTTAAAAGCGTGATAGAGCTTAGCTTCTTAGAGCTTTGTTAATCCTGCCCAGCAATGGGACAGATAGAGAATTGCAACTAGAAACGAAGGGACAGCAAAAGTCAAAATAGAATTTAAGTTTCAAAAATTTGTTTGTAAAATAATAATAATTACTTCTTCCTAAAACAGAAGTATACCTTAGCCTAAAAAACGTATAAAACATTCACAGCACTGTACCTTCATTAAAAATAGATAAACTGTTAAATAGTTAATCTTCACTCAGCCACAAATTATGCCATGTGTTACAGCCGTATAAAATAAATATTTAAGTTCAATCGGTTCCAGTATAATTTGAACGTGTTCGTTAATAATCCGTGTAACCGCGGAGCGTAAATAATCATTACATTACTACGTTCCTTATGACTTTATTTATTTACCTTTAATTATTATCTGGTGTAAAAGCAGTAGTAAAAAGAACTTCACAAATTGAAGGTGGTAGAACTCTTTGTGGTTCGACTCCGGCGGCACCACCGCCGCACCTATTTCTACCTGATAACAGCAGTGTTAGGCGCTGCTGTGTTCCGGTTTGAAGGGCGTGGAAAGGGAGACAGACTTTTCCGAGGCGTTCCAGCTTAGTCCTCAGGGGTAGCGGCGCATCTGTGGCCGACCTCAGGTAGGAATATTTAATCCTATCTAGGGTTGATTACGGATGTCGATGGGCAGCAGTAGCCACTTACCATCAGGTGGACTGCATGCTCGTCTGCTACTCCTATATTATAGGTAATAAAAAAAATAAAAAATAAGACATAATATTGTTGTACAATGGTGTTAAAGTGTGTACATAAATACCATTTCTTAATCTGAAATGTACCAATTAATAAATATCAAAAAGTTATAGTCCGATAATAAGAATGTTAGCCTCCTATGTAATTGGTTTGCGTACAGTTTTCGAAGTTATACGCGCATTAGTACGAGTAAATTGATTATTACGACCATTAACGTGTCGAATGAAAAAACTTACGTATCCGAAAGTCCTTGTTAATGTTCTAAGAAGTCTACAAATCCATACTCAGCGAGTGTGGTGGACGGCAATTATTTCTAAACCCAATCTTCATTTTATCTCAATCGACAGGTTGACACTAAAACTACGTCCTAATTCAATAAACTCAATAAACTTCTTCCAAATTAGTCTCCTTAATTCGCTCTAAAATCATACAACGCTTTCTTTATGCCTTGGCAACATAGATGAATGAGCCAAAGCGCTAACATTAATATTCGAGCATGAAATATCCCCGAGCTTGATTGCATATCGCCGTTATTGGATTCCGAGGATGGAAAGTGACGAAATTACAGGCGTTTGAAACCATTTCAGCTATTGTAGTGGACGGCTCGCGTGAAATGGAAATGCGACAGTGGAAATGCTCGGAACGTCAAAGGTTTAGCTTAACCCATCTCGGATACTACGATTGACTACGACTGAATTATTTTGTGGTTTATTGTTAGATAACTTCGATTCTTAATTGTTGCATATGTTACTGTCGTACTCGATGATTTTGAGTACTTAGGTATTTCGTCTGATATTTTAGCTGTTCCTAAACGTAATCTTATCATAATGTGACGTGACTGATGGATTAAAGGTTATTACTATTTTGTGACGCTAATGAATGATGTTGCATATTAAGATTTGCAAAATGTCATCATGATCTATCACCAGCCTATGAGTAAGCTAACTTGAGTTTATGTATCCAATTAGATTGTTACAAAACTAACACGACTTCTTTTAAATAATTAGCCTCCAGTGGGTTATCAACCAGAAAATAAATAGCTAAAACACATTACCAATGAATTTATTATGTGAAGGTTGTTGAAACGAACCAGCCCGTCCAAATGAGGCGGAAAAAACCTTTTCAGCGCGTCGTTCCATTTTCGCAAACATTGCAGGACTTTTCCCATTTCCCTTCACTTAAGAAAACAATGACACCATAATTATTCCGACCGCTTGCCTCAGACATTCTCCTATCTTTTCTCATGAAACAAAAGGCTCGAGACATGTTAAAAAGAACACGAGAGCAAGTCAAAGTGCAAACTGCACGGTACTGTCAGGAAAGCTTGCATTCTTTTTGTCCCGCAAACACGCGTCAAACTGTCAGCGACTAACGCAGGGAAATTAAATAAAATATCGTTACAAAAATGTAAAATGCAAAGTATTTGAGTTAAGAATTTCCTACTGTTTCTTAATGTTAATGGAAGAAGTAGTAAACGAAATTAGACATGGACGGACGACGAGGACGTAAGCATTCCATTGCCATTGTAAGTTCTTACTACATAGGAGAACGAAATTAATGAATTGATGATAATTATAGTTGAAAGGTTGAACGGACGAGGTATTTTGCCTGGAGAGCCACGATCACGATGCCTGTTTCTATCTCCTTCTATTCTTATTCTGATAATGCTGTTATAAGCATTATCAGAATGAGGTAAGGCAGAATCACTAACAAGGAGTGTTGCAAATTAAGGAAGTCCTCATGGGAAGCAATGTGTCTAAGGCCTACTTCACTAAGTTTTCGATTCTACTTCAGGCTAATCATATAAATGTTTGTTGGCGACGGTGACCACATTCAGGTGGCCTGCATTGGCGTACCATTTCTATATTGGAGAAAAACATAGGTTCATATTTTAAGAGGCAGGTCTAATCATAGGACAGATTTGATTAATAAATAAATCTCAGTGCTCTCTTTCTCTGAAGGTGAAACAAGTGACTTCCTCGAGATTGTCAGAGTAACGTCAAACTTTTCACTTAAGTTATGCTTCGCGCATCTGGGAATTTTTCAGTTATGTTTTTGTATATCAACTTTACTGTTGTTTTGAAGGATTCTTCGCAAAACAAGGTGTCATGGCACAATAAATAAAACTTTATTTAGGTACGAAGTACAATTTATAAACCAACTGAAGTAGAACACTTTTAATAAGATTACTAAAGTACATTGATATTATATAAACAATACACAACAATGCACAAAAGCAGTGATAGCCTAGTAGTTAAAAATGTCGGCCTCTTGATCCAGGGGTCCGAGGTTCAAATCCCTGATTTTTCGAAATTATGTGCGTATTATAAATTAATTATCACTTGCTAAAACGGTGAAGTAAAACATCGTGAGGAAACCTGCGTACCTAAGAGATTTATAAAAAAAATCTTAAGAGTATGTGAAGTCTACCAATACGCACTTAGCCAGCGCGGTGGACCATGGTCTAATTCATCTCATTATGAGAGGAGACCCGTGCCCAGCAGTGGGACAGTAATGGGTTGATGATGATGAAACAATAATGATTTTTTATCATCATTTTATTATACATTGGTATGCCTGTATAAAAATAGCATACATAGTACATTCCCTTATTTTTTACTATCCCATCTCCACGTATCCCCAGATATCACAAGAAAATAATAAATAAATTAAAAGACGACGCTTGATACTACCAATTTGTCAATACATTATTCTCATATACTCATTCTATCACGACGTAAACTGTCTATAGAGCGTCTATTTCGTATGTTAAAAAATCGAAAAACTAATAAATAACCTCATCCCTTTCAAAATTCGGTCTAAAACATGTTTAACGACCTACTAATCCCCAAAGTAACCTTTGGAGATTAGTAGGTACATTGAAGCAAACAATCTCTTCAGCTTATTAATATTAACATAGATCCTACATTAGTAATATATTGTAACTATAGAATTCAGAATACATAAACTGTATTACAAACAGCAAAGTTTTCTCGTCTATATGTTATGAGCTTTTGAAAAGTTATATAACAAACTTTTCGGGTCAATGGCGGCCCTTTTACAAAATTAGGGACATGTATTTTCCGAGCTGCTACGTTTTAAAACTTTTAAAATGTTTTTGTCTCTTAATCCTGGATCAAAGGACGTATAAAGGTTTATTTAAACAGACAAAATAAAACGTAAATTAAAGGTGGTAGAAACTCAACGTATTTCGACGATACCAACGCCATTATTAATATAGAAGTGCTGTGTTCTAGCTATATTATATATAAATATATATATCATGCAGCAAACTATAAATGCTTTCTACACTTACAGCCCCACACTAGGATTCTCTGTGTCGTGGGTGCCATGGGCACACACATAGACAAATACACAAACACCCAGAAACAGAAATCTAAATTCATCATTTAGATATATGTCTGGCCAGGGATCGAACCCGGGACCCTTTGCGCGTCAGACCGGTATGGTGACCGCTCCGCCACTCGCTATGTGACGGATTTTGGACGAAATGTTTATATTTACTCACATAGTGTTTCACTTTCATATTAACTTACATAACTGACTATAAATGACTAAAATTCATTGTAAGAAATAAATAAAATATTCAAATATAATGTGTTGATATATTCATCATTAGATAGAATTGTTATCTACTCGTATTATAAAAGGATACCATAAATTTTGTGTTGAAAATAAACCAGAAATTCAACAACCAAAAACATTTCACAAACACCGAAAATATCCTACAACATACAAAATAATCAGGTCGAATTCAGTGCTATTGAAAAATGATGCCGCTTTCCAAACCGGTGCATGTTTCTGTCATAAAGTATCATCAACTCGACTGTCGTAATTATTAAGTTACCGATCATTATGCAGTAACAGAATAAATTGCTACAATTAATCAATCATTGCTGAGGATCCGAGTTATTAACTTTAATGACTAATCGCCGGTAGCTCATAAGTAATAGGAGTATGTTACAGTTATGTATGTTACATAATAGCTAATAAGAATATGTTACAGAACGGTAACTAATATATGAAGTCCGATTGAAAGTACGATTGAAGTACGTACGAAGTGAAGTATCATTTGAAAATAATATAACTTTATGTACTTTGACTGAAAGTGTACCCGTGTAGTCTTCTGATGAAAAATGTATAATAAGGTAGTAGTATAAAACTATAAGTAACTCCTTACGCTTTACCTGACCTGGTAGGCCAATTACTTGAAGAAGGCATTGGGAAAATGTTGGATTCAGAACCCAGATAAACATCAAGTCAATTCACCATGAACCCATTACTATCCCACCACTGGGCACGGGTCTCCTCTCAGAATGAGAAAGATAAAGTCACAGTCCACCGCCCTGGCCAAGTGCGAATTGTTAGACTTTAAATACCCTTGAAATCATTTTTTAAAGATGTCTCAGGTATGCAGGTTTCCTCGTGGTGTTTCCTTCACCCTTTAAGCACATGTTTTCTAATACGCACATAAGTATGAAAAATCAGAGCTGCGTATACCTGGGATTTGAAACTCGGACTCCTCGATCAAGAGGCCGAGTTTTTTAACCACTAGGCACTGCTTAACGTCAATTATGAGAGACCTATATTCAGCAATAAATCTCGAGATTCTGACCAACCCAATATCCTATTAGTAAGTTTAATAAATATAGCTTTTTGAACTATATTTATTTTATTATTTTTTAGTATTTGTTGTTATAGCGACCATCATTATGCATCGTCTGTAAAAAAATCAAGTGTCTATCTATTACGGTTTAAGAGATAAAGCCCTGTGACTCACGAACAGACAGCGGAGGGTTTTATCCTTTGAGTACGGAATCCTAAAAATCATTCTAAAAGATGGCATTATAGATATGTTTCAATACATTTGAGTTATAGGGAAATAACATTATTATTTTTCATAGCTAAAAATCAATCTAGTAACTTTGCCTGTACGCTCCATAAGGCGCTTTCTCTCCCCTCGAAAATCGTTAATCCTGAGGATGTTGATAAGGACAATGGTACAAAATTATTAAAATCGTGTATTGTCATCGGTTTTTGATAATTCTTTAAAATTTTGAATTAAACTGAACGTTCAAAGTGGATAAAAATCGGGCTCAAAGATTCCGTTACTGTTACATACATACATACAAACGTACAACCCAAGCTAATAAAAGCGTGTTAAAAATAAATTATAAGTAGTTTCAAAAACTAAAAACCACGCTAAAATCGCACAAGGAAAATCGTTAATTCTGACGATCCTGATGAGGAGAATGGAAGACAATTATTAAAATCATGTATTGTCATCAGTTCTTGACAATTGTTTAAACTTTTGAAATAATCTGACCGTTCAATGTGGATAAAATCGAGTTCAGAGATTCCGTTACATACATACATACTGGTCAAGCTAATAAAAGCATGGTTAAACAGAATTATTCCAAAAGCAAAAGCCAGAGCCAGCACAATATTAGTTGAACTACTATCGTGTAGGCATTCGAACTGTACTGTACGATACGACCGGATTATATTGCGGATAACTCCCAAGTAATTCCTGTTACAATAACCCGGTCTGGATTACAACCAGATGCGCTTCAATCAAATACCCATGTATGTAATAGAATCGCTATAATAGAGCCACTCGACACTGACGAACTTAGTTACTAACATGTACAAGGGCAGTATTTATGACAAAACCAATACTTTTTTACACCTATTTCTAACAATCGACTTCTAAGGTCTGACAGATTTAATCATGAGATTGAAGTACCAAACAAGGATAAACAAGAAATAGGTGTGGCTTCGGTACCTCCCCGGTCCAAACATACTCATAATATCTCCTCTCAAGGGTTGTAAGATTAAACCATGAAACCATATGACACCAATAAAATGTTTTTTATCACTGACAAATTGTGCGCAAAGGCCACCATATTGTTTGATACGCAGATTCTCGGGTTCGTTCCCCGACCAGGTGTATACCTGGTCGGGGAACTTTTAAGTATTGTAGATGTATATCTACAATACTTAAAAGTTTTATGTGTTCTTGTTCTGGGGATTTTAACCGACCTTTAATAAAAAAGAGGTTCTTAATTCAAATATATTTTTATACAACACAAGGAATCTTTAATTTTTATGCGTAATTTACTACTACCGCACTAAGACGCTTGTAATTTACGGACAGACACAACAGACAGGCAGAGTCCAGTTTATTTATACGTATTGATTAGATCAATACCAATTACAATGAACAGTCCGAGTTATGTAGCCCTTCAGTAATTATAGTTGACAGACTTCGCACATAAATATTCATTTTCTCGAAGCGTCCGATATGTATTTCCATTCTCTACCAACGACAGTAATTAAATCGATTCGATACTATTATATCCCTTTCTGATTTATTGGATTAGAGAAAGACGGTACTATCGGCAAACAGCACAGTGCAGAGTAGTGCAGTGAATTGCTAAAGAGGGTTATACATTGTCATCAGTTGAGAATGGTGGCAGCATAGTAGATTCTCAGTACTTTATTAGCTAGCTTATTTAGGGTTTCAATACCAATTATGCACTGATTTTTGGAAGTTATGCAAATGTTAAAAAATATTATGTGCTTCTATTATGACAACCTAATCCGAAGATTCAACAAAAAAGTTCTTAAAGGAGTATTATGTATCACTACGACTATTATGTAAGGACTATAGCCTAAACTCTTCTCATTCTAAGAAAGACCAAAGAGCATCGGCAACCGATCATACAGGGATAGGTAGCTGGAGTATCAAACGGTGGTTTTACATTACTAAGGGCCTCCCTACCACCAACCTCTATTGAGGATGATAAACGAAAGAAATGGATTTCTTCCGTATATTGGAATGTGTAAGAATATTTTTTAATTTCTACATTGGGCAGCTCCTCCGGCCACTCACTGGCATCGCCTTTGTTACCGTCGCAATAATGGAAAATAAAGGGCTAATGATGAAGATGTAGAAGTAAAAAGACATTTAAATTGATTTAATGTTGATATGCTGCCCGGTTGGTGTGTAGTCATCTTTAACCAAACGTTTCAACTGGAGGCGCAACTGTTTTACTATTCGCGTTGTTTGACACTACTACTAGATTAGATTGTTTTGTTATGTTACTACAAAACTAGGATTTATTATGTTTTGTCGATTTTGTCGAAAGTAATTATTTTTTCCATTATAAAGCAGAGTTAACAATCCATTACAATTGTAAAGTAAGCAGGTAGATACTTTTTAAATAGCCATTGCGAATGACGGCCATCACAAAGAAAATAATTTCTGTACAATATACCTTTTTTTTTCACGAGGGGGAATCCTTCAAAAGGTACCCGGTGCCGTGGGAGCGACACGGGGTTATGTGGGACTTTTACCGCACTAAAACCCCCCCCCGGTGGCCGCCCTCGGCGCTGCGTAGAGGACTCCGGGATCTCCAAAGGAACGCGACCAGAGTCCTCTCAGCGCACAGCCCCGTCGGGCTCCGCCCAGGTGAGTTTGTCACACCGTCTGGTGTATACGACGGAATGCGATCACACATACCACCGTCCTTCCCGGCGTCGCTAGTCGGGCGGTTCGAGCTCCCACTCTTGCCGCCCGCAACCCCGAAAGCCCCTTTTAGTCGCCTCTTACGACAGGCAGGGGATACCGTAGCCCTATTCCGGTCCCGGAACTAAAAGGACACTGTACAATATACCTACTTTTATTAGAGCTGTTGACAGGGCAGCAATCACACAGGTTCGTTGGAGACTTCGATTAAGTATTAATAATCCCAGCATTAAAACAGAATGGCATGTTTCTAATCTGAGATGCAAAAAGATCCTAATCCAGTAGAAGGCTTGTATTACTAATGTGTCTGATAGTAGCCAACCCGTGTCGGATGTTTTAAGGCCAAAAAGCCCGTAAAGATATAAAGATAAGCTTGAAATTTTACTACCACTAGCAGTCACCCATCCAACTTACGACCGCGCCCGTCGTTGCTTATCTCTGTAGATTAGTTGAGATCAACACAAATTCTTACATCCGAACGGTAACGCTTAATAACGCTGTCTAAGTAGACCCCCAATGGTAATTTTATTATGGCATAGGTGTCATGAACTCACCCAAAGCCGAATACACAAACTCGTATACCCAGAGACAGATCAGAAATCTAAATTCATTATTTGCCTGGCCAGGAATCGAACCCGGCTCCCATTGCGAATCAGACGGTAGATGGTATGCTGACTGCTCTGTCACACGAGTCGTTTACTACTATATAACTAACAATCCAGCGTAAGTCGGTCGCATAAGGCATTATGTCAGCTGACCTACTTCTATACATGTCCACTTGATAATCACATTATACATTATTCCTTACGGCCGCCAGCCGTCACTGGAGACAGCGGATCATTAATTTCCGTGAAGATAAGCTTACTTTCGTCCAACTACTGTTTATGCGTGCAAAAAATATACTGACAAACTAATCGTGGTATAACACGCATTGTAAATAATTATAAGTATTTCTTTAGTCTATAATAGTATAATTTATCTTAAAATATAATCATTTACGAGCATTTGCCCCCTATTTTCATCCCCTATTTTATCCCCTTGGGGGTAGAATTGATCAAAATCGTTTCTTAGCGCATGCCTACGTACGCAAATTTCAGCCCGATCCGTCCAGTGGTTTGGGCTGTGCGTTGATAGATCACTATATCAGTCAAGCACCTTTGAGTTATATATATTTAGATGTCAATTAAGGCCTTTTCTAGAGTGCACAGATTCATCCCGAGCATTTTTTTTAGGTTTAGCATGCATTAGAAATGAGTAAACAGTGAACAATGAAACATATGTACCTCTGTGATCGTAAGATTTAATTAGATTTTTTTGACCTCATACAGCTTGAAATTTTGTAAAATTTAAAAGAATATGTGCTTCCATATTGTACCTAAGATATTGTACTTGGTTCGTTAAAGTGTAAATCAATAAATATGATGAACAATAGCAGATACAACCGTTATGAAGATCATATTGATGTTATTATCTGTTTTCATATTTTAACATCTTTCTTTATAACTCTAAGACATCCACGACACAGCGAATCGTACTTATGGAGCTATAAGTGTTAAAATATTACATTATTTACACTATTACCTAAACCAATACTTAACACACTAAATCACTAGGTAACGTAATTGCTCCATTATACTTATGACTACTTATAAGTTTGAACTGAACATGCTTTTAAACTAATTTGAGACGACGCGCGGAATAACTCATTTATCAATATCTAAGTCAGGGTCGTACTTGAATAAACTGATCCATAGACTTCATAACGGTATAGAAAAGGCAACAATTATATTTATTTACCAAAACTTGAACACTGATAGCGAACGTGTGACTTAAAAAATAGAATTAAAAACAATAATTTTATCTAATACTGCATGTATTATGTCTGCAAAACAAAATTATAGATATCATTGTATACGCATTATCGTTTATATCATATCATATTGTTGTATCGCGTATCGTTTATATTTTACGTAAAATCAATCACAAAAGAATGACATAAACAAGCCTGGAGCTTTATCTTTTCTTAGACTCAAAAGCCTTTCGAAACCATGTCCTTATTAAAAATCAATAATCACACGCTTAAATGAGTCAAAAAATCATGTAAAAACCTTTTTTCCATTTATCTATACGGCGAAATCTTGAAAACTACTGAACCAATTTGCGCGGAACTTCACGGAGCCTACTTTCCTCTGAAATTTATTAGGGATTCCGGGTAAAATTAGAAACTCGGCAGACCCGCTCATGGAAGGTCTCTTTGTAATATTTCTTGGACTTATACAATTTGTTATTTTTTAGCTAATGTTATGTGTCTATTTGAGCTCTGTGTCGTAACAGAACCGAAAGTATGATAAGTAAGCTTATTGTAATAAATACTGACGCAACTAAAACGTATTTAGTATCAGAATATCAATAATGGTATCCAAAATTTTGGCAGTATCTATATTTATGTTCTGTGTACATAAGCTTCAGATTTCAACATTTAACTTTCATGGGATATCCTACAAGGCCACGAGATAAAATCCAGGAGCTGCAGTGTCGTAATTCTTTTAACACCTAAATATTATATGCAATAAATGTCACCAATATTTACTTGCGGCCTTATCAAGCAGTAAATTCACAAGGACTATTGAATTAAGAACATTAAATAAGTGTAAGAAGTTATTTCACTTTTCATACTTCTTAAGAACTTAATGTCATAAACATGAAAACAGACAATTTCTTAATTTGTCTAATGTTCATCTTATCTAAATTTCTTTTCATAGATTCTGATACTTTTAACCAGATATAAATAGACAAAACGTAGACATTTCCGACATAAAAAGTATATTTTTACTCCCAGCTAATTTTAGTTTCAGTGTACCGATTTTCATATTTATCCTACTCAAACAAATTCTCAAGACATAAATAGATCAGGCAGAATACCTGACATATATAGAAGACTTACGTAGTCTCTAAGATCGTTATCTTACGCTTGCTGTTGACCGACTTGCTGAAAGTACCTACTTTCTGCAGAACAACGAGCTGAATTTTGTGAGAATAGTGCTTAAGATCTTTATTATTATCATAGCTAAGTAGTATTGCACTCCAAGCGCTTTTTTGATACTATTATAATGGCTGCAAATTTCTGTGAGGCCTCGGTCTTTTCCCACTGTATTGCAAGTCTGGAACCTTGCTAGTGCGATACAGGGGATAAAATATTTAATGTTCTAATTTAACTGGAAAACTTCTGTAGTCTTCGACTTAGCTCGCAAAGAGTAGAAAGAAGAAGAGAAGAGAAAAGGTAATATTTGTAAATAAGATTTCCGTGTGCCAATATTGTGAAAATAAGCTTTTAGGGAAAGCCAACTCATGCACATAAACCTGAAATATAATTGATTAGATATAATCTAACATAAATATGTAATAAATGAGAAGACACTTCAAGTCTCAGTGTCGTAAGACGAAAAGTGCAAAATGTGTCACAGGCCTCGCGCGGTCGAAGGCACTGGGGGGATACTTCCCCCGCTTTATAAATGGCATGGCTATCTTCATCTGAGATAAATGTGTCCCAGCTTTCCAGTTTCGCGATACTTTAACAACACTGTCAGTTAGCTGAGGGCAACAATCAATAATCTAAGTAAAGCGACGAATGTAGCTGTCGAAACGACTTTTGTCTAGAAGTCTCTCTTAAAGAGACTAGGGCTAGTGGGTATACTTTTTAAGTTAATGTATTGTATCAGCATTCATTTGTGTATTATAATAAACTATAAACGCTTTCTACACTCACAGCGCCACACTAGGGTTACCTGTATTGCGGGTGCCACGAGCACACAAAGACGAATAGGTACACAAACACCCAGAGCCAGAACAGATACCTAAATTTATCATTCAGATATCTTGTCTGGCCGGGGATCGTGCTCGGAACCCTTTGCGCGTCAGATCGGTATGGTGACCTCACCGCCACGCGGTTCGTCAATATGATTCATTTAGCTTCTGTAATTGTACGTCATCGTTATGAGGAGCCACTTGAAGTCTCAGCGGCGTAAGACGAACTGAGCAAGGGATCCGAGGAGCCTCGAGCTGTCGAGATCTCACCGAGGGGAAGATTCCCCTTTATAAATTGCCTCGCTATCTACATTTGAGATAAGTACGCCTAAACTTTCCAATTCCGCTACGCATCAATAACACTGACAGTTGGTTGAGGGCGACAAATCAAAAATCTAACTCATACGGGGAAAGAAATGGCGTACGTGAGGGGTGCGCTTGTTTCAAGTCATATTCGTTTAGGAATATTTTGACTTCGTTTTCCTCAAATACGAATACAAAATATTTTTTATCCTTCAAGTACGAGTCTGTATCAGTAAGACAGGCATCTGTTTTCGCCATATACTTTTACAATGGAATTATGGTATTTAATATACTATTGACATTAACTTGAAAAACGCACGTTGTAACTAAAACCTTTCAAATATGTCCAAATATCATTAGTCGTATGTCAGCAACCTTAAACAGCAAGGTTCCGTCTTTTATGGGGCTATAACACCAAATTCAGTAAAGAGACATTAATTTTCCCTTATCAAGTTGTTCAATGTTTATATTATTGAAATCTGCTTAAAGATTAAAATGAATACAAGCTATTTAGCCATGAAATATTTATACCAAGAGAATAAGAAAATATTTCAACTTTAATTAAAAACATGCAGTCCGTAATGTAGTAACCGGAATTAATATGACGTGAATGAAATTAATTATGAACAGATTCACCAATTTTCCAAAAATACCTCGGCTTCATTCCCTACTTTTACACTTAATAATTTAATAAGCTTCAAGGCTTCATCCCACGCGTCCGTCACTTATTAAATTAACTCTAAATTGAGAACAATTTTAAGGAACATCAAGGATTTCTGAGTAATACTGGAAATTTAATTTTAAAGAAGGCAAAACGCTTAGTGGTTCGACTTCGACGGCACCACCTCCATAACCTTTTTGGCCTTATAACTACAGTGGCAAACACTATTATTCTGTGTTCTAGTTTAAAGAGTTAATTCAGGAAGACAAACTTATACGAGGCATTCTAACTGACTCCTTGGAAAGTAAAAATATTATTGGAGTAGCAGACAAGCATTCAGTCCACCTAAAAGTAAGTGCCAACTGCTGCTCAGAGACATCTGTAATCAACCTTAGGTAAGATTAGATTCCTACCTGAGGTCGACCACGAATGTGCCGCCAGAGATGCTAGAAATAGGCGTGGCGGTGATGTCACTAACCACAAAAGATTCTTTAGCACTTATACGAGGCATTCAAACTAATTCCTTAGGTAGGCCTTTAATTCTATCTAAGATTGGAGGACAGTGGCCACTTCCCATCAGGAGTACTGCATACTCGTTTGTTACTGCTTTATTATATAAAAACCTCACTGAACAGTATTTCCTTAAACTACATTAAAACATTTCGTAATATGAAACGTTATTTATAGTAGATTCCAATATTGTTGTATCGTTATCCATATAAATAACTGAACACGGGCCATTGAGAATAATCGGAATATTCAGTTCGCAATATTATTGCCACAGACCGGATATGGAATAGAAATGGCAAGTGATTATACCTACCGTACAAATCCTTATTGTATAAAGTTTCTTGTATGAAGAACTCGCTGTCAAGTGGTCTGCTGACTTGAAGAAGACAGCAGGAAGCCAGTGAAAGTCAAAGGGCACAGAACAAAGGGCATTCGTTTCAATGTGGCGAATTAAAGTAAATTGTAAGTTCACCAATGGATGACTAAAAGCTGGTGAAAGTGCAAATGGAGAAAGAAAAAATATATAAGGTACAATTAAAATATACTTTTTTTTTACCCAAACTAATAAGTATAATTAAAAACCTAAACATAATATCATGCACATACTCACAAATATCACATACTCGTTTGTAAATAAGCTCAATATTGAAGTGGTCTAAAATGTATATAAAGCTTTAAATATGCCGTTAGAACCACATACTAGTCAGAGATCCTTTATAAAATACAACAATAATTGCAAAAATAGTAATATTTCTGTTTATTTCGTCGCGTAACCATAAACCAACACGATACGATATGATGATGATACAAAATCGGTTCAATATCGGTAATGTTGCTTCATCATGAATAATTCATCGTTACAACGCCAAAAATGGATCACCTATGGATTAATGCTGTTAATAATTCAATCTACCCAAACTGTATTTAATCTTTTAGTATCATGGCCGAAGTAATGAATGAATTATTAATTCTATAAGTAATTGCATTTTTTGGTCAGGTTATTTTATTTTTAATGAACACATTAACCGTTTGCGGTTGGGTATATTAAATTATGTAAACTGTAATACGATCATATTTTATGATACACACAATTCAAACACAGTAGTCAAACATATAATCGCTACAAGAATAGTATCTACGATAATTGAATAGTATTTGGTAAACTATCATTTCTAGTAATTCTTAAGATTAACGAAATATCCATAATCTTTATAAGAATTTTTAATGGGGCAGTTTTATTGCAATATCATATTTGGTAGCGGTGTTAGATTATTATTAAAATAATAAAATAAAAACATTTTAAAGGTCAATCTGTAAAACCCAAATCAAATTTAAATATAACACATAACAAGTAAGAATAAAGCTGCAATTGTACAGATAAATAACATTCTATGATGTCATCTTAAGAAATAAAATCTCCGCAGGACTCGCTTACAATGTTAAACTAGAGACACAAAGTTACAGACAAAGAAAGTACGAAAGAAAGAACTACAAACAAGCGGGCTTGTTCCGAATCGAATCAGTGAAGACTGGTGTTTTTATAAAACAAAACATTATGCGGGACGGCGACAAAGCGACGTTTTAAAGAAAATAGTGGATGATAGACGGTTTTTGAATTATGTTCTATTATTAAAAGTAATTTCAACATAGTGTTTACGTGATATTATGATTTACGGTCTCTTTTACACAGCCGCAATGCCCATGGAAGTGTTTATCGAGCTGCGGCGAATATTGCACTAGCAGCCACACAGTGTGTGACATTCATCATTTATTCCCTTAATATCTCATAGAACATCGACCAACTATGTATCATCGTGACGAGCGGCAAGACAAGTGACATAAAGAGTAACGCACATAAAATTTTGAAAAAAATAAAAACATCAACGGGTTGCACTCCGGGAGTGCCGACAGAAGTAAAAACTTTCGAAACCTAACCTGAATAATAAAATATAATAATTAAAAATTTAAACCGCCCCCCATCGACATATTTTTTCTATGATGACACCGGATGACATCTTGACTTTTGCAATTTGCTTTGGCATCTTACGAACTTTCGATCAGACCACTGACGCGAGCTTAATTTTTTTTACCCATCACAAAAAGTGAAACGCCGCTAAAGAAGTTTTCACTTCAACAATTATGTTGATGCCTGTCTTAGATTCGGACCTCGGACCTCCCGATCGAGATGTCAAGTCCCTACCTCCTAGGCTATTACTGTATTTTAATCCTTACTTCCTTATCCTTACTAATTTATAAATTATAAATCCGAAAGTAACTCTGTCTGTCTGTCTGTTTGTCTTTTCTTCACGCCTAAACCACTGAACCGATTTTAATGAAATTTTGTACAAAGTCTGAGACCCGAGAAAGGACATAAGATAGTTTTTATCCCGGAAATTCAACGGGAACTAGGGAAGGCGATCTAAGATCGATTAATCGGAGAATCGATCTTTTGGACCAAAAAGTCGATGTTCTGTTTTATGTATGTCATATTATTTTTTTTAAACGCGGGCGAAGCCGCGGGCACCACTATCATGTTATAATATTGCGTAATAGTGACATACAGGTAATTATCAGGGCGATGCATTGAAACCCGGCATGACCCGCGCCGCCATAACGCAGCATTAACCGTCTGCGTACGTGTCAGCGGTTCTGTAAGCCGGTTAGATACAATTAGCAATGTTCATTTACTTTGTAAGCAAAAGTACGTACAGTAAGTACAGTTAGAAAAGATAGAACACTCGTTAGCTACGTTCTACGCTAAAATCTGTTTCTGCCTTAGTATTTTTTTCTAAAGGTACAATATTACTCGTATGAAGTCACCATCAATAGGTCGTGAAAAAAAATCAAAAATACGTACAGTAAGTACACTCGTTTGAATGCGATAGTTCTACGCTAAAATCTGTTTCTGCCTTACAAAATTTTTCTAAAGGTACAATATTACTCGTATGAAGTCTCCATCAATAGGGTGTAAAAATTAAAAATACGTACAGTAAGTGCAGTTAGATAAGATAGAACACTCGTTCGAGTGCGATAGTTCTACGCTAAAATCTGTTTCTGCCTTACTATTTTTTTCTAAAGGTACAATACTACTCGTATGAAGTCTCCATCAATAGGGTGTAAAAATTAAAAATACGTACAGTAAGTGCAGTTAGATAAGATAGAACACTCGTTCGAGTGCGATAGTTCTACGCTAAAATCTGTTTCTGCCTTACTATTTTTTTCTAAAGGTACAATACTACTCGTATGAAGTCTCCATCAATAGGGTGTAAAAATTAAAAATACGTACAGTAAGTGCAGTTAGATAAGATAGAACACTCGTTCGAGTGCGATAGTTCTACGCTAAAATCTCTTTCAGCCTTACTATTTTTTTCTAAAGGTACAATACTACTCGTATTAAGTCTCCATCAATAAATGGGAAAAGTCTCAGTTTCGATTATAAACTCATTCATTTAATGAAAATTATACTATGTATTGTATGATGCCTGTTCAAGTGCCTGTTCTGCATGAATTTTTTTCGTGTACTTTGTACCTAAATACCAGCGGCAAAGTATGCAAGTATGTCGTTATAGATGTAGTAACATGTATTAATTTATTTTTTCCTTTAGTGACCTATTATTTATGTGAATGAGGAGTTATCGATGTGGAGTGACGAGTATCGTGCGGATGCATTGATCTCCAGCAATGACCCGTGACGCCACAACGTATTATGTCACGTACTCGTACGTATATGTGGACATAAACCGGTTATAATGGAAAATGTGTCTATTCATATTTTCATTGTTTATAAGTAAACGTAATATATATATATTTTATAATATAGGAGTAGCAGACGAGCATGCAGTTCATCTGATGGTAAGTGGCTACTGCCGCCCATGGACATCTGTTATCAACCCAGATAAGATTAGATATTCGTACCTGAGGTCAGCCACAGATGCGCTGCTACCCCTGAGGACTAAGCTGGAACGCCTTGGGAAAAGTCTGTCTCCCTTACCGCACCTTTCAAGTCGGAACACAGCAGCGCCTAACACTGTTGTTATTAGGTAGAAATAGGTGTGCCGGTGGTGCCGCCGGAGTCGAACCACAAAAGGTTCTACCACCTTCAAATAATAAGAGACGTGATAAGCCATTAACACCCGTTATACTTGTATAATCAATCTATTAATTATTTGCTGCCAAAAATTGATGTTTCACAGTTTCTAGCTACTATAAATTGTTAAGTTTAGGTTTTTGTCGGGTAAACAAAGTTTTATTAGGTACCTATGGATAGCTACAATGTTTTACGTTAACGAGAAGCGTTTTTGAACTACGAGTATTTTCATGAGGTCCATATTGTAATACGATTACTGACTATCCGCTAAACTCGAATTAATTTTAATATATAACATAGTTTACATAGTTTTATTATATTATTTAAATAATGCATCTTCCATTAAGACTAAAAAAATGACTACTTGACGTTCTATTATTTTCTTACCACTAATTAAAACCTACAAATATCATACACAATTATCGCCAGCCCGGCGCGTCGTAAGTTGTACCTCAGCGGAACTTCGTCCGGAGTAACGTTACAGCTGCACTGTATCTTGCGAACTAATCCAATTAAGCCTACACAACTGCTCGAACTTCGCATATTGCTCATAAAACCAACTCTATAGATAAGGGTTCTTAGGGATTGGTCATTGGTCTCTCAAACCATTACAATTTTTTCGTGATATAATCAGCAACCAACATTGTTTTATGTAATAAAAGTTAAATGTGATGGGACGAGACGGGATGAAGTGAGATGAACAGTAATGATACGTATTTATTTTACATAGCCCTGCGACGGCTATTACAAGATGTTACATATATTTTTTTTTAATTGGAACATCGTCCACCTTATATTAATTGGCCACTATTTCCCATGGATAAAACCACCCTAAGCAGTGCTATCTGCGATCGGTCACAGATGCGTTCCCTAAGGTTTTAAATGGCGCTTGCCAAAATTGATTTTACCATTTACAAGACAGACATACTCATAGCTAATACAATTGCGAATAAATACTTCCGGTAGAACTTTAAACATATTGACATAAATTGAATTGAATACATACAAATATCATACATAATTATCGCCAGCCCGGCGCGTCGTAAGTTGTATCTCAGCGGAACTTCGTCCGGAGTAACGTTACAGCTGCACTGTATCTTACGAACTAATCCATTTAAGCCTACACAACTGCTCGAACTTCGCATGTTTCTCATAAAACCAACTTTATATATAAGGGATGTAATGCAGTCCATACATGAGAAGTATGGTACAATGTGCCAGGTCTTTCCAGGTTTCTATCTTTTTTCATGATAGACAACAAACTGATATTATATAATCGAAGAAGCTAACGAAAATTGAATAAGAATGAGATAGATAGAAGGGTACCTACGAGTATATGATGCGATGGAATGGAATGAGATGGGATGGAATGAAATGGGACGTGATGAAATGAGTTAAAATGAAATGAAGGTAATATTAGGTATAATAGTGAAGTAATGTGAAAACACGCAAATTGTTGTTACGATATTTCCCGTAAGTATAATACTTCAGGCTTTAAGGCTTTATATGATAATTTCGTCATAATTTATTTGCTGTTTCCAAGATAGATATATCTAAGAATAAACATTTATGTCAAGTTTTTAAAATTAAACAGACTGAAATTCATTGCACGCGCAAATAGTTTTATCCTTAATACTATCCTAAATGAAACATAAGTATATGTTTTTACCCATTCAGCACAATAGAGGATCTAATCAGTAGATCTTTGCCAAATTGCTCCGAAGTGCCTATCTGATACAAGAGCAGTACACATCTTAACCTTCGGATAGAATGGACCAATTCCAGATCACTTTCACCACAAACAAAACTAACGAGCCAATTCAATCATTATCCCTTTGTTTTGCCAACCGTCGTCATTTAGGGCACTATTCCACTATCGAGTAAGAAAGTATTGCGTTTGGAAAGTATCTAGCGATTCTTTACCGCTAGTCATTTCTACGTTCATCTGAATGGTAATGAAAGTATATTTTTATTAATTAATTTTATTGAAAATTAATAACGTCGTCGTCGTCAACCGATGACTGTCTCACTGCTCGGAACGGGTCTTCTCTCGAAGTGAAAGGGATGTAAACTTAAAAACAATAACAATTATACGAATACTCAATATACCTGTGGCCGCAAGTATTTTTTGTTAACAATAATAATAAAAAAATAAGTACCTTCTGTACTTTCTCCTCTATTTTGCCATACTTAACTTGAATATTCTCTGATACTCTTCGCTTACAATGAAGCAGCAGCTCAATACTTGGGAAGAACAAAAATAATAAAACAAAAACCGGGCCGCCACGAGATATAATCGGTGATGAGATCTGCCGCTGGGATGATTGTATTGTTTGCAAATGAGAACACGGCGAATAAAATATATAAAATGTTCACTTGATAATGCTCTCGCGGTCTATTGTGCTGATTTTAATGTTTATAAATAGATTGCAAATACGTGCCGGTGGGAATTAATATCGATAGACATTCGGTCGGAAAATCAGATCAATTGAAATGTTTATAAATTAGATAAAAATCTGTTATGTTTATAAAAAATTCGCGGAAAGCAGAGATTGGTTTTCGATTTATCAATTACTAATTTTATACTCTTATTTAACAGCGGTACCTTACCATCAGATGCATGCTCGTTGGCTATTTCTATGTATAATACGGCGAAATTTTCATCAATATGATAGACTAATAAAACGCTTTTAACAGCTAGTATTAGTACTAGTGAAGTGAAGTCACTACTTCTTCTTACTTCACTACAATAGTGAAGTTTTCTAAACATATAGCTTTATAGGATATCTGTGTTGAATCATGGACACACACAAAGACAAGCATAGAAAGCATAGAAAACCCAAACCCAAAAAAAAATAAACCATCCTTTAAATCTACTCCTTTAGTTTATTTACATACATGTATATAAATGCATACATTTCCTTAGCTAAGGGTAAGACTTAAATATAGTATGCAGCGAGGTTTGCTTGGATAATTATCACCCCTTACCTATTTCTCCCTCGAGTATCGCACGCATGGCTCTTGTTTTAAGGGCCCTTCATCTGAACCCTCCCTCTAGATCGGATCGGTAAACTCTTTCCCCTGAAGTCAGTGCAACTATATGAAATAAAACATTTTTATGAAATAGAACTAGAGAAACGAGTATGATGCAGTCTAGATGGTGGTAAATGGCCACTGTCGTCCATTGAAATATTTAATCACGCTCAGCTAAGATGAAACAGATGCAGATTCCAACGTGAGGTCTGCCACAGGCGCGTTGCTACCCTTGAAGACTAAGTTGGAATGCTTTGAACACTAGTCTCTTACGATACTTTTCAAAACAGATCATGCCAGTGTTTCATATGTTGTTAAGGCATATAGATGCATCGATATCAATCCTCAACTGGAGGATACCAACATACTTCTTCTATGTGACCTAACTTTAAATCCGGTAACCGTCGCAATTGTATTTTAATTTCACCAGTAAACTGCATCGCGATGACGGCAGAACTCCATTTTGTTAACCTTACTCTCCCTTAAAATAAAGTATAAACTTAATTTATTTAGGTATAAGTGCAGAATATGGTAGGTATGGAGGTTTACTGATTAATTACAATGTAATTTTAACTTACTTATTTTTATACCCCTGCTATTAATATCGCCTCAGTTTTTTTGCTACGGGCAAAAAATAGCACTAGAAGCTCCATAAAACACGCATGCTACAGTTAGATGGTTACTTCAATTACATAAAAAGTTGTAACTTTTACGGCTTTCCATAAAGGCCATGCATATGCAAGCTATGCACGTAAAGCCCTCATCTGCATGATCATTCAGCTAAAAGCGCTACATGCTTTTGTAAATTTTCTGTTAAGCTTATTTCTGCATTTTTCTTTTGAGTGTAACTTTGAATGCCTCATTTACACCGCCACTGAAATGTTTTATGTAAATTAAAATGAGTTTTGATGTGCGCTGACGTACAAAAATAAAGTAGCTTACAATAGTGAAATCAAGTTAGCAAAATAATCCCTATACATATGCGTCTTACACATATACGGCATATACGTCTTCAATGATTCAGACTCAGATAGACATATTCATTCAGATTTAATTTTTGAGTTCTAAGTTTACATATTAACGTTACTATCTAAACTATTACTAAATAGCTTGTAATTGAAAACATTTTTTTTTAATATGAATTCAGTCACTATAAATAAATGTATAAAATTGTTCATATAGTTATTTCTATTTACGAATGGATAGTTTTCCATAATCTATACTTATCGCAGAGATCGTATGTAACAATATTACTTTTATTAAAAAGTCATAATTACAAATGAAAAGTTACCTTTACTGATACCGTATAACCGACAAAAATATAATCTGACGCTATTTTTGTAATATCTAAAAATAACTTCATTTTTATTAAGTTCCTTACTCCGACTTAATAATAAGTAAACATCAAAATAGTCATTTACACTTAATCTCATTACAAAATATCAAATGAATATTTAAATAAAATGCTAGAACATGTAAAGTCAATGTATAAAATGAAATAAGTAAATAACAGGTACGTAGGAATTCCTTGTTTAATATTTGAACACTAAACTTTGATAGTCTGTAACAAAAATGAATGTGTCCTTGAGTTAATGTTGGTATTATATAAAATACAATTATATGGTTTTCGGGCCAACATTATTATGAGAAAATATTTTAATTAATTGTAGGAAACTTAACTAGGAACTACATAATTCTGTTTCTCGTTCAAACATTATTAAAACGAGCAAAAGAAAAAAGATGTGCCATTATTTTGGATTACACTTTTTATTGAATGAAATCATACAAAGCTGCAATGGCAAGCAAATTTTCGATTCATCATTTATTGGCGCAGTTAACAACATACTACTCATAAAGTAGGCGAAGTGCCGTGGGATAAACTAAGAGCCATTCGTTGGTTTACGTCAATATTGTGTAGGTAGCAACTCATTACACGACCACATACTTGACATAATCTAAAAATAACTGACCGTGTTCGAGTTTGGGCGTTCATAATCAATATATTACGGGTCAACTGTTAGTTAAAGAAAATGTCATCAAAAATTGTAACTGACCTGGAAAATAGAAGCTAGTAAAATTAGTAAGCTTAAACGATAATATTAGCCCATAGATTTTAATCCTATGTAAGTCATACATTTACCCATTTTAAACCTAGTTCTACTTAATAAATGCATGTTAAGTACTATTATGTTCTAGTTTGACATAAATAAATGCAATTTTCTGGTATCCAAATCAAATATAAAAATTCTATTATCCATTTCGATTCAACAATATTTTAAAAGTATTTAGGCATACTTATGAACTCACAAAACAAATATTTTAATTTAATTACGCTTATTACACAATAAAATTAATTCATTTAACGTAATCATATCATCATATGAGATTTATACGAAATCAATTGAGCGTATCAAATCGTATTAAAACGATCATTCGACTGTTAAATGTTCAAATACCGTAACTAGTTCATTACTGAATAATGAGGCCCTTTGTGGTCGCTACAGTAAGTAATATTTCAAAGGTGTAACAAATGGACCGGGAAAGGTAATGAAATTTAATGGGTGACCCTTCAATCTAGTCTTGGATAGCACTGATAGTGAGTCATGTTCCTATATAACGTATTTATGTGTGGGTGGGGAGACTAAGATGACTCTACGTCCGTATTTGAATGAGACAGTTCTGCATTTCTTCGCCCTGATTTTCCGGCGTTAAATAATTTTGTTTATTATATTAAATCTTACAACTAAATGTCCTCAGAGCGCCCCAGCTCAAACACAAAATCAGATGCGAAAGCAAAAAAAAATCATTCAAACTCTTGTATTACCCGGCAGAATCGTTTGTATGATTGTTTTCTTTTCCACACACGGACATAATAAAACATATCGCTCCCAAGACCTGACTCACGTTAGCAGGAACGAGGCCATTCGTCACAATTTAACAAATGATCCGCAATGGCCGGTCTACGTAATAAGTTCCCTAATTAATTGTTATTGCTGTATGGCGATTTATTGCCCTGTTTGGTTCAACAACTTCAAAGGATGTGAACGTAGTATTAATATAAATTTGCCTTAGAAGACAATTATGTGCTTTTTGGTTTTTGTAACTGGCTGTAAATTAATAAATGATTTGAATTTAATCGCCTGTTACTAAGACAATTTGGTTGCTGAAATTATCTGAACTGATTTGCGTTAAGTCGTTATAAATTTGCTTTAGACTCTTAGCTTAGTTATAAAATTTAAGTTTGAATTAAACTTAGGTATACTTTCATAATACAGGTGTCAAACAAGCGTCAACTTAACCAATTTCGTTCTCAACAAAGTTCGATCCTTCTATGTTAGTGATACGCCTTAAACAAAGTTTATTTTCACATTTCATACTAATAGTCAAAAAGAAATTTATACAAAGAAAAAAATGCCTGATAGATAATGATTATAGGCTAAAATTAATTTTACACGTTGACTTAGTTTCCCGGTCAACATGCAATGAAAGTGAACTATGTGCCTTAATTAAATAGTTCCTGTTTCGTTATACGCTAGTGAAATACGATCACATACTTCGTTTTGTCGCTTTTGCGAAATTTGTACAAATATTATGGCGAAATTTCTTTATTGCTAGATATGTGCAGTCATATTGTCGCGTCGGTCTACTTAAATGGTACAAAATATACACGGTATTAAAACCATGTTTTTCAATACAAATACAGCGATATATTTTTTTATTTTAAGAATTGTTAACAATATTAAACGTACAAAATAACAGATAGATATTCCAGGTATTAAGATAAAGATGCTTGTAAGTATTTAAATCTATAAAAATTCTAAGCCATTTGCACCTTCCACGTAAAATAGTTTTCAAAGGCATAAGTCAAGGTAGTACCACCAGTAACTGCATAAAAATAAGCTATTTAAATAGTCCAAATGTTCATGCTAATAATTTAAAATTGTGTGAGATTATCGTCATAAAACAAAAAATCCAGAACACTATTTAACGCTGTCCTCTGGATCCTTAAGTTTAAATTAGAAAACTTAATGTTCCCGAACAATATTGCATTAAATTCCCCGCCATGCAACGCGAGTGACGTGTCGTAGCGAGTGAACTATGCGCCTTAATTACATAGTTCCTGTGACGATATGAGCTTCTGACATGTTGCAAGGAAATTCGTAAATACAGTATCACTTACGAAAATATTTTAGGTGTAAAATTACGAGTATTTTATTTTCATAAATAGCGATATTTTCACCAGAATGTATCCGCTAAAACCTGTTTATCCTGATTATCTGTAAAATTTGTACACATTTACAAAGATGATTTATTCAAACAGAGGGTAGGGTCAAATCTGTCCGCTAGATTTATATTCTTAAGTTTAACTTACAAACTTAATGTTCCCGAACAATATTGCATTAAATTCCCCGCCATGCAACGCGAGTGACGTATCGCAGCGAGTGAACTATGTGCCTTAATTACATAGTTCCTGTGACAATATCAGCTTCTGATATGTTGCAGGGAAATTCACGAATGTAACGTTAACCGTTCAAATGATTTTAACTATAAAATTACTTTAGTTTATCTCCAATTTGCATTTTAGTTGCTTGTATTTATCAAAAAATGATAATCTTATTAAACTAGTGAACGTTTACAAATATTATTTCTATCAACACATACAACAGTGTTTAACTTTGTGCACTTTTACATTCTTAAGATTATATTACTAAAGTTGGTCTTGACTGTTGACGAACAATATTGCATTAAATTCCCCGCCGTGTACCGTCCAACTGACGGCGAAGTGAAGTATGCGCCTTAATTACATAGTTCAGACTTTATCACCTTGTGATATCATACAGCGTAAAATTCACAAGCTCAGTACTGACATTCAAAATTTGTATAATTTATGTAGATACTCGTGTATGTTCATATATTATTTACAATACCGTAGTAGCAACCAAGCATGTAGTCCACCTGATTATAAGTGGCAACTGCTCCCATGATCTTTTAATGGAATATAATATCTGCCAATATATATAGCATATCAGCGTATTCATCTATAAAATAAATACCTTTGAAGGTGGTAGAACCCTTTGTGGTTCGACTCCGGCAGCACCATCGCCACATCTATTTCTACCTAACAACAGCAGTTTTAGGCGCTGCTGTGTTTCGTTTTGATGGGTGTGGTAAGGGAGACAGACTTTTCCGAGGCGTTCCAGCTTAGTCATTAGGGGTAGCGGCGCATTTGTGGCCGAGCTCAGGTAGGAATATCTAATCCTATCTGGGGTTGATTACAGATGTCCATGGGCGGCAGTAGCCACTTACATATTATAAAAAATAACCTTTTTAGCCTGAGCGGATATCCGGGCACAGCAATGGGGCAGAAATGATTACTGACTTAAGCATATAAAACATTTTCCCGTCTCTTATATTAATTAATAGTTAATTATAAATCTAATAAATTAATTATAGCTCAAAGATGCTATGTGGGCGTAACAAACATCTGTTCAATAATTTCTTCTATTTCAAGAAAATATGTCACTCAAGAGAAGTTCTAAAAGTAGTAATTACTTAACAAACACATACATCACAGTCACGCTGACAGATTAATCTAAGACAGCACAAATTCAACAATGAACACGTTACATCAACGTTAATTCAACAATTAACACCGTAACTAAGAGGCAGAATTCACGAAGCGTTTTTCTTCTGCGTCCACACGCGCACGCGAAACAATAACACGCATAGAAATATGAAACTGTAGGTAAATGACAGTCGCCGCTTTTGCGGAGCGGTTTAATTCTCATGTCGATTGCCTTCTCTTTACAGAACTTTTATACTACAATAAATATATATTAATATAAATACATACAGATAATATATACATCACTAAATAAAGAAAAAAAATATTATGTTTAATTAGTTATGCTTCGAGATTTATAAAATACTAGCAGAACCCGCGGCTTCGCCCGCGTAAAAAAAAAAGATATAACAGACAAATACTCGTAACTGTAATCGTAAATTTGTACCTTTAACAATTTTAACGATAAAATAGCAATAATATTTTATTAATAAAAGCTTTTTTTCTTGACTGTGTAACTAAATTGGTCAAGCTTTCTTCAGAAACATACGCTAAAATTCTAATTAGTGGACTGTAATGAAACTTTCTTTAAAATATAAGTTTCATGTAGGATACAATAATTATTATTTACTCTATTCCATAGGAACCGTCCATGTTATATGCGGCCTTACATACAGTGGTTCTTTCCAGGGTAGCTGGCTGGGCGGTTAGAGCTCCCATTCTTGCTGCCCGCAACTCCCGAAGTCCCCCTTTAGTCTCGTACGACAGGCAGGGGATACTGTAGCCCTGTTCTAGCCCAAAAATTTTAATCCAAGGTCTATACGTGTCTATCGCATAACCATCACTAATCCACGCATAACCACAACCATACCCCACGGCAGGACAAAATGTTGGCACGCAGTGTGTCCAAAGTAGTTGCGATGTACCTAATCAGTATACCAAAATTACGCATTATCATATATGAAATTTGCACCCGTCCACGTTGTCGTGTATTTGTCTGAATAGACGTTATCTGAAATTTTACGTTTCTAACTTCGAACCTAAAAGATTCCCGTATATATACATATAACACTTCTTTTACCTCCTTAATAGAATTTCAAAAACATTCCTATGTACATATGTATCAATAAATACTTTATCATCAAATTTCTGAAAGCTAATTCAACACCTGCGGTCGGCAAGCCGACACCCACGGGTAGTGTATGGCCCGCGACTTTTCCTTGTGGCCCGCGGGTCTGCGCGTTACTAATAATTTACCAAGTGCAAGTCCAACCCGCACCTTGAGCATTCCGTACAACTAAAATTTTTATTTACACATTTTGTGAAAATTTCAACTGTCTACCTCTAACGGTTTAAAAGTTAGTTGGAAAAATATCGAATAGCAGTTTGTTGTATGGGCACCCCTTTTTGTTTTCAACTTTTTTATTTTAAGTATTTGTTGTTATAGCGGCCACCGTTATGCATCCTCTGTAAGAATTTCAAATGTCTATCTATTACGGTTCCATAGATAGAGCCCTGTGACACACGGACAGACGGACAGACAGTGAAGTCTTAGTAATAGAGTTCCGTTTTTATCCTTTATGTACGGAACCCTAAAAAACCGTCGATGTGCACTTCAACACGCGTAATACATTCCCATGTTAAAAATATATGTTACGATGGCCCGTGGAATTTCACCCTACACTAAACCTCTCTGCACTCTGTTCTTTTTCCAGACACGCCAAAGGAAGTAACTTCAACAACGGTTTTTAAAGAATCTTCCTTTACTTATAGGTTTCTAAAGGTGGTAAGAACCCTTTGTGGTTCGACTCCGGCGGCACCACCGCCACACCTATTTCTACCTAATAACAGCAGTGTTAGGCGCTGCTGTGTTCCGTTTTTAAGGGTCTGGTAAGGGAGACAGACTTTTCCGAGGCGTTCCAACTTAGCCCTCAGGGGTAGCGGCGCATCTGTGGCTGACCTCAGGTAGGAATATCTAATCCTATCTGGGTTTGATTACAGATGTCCATGGGCGGCAGTAGCCACTTACCATCAGGTGGACTGCATGCTCGTCTTCTACTTCTATAGTATAAAAAAAAATAGTACCCTAATGGTGGTTGATTGTTGAGTTGCTAAAATGCTGAAACAGATGTGTAAACCGAAAGGCATAATGCATACACCCTTCTATAGCAGTCTTAAGGGTTGATCTAAAAATCTAAAAAAAACCGTGTCTCAGATGCTTCATTGATTGAATTGATAATTTTTCATAGTGGTCGCTCCCGAATTAACGGAGTTTGAAATAAAATTCCAACCCCCATTTAACGACCTTAAGGGATGATTTTCCAAAAATAATGGTATAGGTGTTTAATTATTTTCTATCGAAAACCCAAATACCGATTTTTATACAGTTTACATTAAAACTGGAGGACTTTCATACAAACTTACAACCCCTATTTTACCCTCTTGAGGGTAGATTTTCCATAAATGGTGTTAAAAAGTTCTATTATTTCTAACAGGAAAGCCAAATGCAAGTTTTTATAGTCCTTGCTTCCGAATTAACGGAGTTTGGAATAAAATTCCAACCCCCAATTAACGACCTTAAGGGATGATTTTCCAAAAAAAAATGAAATAAGTGTTTAATTATTTTCTATCGAAAACCTAAATACCGATTTTTATACAGTTTACTTCAAAACTGGTGGACTTTCATACAAACTTACAACCCCTATTTTACCCTCTTGAGGATAGATTTTCCATAAATTGTGTTAAAAAAGTTCTATTATTTCCAACAGGAAATCCAAATGCAAGTTTTTATAGTCCTTGCTTCCGAATTAACGGAGTTTGAAATAAAATTCCAACCCCCATTTAACGAACTTAAGGGATGATTTTCCAAAAACAATGAAATAGATGATTAATTATTTTCTATCGAAACCCAGATACCGATTTTTATACAGTTTACATCAAAACTGGGGGACTCTCATACAAACTTACAACCCTTATTTAACCCAAATAAGGGTTCATTTTCTAAACGGTAGAATTATAGTTCCACTGTATCTAACCAGTGAGCCAATGGCTAACTTACATAGTGCTGGCTTTCAAATTGACAAATTTTAAAATAAGCTGTTAACCCTTATTTTACCAACTTAAGGGTTGATTTTCCAAAAATGGTGAAATAGGTATTTAATTATTTTTAATCGAAAACCTAAATACCGATTTTGATAGCGTTTACATCAAAACTGGGGGAATTCTACACAAACTTACAACCCTTATTTAACCCACATAGGGGTTGATTTTCCAAAAACGGTAGAACTAAGGTTATTTTATATCTAACCAGCAAAGCAATGGCTAACTTTCATAGTGCTGGCTTCCAAAATGGCAAAATTTAAAATAACCTGTCAACCCCTATTTAACCACCTTTAGGGTTGATTTTGGAAAAACCCTTAGATTAGATTTTTATTACTTTAAATCAGAAAGCTAAATACCAATTTTCATCTAGTTTGCTTTAAAACTGACGAACTTTCATATTAACTTCCAACCCCCATTTAACCCCCTTAACGGTGGAATATCAAAAAATCCGTTCTTAGCTGACCTCTACTCGGTGAAAAGAATATTCCTACCAAATTTCAAGTCTTTAGCTCTAATGGTTCCAGAGATATCGTGATGAGTGACTATATACGTGGAAATCTCTTATATATATATAGATGTATGAAGTTTCTTCTTGTAGACTGATTTGCTGAGTGGTTTTATAAGATCTTGAGCGGCCTGAACAGCAAACGAATAAGACATAAAACCAGAATAGTGAGAAGGAATTAAGAGAGTCAAGGTCTCAACAGAACGTAGGTGCCGTGCATGGTTATTACACAGGTACTGAAATTTACACTTCAGATATTCTGGAGAAAAGTCATCATGTAAAATAGAAAAGAGTTGACATTTGACATTGGGCAACATATTATATCGATTTGTTTCCATTCAACGTCTACTTTATGACACATGACGTAAAACTGCGATCATGTGATTTAAAAAAAAACAGCGGCTCTGCGACCGTAATACAGACGGAAGAAAAACGTTCCGTGAGTTATCACACTTATAGTTCCTTTATACATACTATCCTCTTGAATTATAAATAAGTTCGCCAACCAGACATGTCTCTGTTAATCTTTTATGTACAGAGAAATTAATGCGTACATACCGTGTAATCATTAGAGAGAAGGTATTTCTAGTATGTGGATAATAATATCAGAAAGCAATCATCAAATAGCAATTAAGCATTCCAGAATCCTAAATTGTTTGATGGCACCGACGAACAACGGGCTCGAACCTAAATAGAGATTGTAGATTAAGGACGAGTATACAACTACGGTACTGTGTATAACTCGAATACTCTCGTATATTTTATCAACCATTAACTGACGCAACAACTATATCACAGTATATTTTTCTAGTAGGGAAGCAAATATATTGTAGCTCATGATTTACATTTAGGTAAGGTAACCTAATGTGCGTACTTCTTATTAATATTATTATACGTTTTACCTTGTATAATCCTTATGTGCTTATTAATGTACCCATATGTTACTATTAAAACTCGAACATGATTTGGTAGAACATTTTAGTTGAAATCAAAGAAAAAATTATAATGTTAATCAAATAAATAATTAAAGAAATCAAAAACCTAACTGCAATAAAGCAATTTAAAAGTAATATACCAATAAGGATTCCCAGAAACTGATTGTTTAATACTGTTCACTGTGTACTGGTTTCTGCCGTGTTGGTCACTGCGATAGATGTTAGTATGGGTTACACAATACTTTGCCCGTGTCCATTAATCAATAAACTAACTCCTACGACATCCACAGGAAGAGATCATGTACTATTTAGCACACTTATAATTTTTAACTTACTTCGAGGGCCTACATTAACCTGGGAACGAGAGTGACACGTACCGATGTAACACATAATTTATTATAGGAAACAGAACGTCATCTATATTGTAAAAATACATAATACGATTCTGGATACGAAACATTTCAAAAGTATTTAACAGTATCTACTTTAATGTCATTGTCTTGATCACTCAAATGTCTTTAACGAATAATCAAGTGAACTCATAGCCTTACTTCCACAATTTATGTAACAGGGTACGAGAACTTCAGTCATAAACGCCATTTAGAAACGCTTGACCGTAAATCAAGTGTAAAGAAAACAGTCGGAGAAATAATGGGCCTAAAACAACCAACAACTGAGGTATCGCCCGCGACTTTGTATAGATTTTATAACATTTGGTTTTTCCAGAAATAAAAGAAATTATTTATTCTGAACCACTGCAAAACAACATTTAAAAATAAGGGCATCAGATTACGAAACATCAAAATTGGTGATTATTTAATAAACTGATAATTAAAGAATAGATAAAAAAAGAGAAAAAAAACAGATTTTTGTTAATTAAACAAACAGCAATCCCATTTACAAAAACAACAACAACAAAGTTAGTTTTGCGTCTGAACTGACACATGGGAGTAGAGAGCGGGGGCAGAAAGCAGCATGGAGCAACATGAGAAAGCGTAACCAAACAGACGTTATAACTGAAGTCTTAGGTGCCTTGCCATTCCTGAGAATTAACATGGTCGCCTCATATATAATTCAACCGGCATCCAAATGCTTCCACCGAAATGCAAGAACTACTTCTCGTTAGGAGATACGGCAATGTTATCTCCCCGGTCGAACCATACTCGTTCTAAAATTCAAATTAATTATCATAAACGAAGACGAAGATGATTTATTTTTACACTATCAAAGGGAGTATTTACTGACAAATGTGTTTGTTTTTGTATTCCTATAGTGAACCTTCAACTAAGTATGAGTTATTGGACACGCGAATGTTCGAAATGAGTAATGTGTTTTCAGCGGTGCTTTATAGCGGCTATAAACTGATTTTAGCTGAACGCTCCTTATGTTAAATATCGTCGCTCGAGGGAGAACGGAACACCTTGATGTATATGCTATCTCTTTCACATCCTTCTGCCAAAAGTCATAATTTTATAGTATATATATTTTATAATAGTCTCAGTGTGGAAACAATCGTAGAAGGATGAAATAAAACAGTATTAAAAAATCCAACACAACGCAAAATCATGGATACTAAGCATGTTAGGAATTCCTGCCATTTGTATATCATCCAAGTATCTGACTCCACGTAGTCCCTACTTATCCTAGTCAAAACAGCTTCAAAATAAGTTCGATCATACAATATATACTTTGAGTCACCACTAACATTAAAAACCACTCACATACCGAATACTTCAGAATATCAGATCGATATGTGAGTTTGAGTTATTCTAAGAAATTCCACGCGTGTTCATAACTCTCATAAAACATACATTTGAGGATAATCTGACTCTTCTATCGATTTGCGAGTGTGGAAACTTATCCAGCTTTTAGGCTGGCTACAAACTTTCCACACTCGACATTCCAGATGACCTAATATCAAACACACATTAATCCAATATAGAGTGGTTCGTGGAAGCTATCAATCAAAGCAGAACAGCTGTTGGAGATTATGGGCATGTAGTGCGGCGCCTGAATATTTCATGCGGGTAAGTGCCCCACGCTTCGGGTCGAGCTTGTCTGTTAACCTGTTAGACGCGTGTACAGATATTTGCGGGGTTTGGAGAGAATCAATTTAAGTACTATATCCATCTATCTATAACTTGTTCAATTTCAAAGTAACGTTAATAGCACCCCTGTTTGCAAAGTGAATAGTCTCATTGTTTATTTCTTATAATTTTAATGACAATCTAAATTCATATCACAAGACACCTATTATCTTGTTATTGTGAAGGTAGACTGGTCTAGTTTTACAATTATTTCAAAGTAGAATAGATTATATTTAAAATTTAAATTGTTTTTCGAAATATAATGATTAAAATATTCCTATAACCAGCAAATGACAACAAACATCACCCGATGGGTAATACGTTGCATATTTAGGTGTCTTTATGGCAGTGTAGAAAATCTTATTTGTAGATTATGTTCACCCATAACGGATTATTAAACACACTAGGCTAATGTATATTGGTCGTATCAATTAGAATAGAGAAGCTATTAAAGATTTCGGGCATATACCGCGTCGCCTGAATATTTCATGTAGGTAAGTGCCCCCCGCTTCGGGTCGAGCTTGTCTGTTAACCTGTTAGACGTGTGTACAGATATTTGCGGGTTTTGGGGAGAATCCATTTAACTATAATATGTCCAATTCCAAAGTGACGATAAAAATAACTGTTTGCAAAGGGAATAGTTTAATTATTTATATCTTGTAATTTTAATAAAAATCTAAAATAATATCTAATGAGATCTAGTTATGCTATTATTAGAAAGCAGAAGGGATTATATTTAAAAGTATAATTATCTTTCGAAACATTTCCATAATCAGAAAACAAGAACACACATCGCCTGATGGCCAGTAAGTTGCATATTCAGGTATCTATTTGTCCCAATGTAGAAAATCTTATTTGTAGGTTATGTTCACTCATGATGGACTATTAAACACACTTCATCCTAATGTATATTGGTCATATCAATTACAACGGCGAAGCTATTGGTGATTTCGGGCATACACCGCGGCGCCTGAATATTTCATGCGGGTAAGTGCCCCACGCTTAGGGCCGAACTTGTCTGTTAACCCGTTAGACGCATGCAGATACTTGCGGGTATTCGGGAGAATCCATTAAAACTATTAAATCTTAACGACGCGCTGATTGACGATGAAATAGAACTACTAAGTAAGTTAATATAATTAAACTTCAAATAGTAATTATTATGCACCTACACAAGAAATATTTCACTTTAAAAACTATTGCGATTTATTTAAAACTATGATTAAAATGAAGCATGATCACAAATAAAAAGCACTCGTTAGCTGATTGCCTATCGTTACATAGTACATACATAAACGAATAAGTGTCTGTTTGCACAAATGTAGATCTTGTTTATAGCTTCTCTTAACCCATGACGGACTATTAAACACACTTTAGCCTAATGCATATTGGTCGTATCAATTAGAACGGAGAAGCTATTGGAGATTTTGGGCATACACCGCGGCACCTGAATATTTCATGCGGGTAAGTGCCCTACGCTTAGGGCCGAACTTGTCTGTTAACCCGTTAGACGCATGCAGAATCTTGCGGGTATTCGGGAGAATCCATTAACTAATACATCTTTAACTAAATACTAGGTAGCTGAAACTATGTAAATAAGTATTTTCTTAAGCAAATTGGATTATACTTTTTATATATTTAATAGCTGACCCGTCAAAACGTTTTGTTGCCATATAAATAAAAAAATGTTAAGGGTGAACAACCCTTGTTACTTAGGGGTATCTCAGACCTACTGAATATGCATATAAAATTTTGTGAAAATCGGTAGCCGTTTCGGAGGAGTACGGTAACTAGCATTGTGACACGAGAATTTTATATATAAGATGTTACATGTTATTAGTACACTTTGATTGATACAAATTCTCTTCAATTTTGCTCCCGAAGTAACGTCGTACGAAATTAGTTCTCAACTTTATATCAAGGACGAGTCAATCATATTTGATTTAATTAGCCATGACTGCGAACACGCCAATAGACTATTTTTTGTCTGATTCTTTAAATCCCTATCGACCCTTATTTTGTTTGGACCGTTTTATTAACATAAAATTGTTGCGCATAATGTTCATATACAATATACAATTTATCAAAGTGTAAAATTTATTAAAATTTTATTCGCAAAGGAAATGTATCGAATCTGCCTTTTTCCTCTGATTGAATTTTGGACGGACGGTTCATTGTAAATTAAATAAGATTGCCATCAGACCAAAAAATAGATTCGATGGCACGTGTGTTCGATCGAAATCGAATTTCGAACGTTTTCAAGCGATAAAATGGATTCAGAAAAACAAATTCATTTTCACTTTCGTTGTATTTTCGAACAATAAAACAAATAGGAGCGCCGTACGTTAAAGAGAATTGTGGGCATAGACAAACGACCAATTTCCTCTTGCACGATTTCACCTTTCACCTACGAAAATGGTAAACAAAACAAATACGGTAGCAGATTGACTGCAGGATATCCCAAAAATGCCATTAATGTGCTTACTTAGATAAGTAAATTTTATTTAATTAGTATCTAGGTAGCATTTTTGTATTGTGATTGCCATAAATTGGTCGAATTTCATTGGGTATTGGCAAAATGTATTTGCCATAAATTAAGACATTAAAAGGCCCATGATACTCAATCGTCTAGTGTTTAATCATATAAACAACAATGTGTGTGTGACACTCACCACACAGGGAACAGTGTGGAGATTAGAGAGATATATTATCGTCATCTCAAGTGTCAGAGTAGAAAACCTTAAATAATTAATAACATTCATCCCTTACAAAAACGCAAAATACAATAGAATACGAGATCGCGAACAAAACGTTAGCGACGTTTCCCCACAAGAAACAAAAACGTACGTGCATTAATTCCCACACAATTTATAATCGACTTTATACCAACGCTGACCGCAAGCCATATGAATCTTGTGGACCGTGATATAGAGCTAATCACTGTTAGAAGTGTGCTATTCTTAATAAATAATCAGAAAGTGCAACTAAAGGTACTAGATTTCGTGCTTTAACGGATACGCTAAGTAGCTTTTTGAAGATATAATCATTAGATTCTGATAGCACACGTTACGCCGTTACGAGGACCTCATACGCGAATGAAAAACATTTAAGAGAAATAAGTATATCAGAGTTAGGAAATAACTCACACTTCCATCAAACAATTTGAGAGCGCGTGCTATAATATGTTTTTAGTCTCCGTAGTTGTTTGTTGTGTAGAAGAGAATTTTGGCCACTAAAGGGACCTTAAAATTAAGAGATCAAAGCAATATATGAGATATAATATATAGAGTCTAATTATTACAAAATTAAATGACGTTATCCGCTAGCTCTAGAGCAGATGAGTGAAAAACAATAAAAAATAGCAACAACAAAGTCGTGCCACTTCTATGAGATTCTTATACCTGTGCAGGTTAGAACAGGGCTTACGACCGCTGAACAAAGATACGTATATCACCGCTACCTACGCAAACCAGAATTATCCCGCATCTTTTGTTTGTTCTGCATAATTGCAACCAAAGCCTGATATAAATCTCGTGCAACCGGTTATTATCGAGACAGCTACAGGTGTTTCTTAGAAATTAACGTAATTATAATGGTAGACAAAATTGCGCGAAATCCAGAGGCTCCAAATGATGTATGGTTAATAACAGTGGCCGAAAACTTGTGTGATGTGCCCACACTATAATCTTCGCAGTATTTTGAAGGCTCGTCATAAACTACGAGTACATATATTGAAACAGTAGACGACAAACGTTTAAGTATTGAGATACATTTCTGAGCGCGTTTTTCATCGCAGGTAATTTTGTAGCTCGTAGCTCTTGTAGTTTTTCTTCAGTTGTAGTTATACCCCAAATAATCCGTCAACTTATTATTAATTATTTATGAACCCCGTAAAATATTATTATGTCCTACGTGTTATCCACGTAGGACATAATAATAATAAATATATCTGAAAGTTCCCGCTCAAACTGAATAAAACGTTATTGGAAGAAAATATTTTACTGTTAAATATTTCGTTACAAGTTTTACGAGCCATCCATTAATGCAATTAAGAGCTCTCTGTATAAATAAACCCCACAAGTAGCTTGAAAATTTCAAAAGATTGCACAATTTTAGTATCTATCACAAAGTAAGCCGTCGAGATCAAACAAGACAAATGACTGGTCGTTAAACTATTGACCATAACGTTTAATGCGCAGGCGCCGTTGTACGACCATTACATTTGTAACGGGAATATGTTCTACACCTTATACTAGTACTTAAAAAGTTTGTTAAGTGCCTCGTGGAAGGTAGTAAATAAACCTGCATACACACCGGGCTACGCAAACAAGTATTGAGTACAAATATGTTTAAAAAACGTTACTTGAAACACCTTTGAATTCTATCCACTTGTACGAAGTGGGACCCGAATGTTTACTTATTACATACCACCTGATGATATTTACTACTACTATACTATGACAAACTCATTTGAAGAAGCAACCGAGTACGGTGGTAAGTGGTTACCGTCGCTCCTGAACATCTGTTATCAACTCCATATAAAACAAGAGTTCTACCCGACACTGATAACAGATGCGTTGCGACTCCTGAAGACTGCGATGATCGCCTCATATTTAGGTAATAATATGTAGGTAGGTAAGGTATTGTAGTTTTTAAAATATGGTAGCAAAGAAATAGGCTTAGACAACGCATACTAACTTAATTAAGAAAGCACGCATCCTGTTTAAGGTATTCAATTGTGTATATTTGTATTTATCTTTATTTTTATTAAAAAAGTAGTTTTTAGGGTTCCGTACCCAAAGGGTAAAAACGGAACCCTATTTCTAAGACTACGCCGTCACTCCATCTGTCCATCTGGGCGTCTGTACGTCTGTCCGTCTGTCCGTCTATCCGTCTGTCCGTCTGTCCGTCTGTCCGTCTGTCCGTCTGTCCGTCTGTCCGTCTGTCCGTCTGTCTGTCTGTCACAGGGCTCTATCTCTGGAACCTTAATAGGTAAACACTTGAAATTTTGACAGACAATGTATAACGGCGGTCGCTATAACAACAAATACTGAAAATGAAAAAAAGTTGAAAATAAATGGGGGTCGCCATATAAGAATTTAATACATATATCAATTCGGCTGCAGATAATGCAGCAAAATGGATGATATAATCTGTATTTCCATATAAATGGATGATCTTTCTTTTATGTTGATATTTTAAGCCGAAGTGTTATGCAACATAAAACATTGGTGTTATTTTAATGAAATGAATCCGGCCTCAGTAAAATTGTAGTGTATTGTTAAATGTGTTTTTAACGACGAAATGTTGATGGAATTTCAAATATAGGTGGCTTTATTTTTACTTTTAATGGGTTTTCGTACAACTTTTGGCGCAATTTACTATTTCCTATTATCTGTTAATCCAATATAACTGTATTTTTTATGTAAATTGACTTATTTAATGTCGATTATTGTGTTGCATTTTGCTATGTAGGTAACTATAATTGGTGATAAATACATATTATTTTACCAATATTTAGGTTCAACTGTACCTATTAGGTATTTTTAGAACAGCATAAATTTATCAGATTATTTTATAAGAATAACAGTCGTAAAAATATATTTTTACTTTTACATTTTTAATTTAAATTATAGGGCTCTAATTATAATTATGATAGCTCTATAACTTGTGTCAAAGATAAAGAAAATCATTCCCTCTATAAAGTTTCAGCACATTTATCAACGTACCACTTGTTTAGGAATAAATTATTTATCTAGACATGCGTAACAACACATCCATATAAATAACTATGTACGTATAAATATTATATAACATAACGTAGAAGCACAGTTCTGTAACGAAATAAATAAAAACACATGTAGATATTATGCGAGGAAGTAATACGTTAATATATTAAAATTATTGTCGGTCATTATATTTATATTGCGCTGTAAGGGTACTTACATACGATGCTACTTAGAATATATTAAAGATATTACTTCTTATATTATTTCGGTCTTGAAGTCACATCGGTAAATAATTACAACGTGACTTCAAAGATTAATCGCTACGTTACTTCTTAAAGCATTAATCTCAATATATCAAAATATCTAGTAAATGTTGATGAGTAGTCACTGACACATTCTTAAGATCAAATGTGACTTTAAAGTGTATTTTTTTACTAAAAATGCAAAAACTGCACTGACTGAACCACTGCAAATAAAAAAAATGGTACCTACATAATTTTACATAATCATTTAGAAGCTGGTGCCTATGGTATGTGTCCTAGGAAAATCAATTAGTGTTATTAAATAAAATAGTCCTGTACAAAATTATTTCACCTGTCTTTTTTGTATGACGGCTTACTTCCACTCTTATGTTACCCTAACGAACTAAATAAGAATGGTAGAAAACTCGTCGAGGCATGAATCTCGCCTTTTATAAAAAGAAAACTCTTTTTACAATAAAATATCATGAAAAATCTCGTGCAGTGCCCATACATGTAAAAAAGGCCAACTTCATAATAAAGATAAATAGTTTTGTGGAATATTGTTTCTGTATAAGATAATTGAAAATCTAGATATTTAAATTATTTATAAAAATCAAAGCGGGATATTAGACACCACGTGACTCCTTAGTTTTTCATATTCAGTACCCTTACCATGAGTTTTCCAAACCACAATTTTACGTAACATTTACTCATCCATTATTCTGTTCCGTTTGCTTCAGTAAAATGAGTTGTCGAAAGCGCACCACTGAGTAAGTGTTACAATAATTAAGTGCTCAAGTGACGATAGACTTTTCGTCTCCCTAACATGTTCGCAAAAAAGGGAGACAAAACTAAAGCGCCATTTTGTCAATTTAGACATTTAATGTTACGTTACTCACCGCTGATGGGAAATTGTATGGGCAAATGCGTAAACAAATACCAAAACAGTCATATTTGTCAAAACCAAAAAACTCATGGTAAGGGGGTCCAGTAGTCGTTTGCAACGAATGTGCCTAAACGTGACAAGACGCTTATAAAGTGACCCTTGATCGACTCCCAATTCTCATCCAATTATCGAGTCTTAGCCTAAGATTTTTTTTAGTAATCAGTACCTAATCAGTAATTTTATTGTTAAAACAAAATGTACATAATATGATGGTGTTTACAATGGTAGTCGAATCACTATGGATACCCTAAGGGCGTGTAATTTTTATAAAATATTATTATCATGCTAAAATTGTTTTTTTTATTATTAAAATGTACATATGTTGAAAAAATATAATTCACAATGATGTCACAGGGTTGATTTTAATACAATATAATTAACTTTTACTTATTTTACAAGACCTTAAATATGATAAATTAATATTAATTACTTATATTTGCAAATTCTAACTATACATATATACAAAAATATAATTTAAACAAAAAAAAACTGAAGGTAATTTAAAAAATAAAAGGTAAATCCAATAAGGTCTTGTAAAATAAATGAAAATTTTAATTTTAACCTGAAAAACAATAAAATTTGAAATTATGTTCTACTTTTACTTAAAAAAACTTGCTTCAAAAGCATCGTGTGTAGGAAGCCTACACATAGCACTGCACGGTAACGTGACGTCTGTTCTGACATTTTAATGTGCCATTTGGCCGCCACTCCTTAATGTCACACGCTTTTGTTTCGCGAGCGAATTTGTTAATGCTCATCAAATGACAAATTATTTTCCCCTTCAAGGTGCGGTTATAGAGATGTCGATTTTCAGGAACTACGGCTACGACAACCTTTTATAGGTTGTAATATACAATATAAACGAACCTAGATGAGAGTATCATCAAGCCTAGACAAGAGATACTTCTTCAAAATTAAGTTAGACCTGAAGCACATTCGACGGTGCAGTCCTAAGGAGAATTCTCGGTAAGAAAGATGATTATGTTGCTTGCTAAAATATAATGCGTCCTACACAAAATAATATTACCTACTAGTATTATACGAGCCCAAGTATTATATACTTGAACCAAAGCGAACTTTCATGCTAAAAATTATTAAAATAATAAAACATTATTCATCTTGATGTGGAATTAAGGCACTTAAAAGAGGTAATTCTAGTTTTACGCTCTCGTGTATAAGATTACAGTCGATAATATAATATTTAATCCAAAGTAGCTTAAATTAATTACTTAAGCCATAATGCCAAGTATTTAAAAGCTAATATTTCATTAAAAACTGAAGCTATAATTTACGAGAATATCAAAAGAGGCTTAAAGCACGCTTAGTAACTTCCGTTAATAGAAAATTAATACTTACAACTAGTTCTGAGGTAACCATTTTGTTACAATTTTGCGGACAGGGTTTACCTACTCAAACCGGAATATAATATAGTAATTTATCAAATATTTACATAGAAAGTATGTTAATGAATACTTATTACATACCAAAATTTCAAAGATTGCCTATAATTCTAATTTCGAAAATCATTAGATCCTATCGATTGTTGTTCATAGCTGATACTAACTTTATTTTGGAAATACTTTCGCGGTCAAGTCCTAAAGAATAGCAAGGGTCATTTTGATCGCATGTGGTATATTTAATTGCAAAGAAAAATCCAATTTTCTACTCACCGAAAGATGTGATCAGCCAAACTGCCACATGCCACTGCCACAGCGCCGCCTATTCCTACAAACAACATAGAAATGAACCTGGAATTGGCTGATTAACATTTTTTATAAGACTGGAGCACCACACAAGCTGGCAGTCATGTGACGTTAAACAATAGTGATATCTTTGATAAAGTCATACACTAAGATGGTCGCGTATGCTATCTTCCAAACCCTGAAATGCAAAACTTCACGCTAGAAATAGACGTATCGGTGGTATGGTACGTCATCAACCCAACCATAGAAACATGAGTTCCATCTAAATCCATATTTAAACCTTATGATATATTTTTCATAACATAAGAGTAGCAGACGAGCATGCAGTGCACCTGATGGTGAGTGGCTACTGCCGCCCATGGATCTGTAATCAACCCCATATAGGATTAGATAGATATTCCTACCTGAGGTCGACCATAGATGCGCCGCTACCCCTGATGACTAAGCTGGAACGTCTTGGAAAAGTATTGCCTTACGACACCCTTCAAACCAGAACACGAAATGTTATGAGGCAGAAATAAGTGCGGCGGTGGTGCCGACGGAGTGGAACCACAAAGGGTTTCACCACCTTCAACCCTATATCAATTCCTATATCACTTTCTTTTCCATGTTTACTTACTGAAGGATTGTATAATCAAAGCGACAACCCACACAAAAATAACAACGCTTTAATGTGGGATCCTGAAAATACAAGCAAAGAATAACAAGTAGAAAGGTTGACAAGAAATTCAACGTGTTAATATTCATTACCTGATATTATAAAAATACGGTGAATTTATGAAATTTGATGAAGGTTAGTCAATTTGTGTAGTATAATATTATACTTACATGTAGTGTAAGTATATATATTTGATATTTTACATTATACAAACCAAATAAATGTTATAATTTTTTATATTTTATGCTCTACAAAAATGTTTTAATCAGTGAAAAATTGGATAATATGAAAAGTTGTTGCTAAGTAAACTAAAAAATCCAGGAGCACTTATTGCATTTTCAGTCTAACATCAAAAATAATCATTTCTAATAATCATTGCATCTATGCAATGTTTTGCCAACCAGTGATCTAATTTAGGGTATAACTGTCTCTTAAAAATATGAAATTTCGATCTTTAGTAGGCAAAAATTTGATATTATAATGGACTTGTTTTTGGCCGCGGCTTCACCCGCATTTAAAAAAAATAATATGACATACTAACATGTCTAAAACTGAAAATTCGTACCTTCATTGGAACGACAGTGGCGCCATCTGGCGAAAATTGGTCGTACCAACTCTGGAACATTCGTGGGCTCATGGACAACAACTTTGCTAAAGATAATCACTTGATCAAATGCATAGTTTACAATTCAATCCTTACTAATATCGATTAAAATAAACGATGTTTTGGGTCCAAAAGATCGATTCTCCGATTAATCGATCTTAGACTCTCATACCTAGTTCCCGTGGGATTTCCGGGATAAAAAATATCCTATGTCCTTTCTCGGGTCTCAGACTATATTTGTACAAAATTTCATTAAAATCGGTTCAGTGGTTTGGGCGTAAAGAAGAGACAACCAGACAGACAGACAGACAGACAGACAGACAGACAGACAGAGTTACTTTCGGATTTATAATATTAGTAAGGATTATCAACAACGAGTTAAGTATGAACTTCAAATGCGTTACCCACACATGGCTTCATACGTTGCTGAACCTGCTCGTAAAAAGTGCCTTAAGGATTCAACAAACGCCTATACTATTAAGCGTACAATATTTCCCGCATCTTATCGCATCGAGCGCTTGGTAAACCTACATGAGACGCAATTTCGCTTCCGGGAGACGCTTGTGTGCGCAAAACACGAACTCATTAGGTGAATATTATGCTATCGGCAGAACTCGATATCGCTACACAATTCATAACTTTCAACGCAAAGGAAAATACCCCGTAACACTGAAGCAAAAACGCCTAAGATCCCGTGCACGTAAAACGGCGCTTACGCTTTGCAAAATTTCTGTAACACTTTGCGGCTGATTTAATGTAGCATTTTGTCCCTTAATAGTGTACTTTGGTAGAAAATCGAGTAGTTACGCGAAGGTATCTGCGCTCTGAGTCATATTTTGGACAACATAGCCAATAACTTCAATATTTTATGAATGGATTCGCGTTCCTGGTCACCTTGCTCTAGTAACATGTTCAAGGTGACATTAACAGAAAGTCGTTAGAAGTGAAAATTGTTGTACAAATCGGCGATAAATTAAAAATTCCTGTAGTTCCAAGTATCAGATCGCCATAAACTTACCATTGGGGAGTCTACTTGATGAGTATCTGTAATAAAACAAAGCATTTTACTGGTGTGGTCCCATTAAAGAATACATTGAATCGGCGTACTAAGAAAAAAAAACATTATATTACAATTATCTCTTCCAACGAATGTCGAAGGCAACCCAAAAACCAATCCTACAAAAGGTAATACCCACGTGTTTAGGTGCGGTCTATATGAAAAACTTCTACATAGAGTACATACTCATGTTCTAGAAGTTATGTAACTTCTAAAAGCTAGTGAATGATACAATCTAAGACGAAATAAATTCCAACTTCTGAGATAACAACGCATCCATGTCAGGTACGACATCTTATCTAGTAATGGGTGTCTATTAACCGAACTTTACGCCAGTTCACTATAATATTTCCATCATTAAAAATTCCGGCACCTTTTTTAAAAACGTACAATATTTCACAAATAAACGAGATATGGGTCAGTCCGCTCGTATGAGTTTCATTGCGACCGTTGATGGCGAGGTATGAATTTTATTAACGTAAATGCAACACGTGCTGTTTTATTGTAGAGCCCATAAAACATTTTTATATGCGTTTTGTCTGAAAGCGAACCAACACAGAATCCGGGGATATATCGCTGTAGCCCTGTTTATTCCTTCGCGTTTTATATTCAACGCGGGAACTCTCATAACTGAGATGGATGTTGGATGGGTAAATGTATTAATATCTCCACGTAATAATATTGTCGATTTATCTGTATAAACCGGAAGTAAATATCCTAGGGAAAATATGATAGACGAATAGCAATTTTATGTTAAAAGTTTTATGAATTTCTGGGCTATTTATTTCACTTGTTTTAGTACTTGGCTTACTAAATAAAAATTTAGACATAAACTACTTTCTTCGATAACTCTTTTAATATAATAATAGCAAAGTACTTAGTACACATGGACTTCTGTTACCAGCCCCACCATCTTCATTAATCAATCTTTTATGTTGCGTTTTGTGAGTGGCTACTGCCGCCCATGGACATCTGTAATCAACCCCAGATAGGTTTAGATATTCCTACCTGAGGTCGGCAACAGACGTGCCGCTACCCCTGAAGACTAAGTTGGAACGCTTCGGAAAAGTATGTCTCCTTTACCACACCTTTCAAACCAGAACACATCAGCGCTTAACATTGCTGTTATGAGGCAGAAATAGGTGTGGTGGTGCCGCCGGAATCGAACCATAGAGGGTTTTTCCACCTTGATGTCTACCTTACTTCCTTTAAATCAAAATCATAACTTTTAAAACGCAGGCGAAAAAGTATGTTTATACAGTCAAAATATTATTCAACTTAGTACAATAATGGAAGATATTTGCAATTGTACTTTGTGTTGCAATTTTCCTGAATAAAGTATTTTTCTTTCTTTCTTTCTTTCTCACATAAGTTAAACTAAAATATCTGGGGTTACACAGGCTTGTGTTCCGTTGTTCACGAGTGGATCGAGCAGGAATATCATTATTTATGTTTTATCCCGTGACACACAAGATCTCGAACGAAATTACATACATTTCTCAAGAAGATTTCATTTATAGTACCGTATCAAGTCATAAATATAAATTGAATAATTGAAAAAGAAATGTAAGTGACGTAAAAAAGTACGTAAGAGTAAAAATATTCTTAAATGACATTAGTATTGCGTACAAACTATTAAATACGTTTGTTACAACAAAATTTGTTACAAAAAACTATAGTCGTCATTTGGGCCTGTCCTAATTTCTGACCTCTGGATTATGTTTATAGGTATGCAGTACTTCTCTCAGTGTCTATGGCCGTCACTACACGGGAAATCAACATAATAAATATTATGTACATAGATGAAAAAGTAGTTACTTATTCTACTTATTTATTTAATTGTACATTTTTGCACCACTTCTGTGGCATAAGTATTAAATAGTAGTGAGAAATTTCCTCTCCACTGTATTAAAATTCCTTCGCATCTGTAATACAGAGCGCTGTCGGCACAACTTGTAAGATCGTTGAGGTATTTTTATAATGAGTACAGATGTTTTCTGCACCAGGTTACGCGATAAGTATTTCTTTTTATGAAAAACATTTATTTGTAGGCATTTGGGAAACTTTCAACAGCGGTTCTGCTGTAAGGTTTTTAGAATTTTATGATTTAAGAGTAATACTAGTTGATCCGTAAACGTTGTGTTGCCATATAAATAAAAAAATGTTAAGGGTGAATAACCCTTATCACTCAGGGGTATGAAAAATAGATAGTAGCCGATTCGCAGACCTACTGAATATGCATATAAAATTTGGTGAAAAGCGGTAAAGCCGTTTCGGAGGAGTACGGTGACTAACATTGTGACACGAGAATTTTATATATAAACTATCGCGGAATTGAGATAAAATATGTGACGGGTACTCACGATACGCGGTTTTACTTTCTTTATTGCCGATATTTCGACCCAGTTGCATGGATCGTGGTCAGGGCGAAACTTTCATTTTTTGTGCAGAAATCTTAGATGTTATCTGCATTAAAGTAATCTATATCGTTTCAAGAAAAAATAAACGTTTACCTTGTACCAAGTAGTCACTGTTTTATGTGGTTAAAAGAAGCTTTTACGGACATAGTACCCATTTGAGTGATTTTTCTCCTTATAATTATTCCTTCGACCCTAGTCATGAGAGCTATCTTGATAACATCTGTTTATAATTACATGTTTGTCACAAAATGAAATACCTATTATACCTCCCCTGACTAAAAATATGCTTTTGCCTTAGTTACGTAGAATTTAAAAAAAATGTTTATTGGTATTCGTGGTAGAATAATTTAATTTATATGTATTCTAATATTATAAAGAGGAAAGCTTTGTTTGTTTGTTTCATTGTAATGAATAGGCTCAAAAACTACTGGACCGATTTTGAAAATTCTTTCACCATTCGAAAGCTACATTATCCACGAGTAACATAGGCTATATTTTATATTTTGATAAATAGATTTTGAGGCGGTACAAAGTTTGCCGGGTCAGCTAGTTTAAATATATAGATGAATTCTATATTCACTGATAAAAAGATGGGATTTCTCCATCAGGAAAGTCGACTAAAATATTAATTATAGAATATTGATTAGAACATTCTAAGTTTACCGTTAAGATAGAGACATAAGCCATACCGAGTAAATAAAATAACAATTAAGTAGTTCATTGCAAAGCTAGGTCGGTTGCAATACTGCGGTTTAATCATTTTCTCGTAACTATGGTTACCAGGTGTGTTACTATCGATGGATATTTTAGCTTCTAAAGATAGTCTGCCAAATAGTTACCCGCCCATCCGACCTGTTTTAAATAGGCTTTTCACCGCATTGATCTATTGTAATAACGTCGCGATTAAAACGCGCAAAAATAACTTAGGAATAAATCAGTTATAGTCCGCACCAAACTGCTAGTCCGCCCTGAAGTTGTTTCCACCTGGTGTAGTCATACAATTTATATTCAGAACGGACTAGCAGATTTACGCGAACTACAAAAAAAATTGATTGAAAAGCCTGCCAAATTTTTGTTCAGACATGGAATATTATTAGTCAGGATTTACATAAATATCCAATCTTGTAAAACACCCAGTTTCATTAGCCCCCGGTGTCTCGTTTTCAATGTTGTAGCCTGGTCACCCTACCCAACAGTACCTTGACTATCGCAGCATCTACACAGATATGGTGTACAGTCCATGGGTATAATTAGAGTGTATCGAACGTGTAATGAGTCCGCTCTCCGCTAATTGCCTACGCCGATTTAAATATATCTGAGAGCATCGGCCTACCGGTATTTCGGTCTAAGAATTCGCTAGGTATTCGTGGATCAGGTTGCCTTAAGATAGATTGTCATTGATATACCTATTGTGCGTTAAGGAATTCTCTTGTGGGTACTTAGATCGGATTCAATTCTGCCTGTCTCAATCACTTCTGTCACTTAAGAATGTTGTCAACATATCACTATTTACGTAGTATATTTTAGTTACATGTATTTTTTCTATACTAATATTATAAAGAGGAAAACTTTGTTTGTTTGTTTGATTGTAATGAATAGGCTCAAAAACTACTGGACCGATTTTGGAAATTCTTTCACCATTCGACTACATTATCTACATTATCGACCAGTAACATAGGATATATTTTATATGAAATATATTTGATAAATAGATTTTGAGGCGGTATAAAGTTTGCCGGGTCAGCTAGTATTTTATAAAATCGGAGTACTAAACAAGCTTGCAGTCCACATAATGCAAAGTGATCAATGTCGCCCATGGAACTCTGTGACTCCATATAGTACAGTTTTTACCGGAATCTAATCAGAAATATTACCACTCGTAAAGACTAAAATAGTCGTTTAAGTTAACCAACAACAAACACTTCCACAGAAACACAGAACTGTTTCACGCTAGAAATGGGTGTGGCGATGGTACCTTGGCTCTACCACCTTACAACTTAATTAACTAAACTTAAAAAACAATTGCAAACTTCAGTTATTTCTAAAGAGACCTATAAATAGACGTGTAGTAAATTAAATCGTAACTTCTAAGAACAAATATAACTCCAATCCACTATTTTATTTTAATTTAAATTGTATATAATATTGTTTATTAAATTCTCAAAAACTATTAGCAGTAATAAATTCTTCCATAAAACATTTCAATATTAAAACGAATATGAAAAATATCTAGAATAAACTCCTATTATATTCATTAAACGAGAACGGTTTTATGTCGAAATTCCTATGAAAAAGCAATTTTCCGCCAAATAAAGTCTTTAACAATTAACGTTCGGTGCTCCGCTACGGAGAAATGTTAGCCGTTAAATAACTACGGTTTTACTGAGAATGTGCGGCTGCGTAGGTTCCAATTAAGAGTTTTAGATGCGTTTCTATATTGATTTACTTATATGACCCTTATATATAAAAATAGCCACATTTTTTTATATAAAAAACGATAAGAGGTGTCACGGGACACTTGATGGTACGAAGTTCCTTTCGATTAATTGGTGAAGGAATAGTAATAAAATTTTATTTCTTTTAAGTTATAATATAAACTTAATCAGTAGGCTCAATTTTAGTAATAATCTGTTCAATGTGAAATAGGAAGACGAAACGAAAATAACTAGCTTGCTTTCTATGAGAGAGAGAGAGAGACAGACAGAGAAACACGCGAACGCTCACGGCTTTCAACTATAACAAAAAGTGTCGTTACAACTTTTGGTCTTAATTATTCCGTGTAGCCCCCTTTTTTATTTAATTTTTATTTTTATTTACTCTTCATTGACCATGTTAAAAACAGTGTGGTACAAAAGGCGGACTTAATGCTAAATAGCATTATCGCCCAGTCAACCTTAGGGATGTGCCGAAAAATAGAAGGCGGTACAACTATACTAAAAAAAAAAATAAGCCCTTTCGCAACGCGCGATAAAGAACTTCGTCCCAAAAATTGCAAACGAGCATGCGGTCCACTTGAAGCAAAATGGCCACTGCTATCTATGGACAATTTCAATCAACTGCAGTTAGTATTGGTCTATCTCAGGTCGGCCACAGATGGGTTTACCCCTGACGAGCAGTACTAAACGATACATTAGGTAGAAATGGATGTGGCGTTGGTACTAGAGCATCACAAATAGTTACGCCTTAATCATATAATGTAAGTATTCAATGTCGTAACTGATCTACAAAGTGAATCATCGTTAGGTGCCGTCAGTAGTTGGATGGGTGACCGCTAGTGGCTACTCTCCATGCGCGCTACCATGGTTTGGAGGACACAATATGCCATCGTCCGTAGTTAATATTATTAGAAAACAGTAGTTAAATCTCATTATTGCATAATTAATTATGTAGGGCGTATGTCACCCAACAATACCTCTCAGTGCATGACCTCTCACGTATGTGCATTGTTGGGTTATAGATCCTCATCTAACTGCCTGCGTATAGTAACGACACCTTGGGTCACGGATTATTCACACATTACATATATCGTTCGGTCCAGTTTATGTTAGATGGAACCCATCTGTAATCGGCTTTACATACCTATTATATGCGTAGAGAACACTTTCAATAAGGAGTGCTTCCTCGTTTAGCACTGGTACTAAAAATACGGGCGCTGTTCGCTGACGCTTATAAGTATAACATGGTTCCAGAAAAATTGCAATCCAAAATAACAACATCTATTTACCTTCCACCCGTTCTCTATAATGTGAAGGAGATACACATAGTCATTTTGATTCCAATCTTTATTGAACCAACATACTCCAGTAATTAGACTGAAGTATTTCCTTGATCTCTTCAAAGGTGCGCTGCATGAAGACTTCGAAATGACAGTTTAGACATCAAAGCAATTTATTTCTTATTCTACGAATGGAGTAAAAAGTCAATAGTGTCATATTTCTGCTAAAGAATCCACGCAATGCCGATGTCAATAGAATGCTCATTATGAACGGTAGGAAACCTCTATTACTCGTCCCACGCTCAGATCCGCTTAGAGTAAATAGGAAGAACAAGATTCTTTACAGATAAAAGAAGAACATTATAAATCAAATTATTTAAATATTGAGATCAGTAATAATTTATGAAATGGATATTGCACTTCCATGTTGAAGATCTGTGTTCATATGAAGAACTGTCACCCATTTATGTGTATTGAACTAATGGTTAAGCCATTTCATTTTGGAAAATACCCTGTAATTATAAAAACAATACACGGAGATAATACAATACAATTATTTGATTGCTTAAAATAATAAATATGACAAATAAATGTACATCTATAAATCTAAATTAAGAAAACAAATAAATGCTTTAAATATTTCAATATTTCTTTTATAGTTAATCCTAACGATAAAATAGACAGGCTACATGATGGAAAGAAGTCGCCTGAACATTTGCATCACCGACTTTACAGTAGAGCTCTTTTACCACTTTTTTGAAGAGACCCATACAATTTTAACACAAAAACGTCATTTATTTAACATCCCAAAGTTCGTTAAATTTTCGCAACGTTTAACATTTTCAAAGTAAAACCACCTACATGCGCATATGACACGAATAAAAGTTTCACTCTATCTCGTTAATTACTCCATTTATAGATCTGCCCGCACGCTGCGAAGTGCCACCGCGTTAATTCACTCTGGATCGACTTCAATCCTCACCTGGATTTCGCAGAAATGCAATTCACCGCAAAACGAACTCGATTAAAACTTACCCAGCACTATTAAAAATATTTTTTATTCTATATATTTAGTGCATAATTTTCACAAGGATTTTATTCTCTCATTTACAGAAAATTTAATACTACTTAGTAATTGTGTTATGTTTATGAGTATTATTGAAGTAAAAGCTTAACCATTCTTATTTTTACGAATACACCTGTACCTCTCAAAATAATATATATAGTTTCAAATGAATATGCTACAGTCCGACATACATAATACATTGCTGGCAGAACTAAGAAAAGTATTTAATAAAAAAATTGTTTTTAATAAAAAAAGAGTCACTTATATTACATGCTATAGATCGTTAAATGTTCACAACGTTTAACATTTTCAGAGTAAACCCACCTAAATGCGCATATGACACGAATAAAAGTTTCCCTCTATCTCGTTAATTACTCCATTTATAGATCAGCCCGCACGCTGCGAAGAGCCACCGCGTTAATTCACTCTGAATCGACTTCAATCCTCACCTGGATTTCGCAGAAATGCAATTCACCGCAAAACGAACTCGATTAAAACTTTCCCAGCACTATTAAAATTATTTTTATTCAATGTATTTACCGTATAATTTTCACAAGAATTTTATTCTTCCATATTCTTCCATTGAGAGCAAGTTTGTGTTTTGTTTTTTTATATATATATTTTTGTAATCAAGTCCTTTGATATTTATAAATATAGATATTATTGTATGTATACTTTCTATATGTACTTTTTTATATAGTTTGTGATCTGAAAGTGAACGCATTCGGGTAAAAAAATGTTTTACGTTATTTCATTATCAACTGTTCAATGCTACTTGTAACTTTTCCAGTCCGCTTGATTCGTGAAAACTTATAAATAAAATCCACGAACACTTCTCAGTCTTCTTTATTTTTATTTGCCTGTCAATTAAGGTCCTTAGTTGATATATTTCATTTGCCCAATTACTTGCAAAACAGGCTTATTCCTAGAGTTCAATTTTCATAGTGTCTATAAATCTGTTGTATACATTCGACTACCTAGGCTATATTGTAAACACATTCCTTTTATTACTGAGCATTTTATTTCAGGTAAGTACAATACAAAAATCGGTATTTTCTCTTCGTTTGGCTTTATGAAACAAAAGAAAACAACAATAGCTATTTTGTATTAAAATTGTAACCATAGTGATGGCAAAAAGATCTTAAACATTTTTCTTGGCTAAGAATTTTGTCGCTCGAGATCGTTGGAGAAACAAACAGTTGTGGCAAAGAATTTTGCTCGGCTTCTTTTCTTTATTATCATTATTTTTGCAATTTCTGTCTCGGCTGTTGTTGGAAAGAAGTCAAATAAGACTTTATTAAAAGTTAAATGCTGATGAGAAACCGAATAATAAACGAACATTTTATTATGCCGATTCCAATAGTTATGTTCGGTATTCTAAGCGTTTTCCTGCATGCGTATAACCGTAAATGTACACAAAACACGCATTTGTACGCTGCAAGTTAACCCTAAAATCTCAAAGCCGAGACTAATAAACTTATCGTTGCAATAAATCACTAACCCTATCATATCAACAATCTTTTGATTGACGACTTTCCGATTACGACGGTGCATAAATATCCCATTTGTTTTGCATACATGGGAATCGAATCGAAACACGTATTGGTTTCGAACATTTATGTCTTGTACAAACGTGCCTGACCTATCCGATTTGGGGCACCACAGAGTAAATTAATCTCTGAAAAAGCTGAGAGTGAACAATCGGCTGGAAAAGCTTGTTGGTGGGATTGACCTAGAATGTGGCGCTCGCCAGTTGCGAAAGGTAAACTAGGTACGCACATTAATAGCTTTATGCATTGGAGTCATTCAGTTGTATTGATTTATGAAGCATCTTTGAGTGGGCGGTGATATGTGCACGTTCGGCTATTTTCCTCTCATACCCGAGAGAATGTTGGGTCCAATTTATTAAGCACTTGTACCACTCCGCATTGGACGTGCTTTAATGTCAGCTAACTTTGCAATTTATTGCCCGAACGATTATAAATAAATGTCCTGACAGATTTAATTTCAATGCACGGGTAATATATTCGAGCTTTATTAAACTTATTGATTTTTGATGGAGCTTTTAGTAGCGATAAACTTTAACTTCGTTAACATTTCAACTCATTTGAAGTGAATTTATGAACGATGTTAAAATTCTTTAAAATAAAACGAACCATACTTATTACTAACACCATATTTCTACTTGATTTATATCACAAATTCAATTAGTTATTAATCTTTAAGCATAAACATTTTATGTAATAATTGCGAGGAGATACCTACATTTACTTAAGTTTGTAGATATTTTAAAAGTACCTCAAAATATGTCGAAAGTAAGCTTTAACGGATTTAATCGTACTGTTTACACAAAAAAGTTTTAAAGACACTTGCTCTTCTATTGTGTGTTTATACCGAACATATGTAAAGTCGCTAGAAAAATAAAAATCAAATTACGATTCTACCAATTATCCAGGTAAACCAGGTACATACATAGTTACAACAGATATAATTGCAATTAATTGTAAAGGTACAATCACGAAAGGTCACTTGAAATTAATTGCGGTCCATTCCGCTCTAAATCTAAACGCCATTTCAACTAGGTGATATTTTAATAGGTTCTCGAAATAATTATAAACGCCTACTTCATATAAATATGGTTTCTGAAGTCCTCATAATTATGCGGTTGACGCTATTGTTTATTTGGGACCTGACGATTTATAGGGACATTTTTATCGGTTTAATTTCATTTAAAATTATATCAAATTTACTTTTAATAAAACGTATACATTTTTGTAATATAGAAGTACCATGCAGAGCACCAGATGGGAAGTGGCTACTGCTGCCCATGGACCTCTGTAATCAATCACCGGATTAGATTCCTGCCTGAGATCTTTTTTTTTTGTATATCTAATATAGGAGTAGCAGACGAGCATGCATTCCACCTGATGGTAAGTCGCTACTACCGCCCATAGACACTTGTAATCAACCCCCGGTAGGATTAGATATTCCTACTTGGTGTTGGCCACAAATGCACCGCTACCTCTGAGAACTAAGCTGGAACACCTCGGACAAGTATGTCTCCCTTACCACACCCTTCAAACGGAACAGCAGCGCCTAACACTGCTGTTATTAGGTCGAAATAGGTGTGGCGGTGGTGCCGCCGGAGTCAAACCACAAAGGGTTCTATCACCTTTGTAGGATCGATCAAAGGTGCACCACCACCCCTGAGTTCTAAGCTGGAACGCCTCGAATTATGTCTCCCTTACCACACAAACACATATAATTGATGATGTTTTAAAATTTAAACCCAAAAGGAGGGCAGATAATTATTGTATTGTAGCAGTTTCAAAACTTATCGGAAGCCTAAAAGGTGGCTTGAAAATGTGTTACGAGTAAGCCACTAATCCGTACTTCTGCCATCTATCAATATGTAATGTACAAGCCTAATATAATATATATAATTGCCAGGCCTACGCCAGTAGTGAGAAGAGACTCTCAGCAGTTTGGCATGAAAAGGGTTGCAGCCATATTTAATTTTACAATAGTAAATAAACTATTAAAGAGAAAGCCGAGAGCAGGCACAGTATCCAGTTAGACTTTACAATTAACTTTTTCATTCGTAACGCGACTCTTACAGCCGGGTTTTAATTGAAAAACACGGTTGGCTGTCTGTAGAGAAATGATTTCACCACTTAGCAGATTAATCTACGAAGCCCGTAAGAGTCTACATAAAAACAGCATTCAAACTTTAAATGCCCGTCAGCGACTACCTTGAGGGCTCGTTCAAAGTAAATTGGTGTTTTTATTTTTTAAAACTTTACGTTTTTAGTTGCGTCTTATTTATAGGGATTTTTGCTTTAATACTACATATTTTGTGAAATGTCAACTAACTTTAATGATTTAGATCTAGGACAGAGGAACGAATGAAAGGACTACAGATGTAAGGGCAATTAGGCTGAATTTATTATTAAATAATTAATGTAAGCTTCCTCACATAATCTAAAATTTGATTTTAATTTACATTAAAACTTCAAAAAAATCTTTAATAACCCATTAGCAAGATTAGATGCCGTGCAAGTAATCTATTATCACTTATTTGTATGTTTATAGCGATACGTCAGCGCGGCTTTGGAATGCTCTTCTTCAAAGGTGGTAGAACCCTTTGTGGTTCGACTCCGGCGGCACCACCGCCACACCTATTTCTACCTAATAACAGCAGTGTTAGGCGCTGCTGTGTTCCGGTTTGAAGGGTGTGGTAAGGGAGACAGACTTTTCCGAGGCGTTCCAGCTTAGTCCTCAGGGGTAGCGGCGCATCTGTGGCGGACCTCAGGTAGGAATATCTAATCCTATCTGGGGCTGATTACAGATGTCCATGGGCGGCAGTAGCCACTTCCCATCAGGTGGACTGCATGCTCGTCTGCTACTCTTATACAATTATTAAAAAAAAAAAAAAAAAAATGCTCTTCCTGAGGTACTTAGAAAAATGTGCTCCAAATACACTTTTAAAAAGAATGTCTTTGGTCACTATTGTAATTTAGTTCATCATTAGACACCATTTTTCTTTATTTTCACGTAGTAATTTATTTTAAAATGTATTTACTTCTCATCTATTTATATCTTATTTTTTTTTTCTCTCTCTCTTTCTCTCATTCTTTCTTTTTTTATGTTCTCCTTTTTTTTCATTTTATTTTATTTCCTATTTATTATTATTATTATTTTTAGAATTTACCGCCTTTAATTTTTCTGCACATCCCTAGGGTTGACTGGGAGAAAATGCTATTTAGCATTAAGTCCGCCTTTTGCACCACATTGTTTTTAACATGGTCAATAAAGAGTAAATAAAATATGTGGCGATTATAAACAAAATACTCAACTAAAACTCCTTTAAATTTCAATCCTGGACCTGGGATGGAGAGCTGTTATTAATAGATACAAGAAAACACTGGTATTCTCTTCTAGATAGATCTAGATATGTATCTAACTCTTATTTATGCCTATAAGCTTTGCTATTCTTGACCGACACCCACAAAAATTATTGGATACATATTAACTTTTATTAACATTAGATTTATATTGATTACTAGAATATCAATCATCACATAGATCAAATATCACAAACTAGATCACAATCTATCACAATGACCCTGCCGCCTGCCGATAACTGCTGCTTGATAATTGCAGAATAAATTCTGGTAATTGTTACCAATTGTCACGTATTGCTAATGGGAACGTGACACCCGCGAGCGTGTGAAAAGGGCTAACAAAGCAACGTTACGTCACTGTATGAATGACACCCGTTGTTATTACTAAACAAAACTGTAAGGTGTGCTGTACATCATAATTCTGGAAAATAAAAAAAATTAAAAAAAGATAGAAATATAGAAAAATATAAGTAGCAAAATCTAAAGGCATGATAGAGGAACCACATCTAAACTGCTGGTTATAACAGCAGTGTATTCTGCCACTGCATTCTGGTTTAAATATATGACGGCCCGTTCTGTTTTGTTTTAGAACTCTAGAGTAACAACTACACCTTATTCGTCGACCAAGGATAAAAAGAAATTTCGTTTAGGATAGATTACGTTCGTCCATGCATATCAGTAACCACTTGTACCTTTAGGTGGACTGGCTCATATACTACTTTAAAATTAGGCCGACACAAATTCATACTTTCCATTAGTCTTCGGTTTTGTGGAAAACGCTTAAGCCAGAATATTAAAAATATGAACTTAAATTTCTATCTTCAAATATTATTCACCAAAAATTCCATTCAAAACAGATTTTATTTAACAGACAACGCCATAAACGGAGGGCAAGCTAAATATGTATGTACGAGTATATGGGTCAAATCATTGTGCCGAACAAAACGACCTCGTCCGAATGACCGCGGAACAAAAGCGTAATAGCTTTTGAGTACGTGCATGTGCATATACCTTTATGTGAAGAATTATTTAGAGCTGTTATGGCGTAATACTAGTAATTCATTGTTTTAATAGTTTTATACTGGTGGGTGTAAATTCTGCCCTTAATGATTCCTGCTTCCGTTGTACATCAGCACTGTTATGAATAGTTTTGTACGAAGTGCAGAGTTATGAATATTTTTACTCGTATATGCAAGCAACGTTATGTTGATACGATAGGTATTAAACAGTACGACAATAATATTACGAAATAGACAGTTACGGCGAAAGGAAAATTAATAGATACAAACAGTTGGCTAACGAGGAGGAAAAGAAAGTAAGGTTTATAAAGATAAGATAAAACTTTTTAATTCAAATAACATTTTAATTAAATTAAAGAGTAAAATATAATAAAATAACCATTAGGGTGTGTGACACAAAAATAAAAGTTATTGTCTGTTGGTCAACTGACATTATAAATAAAAAATATGCCAAAATAATATAACAATTTACTCTTTGAAATACCTTCCGTTTAAAAGTACTCAAGTGGTTTTTGTAACGTGTATGGAAAAACTTGTACTAAATCCGCAAAGAACGGTTTAGCGAAGATCAGCGTGGATTAACGACTTACGACAACCGTTTACGGAGAAATGAAAAATGTACTGAAATGAAAAAAGAAAATACTAAAACAGTTTGATGTTTCAACATTTACGGTCGTAATAATCTACCTGTTAATCCATGTGTTTAATTCGTTGATATTTAATAAGTAAACCGTTAAGTATAGTATCGTTACAACTGCTTACGATTTCATTAATACTTTTTAAGTGAATTAACTTTATCCTTGAAAATAAGATAAAAGTATAACTAAATATTTTTTCTTTCCATTCGTTTAGGAAAAATGATGTCGATGAGCATCTACGAGTATCTCACAAAATAAGTACAAAACCGACAACTGCTATCTAAACCATAAAATTGGTTAGCAAAGTCCCATATTTCACAGAAATGAAGTCTATCTACATCAATATCGACAACTAATATCGACAATACAATATTTTGGATGAAAAGAATTCATTAAATAGACTATACGAGAACATGATATGAGACAGTCCTTAAAATTAACGCCTCATATATTTTAATAGTAAGACTTGTCCTATTTGAAAGTACATAGACAGCAATAAGATCTTTTTTACTGTTTCTTTATAGTATTCTCTTTTTCTGTAAATGCTTTTTCAGAATTTCTTATTTTGTTGACATTGTTAAGAGTATTTTTTTAATAATAAATTTTATTTATCGCGGCGCCGAAGTAAAAGCGAAAGTAGCATACTCTACATTAAGATTGTTCTTATTCATTGTTGAAGTTTTACTTTAGAATTATTTCTTTCTACCACAAATATTATTTTTAGTTACGACCAAAAATATAAACACCCCTCTTTTTCTTTTAACACCTGTCGCACTGATTCTAAATTATATACCTACTTCAGATCTATAAAACAAATTTTTGTTTGTCTGAATTGTCACCTATTTTGTTTTTACTTGAATTTACATATAACCATAGAATTTTTCGCCTGTAAAAATAAATTAAATTGTAGTATCAATATCGTCATCAACCCATTACTGTCCCACTGCTGGGCGCGGGTCTCCTCTCATAATGAGAAGGATTAGGCCATAGTCTACCGCGCTAGCCAAGTGCGTATTGGTTGCCTGAGAATATGTATCGTCATTATTAAATTTTGTAAGTATGACACAGAAATTTATAAAAGAATAACTTACAGTAAAAACACACTATTAGTAAGCTACTACGAGCGTATCCGCATTCATCACTTAGTCTTCACAAATAAAACGTTTTAATGGAACTGAAAATTCCAAATTGCTTTTGGTATATTTATTGTGGACTCCATTGATCATTTGACGATGTTTACGTAAACTTGTGAAAGTAATTGATTGATGTTTACCTCGTTTAATCGATCTTGCTTCTTTTGAAGGTGTTTTCTTTGAATAAGACGGATAGGTTTTTAATTGGACTAGTAATGAATGGATCGGCTTCGAAAGAGCTAGATTTGGATGATTGTATAACCTGAACCGATAATATCGGATAGATCTATCACTCCAGCTGCAGGTTTTCATAACATGTCCGCGACAATAATGCACCTACACACGTGATGCAAGACTTATAACTAAACTTATAATGCGATATTTGAAGATTCAAAAGCACCTTTATTTGAACTTGTGTCAATTTCACTTCAACTAAAACTTAGTAAGCATAAACTTCTTATATAGGCACAAACAAATATAAAGAACTGAGTTGTTGTAGCCTCTACTTTTTATAATCAGCTCAGATGATGTTGAAATATCTACAGAAACGACTTTAAACATTATCACTAGTTTTTATAAAATCTTAGTGTTTATGCTTAATGCACATAGTCGAAATCATAAAGTATAAGTACGTATAAACATATTGCATGTATACGAACTAATCTTAACGAAAACGTTTTACAAATATCGGATCGGATAATGTAGAAACTCTCTTACATCTACCAGAACTGAAATAGCTCAATCTATTTCGGTAGTCCTTGGGTAAAATTATGGATTACTTCATTAACTTGTTTAGGTAATTTGGAAGGTTTCCTTTGCTTCGTTTATTTTAAAGTTATATGGATAAGTGTAGTTTATGGAAAATATTTAGATGATGTATGGATTTATAAACAATATTATAGTATCTTTATTTTGATCATTAAAACTTAATAGATTATTACAATTATTTTGTTAATGACAATTAATAAATACCAATTGATGATATGAGCATACATTTCATTTTACATTATGTGGATAATCTTGTAGCTATACACTACTACCCCAGAAGGATTAGATATTCCTATGAGGTCGGCCACAGATGCGCCGCTACCCCTGAGGACTAAGCTGGAACGCCTCGGAAAAGTCTGTCTCCCTTACCACACCCTTCAAACCGGAACACAGCAGCGCCTAACACTGCTGTTATTAGGTAGAAATAGGTGTGGTGGTGGTGCCGCCGGAGTCGAACCAGAAAGGGTTCTACCACCTTCAGTAACTAACTAATAATAATTGAACCAAAAATAATTGGAAATTATACTAAACTAAATTTATAACCGAATAACAGTTACCGTTAACCCTATACTACTAGAGCAAATATGGTCAATTAATTCAGATATTAGTTCACGGACAAACAAATTGATCACTGACATTTGCGGATTCACACGCAATTATTCAATGCCTGTAAATCATACATTTTGGCCAAAATAGACATTATTTTAATCTAACCTGAATAACTATATAAATTCCTTAAATTATTTTGTTAAATAGATCTTTCTAATGGGTCTGTGCACATAATGTGTTAACAAAACTTAACGAAACGAATATGATTTATTATAATGATAAATGATTATTACCTTATTTGTAAAATGTAAAATTGTTTCTAAAATTGTCATACAATGAACCTCATATATCTAACTTTCAGTAACATTGAGATATAGAACCCTAAAGCACTATATTAATCCAATACCGACTGATCCGTTGTATTGAATTTTACAATTGACGTCAGCTGCATCGGAACGTCAGAACAAATCTCAGTTGGGGCCGAAAATCAAATCACGGATTTCGGATTATAGTGCCCGAACCAACTGTCCGTAGCGATCTAGATTATTTACTCCGTTTGTTTATTGTTACAGGTAACAGTTCTCGACAGGACGCTAAGCTTGTACCTAGATAAAGCCTTAGATTAGTAGTTATTATAAAAATAAAAACCCGGTTTTTGAGAATAACTGAGAATGATAATGGAGCCTAATATCATCCTCACAATTTGGACGGAGTCAACCACGACGTATATGTTAAAATCTGGCTAGCGGTCTAGAGCGTGCGGTGTAGAGCGTGCCAAAGAAGGAGAAATAATTCATACGATTATGTATGATAATCGTTCGTGCACTGACCTTACTCAATGGTATTTTGGTTTCAAATCCCAGCCTAGATATATTTTGTCACCACCTGCCGTATTACGTAGTACGGCCGACAAATTCAAAAGCTTTATACGCAAAATATGACAAGAAACCCTAAATTGTTTGTTATTACACCATTCTAAACGTGTGGGAATTATATAAAAAGCCTCTTTACGCATTTTACTTAAGTTATTTATATTGTGTGTATGGTGTATATGGGTCAGCTGGTATATTTCTATGCAAAACGCAGTCACTACAATGTGGGTCCAAGCGGTCGAGACTCAACAATGCAGATAGAATCAGTTGTGTATTTATGGTCACACATATCAGACACATTCAATTGGAATGATAAAGAGGTCATATATTGTTGGAAACTACAGTCAGAACTCGAAATAGATTTTCTTTATCATTTTATTGGAAAATTGTTTACACTCCTTACAAGGGGGATTTCACTGTAATCATCGCGCTTGACACAATTTCGCAGTAAAACGTCTATCTCTTTGGTATATTTATCCTCTAATCGCCTACGAGAATCGCCCACAAGAAGGGCTATTTCTAGCATTTATCCCTAACTCGCCTACTATATCCACAGGAAGAGAGGCGCTCTTCTAAGACCAGATTCAATGTAGCAATTATAGTGGGAGTAGCGGATGAGCATGCAGTCCACCTGTTGGTAAGTGGCTACTGCCGCCCATGTACGTCTGATAAGTTTCATACTTCATGTCGACCGCAAATGCGCCGCTACCCCCGACGTCTAATCTGGAATGCCTCGAAAAAGTATGTCTCCCTTACCGCACCCTTCAAACAAGAACATAACAGCGCTTAACACAGCTATTATTATGCTGAAATAGGTGCGACAGTGATGCCGCGGGAGTCGAACCAGAAGGTTCTACATTCAAAACCTTCCTTCACCTGCGGTATATAGCAAGCTCTGACAGATTGCATGCCTATTTGCTTCATAACCACCTCCAAAATCCAATCACAGCGTCAGATTACTCTGTCCGTGGCATCTAACTTGCGCCTACCGAGTTATTTATTCTGTGTGTAATGTCGGCTGCCGGTCGGTTCATTTCTATGCAAATCGGCGTCGGTACAATGTGGGTCTACACGGTCTATACAGCGCAGATAATAATCTGTTGCTATAATTTGCGCATGTGGTCAAACATGTCTGGATCAGTTAAAGTTTTAATAGCGGCAGAAAAAGCCCAAGAAATTAATCGTCTCTAAAATCTTTTTCCATTAAATGAATTTGATATTACAGATGATGAAACAATGTGATTTATTAGATTTAAGAAATACCTGAATTAATTAAAAGATTTTAGGAAAAACATATGTTTTATAACACAATAATGGTAGCCTGTAATCTCTTTATTTGTATAAGTCTTAACACAATCAGTTCAGCCTGAGAAAGAGAAACATTTCAAATACCATTTTTAATTTTTTACTCTTTATAATGTAACCAATAAAGCTAAAAAGCTATAGCTAACTTAAGATAAAACTTTTTGATCTAACGACCACACTTCACAATCTGAGTAATATGTAGTTAATTTAATACATTTCAATATATCACATAGGTACTTTAACATATATCGGTGTCCGTTCAAAGAGAAACAAACTAATTAATCGATTAGTACTCGTATATTTTAAGTAAATCCCAAACTACTGAGCAGAAACTAGAAATAAAACCTAAAAATAGAACTTGATAACATGTTACCAATAGTGAAGCCGCTGTAACGGTCGCCGCGGGCGTGAGCGTGGGCGGAACAGTTTGGGCACGAGAAAGCTACGTACAATGTACATCCACTCCCATAAACTGTCTTATTGAAATTGCAAAAGACATTAGGCGTTTCCTCTTAGTCCTGGTAGCAACGCATTTGTTATCAGTTTCAGGATAGCCTGTTTATAAAAATGTACGTTAGTATCTTGATTTGGTAATATAATATAGATGATCGAACTAATACTGTGTGAAATGAATATCTAATGTCTTTAATTGCTAATATAATAAAGATAGTACCTAATATTGTATGATCGGAAAGATGCCACCGCCATACTTATTTCTAGCGTGTTCTTGCGCTCTGGTAGAAGGACGTAGTTGCCGGCTGGTGGATGATTCAACTATCTTATACCACAGGCGCGGCAACCATTTGATCAGTTTAAGATAGAATCACTGTTCTTTTTGGAGTTGGTTACAGATTGCCGTGGGTGGCAGTGACCACTTATCGTGAGGTTGACTGCATGCTCATTTACTAATTCAATCATATTAGTAGAAGATCCGAAGCTAAGTCGAACTGGACCGAGCTGATAATAGAATGAAACTCATTTTATAACGAAATTAGTACATTGGGTAATACATTAAAAATGGGTTTGCTAAAAAAATCCTGGACAGGATAATTTTTTTTTTTTTTTTGAAAAATTAATTTTCATTTTGCAGACAACCCTATATCAACGTGTTCACAATAAAACAGCGCTTCTACTGATATAAAATTTTATCTATTATCATCATGAGTGAAAGTAGTTGCCAGCGAAATACCTGTTTATACCTGACAACCCAGTAGTTCGTCCACGTAAATAATAGGCAACCCAAAGCCTGCACATTCTGTATGTTTTTAACATTCACTCAGAATAGAATTTTCTTATTATCTTGATGTTGCAAAATTTAATTTTCAATTAAATTTTAATTTTTCAAAAAATAATTAAAATTATCCTGTCCAGGATTTTTTTAGCAAACCCATTTTTAATGTATTACCCAATGTACTAATTTCATTATAAAATGAGTTTCATTCTATTATCAGCTCGGTCCAGTTCGATTTAGCTTCGGATCTTAGACCATATAAAATCGAAAAATAATGAAACGTTGACGTTCATGTAAGACTCAGATAATGCTTTTTCAAAAATCCTTCCTTAGTATTCATCTACGTTTTATAACGAATGCGCGTGTAAAATTTTATGCTACTAGATTATTCATCATCATCATCATCAACCCATTACTGTCCCACTGGTGGGCACGGGTCTCCTCTCAGAATGAGAAGGATTAGACCATAGTCCACCGCGCTGGCCAAGTGCGTATTGGTAGACGTCACATACCTTTGAGATTTTTTTTTCTTTATAAATCTCTCAGGTATGCAGGTTTCCTCACGATGTTTTCCTTCACCGTTTAAGCAAGTGATAATTAATTCTATCATAAATCTAATAAGCTCATAAATCTGAAAATCAGAGGTCTGAGGTCAGAGGCCTGGGATTTGAACTTCGGACCCCTCGATCGAGAGGCCACGTTTCTTAACCACTAGGCTATCACTGCACTAGATTATTACCTACTACTTATTTTAGGCCCACAGTTTTAAGCTATACGTTGTCTGTCAGTCAGTATAATAGTTTTATTACGGAGAAGGATTTCATAAGTCGGCATCTACAATCTACATCGGACAAAACCTGTTCTAGGCAAACACCGCAAACATAATCGTATTGCATCGAAGAATTATCGATTTGGTTCGGTGTAAGGCTTATTTAATCGATAATGCAATTTTAGATTTATTGGTCTGTATCGATAATTTATGATTGAAACTTCAATAATATGCATCACTCAAACTACCAGGAATGTCGTTTGAATACAAATGCTTGTTACACAAATATAAGAATTTACTCCAATGTGTTGGTCTGAAGTATGACAGACTTTTTTTATAATACAGAAGTAGCAGACGAGCATGCAGTCCACCTGATGGTAAGTGACTACTGCCGCCCATGGACATCTGTAATCAACCCCAGATAGGATTAGATATTCCTACCTGAGGTCGGCCACAGATGCGCCGCTACCTCTGGGGACCAAGCTGGAACGCCTCGGAAAAGTATGTCTCCCTTACCACACCTTTCAAACCGGAACACAGCAGCGCCTAACACTGCTGTTATGAGGTAGAAATAGGTGTGGCAGTGGTGCCGCCGGAGTCGAACCACAAAGGATTCTACCACCTTCAAATATATCCATCTTTTAAAATCCATTGCTAATCATAAGCCTCTTGTAAAAAGAGGAGGATTTGTCAGAGTCACGGCGCTTGACTGTTGGTGACCTCAATAGAGGAATAGCGTTACAGGAAGACCCATCTCCTGGTCTTAATCCCTTAGCCGCCTCTTACGATCCACAGTGAGAAAGTGAATAATAGTATTCTAGGTCGGCAACATACAATAAACATTACGTGCGACGCACGCAGAGAGAAAAATAGAGCATATCATAGTATGGTTTCCCGCATACATAAAATCAATAATAAAAAAAATTTTAACAAAAAAATAAAACCGACTTCTATGTCACTACAAAGTAAAAAATAATTGAAATAAATGTTGGTTTAGTACATATTTCTGAAGTCGGCGCTCAATATATTTCGTTTGATAACAGCGTGTCCAATATGAGCGCCGACTTCAGAAATATGTACTAAACCAACATTTATTTCAATTATTTTTTACTTTGTAGTGACATAGAAGTCGGTTTTATTTTTTTGTTAAAATTTTTTTTTTCACCCTTTTTAGTGATGATATGCTAACGTTTGTATTAATATTATGTAAAATTGTATAAAGGTGATCATGAATAAAGGTAAGGTCTGAATAGATACGGATTGGACCCACCCGCTCGCAGGGCGCTGCCGCGCCCTTCTCGCTTAGTTTTATATTGTCTTATATGTTCCAACCTAACCTAACCAATTCAATACGAAACACTATAGGCGAAGCTTTATGAGATACTAATTATTGGCTAGGATAGGTAGGAACAGATAAGTAAATAAATCAAACTAGATGGTAAAACTCTGCGAGTGAACCGGTCCAATTTACCTTAATTCTTAGTTAAGAAAAGAAAAAGGAGTTGATGGTCAAATTTTTCATCATATATCTCTGTCTAGCTACTTCATTACAACAAATGTCTAATCTATATACTTTACATGGGAGGCACCTCTGCATCATCAGGATTGAAGAATTGAAGGTCATATCTTCCATCATATGTCTCTACTCAAAGACCTTATCATATATTCGTAAGCTCCAAATGCCTAAGTTGTATGGTTGAGGCAGGAGGCACTTCTGCATTATCAGAGTTGAAGAGTAGAAGGTCAAATTTTCCATCATATATCTCTACCTATCAACCTTATTGAATATTCATAAGCATCAAATGCCTAACTTGTATGGTTGAGGCAGGAGGCACTTCTGCATTACCAGGGTTGAAGAGTTGAAGGTCAAATTTTCCATCATATCATGATAACCTAGACACTCAATGTTCATTTTAAGTTTCATGAGAATTGAGTGGGCAGAAGGTAAGTTGTCATAAAATATGTAAAAAGCAGGGGTAGTGATGATGAGTTCCATCCCATAACTTAAATTCTAATCATCAGAGCGTACTAATGTTAAGGTAGGAATGTACCGCAACAAAACACCCTTTCATATGAAAAAAAGAAAATTAAAATTGGTTAAGAAATACTCGACTTATTCAAGTTTATATGAAATCGGGTTTTTCCAATTTTCCGGGAAAACTGGCGGAAATTTTCAAATTTCCTCGAAATGGGACCCCCTGTGAAACTAGCCGCATACAATGGTGTATGAATCATGTCGATCGGTCGCGGCATCGCGAAAAAATCGCCGAACAAACATAAAAAAAAAAAAAAAAAAAAATATATACGGTCGAATTGAGTAACCTCCTCCTTTTTCGAAGTCGGTTAAAAATTAAACTTATTTCCTTTAAAGTTTCAATCACGACATAAAAATTATATGTAAGACATTTACGAGTATACAATAATAACTTTCGATTAGATTTAAAGTAAAAATACTATGACGTTCGAGAGAGGCACTATCACCAAGCTTATATTATACATATAAGCAGCTGTCTCAAGAAGGAATTCAATCCTATCGAGGTATGATTACAGATGTCCCTGAGCGACAGTGGTGGTTTGCCATTAGATGGACTGCATACAAGATTTTTCCTTTAATTAGGTAATACAACATAAATAGGGTTAACTAAGTTATGGATCATCTCAAAGAAGAAACACCTTTAACTCAATAAGTGGTTAAAAATAATTCAGAAGTATTGTATCTCAATAATATGTTTGAATCCTTTTATCTTATTATCCTTCGATATATGTTTAACATTAGACAAATGTACCTAAATATTCATTCCGCCCCGCGAACCTTCCACTTACCAAATTAAATTGTTCCCTTTTTCTTGTTATCTATGCCCGAAGGGAAATCGTCATTTGTGGTGAAATTAAAAAAAAATCTTACTCACAAATTTTAGCGTAGATATTTTTTACATAATTGTCTTTCAAGTATATTCACATTAAACTTTTTTTTCTTTTTTTTATATTTAACCTAACGATAAGGCAGACGGGCTACCTGATGGAAAGCACCGTCGCCTATGGACATTTGCAATACCAGAGGAGTCGCCAATGCATCGCCGGCTTTGAAGGAGAGTTCTTTTTACACCCTTGAAGAGCCCCATGTCATAGTCCTGAGGGAATACCTCAGGAAGTTCATTCCACATTTTGCACGTACGCGGTAAAAATGACCGCGCAAACCGCACCGTGGAGGACCGCCACTGGTCAAGCTGATGTGGATGGAACCTCATCCTTCGGCGAGTAGTGCGATGAAGGAAGGGTGATGTAGGCACCAGATCGAACAGATCGAACTTAAATATGTTTGTGATATTAATAAAAAGATAAGTATATAACAAATATTAAGAAGTTTTTATCTTTGCTGTTTTTGTAATATTAACATTCCTAATCAAGTTTTGTAACTCCAAATTTTTTGAGAATGTAGGTATGTATAATCCGCGCCAAACTGTTAGTCCGCTCTGAAGTTGTTGCGAGCAGGTGTAAACATACAATTAGCTATGGCGACGCGATTCATTTCTATATTCTGAGCGGACTAGCAGTTTTACGCGGACTATATTCACCTACAACGTACCTACAACCGTTAACGATACTTTAAAAGTATTTTAAAAATGATAGAACTATCTTAATATCTATAGCTTTTGAAGCTGTAATGTTTGTGTAATTTAGTTTCAAATGAGTCTCAACAAGTTCTCATACAGTGCTACTTAAAAACTTCAAGCAAAACATTTATCCAATTAAGACTTAAACATCACTCAAAGAAATCCCAGGTAGCTATTTCTGACTACTAAAATTGTAAAATTTCCATCTTTCGTAGGCAACACATTGGGTAGATTGATTAATTATTTTTAAGGAGCGTAAATCTTTATCACAATACATAATCGTTTAAATTTTTTATAGTCGGATGGCATCGCACACCAACGGCCATTTTGACCCGCCACATAAGATGTTACATATCAAAGTTATTGCATTATTATTTTACAGCACAGCTTTAAAACATGTTAAACCAATAGTTATGTTACCCAGTGCCCGTGACAAAATCAACGCTACTGAAATCACTCAACCAAAATATGTTTACCGCGTGTAGAAATAATGAAAACTCGGCCTGTTTTGCAACGCTGCATATATTGTATTATGCATCTGAACTAAACGTTGCTAGTACAACTATGTAGTTTGCTGTAGTAAAATACGTATAAAATATTATTATAAGTCTAAAAATATCATATTTTATGAATGCCAACCATAAATATGTTAGATTATACAGTTCTTATTGGAAATGACTAATATGGTGGTAGAACCCTTGTGGTTCGACTGGCGGCACTACCGCCTCACCTACTTCTACCTAATAACAGCAGTGTTAGTCGCTGCTGTGTTCCGGTTTGAAGGGTGTGGTAAGGGAGACAGACTTTTCCGAGGCGTTCCAGCTTAGTCCTCAGGGGTAGCGGCGCACCTGTGGCCGACCTCAGGTAGGAATATCTAATCCTATCTGGGGTTGAATACACATGTCCATGGGCGGCATTAGCCTCTTACCATCAGGTGGACTGTATGCTCGTCTTTTTTTTTGTTTACGAGGGGGAAACCTGCTGCTCCTATATTATAAAAAAGAAAAAAAAAATGGCGGAATACACACAACCACCAAAACTAGTGTTAAATGGTGTCGGTACATTTGTACCGACACCATTTAATTAATGCCAAAAAGAATAGGCATATTTTTTAAAGACATACATTATTATTGTGGATGCCATAGGAAAATACTAATATGCAGAACAAACAATTGCTATAATAATAAAAATTGGTACCTACCAACTAGTATGGTAGGTACCCTTTAAAGAACAAAACTTTTGTTGTAAGTGTTGTAACTATTAGTAGTATTTAAGAACCTGAAGCGCTGCAACACTACTCTAGTTGAAATTACTTCATTTTGTAAATGGATACTGCGGAAGCGCAATAATCCTTGAAACTTGATGAACAAAGCCTCAGGGAATAACTAGTTGTAAATATTGTCGGACGCTCACGCTATATAACTATTTGCTATCTCTGTATTATCCGGGATACGACGGACAAACACCAACACAAACTAAATCGACATACGGATTACGATCGACCGGTTCTGAAGTTACGAGCTTCCTGGTCGCAAGTAGAAATTATGGACGCTGAACAAAACACTGTGAAACATTGGTCTAGATTCTACTCATATTTTCTTGCATATACACAGAATTTAAGTGGAACATAAATATCTTAAACTGAAGCTTCCGACAAGAATAGTAACTCAACTATAGTCTGATTCATAATTAGGTGTCCAAAATGTAAACAAAAGTGTGGACCTATCAAGAAAAAACGTTAGAAATGGTGGTTTCTTATTTTTGTCGATATTGAAGTAATACAACAATAATAAAATAATAATCTAAATAAATTAAGATTAATTCCCATTTTCTAATATTTATATCACCTCAATTTCGTCCCATACAGTAATAATAATAAAAAACAAAGTTTATGGTAGAAAATTAAAATGTGATAATGGTAACACAATCGGAATCCAAGACATTTCTTGTGCTGTCATTTAAGTTTCGTAACTGATATTATTCATTTTCGTGATTGTGATTGAACTGGAATATATTCTCGTTTACATAACGCGTTTGTTAAATTGTGTATATTTGTTAAATTTTCGTTTTTGTTGAGTTTGTTACAGTTACTGTTACTTGTTAATTTTGACAGTGACATTTCTTTGTTTACGTTTTGGACACCTAATTATGAATCAGACTACAGAATAGCCTGGTTTAACAACAGAGAAGAGTATTGATACAGCTCATTTAAAAAAATGTAACAAATAGCACATTTTAAAAGACAATTAAGAAATACGACTTAATTTAAAATATTCCTATCGCGGTGAATTTGAAAGTAAAAAATTAAAGGTTCTTTCCAATGAGTAGAAGAATTTGTCATTTTTCTCTCATAATTGTCACTTAAAGAACATAATTCACACAAATATAAAACTTTACTACGAGCTCAAACTCAAAGTAACTAAATAACTTTAAAGTTTGAGAAAATGATGTCTGGTGGAGCAGGAGGTTAAGAAATATATTCCGCTCAAATCAATGCCCAAAATACTGATGTAAAGTATATCAACGGCTCTTATTATCAGCAAGTTATAATGTAAGCGACGACGAAGGCGCTATCACTTTCTCTTTATAGATACTTTTCTGCGCCATCCTCACTATCTGAAGATCGTGTGCCCCGATATGTGGTACAAACCGTACTCACTTCGATCTCCTTAAGAATCAACGGTATCAATGTTCTTAAACATATTTTTTTTTAAATAAGATTGACTTCGCTTGAAGTGCCATATCCCCTGAAGCAGAGGAAGTTTATAGGCGTTTGTGGCTCTGTGTACCTATGATTTTACAGCAAAGGTACAAACAGCAATACAGTCTTCATAGTTCAAGACTATTCTAGACAAAGATATTTAGAATGCGACCCAACTACTATAAAAGCTGGCCAGCTGAAGTTTACAAAGGGTCTACCGAGTACTTCCAATCAGCGTATTAAACATGCTGTGGCCATATCTTCACATTACGCACGCACACTCTCTTCAATTTATCTCTTCATTCACATTCATAATATTCTAGCAAACCAGTATTGAATTAGAGAATCAAGTTAACAGGTAATATATTTCAAACCAAGTATTAATAAACCATCTTATCTATTATCAACCAGTTCCTATCGTATATTCCACCTGAACATTAAGTCTCATTTGAGCCGAACACCTTTCGATAAAAAACGTAGAGAATCTATCGTCACTTCGACAATCGTTTTAAGTACTTAATACATCAATTTACTCAATATCTCCCAGAAGGTCGATTCGTACCGACATCAGCACATTATGAGAGACGAGGCGACGGAGCCATCAATTCTCTTTATAGGCACTTTTCTCCGCCATCCCCACTATCTGACGTTTGGCGCCACGTTATATTTAACGGGCCTCACTCATTTGAGAAATTCGCTGATGACAAGATTCCAATATTTGTAAATCGTCTTAACTTTTCAGGTCTGATGTTACATTATCGTGGAATGCTTAGTTAGGTCTGTGTGTGGGAATACCAATATAAGGAAAGGTTATCTAATTTTATTTATCTAATACTAGCCCGCACCTCCCCCTTAGGGGATGACCTCAATGCTCTCTTATGATATACGAGTATATGACACTTGTAAGCAACTTCATGGTTATTCTTCTAGAGTATTATAATGTTAGAAGTTTGCTAAGTCAATTCTATAATACAGGTACATGAAAATTGATTATACCCAAGTTACATGAACATATTGATGATCTTTCCATTTTGAAGACAAATTGTTTGTTTTTTATACTGCTTAAGTATACCAAATTTTATTAATGGATGGAATGATGGATGGACATGACTTTTAATGAACCCTCCTCAAAGCGACCGAAGCCCCGCTTCCTTTTTCAAGTTAAATACCATTAGCATTATAACTGCAAAATCCAACAAAATGTTTTATAATAATTTCAACGAACAAAATGAAGTTTTGTTTCAAAAATGTGAAAGCAAAAGCATAAAATAAATGTCATCGGAATCACTATTACTTGTACAGCCCACATTTACTTTCAAATAACCAGAGACATCTCATAATAAACCTTCCATCTGATATATACTTTAGGAAACCTAATCTTTTATCTCGGGTACAATCAGAGACTCGCAAAGGATTACATAAAATTTAAGGAGCATAATGATTTAAGGACGTGGTTAGACGTCACACCCTACAAAGTTTTATCTGGCGCGGGCACAGTGAACGCGCCTTAACCGTAATCCTAATTAATTAGTAGACGGGATGTGGTAGACATTACACAAACTCACTACAAAAGCAACGACCTCTAGCGTCAAACGAATATAGACCTACAACAATCGAAATAAAGGCAATGAGCGGCATTGCGTGGGTGCTCGCCCGCCAACTTTGAAGTAACATGTCGTACCTACATTAAATGTCAACTTTAGGCTCATAAAGTCATGTAAGTTACGTAAATTTACAAATAGAGCATGTTTCAATTGAGTTTGCTCGGCTAATGTCGAAACGGCGCGGAAGTTCCACGTACCATTTCGTAAGTATTTATGTACAAACTATTACATTCGCATAACCAGTACATATATTAAGTTAAGTTTTATATGATATAACTGTAAATAATGTGAATTACACATTACATTACACACACACAAAGTTACTTAGCACTTAATAGGTGACTGAACTTTAAATCAACATTTTCATTTCAAACCCTCATAACTTTATGGCACCGCATATATGTATTAATGTATGTGATATGAACATTTACTGACTTCATCTGATGTAAGATGAAACCCAGAACAATCTGTGTGAAAAATTGTAAAAAACTTCGCTACACACAACGTCACTTTGCTGGCTCTATATGCGATGATCACAGTTCTGTTTCCGACCGATTATTCCAATACCGCGTTTCCAATATTCGTATTATCTGAAGTATAAGATATGAACATCACAGCTTCAGTTTATTCCAATCTTCTACGACGTTTATTTTGAAGTTCTATTGGCTTCTCAACCGAACTCCCTATGATTTATAGCTTAAAATATTCCACTAACATCGTCTGAGGACAAAATGATCGTAGATAATAAATATGCGTACCAAAAAAAGACTTATAACTTTACGAGCGCAAGCTTCGTTCCCAAGTAATTGCAGAATCACAAATATGCAATTAGAGGATAAAACATAGGAATGAGTACCCGGAACACAGATTTACTGCGATCTCGAGTAAAAACAAAGACTCGATAATTACTGATCGTGAAAGTATGTTGCATACGCCATAATCGATACATAGGAGTGCTAAAAAGGAATGGAGTTGAAAATGGCATCCTTTATTAGACGCGGTTTTTTTGTCATAATAATTATTTTAAGCAAAGAAATTAAATGTTTTTTTTTTTTAAATAAAATTATTCTACGTAAGTATCAAGCGTCGTACGGCGTACCTGAGGTACAAAACAATAATCCAAAATATTCGCGCATAAACGAATGCGCACGCCGCCTATTTGTTTCCCGAAAATATGTTTAGACAAGCCACGATCGCTGGCGGGGTTGTATCTACTAATATTTTTATACCAAATTTTGCAGTTTTTATATAATGCAGATAATGGTAATACTAACTGCACCCAGGAACCTCCTGACAACTGAAGGCCTGGAACGCGCTTCACCATGTTGCTGAAATGATTATTAGATATAGTGCTTTAAATAATATTATTAATTATTAAAAAATAATTCTACTAATAGAAACCACTACGATGGCGATGATTTTATTTTTAGTCGCTATATTGAAATTATACTAAATATCATTATTTCCTTATAATTGTCATTAATTTCATCCTATCTTATATTTATCAACATTAAATTAACTGGGTTGATGACTTTCCACCAGGCCATTTTTAAGGTCATACCTTATGGATACGGCTATGTAATGCGATTTATAGTTTGTAGCTCATTACATTGTTTAACTATAAGATATGTTTCCGGGGTCGTTGGCTCGCCAGCCGCCCACACTTCTCAAATGTGGCTCAGTAAATATCTACAACTGCATTGTTTGTACTGTTTCGCTATTCCGTTTGCAATTTTGTTTACAAACCTTCAAGTTTAAAATAAATATCGTTTACAGTTACTTGCAACAGCTACGAAATCTAAATTTCCATTTGTAACTGAGTTTACTCGTACTTAGTAGGTGCTTGCGAGCCGAGTATGGTAATTTAGTATCGTTTCTCGGTAACGGCAAACAAGGTTTTGAAATGCATAACAATTTTACACTTTTATTGTACTTTTAGTATTTTTTATAAAATAGAAGTAACTAAGGGCATGCAGTCCACCTGATAATGGCAATGACAACTTGCCCCTCATATACAATCATAATATGACATTTACAATCAAACCCAGATAAGATGAGAGTCCTCGCTAATGTCAGCCACGGATACGTTGCTACCCCTGAGAAGCAAATTCCGCGCCTTGGTATATCTCCCTTCCCATACCTTTCAAACTAAACACAGTAGCGCTTAACACTTCTACCACAAGGTAGAAATAGGTGGTATTACATCCGGAGTTGAACCACAAAGGGTTCCACCACCAAAATATATGTATATCAAGTTTAAACGATGCCTTGTCTCAATCGAGTGTGGATTCATTAACTATAATTTTCTTTTCGTACGTCTCGATATGCCCAAGAATCTTTCATTTTTTTCTGTTACTGAAGATGCACTGGCATGCTACGTAGCCCGTCTTCATTGTTTCTCACGGATGTTTACTATTAATTTACAAACGTCTCCCGTATACGCATTGCTTCCTTCACCCGAAGACAAAACTGTTGTCATAATCTCTACCATATCACGCTTTTTAACCAAAAGCAAATGGTTATATTTCGTAAAACAGTACAGTAATAAAGGATATCATAACACAGTTTAACTTTTAAAATTACAACTTCAATTCCTAAAGCTCAAATTATGTTTTAAGTAATCACTGATGCCAGAACTTATTCGCTTTATCGTCGATAAAGCAAGTTGGATTAAACCACATCGGAAACCTGCTAATTTGGTCTGTCAGAAACATTCAGTAGGGAAAATAAGTGGCCTTTCTCACGAAATCTAAATTAGCCTAAGTGCCTTTTCACACGTACCACACCTCAGGGCAACAACAAAACTCGTCGGTAAGTAAGAGTATAGTATGGTATAGTAAGTGCATAGTATGGTGATGTGACCAGTCTTCATCGTTTATTTGTGCGGCAAAATGTGCATTTTGCTCTTGGCACGCACTTGTCGTCAAGATGTGGTTATCGTGTCATATCGTGCTGGTATACGTGTGAGTAGGCACGTAGAGTCTCGCTACGTAAATTTTACTGAAAATTTTTGCTTCAATAACTTGCATTTCATTAAGTGTGCCTAATACCTACTATGAAGAAGAAAATTTACTTTTTTTTGTAAAAAATGCTTATAAAAATTTGCCTCAGATTTTCTGTGTTATACTTTAAAGGGTGTGGTAAAAGAGATACTCAAGGCCACTCCAACTTAGTTGTCAGGGGTGACAACGCACAGACTATTAACGCTAAAAGTCTAATAGCACTCGTCCGTAGATGCGTTGTCACCTCTGACAGGAAACAGCATAGGGTACGCACCCGAGGTCCCGACAAAGGGCGTCCAGAGGAACCACTGGGGTTTTAACCGGTAGGAGTCCGGCATATACTCTACTGTCCCCGCGGCTGAAAGGAACCCACGAACCGTTTCCCCACGAAAAAAAAGTGGTAGGACTCTTATCCTACCTGGGGTTAATTTTATCACAGATGTCTGAAATAATTGAGATAATATAAAAAAAAAACAATAAAAAGACAAAAACTAAGATGTTTTATTTAAAAACAATTAAGCATTACAATTGGTTATTCGATAAAAAAAATCTTTAAGGACCCTTACAAAATCGTAAACTTAAACACTATTTATTCCATAGATTATTATCATATTGGAGTGACAATATTAGTGTTATAGCATGTGTGGTATTGAAAAAAGAAATTATTAATGTTTTTGTATTACTATAACAACATATCTCAACATTTTAACTTAGGTCTAATGTAAAAAAAAAAATATTATAATACGGTATTATCTTAAAAAATAATATTAACCTCTAGACTATACCTACAAAATTTGCAGACCAGCCTATTCCATCATTATTTTTCGTTGTAACAAATAAGATTCTGATAAAATTGTCGGTGCTAATATGGTCTGCGGGAACTTCATCACAGTATTGGCCGAGCGAATTTCCATTTTTATCTTGTAACTCAAGATAGTTTTTATCGCAAGCTATTCCTAACTCAAAAGCAATAAAGCGTAACAGTAATCGGGTACCAACGGGTGTTTCAATGTCCCACTGGCAAGTACTTTCTTTACGATAAATTTGTGGATATAAAGGACTAGTGATTTTACCATATTCATTATTTATTGTCCCTCCACAACCTGGCCCTCGGTCAGTTGTAACGTAATATGCATCATATGAAATCATATTATAACCATTAGCATGACTATGAAAAAGTAAATTGCGTCCTGTTGAATATACTGGTGTTTCAGTGTAATATTTTTGTACATTTAACAGTAAATCCGAATCTGTATTGTTGCCATCAAATATTTTAAAGAAAACTTTATCGTCAAAATATTCCGGACTCATATGTATAAAGTAAACCGTTATCGTATGGTTTATGGGAGCTGTAATAAGAGTATAGCAGTCCCTTTGTTGAAAATTATCTACATTATTTTCGTAGGTAGACTGTAATCTACCTTGTGTTCCAGTGTAATTCCTACCACAAAATCCTAAATATATCACTTCTAATTCGACACCACTGTGATTCTGTAAAATATTTTCTGGTGAAGTCGATATACTTATACTTATCTGTCCTTGAACATAAAAATCAATGGATTTCAAGAGGCCACACAATTCAAATCGAGTTGGAAAATTTAGTGTATCTTCATAAAAGTTCGAATGAGAAAAAAAATCGTCTCTAAATTCACCAAGGATTAAATTTTGTCCAAGAGACATATTATGTGGTTTAGAATGACCAGTTATAACAAGTTTATCTTTATTACATTTGTCACTAGTTCTCGGTTCAATGTCTAGATTATGAATTGTGAGTTGCACCGTAGAATACGGTTCCTGACTTGTATCCAAGTCGTAAGTGCAATGTAATCCACGTGGAAGTGACCCACTTTCGTATCCAGGAGTAGTCCATCGCTGTACCGAATTACTAACTGTAATCGTGGATCGCTCACACATAGATTTTTGTACTGACAATAGCACATCAAAACCTGAACTGTTTATTTCGCCATCAGTTGAAAGTCTTATACTAAGTAAATTACGAGATGAAATTAACTGAGGTGGATTTAGGTGACCACAATATCTGCCAATGATCGTACTGTCTGGGTTAAGTCCGTCTCTGAGTTCGAAAACATCACAATCACATTTACTGATGCCTAAAGCTGTGTGATTGGCATTTTTACACGGTGATACGTGAAATGATTTGAATTCGACTTTTACAACATAGTCAGCGGGGGCTATCACATCCCAATGACAGTCCAAGTAATTTTCATAAACTACATTTCCACCTATGAGAGGAGATCTTAAGATTTGACTGGATTCTGTTGTCAAATTAATACGTCCACCACAGCCAACTGATTCTGAGTAACTGAAAAATACTTCAACATTAAAACCTATTTTGTTTACACTACTATCACTTACGAACTGCAATATTGCAGTGTTGTCATTACTCCTGATAGTTTTTGTTAAATTAAGGAAACCGCAAAATAATGCTAACCGTTTGCTCAAATCTATTTCTTTTCCATCAAAGACGCCAATGTTATCATTAACGCATTCTATGCTGTTTTCCAAAGATATATATAAAAAATTAAATACAACAATTTTATTTACTGGAGCTTCTATGATCCACGTACAATTCATATCATTATCATATGAACTTATAGCATTCGATTTTATCAAAGTTGGAACTTTAACGATTCCACCACAAGTATACAGAGAATAAGATAATTTAAATCCTTTCTTCTCGATAAAGATATCTGTCTTTAAAGTTATTTTTAAATTGTAAAAATTATGAATCGGCATTGGCATCTCCTTACCACAATATGTTTCATATAAATATCCAGTACTTTCGAGACTACTTATAGTAACGTTATCAAACAGACACTCCGGATAAATCCCTTCAAACTCAAAATCGTGGAATATTAAGTATATTTTATTTCCCGACCCCGAAATTTCATATGTACAGTCTAAGGAGCGCGAATATGCATAAGGATAACCTGGACTGTAAATAAATTGTTCTCTTTCCGTCGCTATGAACTTACCTCCACATAATGGTTCCCAGCGAGCTTTAAAACCATCTAATTGCGTGGAAACATCTGTACGCAATGTAACTTTCATTTTGTTAGCGGTCGAATTTAATGGCTTTATAATGCGGCGTCCACATATTTTAGCTATTTCTGTGTATTCATCCTCTGTCCAATCATAAATAATTAAAACATCCTTAGTACAGTTTGTGGTATCTTCTATTGCAAAACGTTCCAAGAACTGCAATGATATTCTGTTACCAACCTCAGCTTGAATTTCCCATGTACATTCTATATTGTTGGGATATTCTTTAGGATAATTAGGTGAGGTAAAAACACGATCAGCCATGGTCAGAATACCGCCGCATTGGTTACTCACAGTTCTAGCAAAAACTTTTAAGTTTGTGAAGTTTTTAGACTTTGAATGATACTCAATATGTGTGTACATGAACGATGCTACAAGTGGATTAACGGACATTTTGTCCCTACAATAATCCCCTATTACATGATCTTTGTCTTCACCATTTAGGGTAATTCGCAAGTATTCATCAGCACAGTTCAACATGAAAGAACCTTCCAATTTAATCTCTAATCGAATACCAGAAGGTACTACAAGAATCCAGCCGCAGTCTAACGTATTATTGTAGTTATTTGGAACATTAAAGATGTTATTTATATCTTGTCCTATATGTACAACACCCCCGCAAGGTTGTTGTTGCCATTCTAATTGGAAATTAAGGATAAAATCATAGTTTTGTATTGCCTTTATAAGTATGGAAGTCATAGGTAGCCTGTAAGAAACATTCGTGTTGTTACCACACGCTCTTCTATACAATAATGCTCCCTCATTTTCAGCATTAACCTTAATAATCAAAACGGCATTATTATGTCTACATGTAGATCCTGTATATGTCGACGTTATGTTTATATTTAGGTAAATAGTGTCATAAATGCGCGATTCATTCAAATTAATTGTGTTATCTACATTATTGTATTCCCATTCGCATGTGTAAGATCTATTAAGATCAGGGGATTGTAGTTGTCCAGTTAAACCACTTAATTCACCACCACACAATGCTTCTTCATTTGAACTAAATTTTGCTTTAAAGCGATTAAGTAATCCATTACGTTTTATAAATAAGTTTAACGCCATTTTATTTCCTGTAGACTCAATGAATTGTGGTGGACGAGATATTGTTTCACTAGTTAAGCGTTGTATAAGTGTTACGAAGCTGTCGTCATTATAAAAACGTATGGTTTGACTTTTTAGGTCAATATCGAGAAGCTCTAATCGAACTCTTCGATTCTTATCTGGCACTATAATTACCCAGCGACAATATCCTAATCTACTTTTACGGGGATAGCCTGGAGTTGTCAAAAAACCTTCGGATGTCGTTACGGTTGCACCACAAGTCGGTCTTGAAGAGTTAAACGTAAGTTTAAAACCTCTATGATTATAAATTCGACTAAATATGCTAGGTTTATTACTGCATATTTGCAGTTGTATTATTGCGTCATAGGTATAAGTTTCAATTGGATCGCTGATCTCTTCCATATCAGTATTATATATAGTTTTTAATATTATTAACGTATCGTTTCCGGGTATCTTCTCCATAATCATAATTTTTGTTTCACAAAGAGATTCAGACTCTGGCAGGTCTAAATCTTTTAATTGGAACTGGATCATATAGCGCGTAGGCGATATTACATGCCACGTACATATTGTTCCGTATTTGAGGTTCATATGAGGGTAACTTGGGGATGTTATTTCACCAACATTGCTGATTATGGTTCCACCACACAAATAAATTGATATATTTGCCTTAAAACCATCTCTTGGTTCTCTTAAATGAGTACTATATTTTACATACATATAATTATTGCTCGTTTTAATACTCTCCGGTCGTTCATTGCACACACGTTTTATGAGAGGTGAGTATTCCGAGGAACCATCTCGGATTTCAACAAACTCTTGGGAACAAGAACTGTCCTTCTCCAAATCAAAGCGTTCTATAAAATCAACTTTTAGAATCTCTCCTGGTGGTGCAACAAACACCCAAACACACTCAGTGAAAGGCACAGAGACATATGGATAATTAGGTGATGAAATAATTTCAGAATTATGAATAGAATCTAAAGTCGAAGTTCCACCACACTCTATATTTTGCTCTTCAAAATGCAATTTAAAATTTTGAAACATTAGCCCAATAAAGTGTAATCTTCTCACAAATGTAACATAAATAGCGTTACTAGATGATATTATATTGTCTCTGTTTTCATGATCAAAACCACAATACTTACCTATAACTGGTGCTTCGGCTGAGTCACCATTTTTCAATACCACGTAAGTTTTACATTCGTTTTCATTATTCGTTATATTAAAATGATCGAAATTTAACTTCATGTTTCGCCCAGGTCTAACTTTCACTGTCCAATTGCACAACAAAGGTAAATCATAAGTATCTATCAAATCTAACCATGTTACAGAAACTGTTCCTGATTGTTCCAATATAATTCCTCCGCAAACAGATTTTACTTGAGCTTCAAAACCCTTACGAATCACTAATGAATCCGTCCTAAAATTTAATTTCAAGTAAGACGTGGAATCTATATACTTCGATATGTATTCAGATAAACAAATATGATCCTTTAAGGGTGACCAGTTAATTAAATCATTTGACGAATAAAGAGATATGTAATCAGCATAACATCCCGTAGTTTCTTCGAGTGCAATATCATTAAAATATAACCTTAAATGTCTACCAGGTAGACTTTTAAACAGCCAGTGACAGTTTAAGTTATTTTCATAATTTTCAGGATAATTTGGTGAATGGAATGTTGTTATATTATGGGGTAATATTAATTCTGTGATATTTGATCCACAGTTAATATTATCCGTAGATTCTTCATTATTTACATTTCGCTCAGATTTAGTCCATTGTAAATGAAATAAACACCCTATATTTGTAACACCTAATACCAATTTTATATAAACAACATTTGAAGTTGATTTAAGATTTTTTTTCTCTGACAGACTTGTAAATATTCCACAAAGCTTTTGAAGCACCGGAGCGTAATCATCATATCCATCATAAATAACCAAATAATCGATGCAGTTTTGATCGCGTTGATGTATTTCTAAATGATCTATACTGATATATATGGTATCAAATCCATTAGTTATTATGCGCCAAGTATATTCGCCACGTCCTTCATATAAATGGGGATAGAGAGGTGAAGCTATTTCTCCTGCTTCCAGGTTCATTATTTCATTCCCATGAAGAAAACCGTAATGTGCAACAAATCCTCGGCCAGGATTTTTATTATTACTATGGAACTTTATGTACAACTTCGTAGCAGCAGTTGTATTTGAAGGAATAACATTACCACAGTATACGCCTAAAAGCTCACCGGCAGCATTGTTTTCACGCACTTCAAGGTAGTCTTCATTACATCCTTCTGAATATTCCAAATCAAATATTTCAAACGTTATGTAAACTCGATTACCTGGAGATGTGCTAAGTATCCATTCACATCTTGCATTGACGGGGTACGAAAGAGGATAGTTTGGTGAAGCAATATTACCTTCTTCTGAAGTCAAATTTCCTCCGCAAGCAGTAGTAAGCGATGAATAATGCGCCGAAAAATGACCGTCAATCATGTCCGAATGAGTTCCAAATTGAATAGTCATTGCACTGCCCTGACTAACTAACATATGTGGAACCACGCGACCACAATACTCACCTATTAGAGGTGCACTATCATCATCCCCATCAAAAATTTTGAGAAAAGAAAGTGGACAGCGTATGTTACTTGTGTTATTTTGGGGTATTGACATATAAGTAATTGTTAATTTTATTTTTTGATCCAATTGAGGTGCAAGTATTGTCCATGTGCAATTTTTGGCCCAGTGACTTATGTATTTATCATTCCTTATGATACCATCATTGAGAGCTTCGATAACAGACCCACAAGTCATAGTAAAATTAGCTTTAAATCCTTTGGCTGTACCATAATTATCCGTAATGAACTGTAATACTAAATTATTATTTTTAGTTACTATTTGAGTCAAATTTGTTTTGGGGCATATACGATACGTGTAAGTCGAATTAATAAAATTATCCCCATCATAAATATTAATTACATCATCACAATCAGTTTCGTCATAGCTATATAAATCAAGACTTAGTATATTTAATTCAATTCGATGATTAATCGGTACAGTTATAAACCAAATGCAATCCAAATTATTGTCATAATTTTGAGGGTAATTCTTAGAATGAAGCCATCCTGATCGAGAGTTAATTCTACCGCCGCAAACGGCAGGCGAGGATTCAAACACTGATATAAAATATATATCACGAAGTGAAGATTTTTTCACAAACTTAACATACATTAAATTTCCCGTTGATGAAACTACAGATACTCCTGTGTGACATATTTTTGTAATAAGAGGAAAAGAAACACTTTGTCCGTTATAAACTTCTAATGTGTCTATCGAGCAGTTTTTTGATTCAGTCATAATGAGTTCCGAAACTGTTGAAGTAATGCTCGTACCTACTGGGGATTCAATTAACCATGCACATTCCATTTCTTCAGGAAGTATCGCACTTTTTTCAATTTTTATTGTGCCAAATTGTTTTTGTATATGTCCACCGCAACCAAACCTTACCCATTCCAGGCGGAAGCCTTTACTTGTAAAATAAAGACCAGAAACAAATTTGATTTGTAAAGAGTTACTTTGTGTGCGTATTTGTGGAGGTATTATAGACCCGCAAAATTTGTTTGTAAATGTTTTATCGGAAGTTTCTTTTGTTTGTAAGTAGTCTGAATCACAGCCAATACGCTGTCTCCACCGATTATATAAATGTGTCCTGTGATATTGGTATAAGTCAAAATCTGTAAAAGTGACGTTTATTTTACTTCCTTTCAAAACAGTAATAGTCCATAAGCAGTCTGCATCTGCAGGATAATTATTTGGATATCCGGGGCTTTCAATAACTCCATAATCACCGCTTAAAGTAATATTACAAATTGTCTCATAATTGAGAAGAAACCCTTTTGCCCTCACCACGTAATCGGAACGAAATTTTATATAAGCATGGTTGCTTGTAGTTTCTATGCTTTTAAGGTTTGGTGACATATGACAAAACCTTCCGACGCTAGCGGAGTTTAAATCCCGGCCATCAAATATTTCTACGTAATCATCAGTGCAGTCAGTACTACGTTCCAACTGTAAATCTGCAAAGGATAAGCGAATCCTCGATCCACTGCTCACAACAATTTTGTAAAAACATTCACAATTTTCATTATAAGCATTCGGATAGTTAGGCGACGTAATACTTCCACTACTACCAGTCAATGTACCACCACAACCATATAAAGAGCCGTCCCAAATAATTTTAAACCCATTTCCAGAGATATAAGAATCAGAGTGAAAATGCAAGTGAACGGTATTAGCCGTAGATATTATTTGTTTACTTTGGCGAATATTTCCACAATATTTTCCAATTAAAGGTGCCATATTTGAGGGTCCGTTTCTTATTTCTAAATAATCACCAATATCGCATTTGTTACGATAAGGTTGTTCAAGATCGAAATCAGTAATATTGAGTAAAATTTGTTGACCTATGGGTACGGTTATAGTCCACTCGCAATCTCGACTTGAATCGTATTGATGGGGCCATCCTGGTGAATAAATGTTTCCCTGACTTTTAACATAATTGCCACCACAATGGCTTTTTTCATCTAAAAATGTGTAGGAAAGAGAAAATCCTGTTCCAGTCAAACTTTCGTCTGAATGAAACTTTATCATTAAGCGATTACTAACAACTGTTAATGCTGGTGGTAGAGTATTGCCACAATACGTACCCAATGTATTACTTATATTATCCTTATCAATTTCAATTAGCTCTAAAAAGTCAGCGTTACAAATGGGCTTATTTTCAAGATCAAATCTATTCCATGTTAACATAATATACATTCCTTCAGGTGCTATTATATACCAGATGCACGACTCCTCATTTCTATAAGTGTCATTGAGAGAGGGATGATTAATTATACCGGACATTTCCTTATAAATGCCTCCACAATTGATATCTATGGTGGTAAAATTTGCATAGAACCCGGTGCCTGATACACTTATATCTGAGTTAAATCGAATGTACATGTAATTCAATGACGACGTTTGAACAGGAGGTATACGTTGTGAGCCGCAGAATTTTCCTAATAATGTCGCATTACGGTCTAACCCATCTCTTATTTCGACATTATCATACTGGCAATTAAAATGATTATTATCTTCTATATCGAAATCTTGGAACATCAGAAGAATTGCTCTACCGGGCTTAGTTCTAATTATATATTCACATATTTTATTATTTGGGTAACTAAAAGGGTAACCTGGAGATTTCAAAACCCCGCTGTCCCCTACTATGCTTATCTGACAAAGGCTTTCATACGTCAATCTAAATCCGCCGAAAGACATAGTATGGTCAGTTTTGAATTGAAGGAAAAGCGTATTAGAAGAAGATGTGTAGGATTTCGGGTATATTTTACCACAATATTTTCCAACGAGTCGTGAATCAGAGGTTGGTCCATCATATATCTTTAAGTAATCGTACGTGCATCTGAATGACCTTTCCAATTGAAAAGATTTAAAGTTAATACGAATCTTGGTTTCAGGACTCGTTTTAATTTTATAATCACACAATAAATTATTAAAATACTTATCGTTGTATGATGGTGATATAATTTCCCCTTTATCGACAGTATAGTAACCACCACAACCTGGAAACCCATCAATAGGCGCGAAAGCTATTTGGAATCCATTTCCCGCGCCATATGCGTCGGAATGAAAATGTATAAGAATTTCTGAACCGGCCGACTGGATTGGAGCAGGTTGAGTTGAATTACAAAATTTTTCTAATAGAGGGTCAGTAGTATGTTGTCCGTCATAAATGGCCAAAAAATCAAAGCTACAGTTTGGATGACGTTCTAAATCAAGAGCAAAGAAATGTAATTGTATTCTCTTACCAAAGTTCGTAGTTAGTTGCCAGTAACAATCGCGATTAGGTGGGTATTTGCCTGGCGAACCTGGAGAGCTGATATGTCCGTGGATAGTTGCATCTATTTCGCCTCCACAAAAAGGTTTTACACTGGTCCAATGCAGACCAAACCCATCTTTTGCCACTGTTTGATCTGATCTAAACCAGAAATACAAGTAATTGTGGCTTGATAAAATATGACCGCCATTTGGATAAGAGCTTCCACAAAAACGCCCGATTAATTGACTCGCAGAACTTCGACCATCATGAATTTGTAAAAAGTCATATAGACAATCCGTATGATTTTCTAAGTTGAATTTGTTAAATGTAACGTTTATGACCTTATCGGGTTTTGTGTGTATTACCCAAGCGCATCGAGAATTATGTTTGTATGTAGTATTCGATATTGGATATGCAATACTGCCTTCTTCTTCGTCTATCACTCCTCCACAAGGTTTCGAGGTCATCTGACAAATTGGGCCCGAATATAGAGCCGTACATTCACATCTGAAGCCAGTTTCTGATTCCAAATCGAGTCTACAGGATCCACCGTTAAGACATGGATTGTTTATGCATAAATCATTATTATCACAATGAACGCCTCTATAGCCTTTAAAACAGATACATGTGTAGCCGGCACGAAGTGGATGACATTGTCCATTTGGCCCGCATGGATTACCTTCACATTTCTGTGTAACATTATTGTTAGTTGTTATGTAACATCCGTGAATACCTATACCATTTCCAATCATTCCTTCAGGACATATGCACTGAGCTACTGGGAGCAGCCCAAATGACGAGGAGTCAATGCACCGCGCAGAAGGATGACATCCACCATGGTTAATGAAACATGATCCTCTCCAAGTACAAGTTACGCCATCTCCATCGTATCCGGGAGGACAAGATCCACAAACACGAGAGCCCACGGTGTTATGACACGTTACCATTGGGGTTGTGCTGCAACCACCGTTAGGAATAGTCGTACATTCGTCGATGTCGTAACATACGAAGCCATCTCCATCATAGCCTGGTGGACAGCGTCCGCATCGGAAGGAGCCAGGAAGATTTATGCAATCGACTTTTGGGTTAATAGAACAACGTGGTCCTTGACTCGAGTCACATTCATTTACGTCAGTTAAACATGCGTCTCCGGTACCATTAGTAGTCCAACCTTGATTACAAATACATTTAATTCCTTCACCCGTGTCGGTCTTTATGCAAATTCCGTGTCCACACATTTCGAAGTCACCCTCTTGACAATTTTTGGCTTTCCGTGTACAATGTAGACCAAACCAGTGAGGTCTACAAATACACTCATATGAACCAGGCCTGTTAATACATGAAGCACCATTTTGACATCCCAAATCGGTGCCTGCAAAGTTTCGACACTCATTTACATCAACTTCACAATTCTTACCTTCCCAATTTGATGGGCACAAACAATGATATCCATTCACTAAATTTAAACATGTGCCACCGTGTTCGCATGGTTGCGACTCACATTCGTCGCTTCTTCGGCTGTTTAACAATGTTTGGAGCGTCGATACTCTATTAGCTAGTCTATTTACTCTTCTGGATAAAAAGGTTATGTAGGTTAAATTATTTTGTAAAGTTGATGTCACATTTTCTAAGTTTTCCAGCCGTCGTATGATGTCATCAGGAACTTGTGTAATGCTCTGATAATCGTTAATTAATGCATGATCAATAGTTCTATTAGAAAAGATTTCTTGGAGCAAATTCACGTCACCGACAAATATTCCAGACTGTGGTCCGTTGAGTCTCAAATAAATATTTTTATCAAAAGCAGGCCGTATTATAAGATTACCATCTGAACTCTTGATTTTCGGGCGATCTTGATTAACTTCACAGTTCAATTTCATAAACCACACCACGAGAAATAAGTACTGTATTAATATTGTAGACATGGTTTAATTGTTGTCCAGCCGACATTTCACTGTAAACTACATGCAATAAGTAATAATGAGTGGGCGTTGGTATTGTAATTCCGTCTGATAACAACATTATACGCAGCCATGTGCATACTTTGGAGGAAAATAAGTGTATTTGATATTCCGTACCATTATCATATTACTTGTACAAATTCTTTAGTTTTCATCATATTTCGATTTCCATCATATTATTATGTCTTGCTTGTCGTTAACAATATATCGTTTTATTCGTTAATTTCAAAAGACTAATACACCCTAACAGCGTCGCATGGTGGCACGTTGTATTTGATGCCACAAAGGCGTGCAGAATTGCGTGTATGGCAATTGTTGGCGTTTATATTAGTAGATTACTAATTTGGCAACAAATTGTTACAGACAGTTAAATGGCGCGGTGTCCCTGTAGTTCCGGGACGAGAATAGGGCTACGGTATCCCCTGCCTGTCTTAAGAGGCTACTAAAAGGGGGCTTCTGAGATCGCGGGTGGCAAGAGTGGGAGCTCGAACTGCCCGGCCAGCGACCCCGGGAACATCGGCGGAATGTGTGGTCGCATACCGTCGTACGCACCAGACGGCGTGGCAAGCGTCAAGCTCACCTGGGCGGAGCCCGTCGGAGCAACGCGCTAAGAGGACTCCAGTTGCGTTTCTTTGGAAATCCCGGAGCCCTGTACGCAGCGCCAAGGACGGCCACCGGGGAGGTTTTAGTGCGGTAAGAATCCCACATAACCCTGCGTCGCTCCCACGGCACCGGGTACCTTTTGAAGGTTTCCCCTTTGTAAACAAAAAAAGGTACTATTATTCATAATCATGACGTGTCAATTACATATAGATAAAGTCGAAAACAATTTAAAATCAGGAACCAGTTCTGGTTAATGCAATCGAAGTGGTGAATAATATAAAATAAATTAATTAAGTAATAGGTACATATATTGTATATATAGTTAGAATTTGAAAAATATAGGTAATTAATATGCGAATTAGTAATAAGTTACTATTTGTAACCTACCTTTTCATGTAATTAATTGTTATAATATGTTCATATAATAGATAAATAAGATGGAACTTAGAGGTATTTAAATAAAAATAAAAATATTTTTATTAAAACACAATTACTGAAACATTGGCAATATTGGTATTTGTTTGACCGTTGATGTGTTGAACGATAGTTGTATTATGACTTAAAATATTTGATAAAGCTATTTGATGGATATTAATTTAAAATCTAGAACTACGTAAAACTACACGCTCCAAAATGTATGAAAATAAATAACGTTGAATATGACATGTCTACAAACTATTCAATATTTCTTTACAAACTTACGTATACATTTTAATTAAATATTATACCTAATTTATATAAATTTTATCGGTCACATTTCAAAGAAATGCCATTTTATTACATAATGATTAAAGTGGGCGTAATGTTTATATATATTTTCGAATAATCTTATCAATCGGGGGCGTACATTCGAGATATTATGATGTTCATAATAATAAAGACTGTATGTGCTGAAGAGCCCAGGTAGCACCAGCTGTGTGACGCCGACATCTTAGTCGGCCAATATACGACACGTATATGTATATATGTGACACGCCTGCGCAACGCTATATTGAACTATACTTATATATAGAATTCTAAAAAATATTACACAATGTGTCCCGGCAAATAAGTACGAGTAGATAAAACCACCCACCTTGCCAGCCAATACGATCTGCAGACTCGAACCGTGCCAGATGCGAACGGCGCTATCACAAGGCTCAATAAAGTAGACACGGCCTGGTCTTCCTGACGAGTAGTCTATGGGCACTTCACAACCCACACGCATAATCACGGATAGGTAGAAAACAGGAGCGAGAAGGCATACAGAGCGTCTATATGTTCTCGCCGACGCAAGACGACTGGTCACAAGAAACGACATTCAAAGAAAACTGGCAGAATTTTTACATCTACCCACCTATAAGTTGACAATGATTGAACAATAAAAGATGTTCATATTTTACTATTCGATAACGTAAACTATATTCATAAAATATAAACTATATCATATTATACTATAACATCACCATTTTATTTAAATTACAATAACTTAACTTTAAACCTAGACTGTAGGAATAATCATGAATATATAAAAAGTTTAAAAAATAATTCTCCATCTATAAGTCGATGGAAAAAGATGTTCATTGTTTCAAATTAAAAAAAAAACTAGTTACAGAAACGATTAGAGACAATTTGTCTCATTTATCAATTAGATCGCCTACCCTAACTAAATGTCACGCACACGGTGGCGCAGACATTGCTACCTGCCCCTTATGACAAACAAATATCAACCCCCATGCATATCCCACCTCTCTGTTTAACACAGGCGATGGAAAGAGAAAATATAAATTTTGAGAACAGCTGAAGCACCTTTATTGATTCCGATGTGAACAATATTGCAGCATAAACATTGTGGTTTTTATAGAAAGGGTATGCGGGTGAAACTTGCTGGTACATACATATTTTATTAGCCGCACTACAACTTTCGAGCACACATCGAAAGTTTTGAAAGTCCGTTGAAATTTTAATTTTTGTTCCAATAAAATAACTAAGGTACAAGAGTAAAAGTTTTTAAAATAAGTTTTGAAAAAGAGTGTAAGGAAGGTTGTTTATTTTATTGTCTTAAGTATATTTATAACTGGCAAAACTGCAATGATACTATAGTAACATTGGCTGACAGATAACAATGTTTTTAGTATGAGGAAGCGTGTCAAAGGTTCGTGAAGTGTTGTGAATCTGCACTTGACCAGGATGATGAACCACAAATATCCAGATACAAGCTTGTGTCCTAACACATTTCAATGTAAGACTCTTTTTTATAATGTAGGAGTAGCAGACGAGCATGTAGTCCACCTGATGATTTGTAATCAAGCCCCGATAAGATTAGATATTCCTACCTTAGGTAGGCCACAGATGCGCCGCTACCCCTAAGAACTAAGCTGGAATGCCTCAGAAAAGTATGTCTTCCTTACCACACTTTTCAAACCATAACACAGCAGCATTTAACACTACTGTTACGAGGCAGCAATAGAGTCGAACCACAAAGGGTTCTACCACCTTCAACTACTACTCTATACCTTATAACACCCGGTCTACATTATTATCAATAATGTGTTGATAAAACCATACCAGCAAGCAATATCAGCTTAGAAAATGTTATGTCGAAATCACAAACAGACATTCATATTTTATATCTGCAGATATTGAGGAATATTCCACAGACCTGCGCTATACGATGACGACACCGAAAAGCTTTTCCGTTCCCAAGTGGACACAGTGAGAAGTACAGCGTTTTGCAACACACAATATTTCATTCACTCGAAAACGGAAATTCTGAGTATTTGAATATACTACACTTCGCATCCAGTAGCAATATTTGTACTCTTATATGCAGGTCTACGTGGAATTGGATAATATTTTATTGTTACATTTTTGAACTACGTTTCAATTATTACTTTTTACAGTACGTACTTACCAAGGAAATAATGTAAAACAACATGTCTGCTTTTGTACTCACATCATAGATAACCAGTGGCAATTAAATACTGGCATTTCCACCAAAACACTAATTCTGTACCATTAAATAAATATTTATTTATATCGATAACTCTTTCTTACATTGTGATGATACGATGCATAATACAATAATTGGCCTGTTTATCTCACAGGCTCTTATACTATTTACTTTCAAGTGCTTGTTGTATCACTAAATGAAATATTACTCAGTGTAGGGCGGCGTCAGGGAGGATAGATGCCGCTGTAGCTTGGCGGGCGGCCAGCGCGCCGCGTCAGAAATATCCTCCGTCGTGATAACAGTGATAGTCGTGATATCAATGCTAAGTCTTGCCTAATATAAAGTACGTAATTAACAAACATATATTGTAAATAGAGACTATGGAACTTGCGATAGTCGAACATTCGTCTCACTATGTTATTTAACACTTTCTGCACTCACGACCATTGGCCAATATGATTTTTTTGTATATTTAATATGAAATTACATCATTTCTACCCAATATAAATAACTAGACGCTTGTTATTTTTAAAACCCGACTGCTTAAAAATGTAGCATATGCCACTCCAACAATTTAGACGAATCCAGTATTATAACATATGTTAAAATGCATCAACCCGTTTGGACTACAGGGCGAGTCAAAGAATAATACATGCAAAGACAAAACGTTCGGAAACCTTCTTACGCAGTCGGGTAAAAAATAGGTCATCTAAAACAATTTACAAAGTAAAGTGATAAACTAAACACTTTTCAACAAAAAAATCACTCCTTGATAAAATTAGTCCGATTAGGCTTAGTTTTACAAGTGTTTATTTAATTAATTCAAAACGCTGTTGTATCGGTAAATGAAACGTCATTAGTTAGTGTTGCGCGGCGTCAGGTCGGATAGATGCCGCTGTTGCTTGGCGGGCGGCCAGCGCGCCGCGTCAGCAACATCATCCGTCATGATAACAGTCATAGAAACCTTCGGTAAGTTTTTTTATAATACAGGAGTAGAAGAAAAGCATGCAGTCCACCTAATGGTAAAAGGTTACTGCCGTCCATATACCTACATCTGTAATCAACCCGAGATTAGATCAGATATTCCTACCTGAGGTCGGCCATAGATGCGCCGCTACTCTTTAGGACTAAGCTGGAACGCCTCGGACAAGTATGACTACCTTACCCACAAAGGGTTCGACACCTTCAAAGTTTTGTCTGATTTAACGTGTCAGCAGGTATTTATATTGTTTTAGTGAGAATTTTGATATAACTAAATGCCATTTTTTTTTTCAAAACTAGGACTAGAGAAGTATACCCGTATCTAGTAAAGACAGCTTCAGAAACAAAATTGAGATATACGATTTACTTAAAAAATAACTAATAGAGGATTCTGTTTCTATATTTTTCTTAAATAAATTCTTAAAGTGTTTGATTTAAAGAATTACATTTATACTAGACTAAACCATTTTTCCCACAGGTTTGTTTTTCCCATACTTGACGGAAGTATTTTTAAAAGCAAGACATCACTATCGTAAACAATATTGCCAATCAACTGTAATGCACAACAAGGTAAACCTTCGGTGAACATATTCTTCGTCATATAACATTGTTGGGCACCAGGGCGTACAGATGGCGCTGTTGTTGGCAACTGGCCAAGTCGCGTCCAAACACAACATCATCTGTCGTAATAACTGTAATAGAAACACCCGCTTAATTGAATCAAAACGTGAGTTTCATTGTCAAGTTTTGTCAATCTTAAATGTGGTTAACAATAGCTTACAGCTGTGTCATAAGGAATTAAATTACTAAGAACATTAATGATCCCATATAAATCAGTGAGTATTATCAATGAACACGACAAGCTACAAGTGTTTTATAGAATAAACTACGCTTTCTCTTATCAGTAAAAGAAAATATTGTAAGTATACTGATATTCCTTAGGTTTACCTACCAGTCTGGTTAGGTGTAAAATAGCAAAATAGAGGTATCAGAACTCGTTATGGTTCTACTGTAGGTGTTCTATTTTGAAGAGTGTACGCTAAGCCATCTTACTTGAGGCATTTCAATTTAGATTTCATCCTAAAGTGCAAGATTTCATATTTCATGTAACGTGTCCATTCAGCAGTAGTATCTGTAATCGATGTAGTTACTGTAACCAAACTATACCGTGTATATGGCCCGCGATCCTACCGCGAGGAGCTCGCCACTAGCCAACGATAAATACATACTCATTTAGTCATGGTAATGTTGTATGTTACATTTCCCAAAAAATATAATGCGTACGTGTCTCACGAGCCTTAGCGCGTTATAACCTCGGCTTACCGCTCGCCAAGATGGTATATCGCTTGCTGGTCATAGCCCTACGGTTACAGTTTCAGCACGTTAATCAGTATCCGACCTTAAATAAGACTGATCATTTAAAGTTTATTACAATTGTCCATGGGCGTCAGCCACAACTTATGATCAGGAGGGCTATATGCTCTTTGCAAAACTTCACAAAACGCAGCTGAGATTCCGAAGACACCCGTACCGGTAGTCGAGTAATGGGTCGATGATGATTATGACTCAGTGTAGGGCGGCGTCAGGGCAGATATTGTAAATGGCGCTGTGTCGGCGCTTGGCGTTGGGCCAACTTCGCGTCCGAACACAACACAATCTGTCGTAATAACTGATAGAAACACCCGCTAATTGAATAGAAGCATTCGGCGCCAACATTGGAAACAATAGCATTTTAATAACTTTATATTTATCAGAAGATCCTTTGAGCATGTTCAAAGCTTAGAACTGATTAAAGTTAACGCGACTAACGCGTTAACTTGTACTCATCACCATACCTTTCTGGCTTATTGCAGCAATGTTGGTCTGATATTTTTGTATTGATGTGTGGTAAATTATGTAAGTAGTAGGTACCAATATTTACATAAGACGTCCTCATATAGGCCCTACTGGCTATTTGTTATATATACTGATATTTATAAGAGTACGTATTAGTACGTATTTAAGCAGCTGCTTTCACTTGAAATTATTGTAGCGATCACACGAGGCAAGGAATTAGTGACAATGGGTAGGTATATACTATCAGAAGGATTGCAAGCATGACAGCAAATCAGCAAAGCTAGCTATCAATTTAGTAAAAAGGACAACTTCGTCCATACGAATGTACAAAAAGGTTTCATATACGTAACAAGATCAGTGGCACGGCAAAAACTCCAAGTTGCTAACTTAACGAGATTCGCTGACGCTTGTTCCGACGCGTGTTCTGGTTTACAACGAGCCCGCGACCCGTATGAATTGTCTTTTGTTACTTACATTTTTCTTGAACTATATGCTTGCAACGTTACAAGGGTTACTGTTTGCTAAACGAAACTATTCTTCAAATTACAAGTGTGTACCTACTACAGGTTTGATTACATGTGAGCACTTAGCATTAGAGGGTATTCTTAGGAATGTTACTGTCTGAAAATATACGAGTATATTTTATGAAAATGATACAAACATAGATAGATTGTTGTGGTAGAACGTACGAATTTCTTTACTTTTTAAAATACTTCTCATTATGAGAGAAAATCCGTGCCTAGCAGAGAACCAAAAATACGATTTCCACCAAACTTGCGAAAATTTATGTCTTAGTAATGGACTACGTTTCGTATATTAAGAAGTTTCTTGTTAACGTAACATTTCGAAGGTGGTAGAACCTTTTGTGGTTCGGCTCCGGCGGCACCACCGCCAAACCTTCTCGTATTTCTGCCTTATAACAGCAGTATTAAGCGCTGCTGTGTTCCGTTTTGATGGGTGTGGTAAGGGAGACATACTTTTCCGAGGCGTTCCAGCTTAGTTCTCAGGAGTAGCGGCGCATCTGTGGCTGACCTCAGGTAGGAATATCTAATCCTATCTGGCGTTGATTACAGATGTCCATGGGTGGCAGTAGCCACTTACCATCAGGTGGACTGCATGCTCGTCTGCTACTCCTATTTTAAATGAAAAAATGTGAATGTGCTTCTAAATTTTACATCTTAAATTATTTTACAGTGGAAACTTTTAATTTGTGTCCAATAATAGTTTAAACTTGAAAATTGATAAACCGTCTACGGCGCGAAGAGTAACAAACTTTATCCTCTTCAATAAAAGTGAAAAGAGTGACTTTTATCCAGCCATTTGATTGTATTGAGCCACGAATAAATCTTTTTCAAGAAAGTAAGAATTCTAGATGGAGTAAAAATAAAACGAAAAGAAATGTATTTATTTTTATAAGCTTACAGAAGCACTAGTCAAATAGTTTTTTCTTATTAATCTACTAGAAATTTGTAAAATGTACAAAATTATTTTGACATTTTTTAATCATGTTCTCATTCGAAACAACGCGTTTATATGTACAGACATCGAACATATCAGACACGGGTCGTGGCAGGCAATGTCATAACTCTATACAATATCTTGACAGGCCTGCCCCTGTCTGTGCGACTGTTTCGATGTAAAAATATATTAGTAGGTATATTAAGTCATTTGGAAAATACCGTGTCTGCTACTTTACGCTTCTGACACGCCCTACGTGTTTAAACGTAAATGAACCCTTATACAACAAAGGAACGAGTCACAGCAACGTTTGTCTCAATACGAATATCCGCTGTCACAGCTGTTGAGTAATCGGCATAGTTAAGAAAATTAGCAAGTTGAAATGACTGTGGGCGGCCGCATCTGCTCAGAGACAGTTTCAACACTGCACACTTTACTGAACATGCAAACGTTAAATATTACTTGTTTCAAAGATATAAATGAAACGTTATATTTGAGATTTGACATGCCGACAGATGAATGGATGAATGGTCGCGATTCTAGCGTATCATCATCAACCCATCAATGTCCCACTGCTGGGCACAAGTCTCCTCTCAGAGTCAGCGCTGGTCGAGTGCGATTTTGGTAGACTCCACATACCTTTGAAAACTTTCTCAGGTATGCAGGTTTCCTCACAATGTTTTCCTTCAACGTTAATCAAGTGATATTTTATTTCTAAATTCCATTCCAGGGTAATGCAGACATAATTTTGGCTTCAAATCACAACCCCAATAGTCAGAAGTCTAAATAATTATTTTACATTTAGGATTTTGAGTATAGAAATTCAGTTCTTATGTAGATCGCTCATTCATTGCTGACGATCCCAGAATTGGATCCTTATACGCAACACTATGCGATGGTGAAATAATACAGGATGCGCTTTTTTTAAAGTGAACTCATTCGATTCCCGGCTAGGGATGTATTTAAAGTAATCATCCAGTTTTAGTATCTATCAAAATCGTCTCGTAACTCTTAGCAGCATTTTCAGCTACCTCTTACAGTTTCGAATTTGGCCCTGAAGACACATTTGAAAAATTCACCCTGTGTACCTTATGTGTCCAGATACTACTCCTACTTATAATTATTATGAATTGCGCTCCACTATGTGCATCTTAACATACCATTGTCACTGAACACGTAATGTGTTCAGATAACATAACATTCGTTCGGTAACAAAGATGTTGTTATGACAAAAAATCTTGTCATGACTCCACCGCTGCATGTATCTTTTTAGCCAACGCGAGAAGGAGGATAGTGGTTTTTGAGCATCATCATCATCATCAACACATATCGTCCCACTGCTGAGCACGGGTTTCCTCTCAGAGTAGGAAAGATTAGGCCATAGTACACAGCGCTGTCCAAGTTCGTGTTGGTAGACTTCACATACCTATGAGATTTTTTCACATTCATTCATGATTTCACAAAACACATGATTTATTTGTTGCCTTAACGTAATTTTCAATCAAAGCGTATCAAGTCAAGCGTAACGTATTTTTTTTTTTTTTTTTAATATAAGAGTAGCAGACGAGCATGCAGTCCACCTGATGGTAAGTGGCTACTGCCGCCCATGGACATCTGTAATCAACCCCAGATAGGATTAGATATTCCTACCTGAGGTCGGCCACAGATGCGCCGCTACCCCTGAGGACTAAGCTGGAACGCCTCGGAAAAGTCTGTCTCCCTTACCACACCCTTCAAACCGGAACACAGCAGCGCTTAACACTGCTGTTATTAGGTAGAAATAGGTGTGGCGGTGGTGCCGCCGGAGTCGAACCACAAAGGGTTCTACCACCTTTATATTTTTCAATCAATTAATTATAAATTTCTTCTTAATATCGTACAACCCCAGATTATATTTTTTCAGTAAGAAGAAGTAACAAAGACGCAAACAGTCCACCGACCATAATCAACCCAAGTAATACATAGGACACAAGAATTAAATTGGAAGACCTATCCTACTACACTCTGCGAAACAAAACACAACAGCACTTCGCATTGCTGTTATCAAATAGAAATAGGTGTGAAATCGGGCTATGAAAGATATTATGAATATTACACAGGGGTTGATGTGACCAAAGTTTGAACCTGCAATAGGCCGGTACGGTATTCTACCAGGTCATCAGCCTCATTCTTGTTAAGTTACATATAGTGTGAAGCTGCGAAGGTACTGATCCAAGTTTGTGTTACAAAAACAAAGACGCCTGCTGTAATTAGCACCCGAGTTACGGAGGCCCGCATTCCACTCACACACACATACCATTGATGATGGGTTTGATGTTTGTCTGTGTGAGTGTGATAACATAATATCTCACACCTTGAATATTTTGTATTGATATTTTTAAAATGTACCTGGCTGTAACCCTGTTTGTCGCACTATTAAGCTCATGTTTCACCCCCCAAGAAGGAGTCACATACGTGTACTCCATTACATTGCTCCAAAACGTTAAAGTTAAAGTTACTTTTATTAAAATTAAGATAATTAGTGCATCGTAATACCACGAGTGGATACGGCCACTGCGACTAAAATGTTCCCGAGAAGTGTAATTAATAATTACGGTGGTAATCTTAAATATTATGGGGCATCGTTACAAGCGAAAAAAAAAACAAAATTCTGATATTCCTGCTCAATCCACGTGTAAACAATGAAGAACACAAGCTATAATGAAAAGTCTCTGAGTAAAACTCTAGCAGTGAGTTCCAATGATAATAATAAGGATTAATGGATTCACATGCCCTCCGAAGCATGAAGGCACGCATAAAATTTACCACTAGCGGTCACTTATCAACTCCCGACTGCGCCCATTACTGTTATTTGTATGTCATGTTTTACTTTCTACACAAGCCGTGGAGCTATGCACACTTTCTTAAAATAATAATCTTAAAAGCCAACTACAAGGCAGTTCACCTATTTTTATCGATAATATTTATTCTTATTTCTTGGACACATACGGAATAAACCTTTGCTACAGCTTGCAACAGTTGCACCGTGTCTAAAACGAGATTCTATCCAATTGAGTTGCTTTATAAGAACGCACGCAGTGTGAAACCGCAAGTGTCAAGGCATTGTTACAAGTTTGGATCACAAAACGAAAACGCCTCGGCTGTAATTAACGGGCGAGACGGAATTCACTGCCCACGCGCTTATACACGATCATTGACACAGAAGTGGTACTAGAGACACATTAGAAATTAAGATTGACTAAAACGAGCGACTGGCTGATGAGAAATGACATAATAACTGCATCACTTTCAACTAGTACAGTATGTATTTAGAAAGTAGCAACCACGAGCACGCAGTCCGCCTGTACCTACCCTTAGTATGATTTTTTACGTTTTTACAAAAATGACTGTTTTTGTATTTGTTAACGTATTTCCCATACATTTCCAATCAGTTCAATACAGTCCGCTAGGGGCGCTGATTAATAACACTACTTACTACCTCATATCGTTAATATATACGATTATAAAAAGGCTTTACTTTTGCCTATGTAGTACACTTTCCATTAACAATACCTTTACTCGCAAACCCTTGAAGAAACCAGACTTCAACACTCAAAGCAAAACTAAGAGCAAAGTAGACGTTGCGTATTTAATATAGAACGCATCGATGACCCTACGCAACTTGAACAATGTATACATCGAACAATGACACTATAAAACAGCATTGTCTAGAACTACAAGTATCTTCGCTGAGTCAGTAACGAGAGCCGTCGAACCCACACAAAGACGAGGCAATTAACGCCCCTTTATCTCAGACGCTCCATTTTATTTCGTCTCTCACGTGTCGACTCAAGTGACTAAATTAGTATTTCAGATCGTAACACTAATTGGTTGACAGCCCTAATTGTTGATTCAGCATCCTTTTTAACCTTTAAAAATAACGTCGAAATACTTTGTGTGAAAGTTAAAATTAAAGTGAAGTTATTCGAGCTAATGAATGTTTTTGAAAATATCTTTCTACTCGTAATTGCAGTTTATTTTTTAATTAAAATTACTTTTACGGAATAACGGGAATTTTAATGCGGGTACATTTTTGACAACTTTTTATACGCTTTTATACGAATTACAGATAAATTGGGTAAGAATTCACAAACAAAAAAATAGATCTTAAATGGTGAGTGGTCGCCATTGCAATCTCGTAATATTTATTACAGTGCATAATACAGATTTTCAACGCAGTTTTGAGGAAGAATGTCATAGTGCCCTGAGAAAGTATAAATAATAATATAACGCTTTCTACGCTTATAGCCTTACACGAACCTCTGTGACCTGGGTTATACTTAGGTCTGCGATATAAATAAACAGACTAGACACTCAACATTTTTATACGAACATAGCATTTCGTAATTACCATTGCAATAAGTTTTTAATGTGTATGTCAATGCGGGCAATGGCAGAGTATAGACCGGTATTTTTATACCGTAAAACCTGTATGTTTATAAAAACACCATCTTGTATGTAACACATTGTTATGTTGGCTATTTGAAGCGCTAAAGATCAGTGACATCGGCTCACTGAAAGCTATAAGATAAATTAATCAGAAAGTATTAATGCAAAGATTATTCCTCGTCTGCGTTCTTTAATTTGGCATGTGTTCAGTTATAAATCCAACATTAAAATCAAAAAATTGCCGATGTGTTTTATAGATAACATGTAGATAATGTAATGAAATAATTAAACTTTAGATCATCACCAGTGACTACTTATATTAAATTTATACCTAAGTCCAAATAATAATTTACAAAGCATCATACATTATTTAATTAAACAGAAATGGAATGAGAAGTAAAGCATAATGCACAGATTTCCAGCTTTACAAATATTACATTACATCTGACTTCTGTTCCTCTCGTCTTTAAGCGTCGTTCCGGGCTTTCAAGCTGGGTAAGATTTTCATTATGTTTTATTACATCTCGGCTGGCAAGCTACAATAATCCCCGGAGATAAGATGAGATCTGGCGGACTACGGCCAGCCTTTAATAACTCTGATTGGCCCGCTCGCGGCTATGCCGACCCTCATTTCGTTATATGCGCCTGGTACTTGAATCGTAACGTTCTCTAATAACTACTGGTAAGCACTACTTAAACTACTTACACGTTTCAATGTGCCTCTTACAGACAAGAAGTAAGACTTTTTAAGAAATTAAAATTGAAATAATTAAAAGAACTCTAGAAGAAGTATGAGCACGAAATAAACAAGCAAACCCGTATAGTACAGAATAACCCGTATAAGAGTAACTAATGTAACTTATTGCAAATATGCAATGAATCAAATATGAGCATACAAATCAAACGAAATATTGGCTGAGGTCCCAGTATCTTCCTTATAGCGACAGGAAAATAGTAAGAAATACTGAATGCCGAAATGACTCTTCCCTATTAAAATTGAAAATTAGACGAGCTTACCTGTAAGCGAAGTCTGATTATAATTTTATGAATGGTGATCTGAAATATAATTGAGAATTACAATGTAGTATCCTTCTTCCCACTCGTCGGCATCGCGATTGTTTAGCCTTTAAAAACAAAAAAAGTTTAAAGACCACTGACACTGCGTATGACAGTGACAGCTCCGGATTCCTCACTTAATTTAGAGTCTATCATTTCCAACTTAGTCTCCTTGATAATATGCATGCTGTCTATATCTAGGAGACTCTTGTTCTTATTGTTGCAGTATGGGTTTTGATTTTGGGAGGGTGGGTAATTATATTTCAGATCACCATTCATAAAATTATAATCAGACTTCGCTTACAGGTAAGCTCGTCTAATTTTCAATTTTATTTCATGGTGATCTGAAATATAATTGAGAATTACAATGTAGATGTTTAGAGACAACTGCAACAATGGGACATGTAATTAAATTAAAGATTTATTACCATACATATATATTATTATATGGATTTAATTACATTGCTGAATATTTATTTGTTCTGCATCATATGGATGAGATGTTGTGAAATCCATAGTGCTTAGTGAGATTTATTCTCAATAATAAAATATATATATATATATATATATATATATATATATATATATATATATATATATATATATATATATATATATATATATATATATATATATATATATATATATATATAAAAATACAATATAAAAATATCATATTAATAAGAGTTTTTTCTCTTAATTAGGTATAATTATAAAATATATATAATTATTAGGATTGCTAACTGAATATTTACTCTTACTGTATAATATGGATGAAATGTTCTGAAACACATAGTACTAAGTGAGATTCCCTCTGAATTAGATGAAATAATATTCAGTGCAATAATAATGCAATATTTTTCTCTAAATATATTATTACTAAAATTGGCCAATAATAATACTTTGGCCCGTACACAACAGTAGATATACCAACAATTTTGTTGCGAAAAATAAAGACATAAATAATAATAATAATAATAGTAATATTGTAATTTAGTCAGTGTTAATAATTATTCAATTCAAGCTTTTGCACCTTGCAAAAAATAAATACATACAAGGTCGAAAATATGTTTTCTACCCTGCATAGTATGTCATAATTATGTGTAGAATGAATTACTTGGTCAATTTTATTGACACAAATAATACTATTTCCTTTGCTATATAGCAATATGTGTATAAATATGTTTCATATGTGATGTGCATTATATAATTATGTACTTTTATATAATACTATACTTAAATGTACCAGTAGGTACATTGTATGTATTCCAATATTATTAAAATAGGAAGCCATCCCATGTTGAATATTAAGGAATTAATACCATTATTTATTGACAAATTATGATTGGGTATTTGATTTGATCTTGGGATGATATATGCCCCATGTGAGATAAATTTATATTTTATGTTGTAGGTATACCCGGTATAATATTGGGTGTTATACCTACTTTGTTTCTTTATATTAGTGTGCATGTTCCGGAGGGACATGATCATTCTTAGATCAATGAAACATTTTAGTTTTATATGACTTCCTGTTTTTGTAGGTATATATCAGATTTGCAAAAGTTACTTATACTTTTTGCTGTACCATGCTTATGCATGCCCTCTATAAAGTTACATATCTATATGGTTGGTTGGAAAGCTTATGATATGTTTCCTTTTGAAATCCAATCTGACTTTCCATCTAACATCTTTTCCTAAAAATGTGTGTAACTATCAGTTATGTGTATGTAAAAGTTGATATCAGTTTTCATAGCAGTATTTATGTATATGATTATTTCAAACCCCATTCATGACTAGACCAGAAAAGCTTATCTTGACTCAAAAGTATTTATGCTGAGCATTCCCAGGATTAATTCAGTTTTAATAAGTCAAATATTTTATAACTTCCATGGGGTTCTGGCTTACTTAGCCTGTAATGATTACTAACACAACTGGTTCTAGTTACAACTCTGACAGTGATAAATTATAAAGTTATTACCCACATTTTTCTCCATCTTAATTCTTTAAGAAAAGGAAAGTAGATAAATCTTCTATTATAATAATTATAATAATAATTTGTCTATATAATATAGTTTTCTTTGTTCCAGGCCAGATGTCTGCCATGTGTGTCCTATATAGTAACATTCATCACACATACCCCTAAGGAATTCCTATTAATTCTAGGGATGCTAGATTTACATTTGAAAATTGATTGGACATGCAGCTTACTTTCTTTGTTTTATGTTTTATAAGAGCATCTAGGTATACACACTAGGCATAAAAGACCCAAAGAAGATATCATATTAATGGCTGGCCATTCACATGATATAATAATATTGTTATTACTTTTATATCATTAATGTGTCACATATTACCATGGTGGACATTATTTACCCTTAGCCTAAGCTTCATTATGAAATGAGAACAATTTCAGTTTTAGTGTAACTAACATAGACATTATGAAGACTTAAGTGCAATAACAATTCTCATATTATGCTTGTCTTTGTTCCAGGATTAATGGACTGCTGTGTTATTTTTTGACCTGATGACTGGTGTATAAATGTATGATGCATGTTTCTATATAAACCTGGTGTTGCTAAAGGAAATGTTTAAGCAACAATATAAGTAGTATATTAATATTTGATTGCTTTTTGTAATGTTGGGAGTACCAGGCTTCTGTTGTAGAGCATTACATAGGCACCAATAATCTTTAGTCAATTTTTTCATGATGATCAGCCTCATATTTTAAGCAGTTTTACTGTACATGTAAAAGTGAAAAATATGTGCAGATATTTAATAATTACCCATATGTTTGTGGACTGAACTTCCAAACCTTTAATTATTACTGTATTTATTCCTATTGAGTCACTGAAACATAAGTGTATCGAAATCCAAAGTGTTAATTTTGTATAAATTCTCACATTTGTACATAAAGTTCACTCTTGACATTCACATATTTGCATTTATGTCACATATGCCATATAAATAAGTAATACTAAACAAGGTTTTTGAATTATTTACAAGTATGGACATTTATTATTTAGCACATTTGTATTGTTATAGTATTGCAGGTATTGTTATAGTACCTGGCCTTAGAATAAATCATAAAGGTATTTGTGTCCAAAGACAACTCCAGACTTCTGGATTGATTATCACTGTAAACCAGTGTATTAAATAGATAATTTAAAAACTTCAATTCAAGTTACATCTATATATAATAGAGTTATATATGTTATGTAAGCTCAATGACTTTAAGTAGGTACTCTGTACCAGTAGTTAAGTGGTGCATTATAGTTCTGATTGTACTCCTTAATACAAATCTCCTTAGAGTTATACCTTAATAATACAAGTATTTCCTGAAATCCGCAATATCTTGAAATACACCTAATCTGGATGTTAGGATATTCATATACCTAGCCCACAAGATATCAAATCAAACAGCTTTATATAGCTGGTAACTGATTAAATTTTATTATACATAATTTGTATACATGTGAGTAAGAGGTACTACAATATAACCCATGTAATATTGTTTACTTTGAGCCATGTATAGCCATGTATACCTGTTATTTGCTTATAAAACAGCTGAAATTGAGTAGGAACTATAGAGTATCCATAACAAATCAATGAACTCTGCTCAATTGTGTTGAGGTATTAACACAGAATGGTACTATCAAAGCTAGGACTTCAGACGCTGGTTCCAATATATGAGATACTTATAGTATTCTTTCTTCATGTGACTAAAAATATATTGGACAGATATGTGTCAGTATCAATAAGCCGGAGTCTTGTTTGCTTAATCATTGTCCTCCTGAGGTGGTTCTTTTGAGAGAGCATGCCTTCTGTTCTATTTCAGGTTAACATGAAACAGTTGTCATGTATATACACCAGTGTGTATGTGATAATGTGAGGAGCACATCTATTACCATTTGAGATCGAGCATTGGATTAACTAGTATACAAAGATAATTTTGTCATCAATGTTGTAAGATTTTTATCTTGACGCTATATATTAAATTTTAATATCATATAACACAATTGATTTGTGTGGAACGACCAATCTCAACCAATTTCAAATTGGCAACGGGATGCTGCATAAAACATTTATGTCACAAATGTCTATTTTAGACATTGTTTTCTGATAAGATAGTTAGTCTTCTATCATTTGTAATGCAGCTAAGTGAGTTTCAATGTCTTCAGTATGATTCCGATACATGAGCTCATGAGCATCATGCTGTGCGGTGAATCCTGATAAGATTCTTATATGCACGGAGTTATATTTGTTATGGGTTAGCGCACCAGCAATGTGATGATTCCTATTTTCTGTTCTCCACCATGTATTGCACATATTTTTATCGTGTGTATTGTGGTGGAGCATAAATTACCTATTATGACCTTTATAGGTAGCACTAGTTAAAGTGTTATTCTAAGAAGAGCATCAAAATGTACCAGGTTGATTTCCTCAGTTCTCATTGGAATATGTTATTCATCCAGTTGCTTCACACATACCTCCCAATTTTAGAGAACTCTGATGATATTATTGTATTCACTCGTTGTCCCAGTATGTTGACATAATATTTTCCATTTCTGTTAGGACACTGTTTTGTCATAAAGTTACAAATATGTTTTGCTATTTGCAATAACTCCATGAATGATTCCTGAAATTATAGCTGGTTCTGAAAATTATTTTGTCAGAGTTGGTATAACAGGGTTGGCATAACCTTGTGTTGTAGCAGCTCTAGCTTGGTGCTTATAAATCATTCATGCTTTATACTGTGTATTGTTAGTGCAATAGCTAGTGATGGAAGCATTCAAGCCATTTGCCACATATAAGTATTAGCGCAGGTATCTCATACTCAATGGCGAATGAGTGAGATGTTTAGTGTCAACAAAGTAACACTTGGAGTATCTCGTACTCGACGGTTCTGATGCTTTGTATATTCGACCACTTGCCACATAGAAATGTTAGCGCGAGTATCTCGTACTCAATGGCGAATGAGTGAACCGTTTAGTGTCAACAAAGTAACACTAGGAGTATCTCGTACTCGACGGTTGTGACTCTTTGAATATTTGAACATTTGCCACATATAAATGTTAGGGCCAGCATCTCGTGCTTAATGGTGAACATGGGAAACATTTAGTGTCGACAAAGCGACGCAACGAGTATCTCGTACTCAATGGCTCGGGTGCATTTTATATTTGGACCATTAATTGCTAAATTATATGCATAAAAATGCAAGCATCTTACGGTTAATGGCGAATATGAGCACCGTTTGGTGTCTGTAATGTGCAACAGCGAGATTGGCGTGCATGAATAGTTTTGAAGTTGTAGATACGAGAAAGTTTTTCGAACAATATAGTTTCTTTCGAATATGTTAGTTATTTAGGCATTTTTACAGTCGTGCACACATACTGTAAAAGGTGAATAATGCATTATTTTCTTACATACCTGGTAAGTAATTTGTACATAACCTCTGAACCGGTGATCCAATCCGAAGAATTGCTTCGTAAATTCCTGCTACTGCGATTACAACTACGCGGACGTGATTCTTCATTCCTAGTTTCCATTTTCTTCATTTTTTCACTAGCTTTGCTTCACTATACACGTTTAACAAAACTTTGAAAAAATAGTATCACGATGCCTTGGAAGCGCGAAAAAGAAGTGAGGAATCCGGAGCTGTCACTGTCATACGCAGTGTCAGTGGTCTTTAAACTTTTTTTGTTTTTAAAGGCTAAACAATCGCGATGCCGACGAGTGGGAAGAAGGATACTACATTGTAATTCTCAATTATATTTCAGATCACCATGAAATAAAATTCACTTATCAGTATCCCTGATCTTAGAATTTGCATAAGAACAAAGCTTCCCGGATTGTAGTAATAAAAAGCATGTAGATAAGCTAGTAATAATTGAAATGGAATCTCGTATTTCTTTTGGCTGGGAAATTGGTAACAATAATTTGTTTAGACTTAAGATTTAGACTAAGCAGGCATTCCTGACTTAATACCTTAACAATAATTACATGGACAAGAAAGAACACCTATCATAAAAACGCCGATAAGAAAATAAAGTTACCTACAAAAACTTCTCTATTTTAATATTACGAGCAAAATATATTTTATGGCATCTTTACATTTTTAATACTCTAAGGTCCCTATTACGTTGGTGTGACGGCGGTTGAAAAGAAAATAACATGTCATTATACGTAATTTTTTCACAAAGTATTTGAACTAGGCACTTACAATAGACAAAATTAATAACTATTTTCAAAGTGGAATTAGATTGTTACTGAAAACATGTGTTATTTATAATTGTAGTCTATATTCAAGTTAAATGTCGTAAACAAATTACATTTAATATTGCAAATAAGTCGTTGTTCGCTCTTAAACTACTGAATTTATTTTACTTTAGTTCGCTGTTCTACTGTAATTGAAATTAATTTTGCTTGCGGTTCTCCCGTTCATTAATTTAGAAACGTCGTTCTTTGTGATTAGAGATCTGTGGAGTGTCTGTTTATAAACAGAGCTAAAACGACCCTAATAGTTATGACACTTATGACAAACATTACTGCGTACTAGTTATACCTCTAGACGTCAACGTCATTTAGTGTAATTAATAGGACTTGATATGCCTATGTGCTTAAAAAGGACGATTAACATTTAATATGTGCAAATTATGGTTGGTTTATATCTTTTTTTTTTTTTTTTTTTCTCGAGGGGGAAACCTTCAAAAGGTACCCGACGACGTGGGAGCGACGCCGGGTTATGTGGGATTTTTACCGCACTAAAACCCCCCCGGTGGCCGTCCTCAACGCTTGTTGGAGAACTCCGGGATCTCCAACGGAACACAACCGGAGCCCTCCAAGCGCGATGCCCAACGGGCTCTACCCTGGGGAGCAGTCTTCGCTCCTCCCACACCATGTATGTTTACGACGGTATGCGACCATACCGCCGTCCTTCCCGGGGTCGCTTGCTGGACGGTTCGAGCTCCCACTCTTGCCGTCCGCAACCCCGGAAGCCCCCTTTTAGTCGCCTCCTACGACAGGCAGGGGATACCGTAGCCCTATTCTAGTCCCGGAACTACATGGTTGGTTTATATCTACGGACATTGAGATTGTTAAATCCTTATTAACTTGAAGGTGGGTAGATGTAAAAAATCCACCAAATTTGTATTTTAATGTCAGTTCTTGCTACCAGTCGTCGTCTTGCTTTGGGCGAGTTTTCATAGATGTTTTGTATGTCTCGCTCCTGTTTTCTACGTAGACTAGCTATGCTACCGCGTGTGTCTTATGAAGTGTATAGAGACTACTCTTCAAGAAGACCAGGCCATGCCTACTTCGTGGAACCCTGTGACAGCGCCACGCCCAGCGCCTCTGACACGACTCGAGTCAGCAGATCGACTTGAAAAGCAAGGATGGTAGTTTTATCTACACATCTGCCAGGACGAGGTGTCATATCTCTTACAGTTCCATACATAATAAAGTCTATATCTTTAGACAAGCGTGCGAGGCCTTTGTGTAACGCACAGAGCATGTCAGACACTCGCATATAACAACAGGCACAGCTCGCGCCTGACTGCTACACGTAGCTGGACATAGAACACCGTTGTCGGTACACTATAACAGTAGTAGCAGTTTTGGAGAAGTTCATTTTAATTCATATTAATCGTTTTATGAATACAATTGTAAAACAACACAAACTGTAATAAATATTTTATACGTTCACCAACACCCTGTATATCTTATAATTAACGCCGCGCTAATTTGAGCGTAAGTTTAATAATATGCAACGTTACAAGAAATAATTGTGCCTTATAAAAGAGCTTAATTAACGCCTGTGAATCCAAATATTAAAACATCAAGCTTCCGTAGATACAAATAACGTAATCGAACCGTTCCACACCAACGAAAACGATAATTAACAGGAATTCTTGATTACTTACTCACTGATTTAAGCGTACATTTACTTAATTTAAGCTTTTTCTGTGAGAACAGACGCTCCTAACGATTTACAACGAATCGATTCGATAGTCTGTTTGCTTATTATAGCGGTAATATGAGACAGTTTCTTGAAAATTTGGCAAATGTTTATAATAGAAATAGCAGACACAATTATAAACTGTTGTTATTCACTAGCCATAATATCAAGAAGTAAAGCTGATCGCTGATCACAGCTGATCTCTGATAGCAATCCTTTTCATTTTGGAGTTAAACACAAAAGTTAGACATAGAAAGCATTGCCTCTTGTTGTCAGAAATATTTCATGCTCGTTTCCTCCTTTATATTCGTAAAAAATAAATGTCATAATAGATATATGTATATTTAAGGAACTAGTACACATATAGAGCACGATACTGACCGGGAGACTTTATACGAATTTTAACAATACTGAATCCGATTTTGAGAATTACGTTACATTGGTTCTCTAACATACGTTTCTGACTAACGTTCACTTTTGTAACCGATTAGTTCTGGACATGTTACACGGGCTTTACACGTAATGGCTGATTCACACGTGTTTGACTAGATTTTATGTTTTATAACCACGTGTTTTAAGACAATGTCATTGTTTACATGTGAGCAAATAAACAATTCTCATTTATAAAGTTTTAATTGAAAATACACTATTTGGATATTTATAATTAAAATAACTAATTGTATTACTTAATTGATCTAAACAGATTGGTAGATATTGAAAGATTTCACCTACTCTATGGATTCCACGTAAAGCTTTTTCATAAAATTATACACATTTAGTAGTTACACTACATACATTTGCATATAGAACGCACATCGGAATTACTACAATTTTTTTATCACGTAATAGGTATCTGTATAGGAAAACACACCTCTTCTCTTTTCTAACTTTATGTTTATGTTACATAATTACACGCTAAACTACCGAATCGAATAGAATCCGAGGGAAACATTCTATAATCGTTGTACCAAAAGCGATTCACACACGCCGTAAACAACCGTGAAAAGAGATAAATTTCGAACGTGACCAATTGACACTACACTGCAAATAAATATCTGTTTGTTTGAAACGGAGCTGCATTCCAAATTTATTGCTAGAAAATTTAAAATGGCGTCAACATAACATGCTACATTGAAGGCGCCATTTTGTGATCGCCGTTTATATTTTATATAAATACTTAGTTTTAAATTATTGGCCATTGTCATGTACAGTACAAGTAACAACTTAGGAATTGTAAAGCTTTAATTTCGTTATTTATATTAATATTTTTAAAGCATTTATTAACAATAATGTGAACTAAATTGACATATTATTATAATTTTATATTATTATTGCAGTAAATATTTAATTATTCATCTTTTTAGGCTTTTGATTCTTTTTGGAAATCCTTATGAAAATTACAAGTTTTTAAACTTCAACTTTAACTATTGCATTTTTCAAAACATCCAACTGACCCATTAAGTAAACTAAGAAATCAACAGAAACAATTTATTCTATATCAAAAACTCACTCATGGTCATAGTTTTCATAGTTTTAAGGACAGTTTTTTACCGAATTGAGAACTTTGCTACATTATTAAGGTTATTTTTATAATTACCTAAGTTATTTCGTAAGAATTATAATATCGTACTTTAAAACGTTGTTTCCTTGTTACAGTCTAAAAGTAGCGTTCGTTAAAAGTTTTCTTAAACAGTGAAATACGAAGCGGAATAGTTCCTGTAGTTATTAGGTAAAACTGGGTACGGAAGGATTTCTCGCATTAACTGTACTCAACACAAAAAACTTAAGCAACACTTTTATATTAAGTAGATACTTATTTTTTAACTCAGTACTACTACTCAGCAAAGACATAGATACATGTGCTTACTATAGATATTTGATCAATTATGTTTGAATATAATACATTCTTCTAATGGTTTAGAGGCCTGGCGGGCCCGTAAGCCACCTCTAGCCTTTGCATCCAGCCACTATCAGCTGTCTTCAATAGATCGTCAGTCCATATGCTTAAGGATTTCTTTTATGGATTTATGGATAGTTTTCTTTAAACTTCTTTTACTTTTATTAGTCGTCCGAATGTCGAAATGAAACTACTTATTATGCATAATTTTGAACAAATTTAAATATCACAATTATTTGTCTTTATCATCTATGTTTTCAGTAAGAAGATATCTATGATAACAAGTTCTATTTTATTCTGTTGTGTTGTTCTTTATCACCTGGCAACACCAACCATTACTGTACTTCGAATATTCGAATGCGATGGGGAAGCGATGACTGGCCGTTTTGCGTCGGCTCTATTGTGATGCGATTTAACGGGACCGATCGAGATGTAATTTGATCTAACATCGGAGATAACTAATTGGTAACGGCCATGCGTAATGGAATAATGAAAAAAATGTAAACATTAACGTTAAGGATGGGGATTCTTTTTAAGAACACGGTACAAAATGTTTTGTTATGAATAATGCATATTTGGAGGTTCTAATAGTAGCTTTAAATATTATGACATTAAGTATAAACAATTTTAATTTATTATTTAAGAATCATTATATTTCTTACTTCATAAGAAGTAAAAACGCGAATTTCAATCTCATAAGCGAAATCATAATATTATAATTGTAATATTAACTGAACCAAATAAATACAATATAATTTTTCATAGAACGAAAATTACCAACGTCGTTGTGTAGACTATTTCTTCATTATGCCACATTTACAGTCTGCCCTTGGTTTCTAATATTGAAATTATTGCAAAGATACAGATATTATAAATGAGAAAGTATCTCTGTTACGCTTTCATGACTACTACAGAAGTGATATCGATCTAAATTAGATGGATGTTGAGCCCCTTATGCGTCTTTTTTTAAAGTATAGAAAACTCAAAAAAAAAATGGAATTTAAAAAATCTATTTCTTAACTTTACGCCCGGAAAATATGAAATGAAAATAGATTCATATACCACTTATAATGTCCTAAAGAAGTTACGATATTCATAAGAGATATTATTACAACTTTAAAACGAGAAATTAGAGACTAACTGAGAAACCGCTAATTCGACTGTTTTCTAATGAAAGGCGTTAATCTGCGCGCCTAGATTTACCAATTATCACTGCCTACTCCATTGTTTTAATCTCCGTAGGTTGAGACATACTAACCACGTAACACATTTTAGTCTTCGAACGACGATTTTGGTATTTTTGCATATTATTAAAAAATAACAAACAAATATCACCGATATCGATAGCACTTAAAAGTAAAAATAGTTTATAATTGATATTAACGTGGACTTACTAGTTAGTTCTGAGGTCTACGCTCAACTTATACTTCGCTGGATTGACTTAAACCATGTATAAATACAATGTTTGTATATATTATAATAATAAATAATGTATATATTATACAATATTAGTGCCGACTTCAAAACTAAGTACTTTTAAAACTAATAGGATACCAACGATATTATACCGCCTGTTCATTTCACCATCGTTTAAAACGAGTGAAATACTCGTCTGCCAATATTTCAGTTGATTCATCTGTCAATGGAACGTAACTTAGCGTCTGCGTCCATACCGCATGAGTTAGTATAAACCGTTTTGACATTCAATTTTCTCGCTGATAAATTCACTAAGTTATTGAGCCGAACGCGTTTCACGGCAACTTTTAAACGGACGTTCATTGCTCTTTCTCTGCGTTTATATCGAACGACTCGGTTTTATTAACGTCGCATATACCGATAGCCAGAATAAAATGTAGGCATTTCTTCCTGGCAACGGCAATGTTTGTATAACTATTTGTATTAAAGGCAGTTTTGCTTGAAGCTGTAGGAAGGTTAGGTAAGGAAGGTCCTGGTAGAACTTTCCGTGGTTCGACTCCAAAAGTCCGATATTTATATCTGTCTTATAACAGCAATGTTATGCGCTGAAGAGCCACGAATACGAGGCATTCCAACTTAGTCTCCAGGGGTAGCAACGCACCCGTCCTAAGGTAGGGTTACAGTCCTATATTGGACTGATTGCAGATTTCCAGCACTAACAATGACTCCTTGCTTTCATATGGCATGTACCTATACTTATTGCTAAATATAAATTGTAAAAAAACTATCCTATGACAAGGAAAAACTCAACTCTTACATGTAACGACGTCCCTTTAATTAATTCTTAAAACATTTAAGTATGGATTTTTATCGTATAGTATTAACGGACTCTACGCTGTGCAGTAAAATTCCACAATGGAGCTTTAAATTTGTAGCGGCAATGTTCGCGTAGACTGCGCTAAGTCAGCTCACTAATTACATGTGACTGGATCTGTACGGCTTCTAGAATAAAGGATTTGTACGACATTTTAAATTTATTATAGTGTTTAAAATGTTTCACCAAAAAGTACTGCAAATGCCTAAAGAGTACGGAGTCTACATAAAAAAGGGGTTGATTTCATGTTTCCATTACGGCGGTGTCGGCGGTGCTGCGCTGCTAAGTCGAAGATTGAATGATGTGGTAAAGAATATATATGACGCGTTTCAAAAGTCAACTTGTATGGTAAAATAATCTCCTTTTACTCGCGTGTTATCTTTTTTTTGACATAGCCCAGTATTTCTTTTTCGGCGCGCATTACTACTACAGCTAGGGTATATTCACACGTTTTCTGGCAAAATATTGCATAAATTTAGACAGTATAACATTTATTTAGACAGTTAACCGTTTTATATTCTCTCTTTCTTTCTTTATTACGAAGACAGCGATTACTGCTAAAGTTAGTTGGATTTTTGTTACGAAATTAGTTGTACTAGTACCTATTTATTTTATTGAAATTCCTACGTTTATAATTATTATATTTTATCGAGCAAATACCATATTAAAATAGTAATAATATTCCTCAAGCTATAAAGGTTTTTGTTTGCGAAGGTTCTTGTATTTGAACGTGTTTATGTTGGGACTAATAAATTCTAAGCTCCCTGTGGGAAAGCCTAGTCTATGCTATGTCAGCTGCGCTAATTACTCCTGACGGCAACGAGCAAGAAGATTTCTAACTACTAAGGGAAAATACTCTATTTAATAGTTCAAATAAGATTGGTGTCGTTAATATTACAAGTTAATTTGTTTCAAATAAAACTAAAAGTAAGTAAATAACAATTATTTTTTTGTGGCATAAATTGCAGCTTTGTTCACTTTTCTCACTTTTTTCTGAGTAATAATATTGGCAAATTATAGTTTTAGCCTAAAGGAAATCATGAGGTAAACTGCACTATTACATCTTCAGAAATAACAACGTGTCTGAGATCAACAAAAAATACCACTTATTCGTGGTCTCGTAAGATAATAGAGATAGATAATAAAGCGCATTCTCCCGTACATTTAAGTCTTGCTTCATATCTTTTAATTGTAGCATACATGCGACTGAAAATATTATAATAACACAAATAGGTGATACGAGATGATTCCTCTAAAGGGATACAAGGGAATATAGAAAAAGATAAGTGCTTCAATGCTTTTATTCAATTGTACCGTCACGTTATAATTTAATATTAATAACTGAATCTTTGTATCAACATGCTAAGCAGCAAAAATCCTATATACTGTATTGTAGGAACTTTATTAGCGGCTAAATTTAAAAAAAAATACATTATACAGTAGATATTGTACAATAGACATGTTGAGAAATTTTGAAAACACCTTCTATAACGTAGATACATGTCTACCGATTCCAAAAATCGTATTATTTCGGTAATAAATTCAGTATTAACGAAAATAATAGCATTTGTTTATAGCTATTTCGAATTAAGCGCGAAAACGCTCGCGAGTGTCATGGCGTCCGTTGGTGACGTCACGTTGGAATATCCCATACAAAATTTTAAGCAATTCAGTGACATACCCAGAAATGACGTCATTCGCGCCCCGATTAGCGTTTCAGACAAGATGGTGACTGTATTTTATACTTTTATTAAATTGAAAAGATAATGAATCTTAATGTTTTTTTAACTGAGTAATTTTTGAGAATCCCTTTAATATATTGTGTCTAATTAAATCATTTTTAATACTGTCATCATGCCAATTAGTCAAATAGGTATGTATCTAGACATGTATGCTATAAAAACAGATATCTCAATAGCATTCAAGATGTATTAGCAGCGTATGACGTCCGACGCAACGGTCACATATTAATTCAGATGATTGATCGATTGCAGCGGATGCCACACGATTAACAATCCATCATAGCTATTGACCTATGGTTCCGGTAACTGTTGTGTATTTAGTACTTATGTTATCGCTATCATATACGCTAGGTATATGATTGTCGTATGCAATGTAGATTTGTTTAGCCCTAATATTTTTTTATTTCGTATTATTTAAAACACAAATTATATTTTCTACTGCTGTTATGAGGCAGAAATAGGTGTGGCGGTGGTGCCGCGGGAGTCGAACCACAATAGTACATTACAATACGAGGACGAAAAATTTTTTTCTGACAAGTGTGAGTTTGCAGGCCGAGCCGCAGGCGAGGACTGCAATCACACGAGTCAGAAAAACATTTTTCGTCCGCGTGTTGTATAAAATTTTATATTACGGGGTCGGAAATGGGGGTTTTGCGCACGCGAAGCGTGCGTAAAATGTCCATTTACGCACGCCGTGATATAAAGGCTTTTACCACCTTCAAAATCTATTTTTTTCCCATTTATCCAAATGTGTTTGCAAAAAAATTATATTCTCTTGATTTTAGTATGGAAAAGTCAAAAATAGTTTTATAACATCAATGGCCGACGTTTTACTCAATTACATGAATATTGTACGAATGCACTCTTCTATGAAATGTAATCATAAATTCCGAATCGTAAACACGTATGTGAGATGAATCAAAGCATAAAACTCTATAATTCTTTGATATTTCCAAATAAAAGTCTTACGATTATATAGTCCAACATAACCAACTTTTTCGTTCATTGCTCTTTAATACTTATAATGTTTGCTAAAGAAGAGCATCCTGTATAAAGTTTAAAGAGAACAATCTAGTTATTCAATATCAAATATAGCGTCCTGTCGTAATTTGGTAGACAAGAGGTTATGTTGTTCAATTTAATAAAAGTCCAGGCCAATTGGCGCCGCGCAGTCATTCCGAGGAGTGGAGAGCCATCGTTCTCAACGAGCTGTGCAATTTGCTTGCAGTCCTCGAAAGAGCCCCAAAGAGCACGCCAATTAGACGAGACAAATTCGTATTTACTATTCAGTTCGACTTGAGCACCCGTTGATGGCCCAGTAAACGTTTTGTCTCCAGTTAAATCATTTCACTTTGTTGTTTTAACGTTGGTTCTTTCACAGCGTTCTATTTCCAGTTGAAAATGAATGCATTTTTCTTCAGTCAACTTTAAAAAATGTAGCCTCATTAAGATATTTGATGGTACAGTGTTATTGTTAATAATTGGCTAACAACCTTAAGGGACATGGGTGATCGTTATATACAGCCATTGAATAATTGGAAGCTGTACTAGCTATTGACGAGCGTTAATTTTATCAATAAAAAATGCTATTTTTCTATATTAAAGATTTCTTCATTCTTTAAACCATGAAAACTAATATTTCGTTTTTAAATCGAAGTACCAACATACGTACTGAATTAGATCTATAAATAAATTCTAAATTCAAATTTCGATTTTCAATAACTTTCATGTAGTTGTAGACTAGCCATAGACATTAAGGCAAGTGAAGACTAAATTCGTATCAAGTTTAAACCTACTGTTCAATAGATCCTAACATACGATTTGGGCTCAGGTACCGGAGTTATCCGAAACCACTCGTTACAGACAGAAACTTTGTAAATTAACTGTATTGGAAAACGGATTTCTGAGCACTTGTGGTATTCTAATCAAAGTAATGTCTTTTGGGTCGCTAATTCGGATTTAGGATTTTCAAGAACAGGCTAGATTAAGACGATTTAGGGCGACAAGTGTAGACCACAGTCTCGTATCGTTCAGTTGGCACTAAAGGAAGGCTTAAAGGTATTTTGAATATATCATTTAATTTAATTTTGTAAATGTTGAAGAAATTGAATTGGGCATTTGATTTCAACTAACAGGTAACTATAGGTACAAACTTAATTTGAAGGAACGTTATTATCATTTTTAACGAATTGTATTTTACTCAGCTTGAGGTTTGGCATCAGACAAAGGCTATAAGGCAGAAATCAGCAAGTATTTCACAATCCAACTACAAACACCGGCAAAACCATACTAAAATCGAATCACACACCGCACATGATATGTACCAACACAAAGACTACCATTTTCAAAAAGTTTTTTCATTTTTACTAAAAGTGCGTCAAATTGTTTTAGATTTCGGTTAATTTACACTTCTCCATTATTATACAAAAGTTTACATATTGGCTACAAACATCAATCCATAGCAAATCAAACACACAAAGGATATTCGGACATTGTGTTTATTGGGTACGAGCGGAAACAAACAGGCGTTCCCGAGGATGTTTACATTGATTAATATCCTATGTGCCCGGTGCCGAAACTCATTGTTAGAACCTAGCAACTCTATTTCAACGCTCCCTATCATAGTCTGAATACTTGGACTTTGATTGAGTTGTAAATATTTAAATCTATACTTATATTATGAAGAGGTAACGTTTGTAACTTTGTTTGTTTGTTTGTAAGGGCTAATCTTAGAAAATACTGAACCGATTATGAAAATTCTTCAAAATCAGAAAGCTACACTATTCAGGAGTGCTATAGGCTATATTTTATTATGATTGAACAAAGATTTCAGATAAAAATAATGGCATATGTATATCAAGTAAGCGGAAATTGGGCAAGATGTGATGCTTTATCGGAGTGCGCTGACGAAATGGTTCGGTATAGACGAACATAATGTTTATCAAAAATGTTGTTCTCTATTAGTTCTACAAAAACGTTCACGGTATTGTATGCGGCTTTATGAAATTTTCAGTTATACGTATGTCAGGTTGTTTTTTAAACGCGGACAAAGCCGCGGGTGCTGCTAGTACAGTAGTAGAATACTTCAGTTCAAATGAGTGTTAGTGGAAAAAACTTCATAATGAGCTAATGAAATAAATGGAATGTGCAAGTAACTGGTTATTTAACTATGCTTATTAGACCGAAGGAACTGTAACAAAATACATGCTCGGTAAACACGCATTCGTCGTGTTTATAATATACCTACCACCAGTCAGCTTATTTGTACCTTTAAGCTATAGGTTGTATCCTTGAAGGATTATTGTGAATATACATACGCCCGTTATTAATAATCAATCTGTCTATTCTCTTTCCGATCAAAAATCTACATTTGACAAATTCTCCGTACTAGACGTTGTTCTCTATACTAAACTATCGGTAGTTGGTATAACGTATACAATTCCATTATAATGTGATTTGGTTTTTTCCAACTTTAAAACTAGTGCTACACTTAGCTATACATGTTTTACAAAGATCGAACTCAATGCCAGTCACATTCGTATTCAACATTTAGTAGATTACTTTTATTACAAAAAATAATAAATTGCTTGCTACCATACAACATACCAGATTTATATCTTGTTCACATACATGTTACAACGAATGAATAGAATTTCTACAAACAACATAATTTCTCTTCATGTCGCACACGCCACACACGACGCCCACCTTCATCAAGTTTCAAAATTCATATCACAAAGCACAGCGATTATTTATCATTCTGCTACTACTCGAACAGTTAGCGAGCGCGCTTCGCTTACAAAAAGCAGAAGTGTCGATTGACTGCAAAGTGTCAGTGTACTCAGGAAAATCTAGGCACGTGCCTAAACTATACCTTGTTTATTGTAACGGTCTAGCACAGTGATTCTAAACCTGGCACACTCTAAACCTAAATAAATAAATAAAAATCATAATACAAAAAATTAAATTACGAAGTTGACGACAAGTTTGATGCTTATAAAAAGTGTGATAAATCAACTTATCTGTCAATAAAATTTTATTAGTGGTACGTCCCTTACTTAAGTTTATAATCAATTCAATACAACTAACGGTCATGTTACATACCAACCCTAAAGACACCTGTAAATCTCTAAAACAAATTTATTATTGAATGAAAATAAAGATTTTAATTTTTCTTTGTGGACCAACAGCTGTTATTTTAATAAAACCCGAAGAGAAATAGCGCGGCGTACAAGGAATGTCAATTTCATATTATTATCAATGGCGACCAAATACGTGCCTAAACTGGACCGTATTTATTACGAATAACGGTAGTAAACAGGTGATTTATTGGTGGTATACACATCTTCATAAGAATGGTAAAGAAAATGTTAACACTTATATATTTAGCTTTCAGAATCAAAAAGTATCATTTATGTAACAAAGACTATAAAAGTACGATATTTAAATTTTTTCTTAAAGTATTTTAAAACTTCGCAAAATTATTATTCAAGAAATGCAGAAAACTTGCACGAATTCTTAAAAGCTCTAACTGAATAACTTAGTTCAAGTTAAAATTACAAACAGCAACTTTATGACGTTTTTAAATTGGCCGTGTACAACGTGAAATTTAACAAACACTGGCCTAAAATCTAGCTAGAATCTAACAATGGCGCTGATATACCTAACCATTGGTGAGTGTGAATGCGGCAATAACGATTCGTGGAACGACTTACGTGCCGGCCGTTAAACCAATTAAAGCACAGACACCTATCCAGCACTTGTAGTGTTGCCGCTATTTGATTTCATTCAAACATTTTAAATATACCAAGCAAAATCAATGCGAAGCAGTATTCGTTATCTAATAGTCGGTAGCTAGTTAAGGTTTATACCAAAGCTTCTTTTTTTATTATGTCACCTCTAACCGTTGACATAATCAGATTTTAAATAAGGTATCTCTTAAATAATTCAACTGAAGTGGCAAACGAGCATACCGTCCAACTGATGGCAATTGGTCAGTGTCACCCATGAACACATAATTTGTAGTAAATCCTGAAAGGGCCTTATATAAGTAAATGCCTTATCTGACACTCACAGTGCGGGGAGAAAGCATAAAAAGTTTTACACAGGGTTATTTTTAGGCAATTAACAGCTATAAACAAATACAAAGTGTTTCAAGAGCATAGAGGAAACGTTCAGAGAAGGTTGATGCACTAACTCTCCACTGCTACATTTAGAGTAAATACGCCAATGATGTGACTATTTAACATACCGCCTTAATACACAGGCCATTATAAAATCGTATAGATTTTGGTGTGACAGAAATTCGTTTTAAAATTTAGTAAAACTTCAGTCACTAAGATGTAGAAACTTGCGCAATTTAAGCATTACGTATACAATGCACGTGGGGCCCACGCGCCGCTGATCACACGCGCTATTTGTCGCTTATCGCCGGCTTATAGCGAAATGCATCTTCGCTGAATAATGTGACGCGCTGGCAACAACCTGAATACTAAAACATGACCACACACCTCTGATATGTTGGTGACCTATCAGAAAATAATTATACAGGACCATCTGAAAGGTAGGATCCGTTGTGGATAAACTGCGATAACACCTTCACGTCTATTTCTTAGCAGTAAGGGAATGTTGTGTTCTGTTTGGAGAGTGTACTTAGAGATTTATATGAAATGTTTTAAATAACTCTTCAAGGGTAGAAAGTTAGAAATGTACCTGTGACTGACGTCAGGTAGGATTGTAATCTGTGATTGTAATCCCATTCATGACGTGGCAATTTCATTCCCATTAAAAAAAACACAAATTGTGTATTTACACTATTTCTAGTAATTGGCTTATTTCCTTATTACTTGATTTTAGCGAAAACGTTCAAAATCACTTGATTCCCTCGATACATCCTTCTCATTTTCCTTTCTCATTTTCGTTCCTCATTATTTCTTATACAATTCAACATCACGATTACGCTATCGCTTTATGCAAGAAAAACATGGTTTATAAGCGCTAGACTGCTTCCTAAGAATAATATAAAGTGGCACATTCATGTCGCCTCGCATTACAAAAAGAGTGTGGTCATCAATTCCACTTGCAGACTTGCGACGTGTTTGCGCTACGTCATTTGTTCTTGTACACTGTACACATGCACTGGTAGGGTTTACTTGGCAAAACAAACCGTGTCAGGTTTTATGCAATAAAGCGCACAATTTGTTGTTCGAGAAAGGCATAATAAGCATGAGCGAACCAAATTTATACATCGTATTCCTCTTTTATTTGGAGTATTATATAATATATGTCGTTACGGGTGCTGCAATATCCAATATCAGGTGTACTAGATTCCAGTATTCTACAGAATAAAACAAATATGTTAATACACGTGCAAAATGATACCAAGTATTATTCTTATTTTTTAAAATATATGCTTTCTTACTCTAGTGTCTAATGAATTAATACTGCTAATTAAAAATCTTTTGCTGTGGTCACCAACCTGCACATTTAGTGCGGTTTCTAAAGTAGACCTAAATTCAGCAAATTATTTAACAGGTACAGCATTGATAAATAGTAGAAAGACTAAAATATAACTTGACGTTTGTAGATTGTTGTGTCAAATCGTTAGTGACTCGTACTTGCTCTACGTAGCGTACGTAGAGTAGAGGACTAAATTAGAATGTCTACGCCCTAAGTCACACCTAAGTTCTTTGGCATTTCAACAGTAGGTACTACACGACTAAGTTCGTAGTATTATTGATAGAAAATATAAATAATTATTGGTTTAAGGTAGACAGGTACTTAAAAACTAAACATATTTAAATGATTTCTTACTTATTTAAAACTTCGTTTTATAGAAACTTTTATAGGTATTTCCTGCTACACTAATACAAAAAAGTATTATAAGTTGGCTACGTTTACTCTATTTTTAGTAAATTTCTAAGCAAGCAGAACTTTAGCAATCTTTATCCTTCTTATTATACATACGAGCTTAAATCTTTAGACTTTTATCCACTCAATAACAAAAAATCTCTTAGTCTCAGAGACCGTAAGATGAAGACGAGACCACCTTCGACACAAAGGCGTGACCACTTTCCTATGTGAAGTGGTGAGAAGGACACCTGAGTATCAGTGTAAGGACTCTACCCGTCGAACGATGTCGTAGACATAATATTCTTGTAATACGAGCTAAAGTACTATACATACTTACTATCGAGCATAACTATCTAGTTTGCTAGAATTTGCTATAATATTTTTGAGCTAAAAAAACATTTTATAAATAAGGATTTTTTGACAAACATAATTTAGTTTTAAATAATATTTATTATTTGTTATACATAGCCAGTGCATGTAATTCGCACAACAAATTACGTCTACTTTACTGATGTTAGACAGATATTAATTGGCTTTAGAGTGTTAATAATTAATAGGAATTATTGAAATACGAACTTGCAAAATACAAAATATAATTAGGTACATTCACAAAGCAGCTGTAGTTAAGTTTAGCTTATAGTACTCAGCTTAAAACAGAACCCTCTCCAGAAACCGTGCATTTCTCAGAAATCGTCCAAAACATCTAACAGGAAAACAAAGCAAACAAAATGACAACGGCCGAAATAGATAAACACATTATGGAGCTGTAAAAATACAAACACGCCCCGTCGTTTTACTACACAAGTATGATTAATAAAGTTTACATCGGCACTCAATGCTAATATCAATTCCCATTCATCTTGATTGCATAAATAAATAATCCCTATTACATGGCAATAGCGTTTCCTTTCCACTGTTTTTGTCATTTACATGTTAGGGTGACTACATATGAGGCGTTTGTTGGACAAAACAATATGTTTATATGGTTTATGCTGCATTTAAACCAAATGCATTATTAACCTTGATGAAATAAAATAGATAAACCTAATTTGGATATAATAGAGCCCTGCAAATAATTTTCGCTGCTTCAGTAACAACACCTCTATGATAAATATGTCCGATGCGATAGAAACGATAAAACTTTTATAATGGAAATTATTATTATTTTTTTTTGCTACCCATAAACATACCGACAACACGGCCACTTTAAACATTTAAAAATTACAAAGAAAACAACAGTTAATTGCAAGCTACAGCTAGCAATGTATTGAGGCTACCGTTCTAAACTTTATTAATTGACTTATTAGCTAAAAATAACTATTATTTTTTAGTTCTAAGTAATTCATTCTTTGTTATTCTGTCTCCACGCGCCGTGCGTGACTTGCTTACACACTTTTCTTTACACAATTCGCTGTCTCCACACCCGCGGCGCCACTCACGCCTGTAAAGTAGTTAAGCTAACACAATAAAATGTAGCTCTAAATTAGCTCCTCGTTTTACAAGCAATAAATTTAATAGGCTCCCCGTCAAGGGGGTCGCTAGTCACGCTTAAAATTTTAACTCGGCGACAATTTCGTTACTGTCAGCCGTGGGTCATACTATCTGCATGTTAGCGTGAATATTGTCATTGGTACTAGTAATATCGCTGAATAAATTATAAACTTTTATTTTAGCGATTTATTTAGTCGTTTCTATGGAACAAAAGTACTTAAAAGAAACAATAGTCGTCATTATTTGTTTATGACATCATCTACCACAGTATAATCCTTTGATTAATTGCTATTAATTAAAATTAATCACCGTAATTAGAGTTATAGATACATTAATAAAAATAATGAATTTCATCATTTCGCAGCGTCAGCCAATTAAAAAAATTGTAGTATTTTTCTGTTTCTATACAATAAAGCTAAAATAAATTCTGCCTATATTTTGCTTTACATATTTCTTTCTCTTTATAAGTACGTCGCTACTATTCAGCAGTGTGACATGGGTGCCTGGGGTGTGTGTCAAAATCGAGTTGGTAATCAACTTTTACTGTTATTATTGACTTAGGAACAACCCTCTGCGAAAACGCAGTGTTGGGCGCCCAGATAAGAACTTCTTTATTGGACGTGTAAAATTAATATGGCCACCTGTAAACGTTGAATAAAATTTACCTGATATACCTACTTATGTACATTTTCGTGGCAAAGTCTAGTGAATGAAATAAATCTTACACAAAAAATATTTTTTTACTGTGCCTTTCTTAAATACTTATTTTCTTGATTTCGGTCTAAGAACCCATTACGCCCCAAACATATTATTTATTATTATAGACACAAAATTTTGCTAGAAAGGTTTATATTAATAGAATTAAAATACTATTATAGCGTTTATAATATAATTCGTCATAGTAAGGAACGACTTCTTTCTTCTTTTCAGTTCTTGTCCTAAACCTAATAATATTACGTTATTTTCGAAAATTATAAAACTTCCGAAACGTATGCTCTACTTATCTCCAAACTTATACAATTTCCTACGAAAACTGAAAGCATTCTCAAACTGCGAGATAAAATCAAAAGTAGTATACGATAACACCGTCGCAGTATAAAGATGCCGTAATATCGTTTTAATATAAAATTTTCTTAGCTCCTCAGCGAAAAAACTTGTAAGCGCGCCCATCTTCCTTTTTGTTATTTTATTTTCTTACGTAACTTCAGTTAATTCAGTTGTTACGCTGCAACATGCTTTTACGGATCAACGGTGAGTTGCAAGAATATAATGGAGTCGTAATTTAGGGAAGCGATGGCAACTTCCGGACATTTTTATTTGAATATTAATGTCAGACCAAAAAAGATAGATTAACCTCTTGAATAGAATACTGAATCGTACCAAAATCTGGCAGTTTACGTAGTATACATACAGGAAATACGAATACAGAATTGTAATGCACTTTGCATTACATTGCTGATTGCGTTCAATAGTTTACATTGCGCTCTTAAACAGTCAGGTACCTAATTAAAATTAAATAGCATAATTTACCATAAAATGTTCCAAATACGATTTTATTCGGCGTGATTTTAAAAATCTAGCGCTTAAAGCCCTCAGTCATAGTATAGGTATATATTATACAAGTGCAAGTTGCACAGTGTTCGGCATTGTTGTATTTTTAGTCTAAGATATTTCAATTAAATTCTGTTTAAATTGACGATAATGGCAATCACTGTACCGTGAATAACTTGTGTACTTATGTTGTCTTGCGTGTAGAGACCTTCGGCTTGAGTAATGTGTTGTTACTATTTGTAGATTACGTATGTTTTCTGCAGCTTTTATTATTTTTATAACCTTAAGTAAGTAATAGCTTACTTATCGCTAATTCTTAGCATTATAATAATGTAGGTCGAATACAGTTTAACCGCACAAAGGTTAGATTGTTTGTTTCTATATTTTACAAGATTTCTATTGACTGGCTATGTTAAGTACCTGTCGTACCCATACCTAGAGGCGACTAAAAGGGGGCTTCCGGGGTTGCAGACGGCAAGAGTGGGAGCTCGAACCGCCCAGCAAGTGACCCCGGGAAGGACGGCGGTATGTGTGGTCGCATACCGTCGTAAACATACATGGTGTGGGAGGAGCGAAAACTGCTCCCCCAGGGTAGAGCCCGTTGGGCATCGCGCTTGGAGGGCTCCGGTTGTGTTCCGTTGGAGATCCCGGAGTTCTCCAACAAGCGTTGAGGACGGCCACCGGGGGGGTTTTAGTGCGGTAAAAATCCCACATAACCCGGCGTTGCTCCCACGTCGTCGGGTACCTTTTGAAGGTTTCCCCCTCGAGAAAGAAAAAAAAAAAAAAAAAAAAAAAAAAAAAAAGGTCAAATCTTCCAATTAAATTTGTAACTACCTATGCACTTTTAGTTAAACACTTCAATGTTTCTATTACTTCAATGACGATGCAATAATATTATTATGATATTATTGAAGATCCAATAATTGCCATTTCAATGCCTCAACTACACGAAATGTCTTCTTCTTTGTTTTCGTGCGTTACTTAAATAATTATTGTTTTAAATAAATAATAGTTAAAAAAAACTAAAAAAATACACTTTTTATAGAAAATCCAACTAAAAAATAGAAAATATTTTTTTTAAAATTTGATTTAAGAATAGTGTAAATAAGATAAAAATATTGTTTATTGTAAAAAAAGCGTGGGGTGCATGGTGTGGTCAATAGTTATAAATATTTTATTGATAGATATTGAGTAGAAGGATTATCATTTTGATAATATCTTAAAAAGTACCCTAAACTGGCAATAAATTCTATTTTATTGCAGTAATTATCTGAAATTAGCGTCGTAAAGCTATTATTAAATTAAACATAATTAAACTGACTAAATAAATAATTGCTTAATATTTAATTTATTATGAAGTCTTATTTTTTTATATCTACATTTACTAAATATGTACACATTGTATTATATAGTGTAAGTATACCTACTTAACGATTATTTTCAATTTGTGAGCTCGAGTCACAAATTAAAAATCGATTTGTTGCAATTATAAGAAACCCCTATGATTCTTATCTTAATGTCTCTAACTCGGCAATCATAATTGGCCATGAACAATCCATCATACATATGAGTTATATTTATAGCGATTATGAAGTTATATGTATAACGACTATCAGCATATATTGAACGTACATCTCTAAACTCTAACTCTGTGTCTGTTAGAATTATTATACCCTATAACTAGTAGCTGTTTATGATGTATTCTGGTTTAAAAGTTGTTTAAGATGCAAATAAATGGTAACTTTTCTAACCATCTAACTTAGTCACAACACAAAATCACAGCAACTACATGTAAAATTATTGAAATGTACAGTAATATATCAATAAATGACCAATAACTAAGGTTAATTTGGGTTTTGAATACTATCGGAGCTGGAGTAAAACAATATTTTTAAACTGAAGGCATCGTACACTACGTCATGAAAATAATGTACCTACTGACTTGGCAATTTTTAAAAAGACGTACTAAGTAGCCTTACTCCGATAATTCTCCAACAAACATTACACCCGTATTCCTATCGATACCACTTACCTATATATAAGGAATGAACATAATTTTACAGAGGTAGCTTAAAGATAAGAGATATAATACAACGATTAAATATAAGCAATTCTAAAAGATATCTTCTTAAGGTCTCCTTCGCATGTCACCCTAAGGCAATTTAAAAACAGCTTACAATTTTATCACGGCACCTAAATCAAACGATCCCCCAGGGATAACATAAAATTCAAAATGCCAGCTTATAAAGCAGCGCTTTCACGCTTTAAATCCTGCTAGAATCGTATTTACTAAGTATGCGCTTTTGTACATTTCAGTAATAGATATGCATCTGTATCTGCTAATTTAAAACTGTATAAAGTTATATTACATATGGCTTCAGACAAAAATACTATTTAAAACTAAAATAGGAAACAAATAATAAATTGCATCCACACATTTTTGTATAGGTAGGTACTTGTAATACCTAACCTAAACATGAAATACAATTTAAAATTAAAAAAAAATCAATTGTATGTTATGTTTATGTTACAAAATATTTACTGATTGCGATTAAATTCCACTGTTGAATGGGATCATCAAAAGTCGCACATAAAACATCCAGCTTATCTCGTTCACTACTGAAATAAATCGTGGATAAATAAAATGGCGGCATGACCCAGCGATATTCAGTGGAAAAGAAAAAAGTCCGATAGCAGAGGCATGAACTGTTCAATCAATAGCAAAATGGCCTTAAGATATATCTCGAAACGATTGTCGTTTGCCCCCGAACTTAGAAAATGATTCGAAGTTGTTTAAGTCTACAGTAAAAATATATTCTTACAAATTATTCAGTTTAAGGAGCAACCACGTTCTATTCGTTCCCTTCGTGTTTACACAAGACAGCTGCTCTATGTGGTCTCGGTCGTAAAAACAGAATTGGAAACGATATAAACCATGTAGATACCTACTTGTGCTCGTCAATATTCATATAATTTTGTCGCACGAGGAAAGGGCATAAACAAAAGAATATTAAATCTGTTATAAACATTTTAATTACGTACTATACAAACATCAGCCATACTGGAAATAAATCTACACAATAATTTACAGTCTTTCAAATTAATACTCATAAACTTTTCTCTCAAACAAAATACAATAAATACGAAGAAGCAATTCGTATCGAAATGCAAAAATTTGGTATCGTTATTGTACAAAAGTTATATTATACCTATTAAAACTATGAGGTCTATTTACATTGGAATTACATTGTTCATTCATTTACAACAAAGCCAGGTTTGTGTGATTGCTTACATTACAAAATGAGATCGGTTTGTTTCACTACGGGCCCCCTACACCAGGTACGTTTGAACAGTGTGGTGCAAAACCACGGCCTGCGGCTGATTATGCCGGCCTTGGAAATCGGTAGATGAGTAATCCGAATCTATTGTAGAATATATGTGTTCCGATAGCGGTCGATCACAGGGCGAACGCTCAGCTGAATTGGCAGACTTGCCGCAGAGCGTTTGACAGGTGCTGTTCAATACAGACGCATCCATTGTGTACGTATTCGAATGCCTCCCATAGTTCAGCCTCTTTAGCTTCTGACCGCGTCGTTTAGAAGACGGCATCGCATAACGTAACCTCTCCCAAAAACGTTTCTCTTTCCACGTTATCTCCAAACCCGTTTTGAAATACGACTTCAACTCCGCGTCTCGTGGAACGAGCCCTACCGTGACTATTATTAATTTATGTGGGTTCTTTCGTAATGCTTTCTGTAAAGCTTGTCGGAATTCTATCTGAGACCATTCGGTCAAGATAAAATTCTTAGTCATAACTACTATAATACGCCTCGAAGCTTCCGTTGCTTCGACCACCAAGTCAGGAAATTGGGCGTAGGTCGCTTCGAATTGTGGGACGTCCCTATAATGCAAACAGAGATGATACGACGGATAACCATTTTCGAGCTCCCGCGCGAATGATTCTATTACGAACTCCTCGTCTTTAGGACTATAACAAATATAAGCGTCATAAAGCTTATCAGCGTCGTTAAAGGCGCCCGCTAAAGGAGAGAGCTTAATGCCGCAATTCGAATACAGCCACATTCTGCAAGCATATCTAAATGTGAACACTAACGCTAATATTAATAAAATGAGCATGAACCCAGTGAGAACCGACGCTAATAACGGTATGTTGTTGGAGACAAAAAACGCACTTATCATGGAGGTATCACTTATTTCACTACAAACCGTCACATTTAAATTCAATGGTTTTTTCGCCGGATTAACATTCTCATTGTAACACCACAAATTGTGAATATCTACAACTTTTTCAACATTCTGCGATATGTAAGTTAGAAATCCTTGTAAATATTTACAACTACAAGACCAATAGTTACTTCCTACGTATAATGTTTGTAACTTTTTATTATTGTCCAAATGCCAGAGGCCGTAATTTACGAGTCTGTTCCCATCCAAGCGTAAAACTTCCAAAGCGCCCAAAAAGGAAAAAGTTGCATTCGAAATGAATTCGATAGCATTGTTTTGAAGATACAATTCTTTTAAGTTGCTTAACTTTGAAAACTCGAGACCGCGCAGTTGTGTTACTTTGTTTGAGTCCAAATGCAATATTTTTAAATCATTGAGACCGTTAAATGTATGATTATGGATGTAAATAATGTTACTGGAATTTAGGTATACAACCAAAGCTTTACGCATGGAATCAAAAATAGTTTGATTGATTTCAGTATACACATTGCCATCAAGGTAAATGTGTGTCGCGTTAATTGGAAAATCCTGTGGCAAAGCGTATAATTGATTAACAGAACAATCAACAACATTCGTAGTTTTCGTAGAATCATGATAACAAGAACAGTTTCGTGGACAAACAGTTTTGCAATTACAAAAATTAAAGTCGCAACAATTACACTCTATAGGACAATAGTTGTCATATTTACACAAGAAATCTTTTATATGTAATGAGCTGACTGGCAAATATTTAACCCCACGTACATATGATTCTTTACATATAACATTTTCCAAATCCATTACTCTAGGATAGTCCCTAGTGGTTACCGAATTTATAAGTAGAATCCATTTCATTGTACAGTCACAACGAAAAGGATTTCCACTAATATAAAACTCTGGCAGTGAGCGATCGTCGGCTACTCGCGAAATACGTAAACTACTCATGTTTAAGGTTTCGATCTCATTAGAATACATATCAACACGAGTCAAATTAGTTTTTTCTAAAAACGTGTCTGAATCTATACTTGCAATAAAGTTGTTGTTTATAAAAAGCAGCTCTACACTGTTAGGTATAGACATAGAAGATAATGAAACTATACGATTATGACTCGCATCTAACGTCTTCACGTGTAACTCCTTTTGAATTTTATAGTAATTACCAAGAATCTCGATAAAGTTAGCGTGAATGTCCAGCCATTTTAAACTTCCCGGTATAAAAGCGTAATCAAACCATACTAAATGATTCTCGGATAGATTTAACCATAACAATTTTGTCAATGACACAAATACGCCGTTTATGTCTGAAATGAAATTACCGTCCAATCGAACGGCTTCCAATTGCACGTTCTTTTGAAAGGTTTCTGTTTCTATAGACTGTACTTTATTTTTAGCCAAATTGAGTACCTGTAGGCTAGGTAAACCCCAAAATAAACCCGCTGTAAGATTTCCAATTTGATTGTCGATTAAACGCAACCCAGTCAACTGCGATAAATTCTGGAACGAACTGTTTGATATTTCCGTTAATAAATTTTCCCCCAAGTCTAACGACTTCAAAAATGGTAATTGCAAAATTGCTTCTGGTACTTTCGTTAACTTATTGACACTTAAATCTAGTTCTTTTAAGTCTGAACAATTTCTAAACGCACTTTCACCAACAAAGGATATCAAATTGTTGTTTAAATTAAGCTTATTTAGAATAAATAGGCCATTGAACACATGATCTTCGACTGTGCGAAGTTTATTTTGGCCTAAATTCAAAGTGTGCAAATTGAAAAGTGGTGAAAACGCGTTATCCTCAATGAAGCCTATAGAGTTATTGTTCAGGTTAAGTATCTGTAAAAAGAACAAGTCCTTAAACATGTTTCGTGCGACCCTTGCGAGTGCGTTGTGCGACAAGTCGAGCACGATTAATCTTATTAAACCACCAAACGTTTCATCTTCTATGTGGTCGCTTCTCAATTTATTCGCTGAAAGATCTAAAACGAGTAATTGTTCCAGCCTATTAAATATTTTCTTAGGCAATATTTCCAGTTCGTTATACCGCAAGTATATCTCGCGGATTTCCCTCGTGTTATAGAATAAGCCCTCTGGTAAATAACTTATAGAATTTTCCGATAGATTTACAAGTTTAAGTGATAGTAAGTCACTGAATACTTCGCCTGGCAACTCGCTTATTTTATTATTCTGCAGAAACAATTGCGTTAGCCTCCGCAAATGTAATATTTCAGAGTCAGCTGGCAGAGACAGGATATCGTTATGGCTCAAATCTATCGTCTGCAGCGTAGATCCACATTTATGTCCGAAGCCAAGTTCGTCAACAAACTTTATTTTGTTTCGAGTCAAGTTGAGAGATATTATGTTTTCCAATGCACAAAACAAGTCCGATGGTATTTTCCGTATATTGTTATAAGCTAAATCGAGAGTATGCAATTCTCTCAGCCCATTAAAGGCGCCAAGGGACAGCTCGAGTTCCTTATTGTGGCCCCATTCGTTATTCATGGAGCGCAACTTCAAAGTCTTCAAGCCTCGTAAACCCTCGAACACGTTGCCGGGTAGCCGGAGTATCTTGCAGTTATTTATAGCGATCTCCGCCAAACCTTGCATTCTTCCGAAGTGATGGTCCCTGAGCGTGCTCTCGAGGAGGTGCGGGCCGCAGCGGATCGAGAGCCGCTCCGCGCCATCCGAGTGCATCGAACCGACCACATCCCTGTCCGACGACAGCGTCCGTACGTTGCACTCCACCGCACCGTTTTCACCGGATGCACGGAAACAAGCATCTGCAACGTCAGGCGCTTCCGTAAGCGCCGCGCCCATCACTAAACAAAAGAATATCACGTTAATTATCATTTTAAACCGCACCGTGTCCATATCATTGTCACTCGTCAACTCGTTTCGATGAATGAAAGTGTAGTTCGTGCGTCGCGTGCGATCATATTAGAGTTCGGGGCGCGAGTAATATGCGGACACGATTCGATAACAATGATTATGAGCGTGGTAAATAGAGCAGTTCACGGAGCTAGCTCGGGCACGGACGCGATCCCCCCGCGGCGGCGAGGCCGCGACTGCCGCGCTTACAATGAAATGCCATGAATGCGCGGCGGCTTGGAGGGAACACACCGCACCATCGCATTTCTATTGCCGCATACTAAGTAACCCCCGTAGTTTTCGACTTTTGTAGAAAACGGAAACCGTTACGTGACTTTGCTTCCATTAATGTTATTAGATGTTTTGAGATCGAACGCTTAGTGGAAACTCAAACCCGGTCGAATAGCCCGGGATTCCTATTCAATTTCGCATATAATAAATAAAAATACTTAACATATGTGATCACAAGTTTTTTTAATTTTTAAATGCCAAAGGAGCGCTGGTAGTCAACCAGATGTTAGGCGCCATAATTTCATAGACTTAGATAAACATAAATGCTCCAGCTACTGCTCGATACCATAATTATTATTATAAATAAAAAATAAAGAATATAACGATAAAACAGATAAACTTTGGACACGAAATTTTAAAAATTAAGTGTTTATTAATTACCAATCTATGATATTAATAGATAATAGTACCTATCTAATTTGCCTATGCAAAAATTACCTACCTATAGTCTGATTCATAATTAGGTGTCCAAAATGTAAACAAAGAAATGTCATTGTCAAAATTCGATTACAGGTATTGTAAACCTTAACAAATTAACAAGAAACGAAAAATTTCACAAAATTCAACATAAAACAAAAACTTAATAACTGCACACAATTAAAAAAAAACGCGAGTCGTAAAAAGTAAAAAATTCGAGTTCGATCACGATCACAAAAATTGAATAATATCAACTACGAAACTTAAAAATGGCGGCACAAAAAATGTGTTGGATGCCGATTGTGTGACCATTATCACAATTTAATTTTCTCTCATAAATCTTGTTTTTTATTATTATTACTGTATGAAATGAAATTGAGTTAATATAAATATTGGAAAATGTGAATTGATTTTAATTTATTTAGATTATTATTTTATTATCGATGTATTAATTTAATATTGTCAAAAATAAGAAACTGCCATTTGACACATATTTTCTTGATAGGTCAACACCTTTGTTTACATTTTGGACACCTAATTATGAATCGGACTATAAGTTTTACATTTTCTGCTTACTAGAATTTTTCAATGTTTGTCTTTGATAGACAAAAATTGCATAATAAGCTTATTGATTTTATTAATAAAGGGCGCAACTGTTCGATAAGATTACATAATTTAAATACATAATGTGAAATGAAATACTCATATTTTCGCAAAGTTCATTAATAAAACAGCAAATCACTAAAAACAATATTCTGCGTTAAAAACATTTAAAACTCAGCGACTTATCTTCAAAGATAATATAAAATAATTAGGTAACTTTAAGTGTTGGAAGTAAAATGTATGTAGATGTAACACTACGGGACTTCACAAGAGTATTAGGTAGGTACATTATAAAGGGATTTATGGCCAGGAAAATACTAGCTCTTTACGAGGATTCTTTATAAAAACAACAAATTAACGTTTCAAAAACACGTGTTACATCCAAAGTTCGCTTTGAGATCTTAAATAAATAAAAAACTAGGTACGTGTATCTGTAACAAGAATAATATTAAGTATAGGTATTGTAATTCCCGATTACAAACCAATTAACATTAATTAGGTACAATTAACATTGATTAAACCTAAATTTATGTTTTATATTTTTTTCAATCTTTATTCGTTTATATTTATAAATAGAAGCAGATGTTTATCAACAATATTACAAAGTAAACTTTTCTTATTCAATAAATTAGGAGAAAGTAAGTTTGCGGCGCAAAAGCTGACGAGTCCTGGTAATATTTCATAACAAATATCCCATTCTATGAAGCTTATTATATAAGAAAATTAACTGTTTTATGAATTGTATGTAGGTTTGTAGGTACGTGCTGGCGCAATCGATTTTTGAGATTTACATTTACGGGAAAACTAAAAAACGGATAGCTCGATCGACAAATCATTCAAAATTAATTATTTCAATTTTCTATCTAAACCAAATTTGATTTATCTACATTTGATTTATCTGAAGGTGGTAGAACCCTTTGTTGTTCGACTCGGGCGACACCACCGCCACACTAGCAGTGTTAAGCGCTGCTGTGTTCTGGTTTAAAGGGTGTGGTAAGGGAGATATACTTCTCCGAGGCGTTCCAACTTTGTCCTCAAAAGTAGCATTGCATCTGTGGTCAACCTCAGATAAGACTCCAACCTTATCTGCGGTTGTTATGCGGTTGTTGTATATCCATGGGCGGCAGTACGTTACCATCAGATGTATTGCATGCTCATTTCCTACGTCAATATTAAAAAAAAAGATCTGAAATGGTCGAGTTGTAACGCCTTATGTTCATATCTTCGCATCAAACGAAAACAGATCAATATTACACCGTTATTTTAAAGTAAAAATTATAGGTGCTAATGCACCCTAACTCACGACTTAAGATGCTCTACCAAATTTTTATTACAACCCATATTACATAATCTAATTATATTCAGAACAAGTCAATTTACTCTTATCTATCCTTTGTGTAACTCGTTGCATAACAAGTGCCTTTGTTCAGTGAGGTTCCATTTGATGTATGCAGATAAGTTTTGTCTTTGCGCGAGCGCGTGACAAGACGCAATAAAGTTAACTAACGAGGAATTAACTACTTGAAACTAGTTGAGTCGAACAATTACATGCATTGTGTAATTGCTCTGTTCTCCGTGTGCTCTATTTAACGGCAAAGTCAAGGTGCCCTAAATGCAACAACAAACGGTGCGCAATTAGGTACCTACATATCGTAGATCTTGATCAATTTATCTGTTTCCTTTCACTTGTGGACTTGTCTGTAGAACAGCTAGATACTTTGCTCATAGCGTTCATACAACAGGTAGATAAAACATAAGCTTATGTTCTGCCTCCTGTGGTTGTATTTGCACAATAACGATGTGAAGCATAAAAGTTAGCAAATATCTAACGCTGATATTTAGATGATGATTATAAACTACAAGATTTAGCGAAGTTTAAGAGTACCCACACCATCGTACCATCACCATATTAACTCATTGTTTTACATTATTTGTATAAAATTCTTGAATGAACAAAAAGTAGTTCGTTAAATTTTCATTTATTTTCCTACAGGTAAAATTTAAACTGCAATTTTTTAGACCGTGAGAAAATTGTGAACTTTTTTACTTATCTTAGAGTTCCTGCAGGAAAAAATCTATATGTTTATTCCTAATCTACTTTATAAATATCTTTATTTATGCCGTAGGTACCTATATTCTTTTGTCCGCATTTTAAGTACTAAGCATTTTAGCAAAAGATAGTTAGGATAACATCGCCGGACCTGGAGTATTGACTTAGGAGAGAAGAATGATCGCTCTAACAGTAGTATGAAGTTATGAACATATAGCAGTATGATTTTCCATGGGTCTTCACCAAAAACAGTATCCACTTATAAATTTAAAGAGATTGAAAACATGATCAAGGGCTAGTGATGGCGCTGTACAGCTGCATACCTGTTTGTAAAATGTCTTCTATCTGATAGAACTCTAATAGAAATCACCGTGAAACTTGGATAATAATGTCATATTTCATAAATTAAAAGAAGCGACCAAATAAGTAAGTAGTGTATGGAGATGCAATGTTAGAGATAAAGAGAAGTCTTTGTGTATCCTATGTGTGCATGGAAAGTCCATAACTTAGGGTGGCGTTAAGAGTATCACCTGAGTGAATAAAAAAACCACCAATACGAAATTATTTTGGACTACGTAAATACAGTTATGTAGTTGTAGTACAGGTACGAATACTGCAGTCACCAGTTCTATCTGTTCTAGTAACCTAGTGTTAAAAATTACATCTCGACGCACTTTGCCTATAACTGCTAAGTTCATTTCATACTCTTATGCTACACTGGCGCCTTTTTAAAGGGTTTTCGAACTGTTATTTACATTTTACAGCTGGACACTTTTTCAACAGATCCCTTCCATGAAATAGAGATTGAATGTCCTTAGCGAAGAATCATTAAGTAAATTTTCCGTCAATTTGACGGAATGATTATATTTTTATACGATTTATATATTATTACGCTTTACTTATAAATTGCTGTTTTCTCACATAAATAAAATTGCTCTTACACAAAAACTCTTGTTCCAACTGCAATTTATTATTGCATACTTTTCATACTGGCCAAGACAAATGTAGTGGCCATAAAATTCTACTTAGGCCACTTTTTTCACCGTAACGCCACTCTGCCACCATCCAAACAAAATAAAATATATTAAAAATTTTGATTATAATCACGACTGCAAAATTGGAGACGTTGCCAAAACGTCGACAGGTGAGATACCTGATGAGATGTTTCCATATTTATTTAGCTACGTCTCTAGTGACAAGCCCCTATCTTACTGGGACCCAGAGAGATAGGGGCCTTATATGTGTTTACGTACGTTACCTGATATACATTGTTACCAAGTTCTTACGTTGGAAACGTTGTAAGGTCGTCCTGTTCAGTAGTTTAGTTTTGGCTCATAAATATCAACAGTTCCGAAGTTAATCTAAAAAAAACATATAATTAAAGGCAAGAATAAATTGTAATCAAACAAGCGATTTTTTGTTAAATAAATATAATCATATTCTTTTAAAATTTACACTACGTAGCGTCAGGTGAAAATTCTTAGATATTAGCAAAACTACATTCATATTTTGCACATCTTTATTGTAGGTACCCTCTAAGCTTAAAAAATATTTACAATTATCAAAGCTGTATAGAGAAATTCTAGTTTAAATAAATTGGTTAAGTCACACCAAAAATGTAGCTTAAACTAGTGATATTTTCATAAGTCATCGAGTTAACAATGAGAGGACACTGTATTGAATATATAATAGTTTTAGATGCAATTAGAATGTTAAGGGCAGCCGAAAAATCTCGTTTGGCATTTACATACTTTGAGAATAAGTTGCCTACACACAAAATACTATTGAGAATAATATTAATGATTAACATAATACATATAACATTAACAAAATTTCTCTATGTTAATTAGGTATGTAACAATTATATTTATAATTAATTGCCAATAAATTACAGTCAACAGTAGAATGACAACCAAAAAAACTGACAATAACCCTCCCCATTGCATCCATTTTTCAAAAACATTACAATTATTCTATTTCACAGTTGACACAGGCTATAATTTTTAAAACATTAAATATTTAGAATATTAACTATTGTCTTTACTTAAATTCCATACAAGCGCCTATATAAAAAAATATGAGGCAATTAAAACCTAATAATTCAAAATTGCAAAAATACAACATAGTGGCGAAATTAACAGTTTTAAGTAATATACTCGAAGAATATACTACAAGAAATAATAAGAAAATCATGACTATATTGCATGTAGACATTTTTTTACTAATGAACGTAAGTAGACTATTTTTAAAGATTTTTTTATTACTCATATAATTATAAATATTTCCACATAACAACACTGATGCAGTAGAATGTCACACCTAAGAGTTTCAGTCTTCCATAAATTTCCCTTACTCAGTCATTACATGCATTCCACATTTGTAACTAAAATTACCAAATGGTCACTAAGTAGTCACTTGTAAACATGTCACTTAAACATGTCTTCTTAACATGTCCCAACAAAGTACATTACATGTAACAACAGAATATCCTTTTTGACATTGGTAGTCGAGCAGAGCAAAGTCAAAAATACAATAGAAATCCATACTTTCTATTTGTAGGGAATTCATAAATTTATTTGTAGATCTTTATGATTACCCATAATCCACATTTATTAGAGATCGATTTGAATTGCTACCATACAACATTTAATAAGAGTCATTCTGTTTTTCTCACGTTTATTACAGTCACAAATTCAGGTAAAGTTAATTGTTTCTATCAGTTTAATCCTGTTTAACTTTTATATTACGTTACAATATATCAATACCTATTTATAGGCAATTGGCTGCTTAATAATTTAAACTTTTGCTGACTATAACCCATATATGAGTATACTATATACAGACACATACATTATATATTAATTACTACATTTATTATTACTGCATAACAATTTATATGGTGTCAGATTATAAGTTGAATAGCATACAATATATAGCCTCAAGTTTAATTATCTTACTACTGGTATTTAATCATGGATACATATTGCTATAAGATTACAGGAAACAAATACTTCTAATCCACAGCCTATTTATTCAACAGTAATTTTTCTTTACTAATTAACATATCATTGGGATTTGCTAAATTTATTTTAAGTGTGAGTAACATAATTATCTCCTCATTTAACTTTAGTTTCAATTCTCATATAATCACATTGATCAAACAGCAAGTTGATAACTTTAATAATTCAGAAACTGGATGAGCAGTTTAGGTAACCTTAGTATCATTTGAAGGCAATGTACAAAAATATTAAAATTCAGGCAAATAAAACCAAGCATCAACAGTATTGTGCAGTTTTAACAGTTTACTACATGTAATAACAATAATCTACTAATAAGATAAAGTGTCTAGCATCAAAAATTAGGTGTTATTTATATAAGTAACAGCTAATTATTGCATTCTCTGATGTTTTACCTAATATTGCTTAAAAAATATTTTGCCTCATAAGCATAGGCAAAATCCATGGGAAGGGAGACCTGAAATCTCTCAACATATTGACTAGAAAACAATAGCTGTCTTAGCGATTACAAGTGAAAATAACCTTGACACATTGAAAGTCAGAACTAGCCACTGGATTACCGTAAAAGTAAAATATAAACTAACACTGAGCAGGCTCCGCTTAACACATTCCACGCATTGGGATCGTATTCGAACATCCCGAAATGAGTTTGACACTGGAGGTCACTTAGCACGAGCACTGGGCGAACTTCACTTCACAGCTCAGTTGATATACAGTCGTTAGGTTAAGATTAAAACTACTTCGCAATAATCCGCTACAAATATGTATGATGATATATATTTTAAACATTAAGTGGTTTTAAAGATTAAACATCGTAGAGTCAACTTAGCCTAATGATACTCCCTTTTGGAGCGAAACACGTGTTGGTTGGTGGTGGTATGTATGGTGGTGTATATTTTTAATTTTTTGCATCTGCACGCATCCTTAGTGGGGGGGAGGGTAGTACATACTGCATGGTTTAAAATATATACCATAATACATATTTGTAGTGGATTTTTGCGAAGCAAGATTAAGACTTAACTTAATAGCATAGATTTCCGCAAAGTAACGCCTGATACAACTAACTATCTGATACGTTTGAGTCACTTCACAGTCGGTTACCGCACGTGTCCGATCACTAGCACCGTCTCTTTTTCCTGGCGTGTTGTGCGGGCGCTAAGGCCCGCAACATCTATTTGTCGACCGCCTGTATGTGGTCGGGGCGCTCGCCGCGCATGTAGCGTGCCCACATCTTGTTGTACAGCATCTCCAGGCCGGTCGCATACGCCTTGCAGTCGAACAACGGACTCTCCGAACGCGCCGTCCACACTTTCGCGCGAATTGCTTTGAGGCTGAACAAGAACAGATTTTATGAAGTATTTCCACAAAATAAATAAAAACAAAATGATTTAATAGAACTTGTAACAGAATCCATATTTGGCATAAGACACTGCTCTATGTGAAAAATAACTTAATTTCATAAAGAGTACATAAAAATGTAAACTTGGCTTTTAGGCCCAAAATATAATATTTTATAAGTACTTACTATTCTCTATCAGTTCCTAATCTTACAGCTATATCTTGATATTCCTGTCTCGTTCTTGCAATCAACTCAGGACAACCAAGTGTGTTCAGTTGGGAAGCAGCCACTCTGTAACAACATAATAATAATCGTAAGTCATACCTGTATGTTTTATATTTTTAGAAGACCTTTATTTATTGAAGAATACTATTCTATATAAGGCAGCTTATGTCAAAGTCCTCAGCGAAATCATTTAACAACATACTTTGGGCAAAGTTGTGTTAAGATCTATTTTACTTTTTTATAAGGACATCGAGTTGAATACGTATTGGAATCCATTTATAAGTATCTATGTACTTATTAGATCCGCGAATAAAGAATTTTTTAGCCGCGAATATAGGAATTGGGTCGCATTTTTTTTATCCGCGAATAGTGAAAACTCGAATGAAGGAAGCGCGAATAAGGAAGTTGAAGATGGTAGAACTCTTTGTGGTTCGACTCCGGCGGCACCACAGCCACATCTATTTCTACCAAATAACAGCGGTGTTAGGCGCTGCTGTGTTCCGGTTTGAAGGGTGTGGTAAGGGAGACAGACTTTTCCGAGACGTTCCAGCTTAGTCCTCTGGGGTAGCGGCGTACCTGTGGCCGACCTCAGGTAGGAATATCTTTTCCTATCTGGGATTGATTACAGATGTACATGGACGGCAGTAGCCACTTACCATCAGATGGACTCCTATATTATATAAAAAAAAGTAGCTTTTTCTGGACTCGAATTATTTTATTGTCCTTCGAAACATATATTCACAAGGATTGTCTCACCTGGAAGCCAGAGTCTCCCCGGGCAGCGTGACGACGGGCGTGCCGGTCCACAGGATGTCCATGCTGGTGGTGTGTCCGTTGCACAGCGGCGTGTCGAGGCACACGTCGGCCAGCTGCCCGCGCCGCACGTGCTCCTCCTTCGCGGCCACGTTCGAGAATATTATACGACCGTGGGGCAGACCTGCAATCAAATAAAACATGATTATGACATAGATAAGTATAGATATATAGTATAGATAATACATAAATCTTAAAGATATGTGAAGTCTACCAATACGCACTTGGCCAGCGCGGTGGACTATGGCCTAATCCTTCTCATTGTGAGAGGAGACCCGTGCCCAACAGTGGGACAGTAATGGGTTGATGATGATGATGAAGTATAGATATCTCACCGCCTTGGTAATTGAAGGAAGCCATCAAATATAGCTTAAGCGGCTGACAATTCTGTCAGCCATTTAATGGCTGCTATGGTGTAAATTACGCGGAACAATGCCGACATGAGCAGTTAAATGGCGCAAAAACACGAAATCGAAGAAAAAGTGCGGAGAAATATCGTTTCATTCGTAAATTATCTAAAAACTACATTTTTTAATATTTTTCAAACCCGAAAATAGATGACAGTGACAATTCCAATTATCAAAACTGGTTGGATTTTCTTTTTAGGAGTGAGTAATCTTTACTAATCTATGGATTATGAGCAATACGGAAACGGTAAACATGACTACAACGACCCGCGTGGCAAGCATGCAGTCTACCTAATGGGTTACCACCCATTAGGTAGACTACCGTCTATGATTATAGATTTATAACATCAACATCTAACACAGTCTCTCCCGGTGGCTCATTATGTAAGTATGGGTATGGTGGTCTTACCTCCTCAATCGAACCTAACTGGTTCCACTAGGTTTCTAATATCTTTTAATATGTACATTTGTTTATTATAAACAATACTAGAGAGATGAGCAAAGTTCAAAAATATAATATATTGTATTATTATGAGGAAGTACTTATTTGATACCCAGCCAGACATCTGCCTTAGTATCTAATACACAAATACATAAGTGTAACTATACAAGTCAGTGTCTGCCAAAACAATGAGTTGAAATAGCGACAGATAACTTCATTTATGCGTAAATAGACATAATAGCCAATTTGTTGACTGACCTTGCTCAATATAGCTTATATTGACATATTGTTTGCGATAAGATAAGGCCTTAGCTATCATATAATATTGTTCAATTAAAAATCATGTCTTTATTTCTACTCACCCAACTGTTGCGCAGTCGCTTGTAAATTGGGTTCACCCACGGCCGGGAACCTCAGCAGCCAGAGCACACTGTTCGGCACGTGTTTCAGTATGTACACCCACATGTGCAGCGTTAACGGATCAATCTTGTACAGCTGGTTGAAGTTGCAGTACACCACCGCGTCGTCGGGAAGGCCGTACTGCTGCCTCGTTGTGATCACGATAGATTGGGGCACTTCCTCCCCGGTTGCTGCCTTGTTATTTGTTTGTGTTGTTGCCAATCCGTTTTGCAGGATCACTCCATTTACTGAGGTCTGTAAACAACATAAAAATTATATATGTATTGTTTTTGAAGCTTTCTTTTAGAACAATATGTGAAACGAAGTAAATAAAAAATGTGGGATTGGTAGACCAAATAATTAATAGGTTTCTCTAGAGTTGTTCTTAACAAAAGTTTCGGCGACTTTTATTTCAGAAGTGCTGCTATCAGCTAGTATGTGAAACATGTAACGTAATAATTACCTGAACTTGTCCTGAAGCAATCATTGTTTCGATGGGTGTGGTAGTTGGCAATTCGGCAACCTTCAGCGAGATCTCAACAGGTCTGGCGGCTCTTACGATTTCCTTTATTTCCTTAATGTCCGTATTCTCTACAAGTGGTGACAAGTCCGTCGCATTGATGACAGCTACGTTATCCGCAACGCTGCCCAGGTTGTTATGAGATTTCACCTTATCACTTAGGATCAATCGCTCTTGCAAATGCGGGAACATTTGCTTGTGGTCTCCAACAAAGTATGTATGAGGCATGTAAGCCAGTTTCTCGCTGTACTGGCTAGCCAGCTCCACGGGCGAAGTTACAGCATCCGTGACTAAATAATCCATGTAACTCGCGCCACTGGTACCTGGGTACCCCAACCACATAACCTGAACCGGAGCTGGTCTCAAAGCAAATATTTCATTACGTGCTCCCTTCGTATAACCATTCATGTTAACGAGTATGTGAATACCATCGGCGTTAATCTTGTCCGCGGCCTTTCCATTGCATGGAACTTGCGATAAGTCGATAAAGTGTTCCGCTTCTCTAGCAATTTTGGAACGGAACGTAGTGCCATCATCTGGGCTTAGAGCGTAGCAGTAGATCTCCACTTTGGACCGATCGTGCAGACCAGGAACTGACTGCATCAAGTGGGAAGTGGGATGATTGCCGAAATCACTGCTAACGTAACCGATGCGCAAACGACCTGGCAGTTCACGAATAAATTTATACGGATTCTTGTGAAGTACTTGGACTTTCTCAAGACACAAATTAGCATGTCGCGCTGCAATAGCCTTTCTGAAATCATGAGTCAAGGGATACAGCATGGAATGATGAGGATGAACCGACGGCAACCTGTTCTTCTCCAACTGTTCAGCCACGATGCTGACCAACTTCTTCATACGCGCTTCGTAGTCGGTCCAGTCACAAACAATTTGCAAGCAATGGGCCAAGTTGCAATACGCATCTGGGAAGTCTGGTTTCAGCTTTAGCGCTGTCCTGTACGACTGGATAGCTTCTGGAATGTTACCAGAATCCTTGTGAATACTGGCGAGGTTACTATGTGCGTCGGCAAATGCGGGATTGATTTGAATAGCCCTTGTGTAGCACTGCAGTGCGCCCGCTACGTCTTGCATTTCCTTCAGCGTATTGCCCATATTACTGTAGGCATCCGCAAAGGTCGGCTGGATGCGAATAGCCTCCTTGTAATGCATGAGGGCTTCATTCAGCTTTCCTTGTTGTTGCAAAACTGAAGCTAAGTTACTGTGTGCTGCCGCAAATTCTGGGAACACTTCCAGTGCTTTCAAATACAGACGGGTCGCTTCTTCGATGTACCCTTGTTCCCGTTTAATATTGGCCAAATTGTTTAAAGAGTCCGCATGTGATGGACATAGGCGTAAGGCTGTGTTGTAACACTCTTCCGCGTCGGCTACCTGGCCTTTCTCCTTCAAAGCATTAGCCAAGTTACAGTAGGCGTCTGGGAAGTTGGGCTGAAGCTCAATCGCCCGCCTATACGTGTCAATAGCTAAATCGATCAATCCCTGTTCGTAATAGACGCAAGCCAAGTTTCCGTGAACGACTGCATTATTCGGTGACAAATTCAATGCGCGAAGATACGCTGCCACAGCCCTGTTGAAAAGGTATGAAACTATTAGAAATATATCTTACATTAAAAGCTGCAAAGAACATTTGATAACAATATGCCTTACCGGTCAAAAATTCTAGCTTCTTTCAGGACATTTCCCAAATTGATGTAAGCATCCAAGAAATTCGGATCCAATGCCACGGCCTTTTCAAAATGATGGATGGCCAACCAGATTTCACTTTGTGCGTTAAAAACGCATCCCAAGTTACTCCATGCCACTGCAAAGTCTGGCCTCGTTTCAATGGCCTTCAAGTAACATGCCTACACACACGAAAAAAACAAGAGTTAATGTTTGGCTTAAGTTGTAATTTTACATTGATGAAATTCTGAGATGTTCATTACGCCAAAGGATGTTACACCAGAGCGACGATTGATGCTGGGTAATCTCAACACAAAAAGCAAAATACCGAACATCAATCGTGTGATTTAAAAGTTACGCCAGTAGCACCCTACGACACGAAACTACGCCGAAAGCCAGAAACATCAGTAGGAAATGCAAACGACAAAACCTAATAGAATGCAAGGCAATCGAATAAGGACGACAATATAGTAACAGAGATGCATTGCATGAACCGCTTCCACTTCCTAGCCGATGGAGGGATGATCACGACAATGATATGTCAAGAGCCCGAGTGTGTCCGTTAACCTGTTCATAACGTTTTCTGCAAACCTTTTACACTTTACCTGAACAGCATAGTACGTTGTCATCGTGGCGGGATAGCGAGTGAAGTACCAACCGTAACCCAGCTACAACAGCACCAGTCACACCTACTGTCTTACCAGACAACACCTTGTGAAAATATAATAGAATTAGTTGATTTTGAGTCAAACTATGTGAGCCGATTGTCGTCTTACTTGTATTTTATTGCAAATCAAGGTTTATGATTTGAGAGGATCATCAGCTCGCGCTATCTTCGAGCAGAGTGTACGACAGGCAAGATGTGGATGACAAAATCATATTGTACAAATAAACAGAACGCTACGTCATACCACTAATGAAATTAATGCTACTGTCTTCTCTGATCCTCCATTGCAATGTACAGTAAGAGAAGTCACTACAAGCACAAGAATTAAAAACTATTCAAAGGATTGAAGGAAACAGGATATGGTCAAATATAAAAAAAATGTTGTAAGCTAACGTTAATTTTAGGGTACTCTTTATTTACACATTAATCTTCCACAGACTGTTTGTGTACAGCAAAGAATTAAAATTCCAAACGATTTTACATAACCTTTAGTAAATCAAGTACAAATCATAAATTGGAAGAATTTAAGGTCAACAATGTGTGGAAAATTATTAGAAAATTAAACATAGATTGTACGCATACGCAAGTCACAAAATATCATGGAAATATCATATTAACACGCCGCCACGATATTTTGCCACCGATGTGAAGATGTGAAACAAATTGGACAACGAGTCAACACCTTCACAATCACAATTTGTTTTCCAACTTGTTCGCATAATTATCATAATGGTTTGAACAAATACTTATGGTGTTAATTGATCTGATACTAGTTCTACATAGGCTGTGGAAAATGTGACAAAAAATATCGTTAAAACCATTACGAAGGATGAAGTTACGCTTTGTGCAATCGTCACAATTATTTACGCAATTGCAATATACGCCGGCGAAACAGAGAGTACTCTAATTCGATTCAGCACAAAGTAAAATCTCAATAGAATCCTGTTAACTTCAGAGCAAACCAGAAAGCGAGGAACACAAGATTGTATTTACCTTTGCCTCGTCCAAACGTCCGAGGGCCTTGAGCAAATTGCCCAAGTCGCTCCTAACGCAGTAAAGATCCTGAAACAATGTTAAAATTTAACTTACTAGACATCATTTAAATTTAGAAACATTTAAAGTATTTTTAGGTAATTGAATTACAAAATGAGCGTGAAGTTAGTATCACTGTAAGTCGTCACATGGAAAACTGGGACTAATTTCAAAAGGTTTTATAAATTCTAAGATATGTATTCCGAAATACATTTATTGAAGTATACTGAACATGATTTAGGAACATTTGACGTCACTATTGATCCAAACAACATACAACTTTTTCAACAAACAACGTTAAGTACTATCTTATCAGAATCGGTGTGCAATTTAAAGATTTTTGGTACCTTGCTATTTATACAACGATAAACAAGCTGTCTCAGTTGTCTCAGTAGCAGTAATAATTTAACATCTAATGTTCATGTGCAGTCACTTCCACCTTAATTACTTAGTTAAGGGCTCGAACACAAAACTGCGATGCGACGCGATGCGAATTCGCAACGCAGAAAATTGCGATGCGAATTGCTGCGATGCGATATCGTGCGGCGTAGCGTCTCTCAGGGTGACCAACAACAACAACCACTGTGCGATGCGAATCAATTCGCAAGTTCTTGCGATGCGTCGAGGGAGCTCGCAGATTTTTGCGATGCGACGTCGCATCGCAGTTTTGTGTACGAACCCTAAAGTAATAAGGATGATAACAATAAAAGGGCCTATCCGTATTTATTAATTATCACAGATTTGCAATCCCAATGAGACAAAACGGTCATCACGACAGCCTGACGCGTAAAAGATTCAGAAATCACAGCCAAAAGGACATCTAACGATGGATTTAAATTTCAAGTTTCTAGAATTATGTGTTTTTGATTATTTTTAGTTTAGATTAGTTGTATGTATTTGTTTGTATATGTCATGTGCATTACCTACAGGAAATCCTAGACTATTGATGCAGAAAACATTGCCAATCTAAGATTGTTACATTGATTGTAATAACAACACATAAGATAGTTAGTATAATATTTATCGAACACTTTCAAATGTATTGCGTGACTCATATCATGTTTACATCGATTCGTTGGTGCGTAGGTGATAGAAGGTACGGATTTCCTGAACTTAATATAACAACAATTAATTACGATGTATATATAACGCGGGTACACCAATAAGCGGAAAAGTGGATTCGATTCCCAACCAAACCAACGTCATTTGTATAGGTCATAGTGAAATTCTAGTTTAAATGGAAATTGGCAGTGACTGTAATAAATTGAATAAGTTTGAATAACACTGAAAAGTTCCATGTTACGTTTACATGAGCCTGCCTAAGTTTTAAACGAATATTATGCCATGAACGATCTAAACCCCTAAAATTTAATGCTCAATATCAACACGGGAAGAGCAACTGCAAAGCGTATTGGTGAGCGCAGTAAATTTCTGTGAAGAAACCGGAAGAAAGTCTTGAGTGACATTGACATACATTTTATCTTTGAGAACTGCTTGACTGGCTATGTATCATATAATTGGATATATTGACCACATTGATCATCAAATAACATTGCAGGAAGACACTGCCAGACAGCAATGTCTTCAGGCATAGGTATGTCCTGCAATTAAACCCTCAGTCGCCAACTCGCCACCTTCGACATCTAGGACAAGAGGTATGATACCATTACGGGTAAGGATAAGGATTCTCAAATTTAATGAAACATATTTTTCTATAAATACAATTATGCAATAGATAAAAATCATCATTACCAGCCTCAAAGCAGCTCCATTTATTTATATTTACAGTAATATTTACAGTACTGTACTAGATATTTACAGTAATAAAACGCTACGAGTTCAAGGTTTTTTAATCACTGTGTGCCATTACGTAAGCCAAGCTCGTAGGTACATGCAACCTTTGTACAACTGGCGGCATCAATTAATTATATTCTAGCTCACTTGCGGTACACGGTGTTGTGTAACGTGTCACTAGTTATGACCCGCGAATACGCTTTTTTATAAAACTTTGTATTACTGAGTTCAACTCGCCCATTATTTGCGTGCCTTGTGTGATAACTAGACTATAAATAGACCTCTCACGTACTTAAAGACTCACAAAGAAAAGCACACAAAAACCCAGATTTAGTATTTATAACTTAAATTTGTACGAAGATCAAACTCTTTCAACAAAAATATCACGGCGTGGGTGGTCTATATTTCAGTCTGGAACTCTCATACATGCCTGATTAATGTTAACTAACAAATAGTGAATATCATTCATTAACATATTGTTAAATAAACGTCACTGATTTGAAATTTTCCATATAAAAACAGTTTCATCAAATAAAATATGTAAATAAACGGAGCAGTTACAATGTGACATCCGTTGAGATTTTTTAATATAAGTAGTTGTCGGCGCGCTACAATAGACATTTGTTGAACGAGGAAATTAATTGTAGGCGACCTTCAAGTCTATAAAACAACCATTTCTGCAAACAAACCCGCCTACTAACAATATCGTATGGAAAGATACTATGTAGATACTTGAATACTTTGAATACTTTATATTTTTATGCAAATTAAGAACAAACTATGGCGCCATAGAAATAATTACCACGATATAGACGTGATTGACTATACATACATTAGGTAAATATTACATCATAATTATGGAAAAATACAAATAATAAACCGCTAACTACAACAAAGTATTTTAAAATTCAATACACACGGGCTAAAGTATAACTTTTCATTTTTATAGAATATACATACTACTCAATATTTTTTTATTTTGTGTACATTTACCTACTACAAAAACTTAAACGTAAAGAAACTACATAAGCAATACAACATAATATGTTTTCGAATCTGCCCTACATCAAATCGGGTAATATTTTTTGTGGCTCCTCCTCCCTTGCTTCAAAACTTAAAAGGGCAGAGGGATAACTAGATATGAAAGAGGGAGAGATAGCGGTGAAGCCGAGACCGAGATATCGATTAAAATAATGTTGCAATTGGTCGTCTGTACTTAACTGCCTCACAATAATAAAGTGTGCAAATAAACATGTACTTTATGACTAAACTACATGATACAAGTAAGGTCACCATAGGGGAGCGTGTGTGGCTGTAGGTCCGTGTATAGCCCGAATATAAGAACAAGACCTTAGTTGACGGACCTTGTGTTTGGAGCATTAGAGAGCAGCAATTATTCCAAAATTTGTAAAGTAATACAACAAATACGTTCTCTGCATCAGTATTTTAGAGCACACGTCATTGAATAAAACGGCTTCTAAATATGCTTTCAATTATTTCATTAATATTTCAATCTATTTCGGTAAGACCAATGAATCCGTCCTCCTCCCTTTAGTCATAGATAAATCTTAAATTTCTGAAAGGGGCCTCCGCTCTAGCATATCAAAAGAGTAGGTATAATAATATTCCATGAATCTACATTGAAAATACAATGTAAACTCCTTTATACAAAGCTGAATAGAATATTGAAGAGAATATTTTGCTTTCTGTTAAGCTATTACAAACTAAAGCTGTGTACTAACTTATAAGATAACAGATAAGTGATAGATTAGGTACAATACGATATGTATAGGATTTGTTCTGATTATTTTTAACACGAGTCACATAAAAATGACTCGATTATTCTAATGTTGCTAAGATGATGTATTTCCTATTTGATCTCAATGTACCTAACAATTTAATCAACCGATAGGTTTAAACGTTCAAAGCGTAATAGAAAAATGCAATATGCATAATTTATTATTTTAAAAAGAACTAAGATTAAACACTGTTTTAATAACATGTACTAAAAACCACAATTTGACCGAAAGTTAATACTTAGCTAAACCCTATAATGGAATGTATATATTATGTAAAGGAGAAATTATTATTGTATTCTTGACTATATTATGAATATACACTGCATTGCGTTTTGTTTAGAAAATGTGTTGTTTATTAACAGATAACAGCGCATAGCACATGAAGCAGAAACGAATGAAACTTCATTTTTCCATTCGACAATCCGTTTGTATTGGATAGCATCGACAAATAAATAACAAATGAAGGCCCATGCATAAACACAGTGCCGCTCGGCTGTATTTTTCCGAGTAAAACAATGTGTATATTTCCATTACACAGCGCTCAACGCTTATTTTTGTAACGATTTTTCCACTGATGTTCACTAAGATGGAATTAAAGTAATATAGATAAACATTTTATAATGTACTTGCTATCTTCCCGTCGCTTCGGCGAAGAATTTAATAGAATCCATATCGTCAAAACCGTTAAAAACAGTGTCACAAGTAAACCATTAAATGTTTATACATAAACAGTTTATATAAATGTTCATCAAACGATATCTCATTTTTTTTCGTAAATATGTAATTAGTCAATATGCCTACCGCCTCTGTCTGTTTTAAGCGTCTTACATTTTGTTAATAGAAAATGTTTTACGCGTTAAGGAAACAATCGTCACTTAACATTTCTATTTCGGCAAAGAGATTAAATAAACAATTTTTTTGTAGTTTAGTATGAAAGTTGCCTATACCATGCTTCGTATTGTTTCCTAAACATTTCCGAGTATTATTTTAAGTAAGTATTTATATGACATATAAATAAATTATAATCATCATAACATAGTTTGTTAAGTTGTTTTCTTTCTTTCAATTAGCTGGCCTGTACAAAGTAACAAACAAGTTTCTTATTTTGATCTCAATGGAGAACATTAAAATAAGTATTATCTAAAATCATTTTATCATATCTTATTGTCTCATACCAGTCATACCATATATAAAAGACCAATTTGGGCTCTACAAAAACTTTATAAGTTATCCCAATAATGTTAAAGACACGTATCTATAAAGTAAAATACCTGTAATATATCCTGATATACTACAGAGTAATATTACGGGAAGGTTAATATTATAAAAGGCAAGAATTTCGTGGGGTTAAACATGCTTTCCAAAGCACACCTTATGGTATTTTTTAATAATAAAAATAATTAGCCAAGTAAGAGTCGAACTCGCACATGGAAGCTTCCGTACCATTCATTATTTTTTACTTATTTTTATTCATTTTATTATTTTCAACAAAACTTAGTTATATGGCACAACAATAGATGGCATTGGGGTGATGATGAATTATACGTAAAAAACGTATAATAAAATTAAAATAACTATATTAAAATATGTTTTATGGATTGTAAAAATTTCAACCGTCTTCATAGTACGGTTAAACAGTTAGATCCAAAAATGCCAATAAAATCCGGTTTGTTGTATGGAGACCCCCTTTAATATTCAACTTTATTTTATTTTTAGTATTTGTTGTTATAACGGCCACTGTTATACATGTTGTGTAAAAATTTCATGTGTCTATCTATTACAGTTCCGGATATATAGCCCTGTGACGGGCAGACAGACAGCGAAGTCTTAGTAATAGGGTTCTATTTTTACACTTTGGATATGGAACCCTAAAAATGTAAGATGTACTCACTGGGTTATACTGTAAGGCCGTGACGTATGCCTGCACGGCTTGCTCCATGTCGCCGGCAGCGACGAGCGCCGCGGCCAAGTTGATGTAGCCATCGATGAAGTCGGGCTTCAACCGGACGGCGTGGCGGTAGTTCTCAAGCGCCTCTTGGAGCTGGCCCCTCTCCTTGTAGACATTACCCAGGTTACTGCAAACAAATATAATGTGAATGGTACTTCTCATACTTACCATACATAATTATTTATTATATTAGCCAACATTATATGTAAAAACTTCCAAACTACAAATGCTACAGAGACACTTCAAGAACTTAAGAATCTTGATCTAAATGTTTTTTACAAGACACCTCATTTTGTCTCTACAAATGAGTGCTCCAAGGAGTATGTATATCCCAGTGCATGTATCTGGATGTGATTATTTAATTAATTAGTTAGAATTGCATCAGTAGAAGCCAGTTATAAGTGGCACCAATATAACATTGATGATTTAAAAGAAAATGGGCAGAGTATGAGTAGCATGTAATTAATGCAGCCTTGATGATGATGATGATGATGTAGAACACCTTTGTAGTACTTAAAAAACACAAAGCCATTGCAAACATGACATATCTATTTGGGATTAACCATTACTTATCTGTAGATAACTTTACAGATCATATAAATACATTGTCTATCTACCATTTGAGTGAATAATCAAGGCAAACATGCCTTGATATGAATAAAGGAAATGAAATAAGCATCAATTACAGCATGTTTCTTGTGAGATAATTGTAGTTAATCATAGATACAATTATTGATGCAATTATCACTGTTTATGCATTATAATGTTATAAGATTGAGCAGAAATATATATTCAATATAAATAACTGCAAATATATAGTATATTCAACAGGTCCATTAACTATAATTATATATTGTTAAATTATAAATATAAATTACCTATTAAAGCAGTATTTGTGAAGATGTGTTAGCTTCAAGCAGGCGTCAATAAATAATGTTGGTGAAAATTGGTAATTAGCACAGATGGTACACCGAGACTAGAATGATTTTGTGTCCAGACTACTTCAGTTATTCTTAAATTGTTGGCTTAAATTCAATACCAATAATTATAGTTGCCTTTGCACCTGATGCTGTCAATATTATAGTCGGATATAGAAATGCATGATTTTATGTTTATCTGCATTTAAATGTGAAAATATTAGACAAAAATATACAAACATATTTTCATAGATAACCTGGTATAACCACTTTCCTTTGTTGTGTATTATAGAAATTGTACTTCGATTGAAAAGCAGATAGTTTTTGTCATGTAGTCAGATCTTACATTATTAAGTTAAAAAATATTCACTAAATAATTGTTTCCTATCAAGGAAATTGTAAATTTATGTATATTTAATAAAATACACTTTTTATCTATAGGAATATTGGAAGTACCTACAAGTTGTAAGAAACTAAGACTTGCCACAATAAATAATAAATATGTACTGCCCTATGAAACCTTTTGAAAAATTGAATTATTTGTCATGTTCATGTTCTAAAAAAAATTATATATCAGTATTATGGAAAATAGTAACATGAGACAATATTTTTTATGTGCTCATAACATACAGGAATAAATCCTACATCTATACAATTCGATAAATAAAAGATATCATTTGTATTCAAAAATAGTTCGATGGTAATCATAACAAAGGATGGTATTTTATTTTTCCGTTAGGTACCAGACTTACCTGTAAGCCTCTGCCAATAATGGATTTTGCTTGATTGCGAGCGTGGAGAAATGCGCGGATTTGTCCAATCGCCGACATTGGAAGTGGATTGACGACAGTAACAGCAGAACTCCGGTGTTGGTCCCGTCCTGACGCCATAACTGCATGCAATGCAACTCGGCGCTATCGTAGTCCCCCGCTTGATATTCGCGATGCGCGAGCTCCAATAACCCTAGCGTAACACACATTATTAACTAAACCCTCATTACGTTATATTACATTAAACAATGTACGCTCAAAATAGTTATAATCGTCTAGGAAAATTCCTACCTTTCAACATACTATTAATAGAAAACACAATGAAACATACCCACTGTCGATATCTGTTGAATATCCGACATTTTTAGTATTACTGCATTCGCGGGCACACCGACAATTTGCTGAGGCTGCGTCGTGACAGACTGTGGCACCGCAACATTTGTTTGAGGTTGCATTTTTGTTATCATATTTCACTCTATTAATCCGTATCTCTTTTTAAAAAACACTTTTGACACGACGTTTATAAACAAAAAATCAGAAAATCATATTTGCCATGGCCAAATCAGTGTGAACGAACGCTTTTGATGCTGGGATTACAAAAATTGTTCAAGACTTCATCAAGCCAGCTTCCAACTTTCAACAGATTTCAGCGAACAAAAATGACAAAAATCCTTTCATCGCAATCGTCGGACAACAACGCGGCGTTGAACGGAAATATTATTGTCTATGGATGATTAGTAACATATCTTTTTAATTTTTATTTACTTTATAATATTTTTGTAATATATTAAATGTTGTTTCATTAGTCAATTAATTTGCTGGTGAATTATTGTGTAATGATAGAGCTTAAAGTAAAATTAATTTTATTAACACAAGTATTATTATTTGCATTTATTATTTTTTCATAAGTTGATATCCGGTTTTTGTCTATTAGACAGATGTAAAAAAATATGAGAGTAGATTAAAAATAACAGCGTATTAAAACTATAAATTAAATAATATATATTTTAATTAAATGATAGTGTTAAACTTTAAAAGAAAACAACGTTTAGTTGAAACAGGCGCATTACTGAAGTAAAGGACAACCATTACATTACATATTATATTCTCTATTCCTTGCTTCGTTCTGGAAAACTTGAGGTAATTTTTATCATTATATGGAGGCCCGATCAAGTTGAGTACTTCCGGTTTACCGCGTATTTCAAATGAATATTTTGTTAGCAGAGATAATTAATACCGTCATAATCGCTGTAGCTATACTTTCTTTAATGAAGTAAGAATAAATTGTTTCGAAAGAAGCTAGTGTATTATCATAATTTGCAAATGCTAGGAATTTTAATGGATATGGACAATGAGAATGTTACAATTTTTGCCGTTAACCTCATAAAATAATAGTGCTACTCCTTCCTTGCCACCCATTAATAGTAACAAAATTATATGGTCACAATAAAAGACTGATATTTTTAATAAAAATATAATAATCCTTAAATATATTGAAAATGCTTCATGGACGGATAATAATTTAAAGCTACAATACAGTAAGTAATACTGATATAAAATACAGTAAGTAATAATAACCTAACATCAAAATAAGTATATGTTCCAATATTTTAGTTTCTTAATAAAAATATTTAAAATAGTAGTATAATAATACAAATATCATTCTAAGTATGAAAGCAGATAGGCAACTTCTGTAAGATCTTGTGGCACTGACTCGTGATAACATAAATACAGCTCCCGTGGCTCTGTCTCGCTAAAAACTCGCCTGCAAATCATAAAATATTCATATTAATTTGAAATAATGGGACAATGGTGTGGTGGCAGATAAATGTCAACTTATTCTCCCGTACTTTTGTCCTTATTCCCAATTACATTTCAGTCAAGTTATTCATACTTACATATCATTACATTGTAAAAATGGTTTTAAGTAATCCCTAATGTTATGATAGTATCTTACCCAACAACCCAGAAGTAAAATGGTTCGACATTCTTCTTTGTAATCCCACATTGATGCAGAATTTCGGAGGGTGCTTCAAACAGCATACCATATTCTTTAACAGCCACTAAAATCTTGTTCAAAGGATTTGATGGTGCTTGGTTCTTTTTAAACCTGCAAATTCAATTATAAAATGAAATTTTATAATATAAAATATTGACGACGTTTATTTTTCAGTGACTCATTGTAATATAAATTACATGCTTTATTTTTCTTATGTGCTTCCCCAAAAGTCGCTAAATCAAACCACCAAAACTTACTTAATGCTGTGTTGCAATAGTTCATGTATCTTCTTAGATGCAGATCTAAAAGTTTTTACTATGTGTGAGTACAATGCGTTGCTGGCTTGAGCTTCGATACTTTTCATCGGCGCTATTAAAATTCCCTTTTCAGATTCAAGATGCACAAAATGGAATAACACATTGTCTTCTCCGGCCGTGATTCTATAAAAAAAAACGAAAATAAAAATGCGTTTTTAAAATATTTGTATACTATACTATATTCTATACTATACATTCAAAACAAGCATAAATGACGAAGCATAATGACATAAATAAAGACATTTTTCGAGATTGATTTGGGATTCATTTTAAAGGTAAGGTTGAATGTACTAATCTAATCATATGCTTTCTCCTTATATAGTTGCTTAAATATTCATGGGCCTTAGGAAGTCTACAATTGGACCTTTCATAACAACATTTGTATGTACAATCGAAATGCCGTTCATGTTCAAGTCATAATGCCATATGATACATGGCTGACGCTCAGGGACTCTACTTTCCCAATAGGTGTCAATTATTTTCTCGAGGCGTCCAACTCTAACCATACTACATTATTTTTAAAAAGTACTTCTTTCATATAAACTTTACGTACCTGTGTACAGTGACGTGATCTAGTTCATTTAACAATGACTTCCTAATATCACTCATATCTAGATTCCCACTTGCTCTACTACCATCCTGTGAAGAGACAAGTTTAATTACAGTTTTATAAACATATAACTGGTTAAAATTTTAAGTAAATATTGAAGTTCTTTAAAGTTTAAACCAATTATTCTGTCATAACAAATATTTACCAAATGTGTTCTACTCGTCCAGTAGTGCAACCTTGGTACTGTAATCTGCTTATATGTTAAATAAATGAAGTTAGTTCTTGGCTGAATTGCACTGTCGAATTGGAACCTAAGCAATTGTAACTACGGTCACTACTTTGGTGGCAGACAATTATCAGATGCCAGTTTAAAGATCTCATAAAGGTTGACTACTAACCCACATTCATGTGACTCTACACTGCAAGGGGAACAAATAGTAACAGAGAAATAAAATAGAAATAGATGTTATTATTTCACCTGTCTATCCCAATCGGAGTCAGAGCCAGAGGAGTCTCGGCGATTCTTCTGCTCCCGGTCAGCTCGCCGGCCCATCACACGGTCTTCACTGACTTCACTGAAAGAAGATAGTTTACTCAAGGTAAATTATGTATTCTCTACGTCTTTCGTAAATTGCCTCAATAGAATGTTTCTTTGTAGCCGTTAACACAAGACTGGAAAACAGGTACTTTTGACATTATTAATGTAAAATACAAATCAATATTGTAAAATCATTATGTCCCACTTTAAAGTAGACGATTACTATTCAAATGAAGGTGGTTTGGATTAAAAAAAATAACAACTTTTTCCTTTTCCACGAGAGATGGCGCCGCGCGTATCCTAAAACACGCTGTCGAAATTCCTAAAAACATTATATTATCTATAATGTGGGATAGATTCTTACAAAACGTTAAATTACAAAACCATTACCTATTACTTTTCATACTGCCAGAATCCTCCGAGTAGCTTACATCGAGATTGCTAGAATGCCTATAAGTTTTCTGCGAACCATTGTACCACTGTCCATATAAGCTGTGGTGGCTACTGCTATGGTAATTATTTATGGATGCCTCACTTGTACTCGAACCCATGTTAATTTGTTCTGAAGAGTTGTGACGTCTTTTCAAATCCAGTTGCGATTTCGACAATTTGAATGTTGAAGACCTCAAAATATCGGATTTTGAAGCTGAAATATATGTGTCAATAAAAGGAAAAGTTAAATGAAATAGTAAAATCATTTATCACTTATTATTTATTATTTCATTTGACTTGATAAGATTTTTTGATTTGTTTATTGAAGATATTTCTTACTGATAGAAGTACATCAGCGATAAACTTTAAATATGATGATTCCGTTCATCTTACCTGGATTTCATAATTGGTGTCAATAGGAACCAGTATTTTAATCAAGAGCAAATTTGCTTTTTCTAATATTAGGATCACATACTATTAAAACAATAATACACACAAGAAATTAAGGAACTTCGAATCAGTTCGAACTTCGAAATAATTGAGTTAAGAAAATCTTACAATTACTATCTCTTATTTTCTTCCCATGTTTTGTGAGGTACTGCGGCGAAGTCTCAACTTGTGGTTGTGTGTTGGAGGCGAACCACGACGCTAAATACTTGTTGAGACCCACGTCGTAGAGAAGCTCTACGCAACTCTCACACTCTTCTACATAGAAGGGAGATGGTGGTGTTGCTCCGATGGCCTAGAAAACATTCATTTATTGATTTTTTATTTTTTTTTTATTTCTTGATGGAGAATTACAGTTAAACTAGTATTAGCCATTCGGGGTCTTTGTCCCTGTAGTTCCGGGACCAGAATAGGGCTACGGTATCCTCTGCCTGTCGTAAGAGGTGAAAAGGGGGCTTCCGGGGTTGACGACGGCAAGAGAGGGAGCTGGAACCGCCCGGCCAGCGATCTCAGGAAGGACAGCGGTATGTGTGGTCGCATACCGTAGTACGCACCAGACGGGGTGACGAGCGTGAAGCTCACCTGGGCGAATACGGTGCAACGCGCTAAGAGGACTCCCGTAGCGTCCCTTTAGAGATCCCGGAGCCCTCCACGCAGCGCCGAGGACGGCCACCGGGACGGCTACATACCCCTGCGTCGCTCCCACAGCACCAGGGACCTTTTGAAGGATTCCCCCTTGTAAACAACCCCTCCTTTTTTATAATCCCTCTTTTTATAATCAAAAAGGCTACCTGACAGATAACAGTCACAGTTGCCTATAGAAATTGCAACATCAGAGGAGGCGCTACTAATTACTCATCGTCGGCTTTGAAGAAAAATCACAACAGAAATCGATCGCAGATATTTACTTGCAGAGGACTTCATGAAAAGGCCTAATAAAAGAGTATTGTAGTAAACTATTGTATGTAAAACAAAAACTTACATCTTCTGTACATCCACCAGCTTCCATTAATGTTGCTAATACAAAGTGACCCTTGCCAACAATAAGAATAAACCAACGGCCATCTGGAATTCTGAAAATACAATAACAATTGTTGTACAAACAACATTATAATATTTTGTACATTGAACATTTATATTAATTGATCTGTACCCAAATTATTTTTACACATTTCTGAGTAGAAACCAGAAATCTGCTAAAGCAACAAAAAACTGCAGCAGAAAAATACTTTGATTCACACCTGTAATCATTTCCTTCATGTTTACTTTGATTTCTATGCTCGTTAATAAATACTTCTCTCCACATAACCAATTTTTCTAGTTCCTTTACAGCACTCAATTTTAATATTCCATTTAGTTTTAAATAAGAATGTATCTCCATCAAATCTTCATCTTGCAAGTGAGTACTCAATAAATGACCGGAGTAATATAGACATGAACCTATAACAGTATAGAGCCTTTGGAAGTTTTCCACATCATCCGTCTGAAATAATATAGGACAAGCAGCTTCTTAAAATTGCAAATGTTTGTATCAAGTTATATTTGGAAACTAATATTTAAAATTGTGATAAAAATTCCTTTAAATAAGTATTCTCACCCATTCTCTATAGTCAGCAGCTTCTAATTCTGTTATTGCATCATCAACCTGTATTTTAACTTCTAGTGGCAGAGAAACTGAATGAGCAGCTAGAATATCTTCAAAATGTGTCAGATTTTTTACATTTGTATTCTTGTTGTCAGTCTTTTCTCTACCATTCCCAAAAAGTAGAGTGATAAAAATCCTCGAAAACAATCCATCTAGTTTATCCACATTATTAGGTTTTGTAAAACAAGATTTGAGAGAACCATATAAGAATTCCAGCATCTTCACAATATCAACTATAGTCCTTTTGGCTGCAAATAGATCTAAAAACTTGTTAGGAATTGCAAACAATAGCAAATCATTATAATGAGATGCATATGCAACATTTATCAAAGTATTGTTGAATAATACTGTAGATGTCACTGGTTCACTGGTTCCCAGAGACTTTGGTGCTAAATGATTGAGTGTGACATAAGCACCTCTTGTGTTGTATAGAAAATTTTGATTGAATGGTCTAGGAAAACAGTACAATACTCCTTTATCATCATTGCCATGATATTCTATTTCATTACAGCAAACATACAGTACTGAGCACATAGATTCCTTTAAAAATTGTATCAAACTATTTCCAATAGGACTTTTTGAACTTAACAATTTTTCTACATCAAATTTAAACTCTTCTGTGACAACTTGGAATGTTAGTTTTGGGCTTTCATGATCCTCAATCACTCTTTGTAGAACATTGTTAATATTGTATGAGTTGACTTCAATTCCATTTATCTTTTGTAGACAATATCCAATGTTGACTTTTGGAGAGTATATTGCTTTAGCTTCAGGCAAGAAGTCTGCAACCACTAAAGTCTTTCCATCTGCATGAGTTCCCAAACTCAAACCAAATAACTTTTCTATTTGACAATTTTTATCACTTTGAAATATCATTGTTTTGCTTACCTGTAATTAAGGGTAAAAAGTTTTCATAGTTTCTTTTTTCCAAAAAAATAAATAATAAACCTAATATTTTTAGCAAAATTTCTATTGATGCTCTAAGTAGTACTAACAAAAGTATTGAAAAACATGTAACTTCCTTTATGATACTGGAGTATGAAAATTAAAGGCCAATTTTAAATACTTACCTGAATAATAACAAGTTTATTATTGTCTTCCACTGAATATTTCTTTGTGGTGCTTAAACCAGATCTGCCTACATCAATTTTCCCCAATACATTATCCTTAGATTTTGGCTTTTTTGACTTCAGTACTTTGAATATCCTACCTAATTAAAAACAATTGAGAAAATGATATTATATCAAAATGGTATTTACATAAGTAAAGCAGTGTTGTAAGATCTATAGGAATCTTCGTTATGCTCGTGTTACCTATTATATATAACAGCAAAAACCGCTGAATGTATATAATTATGATCATTTACTGGTAAGCACAAATCAAAAGAAAATAAAATGTTGTATGTTTTCCTAACAAAAAAAATCATTAACATATTGACAACAATTTCAGATGTAAATGACAGATTTTACTACCTCTAGTAGACCGTCTGGTTGAAGACCTCTTGAAATCACTTCTTAATTTAAAAGTTTCACAGTTTTCAAGCAACGGTGCTTTAGAATCATCGGTGCCTTCATTTACAGTTCTCACTTTTATAAAAACCAGTTCTCCATCTTCCCCTACGTCGGAATCCCATTCTGGAACTGAGCTAAAAGTAAAATTACAATAAAATAGTCAGTTTTAACACAGTTAAATAAACAAACGGTATAATATCACCTTTCCGAGTCTGAATATTTAGAATCATCCGAAGAATTTGTCCAATCGTTATCAGAATCGCATGGACTTTCATAATTGATTTTTTTCTTATAACTATTCATGATATTTTCTTAACAGAGTTTTAGTTATATAGTTTCAGTTGAAATTTGAAAGCTTTCATAAAATAAAGTTAAAAGTTTTGATGATCAGATGTAGAAGTTGAACTTAAGCTTGTCAATGTCAGATGTTATGTCAAAGTTCAGTATTGTCAAATGGACAACGACGATTGACAACTTCCCTTTTTATTAAGGCCTGGCAAAAGAACGCGTACTTGGCGCCGCGTTAAAATGTAATTTACGCCTCGTTCTAGCGTCGCCTACTGTAGGTGCTACATAAACTACTTTTAGTCTTATGGTCGGGTACCGCATATGGATAACAGTTTTTGAGAAAATATACTCACTATTGAGATGTTGAGTGATTTAGATGTGGAATAATTTTAATAATATTTTTTGTACTATTGCTATTTATTATCATTCTATATATAGACCTACAAGCTATGCCCCACGGTTTCTTTTTGCATGAAATCCTAACAATTAAACATCAGCTGACTACCAGTAAAAGTGACGACAAAATCAGTCCAGCCATTTCGAAGTTTTGTTGAACCAATATTTTTTGCTGCCTGTATAGGTTTAGTAAAAAGATGTTATTATGACATTAAGAACAGAGCCTATATGGTGAGATTATATAGAAGTATGTCCGATCGTGTACCATTAGTGTTTAGTTTTAATGTAAAGTTTTTGCAAATGTACAACATTCTGCGACAAAGCTTCTTAGTGTTAGCGTGGACAGAACATTGCCCGCGTATGCACTGTTAGGCCTCTTGCTACTAACTCAATATAACACATCTCGGCGCTATAGCACAGCGTCAGGAATTCAGGATCTATCGCTCTAGCGTCGTGATGCGTGTAAATCGTGTGCCCGGTTCTTTAGAGTATCGTTTTATAACTTTTACGTGTACCCAAAAACATACTTATTTCTCTCCTGTTATATTTCTATAGTAATCATGATAAAATATTTAAATTATACACTTTTTCGCACAGTTACATTAAACTAGCAACACTGTTATTTTATTTTGGCACAAACATTCAAAATAACAAAATCATGGATTGTGGGACGCGATAATTATGAACAAAGAGTATTTAATAAATTTATTTATTTCATTTTTCATGACCATTTAAGAATGAACTTATAAATAATATTTATTGAAGGTTCATATAAAATCTTGACCGTGTTCCAGTATGTGTTTCACAAAATTTCTTTCACGTTTCAATGGAAGATCAATTTAAAGAACGGTGCATGCCTACTTCTTCTTCATTTACTTTAAATGAAGAGAAGTACATAGCTCAGTCGCAGAGCACAGATTTATACAGTGACATTAACTATCGCCTTATACATCCGGATATTCCTAAATTTCCAAAGTCAGGTACTGTGAGAAATTCTTCTGCTAAAAGTTACATAGAAGATAATAACTGTGATGATTGTAATGAGTCTTTGGAACCCTACTGCCACGTTAAACTAGTAAGTTATAAAAGAATTATATACCTATTATATTTCTTTACTAAATGTATAATAATAATAATCGCAGTACGCAGGTACTTTGTAACAGTACGCCGCGTGAACCGAGTTCAATACAAGCTCGGCAGTAAGGCGTAATTGCTTCTACAGCATTCATGAAGCAACGTTTTCGTGGACTGTAGGCCTTGAGGTCTAATCTTTTAGCAATCACATCATAAAATTGGTATATAATTTGGTGCTCGGCGTAGGCGTCGTAGTACTCGTTCTGTACCGCGCAAATCAGTTAGAACTATTTGTAAATCGTTAGTTTCGCATGTAGAAATAAGATGCTTCCATCTATTGGTCCATTTATGAGCCGGTTACTGCTGGATGCGTCAGTTTTACTGCAGTCATAGCATTTGGCTGTTGCTCATTCTTTATACTTACCATTGTGAATTTCTCCATTCGCTGCCGTACCCACACTATACCACAAGACATATACAAGAAAATACACATTTGTGAGAATATTAGATAATTTTAAACACATCATATAAGAGTGGTACGCTTTATTAATTTTTTTAAGAATAAGATCATTTCTTTTTAATTCCAGGACTCAATAGTTAAATTAAAAGACAGTACAAAGAAATTGCTGTGCTTGTTGGAGGAGATACAATCTAAAACACACTCAAAATTAATTAAACACGATGAATTCCTTACTTTGGATCATTTTACAAAGTCAACACCATCAGCAAACGTAACTATTTTTCTTTTGTGTTATTTTTAAATATTTTTGTACATTATTGTGTTCTATAAGTTATCATTATTAAGAATCAAATATTCCTTACTCATAGACTAACCCAGTTGCCGACAATATAAGCATTGGCGTATTAAAGAAATTAGAAACTCAAGCAAGTAATTTAGAAGCAATCTATGTCCAGGTTTATTTGTTTTATTATTTTTTTACTATATTTCATAAGCCAAAGAAAAATGTGAGTGATGACTAAATATATTTGCAATCTTCTATTTACAATAATTTGATTGATCTACTAAATAGATTTTAAACCAACTTAATTATTATTTCTTATTATGAAAATGGTTTTTGTATAAGATAGAAGTAGATGTAGAAGAAAATATTACAAATGATTAAATTCAAAGTAATCAATATTTGGTCATACGTAATATCAGTAACCACTCCAAAATAAGTTTGAAGTTGTTCCCGAAATCGAAAATTGCGCTTCATAGAATTAAATTACAGTTTACTTCATTACAACCTTCAAACCTAACTACCGAAATAAGTATTTGCGGCAATAGAACCACTCTACCACCCTGATAGTACCTATTTATAATAATCTAGGACGAAGACGACGACTGTTCAGTATACAAAAGGCTGACAAGGAAATGCCACTGCTTAAATCAAGACGACTACAACGATTTAGTCATACATTTCAATGAGGAAACTAAATATTCCACGAGCACTATTGGCGAAATTATAAAGAACATGCGAATTCTTAAAAAGTTTTTATATATGGGTGGTAAATACACGAAACATGCTCTGATGTTTTTAAACGAAGTGAGTGAATTAACCTTAAACATCAAATACTTACCTATTTATTTATACCTAGTTATTCATCAAATATTTATCTAAGGAAATTTAACAACTTCCATGAAATGAGATGAACCATGATTAGAGTTAATTCTACCTTCCATTACCACCATCCGTCCGTTAATTACTAGGTAGTAGTAGGTACTCAGTTGAAACATCCACTCGTAGCGTCGTAGTTAAGAATTTTGTAAAACTTGATAGAAAACCAATTTACAATATATTACGTACATACGGATGGTACATTTATCACATATTTTACTAACATTCCAGGGTCTTTCAGAGTCTCCACACACTGAAAAAGTAGAAATCACACAGGGTTGCTCACACGCAGACATCTGTAATATTTTCGATGATCAATCTATTGTCATGAGATGCATATCTTGGCCGTGTAAATTTGATTATTACGGTGACACTTTTACACAGGTAAGTACCCAAAAAAAAAAAAATGATACAATTGTATCTATATCTATTATCTGTATCAAATTGCTATTCAGGGAGATTCTAATACAATAGGCGCAAGCTTTTCGCGTTTTGTGGATTTTTTTTTTTTATAATGTAGGAGTAGCAGACGAGCATACAGTCCACCTGATGCTAAGTGGCTACTGCCACACATGGACATCTGTAATGAAACCCAGATAGGATTAGATATTCCCACCTGAGGTCGGCCACAGATGCACCGCTACCCCTGAGGACTAAGCTGGAACGCCTCGGAAAAGTCTGTCTCCCTTACCACACACACCCTTCAAACCGGAACACAGCAGCGCCTAACACTGCTATAAGGTAGAAATAGGTGTGGCGGTGGCGCCGCCGGAGTCGAACTACAAAGTGTTCTACCACCTTCAAAACTAACTTTATTTGACTTGCATAAAATTTATGGACCGATTATTGCTCCACTTAGGAGCTCATTCTTTTCAATATATTTTTGAAAAGATAGCCTGCCAGGCTAATATTTAGAGCAAGCAAACCGTAACATTTCATGTTATGTTATGTGTACCTACTTATATATTTTTTTTTAACATTTTGTAGGCTTTAGCAGCTGGATTATTAAACAAACTTGCGGAGATCGAAGAAGGAAGGAGATACTTGAATTTTAGTTCCAAGATAACGAACGATATTAGAAAAGTCCTGAGAAAAAAATCTGCTGTTTTAGAAATCGATACTATAGAATCATTAAATTCGACATTAAATTTACTAAAACCTCCATTCGTCAAAAACTCGAATATAACTTATTTTTGCAAGTCTATCTACGAAGGTAAACAAAAGAAGCTTATTACCAGATCCCAACTAACAAATACAAACGAATATACTATGCAGGAAAATCAAGACACTACTGATGCCACAAAATAATATACATTTAGACTGATTAGTACGTATCCTAGTTTAGAGAAATATTCTAGGGTATGTACTTTTATGGGAAGTACGTAAGTGGTATTTAAATTTTTACAGGTTTTGGACACAAAACTATAAGTGATTTGATAAAATTTCGACAATATATGACATTGGATGAAATGCTAACCCATCTAGATCTGCTGAGAAACTTTAGTAACAATGATAATGGAAAAGTAGAACTGACCATGCATCTACCCGCTATACTGATATTGTTCAAAAATATGCTAACAGAGTTTGATAACAGCGAAATGAATATCATAATAACACACATACTGAATAATGTTGTTTCTAAAAATATGGTAAAACCAAAGGAACCAGAAAAATCAAAAATTGTATCAATCGCTGACACAGCAACTGAGGTGATTATTGATTCCGTGTGAATATAATTAGATATGACTTACCAGACCTCTAAATTAATTGTTTTCTTTTTGCTATCTTCTTATCTTAAAATCCCACCGTTCTTATTTGTTGTTAATTTTGTTCCCCTAAACCACTACCCCTAACCCTAAACCTACCGCATTGCTATCATTGCTCTAGATATTTGTTTACCCTTCATCTTTTTTCATATCTGTGCTAAACTATACTAAATAAAATAGCATTCGCATCGAAATTCGGAAAATAATATGAAAGATTATCGGAAAATATAAATGTTTCATACATTTCAATTTAGAACAATTTATCAATAACAGAAGTAATTTACTGAGCAAACAAAGTTTTGGTTTAGACCAAGTTTCTTCCAAAAAATAAGTTTCGGCTTAAGTTTCGGTTTCGGTCAAATCTCGGCCGAATCTTTCCGCTCATCCAAAATATCCTTTCGTGAACTCTAAGGTTCCGTTGCGTGCTGTACCTACTCAATGCATTTGCATCGCACGGGTTTCGTGCCCAATCACCACCAACCAACAAGGCACTTCTGACGAGTCAGACTTTCGTTTATATTTTTTAATCTCAATGACTAATTTAATATTTTCCTAAGTATTTAAAAAAAATGATTCGGCCAAAAGACAAACCAAAGGTTCGGTTCTGGCTGAAAAAAAAATCAGTTTCCATCAGTCACTACAATGAGCGTATTCATTTTTTTAGCCAATTAAAATGAAAAATGAAGTGGTTCAAATTCCGCCAAAGAAAAACCATATTAACAAAAAGATGAATAAACAGAAATTAAGTTTGGGAATTGCACCCAATAAGAACAGACAGCCATTTAAACAACAAGGTAAAAGTACAAGTTTATATTTATTATTATTATACTATTTTTAACCATAGACAAGAAAAATGTTTTTATTATTTCTAGTTTCAGGATGGGAACCCTCTAACTTACTAAACAGATCCAAAAAATTCACCAGAGGTAAGATATTGTAAATAAATTACATAAATTATTTAAAAACCAAATTGTAATATTTTTTTATCATACAGATTTAAGAAGATCTATCATAGTGGTACCAATTGAAATAAATGAAACATATGAATAGCAGAGCCGATGTATTTCAAAAACTTAACTACAAGTTTATCACAAATTCTCAACCTACACCAACACAGTAATAAATAAATACAATCTATATAACTGTAAATTATGATTACTAATAAATATCCATTATGTATAAAAACCTTATTTTATTAATACACAAACAGCTACCTTTTGGTAGAAATGACATTATTACAATAAAAATGCAAATCAAATGCGTATTTCTTACAATTTTTTTAATCAAATGTAAAAAGGAATGTTAAAAGAGGTTTACTAAAAAAAAATTCAACACTATCTGCTGGCCTAGCACCATACATTTAATTTTTTTGTTGATCACACACATGTCACACAAGATTAGAAATCTTTAGTCTTGGTAAAAAAAGGTACTGCTATGCATGCAGATAATGTATGTATAAATTGATGTACATTAGAACTTATATACAACTACCAAAAGATAGTCTTTCGAAAAAGTTTTGCATATAAAACTACCACATACAGAACGAAAAAATATAGCTTAGTCATATTTTTTATCTCACAAATCACAATATATTTATACTCCATAATGTATTGTTATACTATTAACAAAAATATTTTAGACAAAATCTAATAACAGAAATAACTGTGAGGAAATATATTGTGCTAGGCTTGCTGGGCTGAAGATTAATTAGAATTTGTTAGGTTATTTGCAAGGTTCTTGTGAGGTCAGTTTGTTTACTTCGTAACTTTTGTACTTTTAGTTGATTTTAAAACAAAAACAAAACGCTACAATAGAATTTTATTTTATCTGGCTTTAGGTTTTCTTAAGCTATGATAATATTCAAAAATCTTTGGTGTAAAGCCATAGATTTTGTCTACAGATAGGCGCTGCGTTATTGAACCTTTGAAATATTGAGTATAAGAATTCAGACAATTAAGTGCAACTACACTAGAATAATATTTCTGTAAAATTTCACCACTATCATAAAACACTATGGATAGCCGAAACATTAAAAGCCCTATGTCTACAATAATGAAGTAACCATAATTACAATGAAATCATTGCAAGTATATCTGTTATGTAAAACCAATTCAATTAATCAAATGATCTATCATCATATTGATTTGGACGATGTTGTATCCGGTCATAATATGTCAGGGTTCTTTTGTTTTGGGGAGGAGGATTACTCGGTTTAAAAAACATTGCTAGCAATATATAAAACCCACCAACAATTTTACTTAAAAAATCCAAAAATCCCAGAAACATGGGAGTAGAATTTTTAATCAAGATTGACAACTCTCTCACAAGAGCTAAAATAAAGTTACCAAGGAAATTGACAAAAGACGAGCTCCCTGTAAAAACTGCTATTATAAATACAAAAATAAATGAAAAAAATTCTTTTACATTACTAATAGACACGGCACTTTTTAAACTATTTACAACATCACTGTAGGTTTCATTATAATTCATTGCATTCCTGACTAACTCTGCACTGCTATCTTTGGTTTTTGTCATCGATCCAGTAAGTATTGGTTCCAGTTCCAAAAACGCTTCAGATATATGTCTCAAGCATTTTAGGAGAATGATCACTTCGTTGTCTCTGAACTTTATACTCTTTATTTGAAACCAGAACGGCCCGAATGGTTGGTTATCTATTTCAGTACAAATGCAAGTCCCGGATGAACTGACGCCCAAAATATCGGCATCACTTATACCAATCCAATATGAGTCGGGACACACCGATCGAAGTTTGTGTTGCGCTTCCAATAAATCTTTCTTTAGATCCACTTCGGCCGCACTCACCAATACGACGTCACGGTATCCAATTCGCTGATCTATTAGCCTCCTTTCTAAATACCGACCCAAGAATATTCGCGACTTCAATAAATCTTTCACGTAATTCTTTATTTTTGTAGTGTCCATATCGTCGTATGCCAACATTTGTGATGACGCACCAGACGAGTTAAACGATGAACTTAACCCCGAAACAATCATTTTGTTCTTGTTGTAATAGTAAAATAGTGTATAAATAAAAAATAATTTAATTAAAAAACATATATGATTCAGAGACACAATAACAATAGTCACAAACTGTCAGTGTCACAAAGCAATGAATATGAATGTTTACTTGATTAGTTGTCTTACACTTGTCAATACTTGTCATAAGGTGTCAGATATAATGTCAATGTCAGAAGTGTATTATATACTTTTTGGTGTGCTCTATGGCCTCTATGGATGTAAAGTCATTTTGAACATGTTTTGAACGGGATTAACCGTTTATTATAATTTTTGAAATATCTAATACTAGCCGTTACCCGCCCGCTTCGCGTGGCATAAAATACATGCCAAGTAAAAGAAATATTAAATTGTGTTATCTAGCTGCCTAATTATTTATCATGAACGGATTTTACGAAATCAACACACCGTTAACTACTTAGGGTCTTATCGATTTATATGAATTAAAATAATAAATAATATTTACATTATTATTTACAGTATTATAATTATTTATAATTCATTGTAATAAAATAATCTTTTTTTTTTATTTTATGACAGAAATCTTTCCATCGAGCCTTACATGACGCCTTTACGTTTTTTTATGAATTTATGAAGATAATGGAGAAGCAAGCAAGCAAGATGGGACTTCGTACCCACCGGTCTCTCATATGCCGCGTCTGCGTTTGCAATATGGGGGGTGGGTAGGGATTATTCGGGTCTCGAGGGTACCCTCTTTGCCCGGGCAAATTCTCAAGGGAGTGAATACCCCCCGGATTTTTAATATTCTTTCATAATAATATAATATTATTAAATAATATTATAATATAATGAGACAACATTAAAATTATACCAACCCCGCTGTTTAGCGGGGGGTACGGAACTCGGTCAAGTTACCAAGCCAGCAGTCCCCCTCCTGATGGTCGGAGGGAGGAACCAACCCTGGGAGCTCCCGCGGGAGCGGCCGCCCCTCAGGTGGTCGATCGTGAAGGGGCGCGAACCCCTTTAGGTGGGAGTGTGGTCCAGCCTCGGCCCGCTCGTACATCGAGCGAGCGAGGCGAACCACAAACTCCTCCACGGACTGCATTTTAAGGTCGCGCTCCAACACGTCGTTCCTGACGTAGCGACCCGCCCCCGCGATCGCTCGCAGGGCTAGGTTTTGCTGCGCCTGAAGACGCTGCCGGTTCGACCTAGAGACCAACGCGTACCATGCCGGCGCCGCGTAGGTGAGTCGGGAACGAATGTAGGTCTTGTAGATACCTAGTTTCGTTCGTAACGGTAACCTGGATGTAAGCACCGGCCGGAGCATCGCTCGGGCCACTCGGGCCTGGTGGATCGAGTGCTCCACCTGCGGGGTCATACGCAACGAGCGATCGATGCTACATCCTAGGTATTTAACTTGGGTCTGCCAAGCCACCTCCGTTCCCCGGAGACGTAGCGGCGACGGCATGATACGCTTGCGGCTGAAAAGTATTGCGACTGTCTTACCGACGTTGACAGCCATGCGCCACTTATCAAGCCACATAGGTAATAGGTCGAGCAGGCGCTGCATCCTGGCGGCAGCTAGCTCTGCTCGGCGGGATGACGCGAAGTACGCACTGTCGTCTGCGAACAACGCGAGCATAACGTCCCGTTCCCATTCCTCCAGGTGACCGCGAAGGGTGGGAACGTCGTTGGTGTATAGCGAGTAGAGCCACGGCGAGAGGCAGCTCCCTTGCGGCACCCCCGCACATATGGGCCTAGGGTCTGAGGCGACGTCCTCAACCGAAATATAAAACTGCCGCTCACTTAAAAACGATGCTATCAACCGTGTCAGTCCCGCCGGGGCAGGTGTATCCATCATTTTGCATATGAGCCCACTGTGCCATACACGGTCGAACGCCTTCTCGATATCGAGAAAGACGCCGACGGTGTGACGGCCGTAATTGAGTTCGGATGCCAAGTGATGGATAACCCGCGTGAGCTGTAGCGTTGTAGAGTGGCCGGCGCGGAATCCGAACTGCTCGTCCCTTATACTAAGGAACGGGCGCAGTCGTTTCAACGCCAGCCTCTCAAACAGCTTGGCTGTGGTTGACAGCAGGGTTATGGGGCGGTAGCTACCCGGGAGACGGCGGTCTTTCCCCGGTTTCGGGAGGACGATTACCTTCCCTAGTTTCCAGATGGTCGGGAAATGGCCGGTGCGGAGAATGCCGTTGTAGACCCGGGTCAAAGCGACCAGGGCCCCTCGGGACAGCATACCAAGCGCCATGTTGGGGATCCCGTCGTGGCCTGGTGCCTTACGCCTGGGTAGGCGTGAGGCCGCCTTCCTTACCTCTGTGGGAGAGATAAACTCAATCCCTTCGAGTGCCGGTGTCGGACCCCTAAGGAAATCCCTTACTCTACCCTCTACCTGCTCATGGTGCGCGAAGACGTACGGTGCGGGTGGGTGCGGTGAGAATTGCACTTGCATGTACTCCGCAAGCACCTCCGCGCGGTCCTTTGCTGCGTGGACCCGCCGCCCCTCGCCATCTAGGAGGGGGGTGACGGGGACCTTAGCTCGAGTCAGTTGTCTGTTCAAATGGTGAAGTGACGTCTGCGTCTCGCTCGCCTGGTCGATCCTCATCTCCCAAGCGGCACCCCGCAGCTCCGCCATCTCAACAGACAGCCGCTCGGCCAACGCATTGAGGTCACGCTTGACCCGGGGGCATCGGGTGCGCGCCCAGAGCTCACGCAGTTTGCGCTTTTTAGCGAGAGCCTCGCTCAGACGAGCTGGGAGAGGTGTTGAGTAGCGACCCGTCTCCACAGGGATCTGGGTGGTCGAGGCCGCCAGGGCATTTTGTATAGAGGTTTGTAATACCTCGGTGGCGGCCTCGATCCCCTGGGGTGAGGAGAGTGGGCCGCTGAATTTAATAGTTGGTAAAAAGTTCTTAAATTTTTCCCAGTCCGTCTTACTGCGGGCTCTGGGGGGCTCTACACACGCCGCCCCTATACCAAGCGTGACCAAGATGGGCAGGTGTTGTGTGTCTAGGTCATACAACACCTCCACGTGGACTGGACACGGGAGGTTCTTATGAAATACTATGTCCAGGACATCAGGACGGTGGGACTCTACCGAGGGGATATGGGTGGGAGCCTCGGGCCCCTGTACCTCATACCCTTTGGCCTCGGCGTCTAGGTACAGCTTCCGTCCCACGGGGCTGATGACTCTAGAACCCCACGCCAGATGTTTTGCGTTGAGGTCACCAGCCACCAAGGTCGGAGCACCACCGTCCAGGATGTTGTGGATGTCCTGCGGGTCAAATTGGGGACCTGGCGGGCGATATGCCGCGTAGAGACGCAGCTCTCCTTCCGCCACTTTAAGTGCGACCCCTATAGAGCGCGTACACTTAAAGGGCGGTAGTGACAACTCCTCGTGTATTACGTCGTGACGGACCGCCACCGCGGTGCCCCTGTAGGGGAGCCCCTCTGGTGTGGTCTCATCTCGCCGGTACACGTGGAAGTTGGGCAACTTCAGGTCGAGGCCTGGCCTCAGCTTGGTCTCGCCCAGGAGCACGACATGTATGTCCTGCTCGCGTGCGAGACGTCGCAGCGCGCTCAGGTGGGATTTAATCCCCCCTGGATTCCAGTACAGCGCCCTGAGAGACGCCGCACTGGACTCCAAGGAGGTCGGACACGATCCTACGCACGGCCGTAACAAGGTCCGGGTGCTGGGCCACTGCCTCACAGATTGCCTGTGCGGCTGTGATGAACACATCTGCGGGCGTGTCCAGCCCGAGGGCCCGAAAGGGCCGCGCGGCGGGGATAGGAGTCTGGGAGTGACGGGGGCGGGGGGTGGGGGGTTCTGTTACCTCGACCCTTGGCCGCCTCTGCGGTCCCTGTCGGCTAGTGCCCTCCACGACGACAGTCTGGGCTGGGGGATGGGCACGGACGGGGCGTGGTGCGGGCTGACGCGGCGGCCGTGCCGGCGCCGCCGCGGACTGCTGCGTCTGCCTCGGCGCCGGCCGTGTCACCGGCGTGGGGGCCACTGCCACGGCTGGATGCGTCTCGGGTGTTGGGTCGGCTGCTATGTGTTGGGGGGTCGACTCAGCAAGTGGAACCTGCCGGGCCGCCGCCCTCAATCTTTTGCGCTTCTCGCGACGACGCCTGTTAACAACGGCATGCCGCCCAGGCGCCGGCGCGTTTGCGGGTGCCATCAGAGATGCACCAGTCGTGCCAGCATACTCCTCCACGACGCGCACTTGGTTCCCCATAGCAGCGGTGGGCGCTCGTCCTCTGGCAGGGGGTACCTGGGGAGGGGGAGCAGCGTTCCGCGCTTGGCGTATGCCGGGGATTGGGGGTCTTAGGTGTACGCTCCTGGCGCGCGCCACCTTCCTCAGGACCGGGCATCGCCTATCGTTGGCGTTGTGCGGCCCCTGACAGTTGGCACACTTGCCGGGAGCGTCTCGCGGGAGAGGGCACTCCCGGGTTGCGTGTGCCTCCGCGCACCGGACACACTTAAGGCGCCGGAAGCAGTTGTATGAGGAGTGGCCGAAACCTTGGCACCTGTGGCATTGCGCCAAGCCGCTGCGGCCCGTCCACGCCTCAACAACCACCCCCGGCATATAGAGTAGCTCGTTGACCCTATAGAGCCTAGCGAGCTCCTCCTGCCCCATGTGGTCCAGTTGCACGTGGAACACGCAGCCGGGCCTACCCTTTTGTGGTGGGATGTGGGTTCCGAAGCGTACAGGAAACCCAAGCCTCCTGAGCGCCTCACACACCCTCTCCGGGTTCGTATCCCCGGGTAATCCACGCACGGCCACCTTAGTGGGGCGGGATTCCCTCGGGGTGTAACAGAACCAAGAGAGGTCCGGCTCAGTCTCCGAGAGGGCGGTCAGGAAGGCCTGGATTATCCTGTATTCTTCCGGGGTTCTGGGGAGGAAGCGTATTCCCCGTCCATAGGGTCGAGCGCTAGGCGCCCGGCCCAATCGAGCGTGCAGCACCTCAAAGTGCTGCACCCAATTAGGCATCCGCTCCACCACTATGGGCGGATACCCTTTGGCCCTGTCGTCGACTCGATCACCGCGGGACTCACCGACGACGGATGAGGGCGGCGCTGCACCAGCAGCCGCCATTGGGGGTGGGGTAGGAGCGGCGCTCTGTGGCGCCTGCGCCGACGCTGCCGCGGCATATGAGTGCTCTCGTCTCACTGCTCCTGGTGAGACTGGGCTGCCACTAACCCTGTCCCTATCGGCTTGCATATTTAGCCCTACAGGGGAAGGAGGGCGTGAGGTCGGTGCGGGAATGGCTAGGTCCGCGGGAGCCTCGTCGTGGCCCGGCGACGACAGCGATCGCGACGCTATCGCCGCGTATGATGTGCTGTCGAGGCCGGCCTCGACGGAAGGCGCCCTCGGGGACGGAGGGGATGGGGAGGGGGAGTGCGCGGGGGACCTAAATATCTGCACAGCAGCAATGTCTACCACAGCCTCTACTTCCTCCACGCTATCCTCAAATTCTTCCGATGAAGAAGTGGGTATATGCTCTTTTAAGGTCGGCACCTTCGCAGGTGGCTCTTGGGGCGAGTCGGAGGGCGAGACCCGTCTGGGGATCTTACTCGCCCTCCGAGGCGGCGATGGAGGTGCCGCAGGTGTCGGCTCCAATGGGTCTAGGACCGGTATGTCCTGTTCGGTTCCCGGGGGCAAAGGCACGTCGTCTTCCTCCTCCTGCCGGGCTCCTATGGAGCTTACTCGGCTGGTGGTGGCGGCGGCGGAGCCTCTCCGAGCCCCCCTTCGGCCCCTGCTCACCACAACCATGGTGTGCGGGGGTTCCTCTGCTGGTCGAGGCAGTTCACTCCGGGGCGCGAATATGTCGCGCACCGTGAGGCGTCCACCCTCGTCCCTTTCGAGGCTTCGCGGGTTCGCGCCGGGTGACCGGCGCGCTCCCTCCTTGCTCTTCTCCCGTCGCGCGGCCATCCCTACCGGGGGAAACGCGCTTGTGCGGAGCCCAGTAAGGCGCCAGCGACGACGGCGGATTTAAATACGCGCGGTCACTCCGGCACTCGCACCCTTTCACACACGAAAGGGACGGGTGTACGGAGACACACTATGGTGTGTTCTCTCGCTCGCACCCCGAAGTGAGACTTTCGGAGGGTACTTACAAAAAGTTGTTCCGGGGGGTACTCGGAGGCTCTTTGTCCGGCTTAGAGGGCTTGGTTCCTTTTGAAATTGGTGCACTGCAATCCAATGTTGCACTGCAATCCAATAAAAGGCATCCAATAGCACTGCAATCCTGACTAGGGCACTCTTTGTGACACACTCGGCACTTAACTATTGCAGTAACAAAAACTTCGTGGGCGTTCGAGAGACGCGGTGTTCAATGGAGAAGCTGAGTAATGAAAAGGTTCAAAGAATGGTCAAGCAGCAACAGTTAAAAGCCGAATGGAAAAATAAAAATATTGTAAAAAATTAATTAGTCATATTATTTTAATGTCAAAATTAAAATTTACATTTTTATTTAAAAAAAAAAGTATAAATTTCGAAGTATTTATTCTTGGTTGTTTAACAGGACGAAACAAAAAATCGTTTCAAAATTTGATCTATTCCAGCTGTTAATTAAATATTTTTACTTTTTTTTTATTTTTATTTTACACCGTGCATTTTTTCTAAGGGCATTATTCCCGAACTCTATTCCAGCCTAGTTTCAAAGTTCTAAAATAATTATTATTTACTCTATTCCATAGGAACCGTCCATGTTATATGCGGCCTTACATACAGTGGTTCTTTCCAGGGTAGCTGGCTGGGCGGTTAGAGCTCCCATTCTTGCTGCCCGCAACTCCCGAAGTCCCCCTTTAGTCTCGTACGACAGGCAGGGGATACTGTAGCCCTGTTCTAGCCCAAAAATTTTAATCCAAGGTCTATGTGTCTATCACATAACCATCACTAATCCACGCATAACCACAACCATACCCCACGGCAGGACAAAATGTTGGCACGCAGTGAGTCCAAAGTAGTTGCGATGGACCTAATCAGTATACCAAAATTACGCATTATCATATATGAAATTTGCACCCGTCCACGTTGTCGTGTATTTGTCTGAATAGACGTTATCTGAAATTTTACGTTTCTAACTTCGAACTTAAAAGATTCCCGTATATATACATATAACACTTCTTTTACCTCCTTAGTAGAATTTCAAAAACATTCCTATGTACATATGTATCAATAAATACTTTATCATCAAATTTCTGAAAGCTAATTCAACACCTGCGGTCGGCAAGCCGACACCCACGGGTGGTGTATGGCCCGCGACTTTTCCTTGTGGCCCGCGGGTCTGCGCGTTACTACATAATAATTTACCAAGTGCAAGTCCAACCCGCACCTTGAGCATTCCGTACAACTAAAATTTTTATTTACACATTTTGTGAAAGTTTCAACTGTCTACTTCTACCGGTTTAAAAGTTAGTTGGAAAAATATCGAATAGCAGTTTGTTGTATGGGGACCCCTTTTTTTATTTTTAGTATTTGTTGTTATAGCGGCCACCGTTATGCATCCTCTGTAAGAATTTCAAATGTCTATCTATTACGGTTCCAGAGATAGAGCCCTGTGACACACGGACAGACGGACAGACAGTGAAGTCTTAGTAATAGAGTTCCGTTTTTATCCTTTATGTACGGAACCCTAAAAAACCGTCGATGTGCACTTCAACACGCGTAATACATTCCCATGTTAAAAATATATGTTACGATGGCCCGTGGAATTTCACCCTACACTAAACCTCTCTGCACTCTGTTCTTTTTCCAGACACGCCATAGGAAGTAACTTCAACAACGGTTTTTAAAGAATCTTCCTTTACTTATAGGTTTCTAAAGGTGGTAGAACCCTTTGTGGTTCGACTCCGGCGGCACCACCGCCACACCTATTTCTACCTAATAACAGCAGTGTTAGGCGCTGCTGTGTTCCGTTTTTAAGGGTGTGGTAAGGGAGACAGACTTTTCCGAGGCGTTCCAACTTAGTCCTCAGGGGTAGCGGCGCATCTGTGGCTGACCTCAGGTAGGAATATCTAATCCTATCTGGGGTTGATTACAGATGTCCATAGCCACTTACCATCAGGTGGACTGCATGCTCGTCGTCTACTTTTATAGTATAAAAAAAATAGTACCCTAATGGTGGTTGATTGTTGAGTTGCTAAAATGCTGAAACAGATGTGTAAACAGAAAGGCATAATGCATACACCCTTCTATAGCAGTCTTAAGGGTTAATCTAAAAATCTAAAAAAAACCGTGACTCAGATGCTTCATTGATTGTAATGATAATTTTTCATAGTGGTCGCTCCCGAATTAACGGAGTTTGAAATGAAATTCCAACCCCCATTTAACGACCTTAAGGGATGATTTTTCAAAAATAATGGTATAGGTGTTTAATTATTTTCTATCGAAAACCCAAATACCGATTTTTATACAGTTTACATTAAAACTGGAGGACTTTCATACAAACTTACAACCCCTATTTTACCCTCTTGAGGGTAGATTTTCCATAAATGGTGTTAAAAAGTTCTATTATTTCTAACAGGAAAGCCAAATGCAAGTTTTTATAGTCCTTGCTTCCGAATTAACGGAGTTTGAAATAAAATTCCAACCCCCATTTAACGAACTTAAGGGATGATTTTCCAAAAACAATGAAATAGATGATTAATTATTTTCTATCGAAACCCAGATACCGATTTTTATACAGTTTACATCAAAACTGGGGGACTCTCATACAAACTTACAACCCTTATTTAACCCAAATAAGGGTTCATTTTCTAAACGGTAGAATTATAGTTCCACTGTAGCTAACCAGTGAGCCAATGGCTAACTTACATAGTGCTGGCTTTCAAATTGGCAAATTTTAAAATAAGCTGTTAACCCTTATTTTACCAACTTAAGGGTTGATTTTCCAAAAATGGTGAAATAGGTATTTAATTATTTTTAATCGAAAACCTAAATACCGATTTTGATAGCGTTTACATCAAAACTGGGGGAATTCTATACAAACTTACAACCCTTATTTAACCCACATAGGGGTTGATTTTCCAAAAACGGTAGAACTAAAGTTATTTTATATCTAACCAGCAAAGCAATGGCTAACTTTCATAGTGCTGGCTTCCAAAATGGCAAAATTTAAAATAACCTGTCAACCCCTATTTAACCACCTTTAGGGTTGATTTTGGAAAAACCCTTAGATTAGATTTTTATTACTTTAAATCAGAAAGCTAAATACCAATTTTCATCTAGTTTGCTTTAAAACTGACGGACTTTCATATTAACTTCCAACCCCCATTTAACCCCCTTAACGGTGGAATTTCGTAAAATCCGTTCTTAGCTGACCTCTACTCGGTGAAAAGAATATTCCTACCAAATTTCAAGTCTTTAGCTCTAATGGTTCCAGAGATATCGTGATGAGTGACTATATACGTGGAAATCTCTTTTATATATATAGATATTGTTTAGAACCAAACCTTTAGCCTCATAGAATGCAAACTTGACGTACACAAGTTTGTCTTTCGTATTGTACTTTTCTCATTCTACTAGTGTACGAAGGTGTATTATCACTTATCATCATTCGATATTAGAGTTTAAGAAATTATATTACTCCACCAATCCGCTCTGAAATATCGTAGAATAATTTTCAGTTTCTCTTATAACGAGAGACCTGCGCTCAGCAGTGAAATAGAGGCAGCCAAAACCACTACCACTGGACTAAACCTCATTAAAATTTTACTACAATTACTTAAAATAGCTATTTGGTAATACACCAAAATAGTCTGGCATTGTTAATTGAGTGAGAGTAAGGAACTGCCTTGGTAGTTTTAATTACCCAAAATAAAAATAAAGATACGTATCAACAACGACCAAGATAGTGAAAAGGCAAATAAATTATAATAGCTCTTATCTACGGATGAGAGTAACCGCCCGAAAACATACGAATAATGTTTTATATGCTTCTTAATTTTAAGCTTGGGAACAAGTATATGAAGTAATGAATCATAGACTTAACTAACGAATTATCAATAATTGTATTTGTAGGTAATGGAGATGGGTTATGTTAAATAAAAAAATATATACAAAGTTTGTACAATTTATTAAATTTAATTGTAATTAATACAGATTTAATTTGAAAAGATAAAGTTTACCATTCTGGTATTTAAAATATGTTCTGAGTATTTACAGACTGACTTATATTATAACTACTTTTGAGATACTTTGTAAAAATATCCACATTTTTTGCTGTTAATTAATTTTATCAATCGGACAATTTAATAATAAAATTCATTATTTAATAACAAACAAAATAAATATTTCGATAGGAGAATTACAAATTTTACGTATTTACAATGAGTTGTTCCTTCGAAAAAGAAAATGTAATTGAATACCTCAAAACTGTGCTCAATATTTATAAGGTGCTCTCCTGAATATAATATTTTTTTATGCGAAAAGTATCATTTTACACATTTTCAAATGTTATAACATATGTAAAAATAATTAACTTATTATACCTTTGTCTTGACTTAAAGGAACAAATAAAAAAATAATCTTAAAAATATTATAATAGAATGCAATGATCTAGCACCTCCATCCGAAGACTACTATTTGTATAAGCCCTGATATTCAAACAATATCGTCAGTGTTTGCAAAAAAATATGAGTCCGTTAATTCAATATGACACAGTGACTGGTTTCCACGATTAACTAAAGACAGGACCTAATGTCCCTAAACACGCTGGCATTAAGACCCAGTTATAGTTATCGCCAAAATGCTAGTCCACTCTCAAAGTTGTTCCGAGCAGGTTAGTCATACAATTTGCTATGACGACGCAATACATTTCTATATTCAGAGCGGTCTAGTAGTTTTACGCGGACTATACCAGTCTATAATGACGATGAGCTGTCTTAAATGAGCGTTAGTTTTATAGGTATATTCGTATTTTATACTCGACCCGTGGGGTCATACGCAACGAGCGTCTATATAATAATACGTTACATTCGAGGTACTTAAGAGCTGCCAAGCAATCAATATTCCATGAAGTAAAGTAAGCACATGTTGATCGTGTGATACTATTTATCGTCATCGGGCAAGCCCGAGGACAAGTCCTCGAACTAGTTTTGTGACCATTTAGTTGTAAAACTACAGGCGCGATCTAGGAATGGAAGATATGCTACAATCGCAGTATTTTGTGTTATTGCACGTATCATTCGATATAGCTAGGCAAACCGCGTTCAATTTCTAACGGACTAGCAAGAAAGTGTCCCCGGCGGGTATTACTGAGCTATAGTTCTGAACAAAAAAGTCCAGCAAGATTTCATTGTTATAAATTGTTTACGAGCCGTATATAAATCTGTAATGATTAATGACTCTGATCAATATCTAATTTATTATACCATCGGAGCGGTAGTAGTTTTGTGTCATTAGTAAATAACAAAAAGTGCTTAGAATAACATCTGAGATATATAATCGTATTTAAAAGTTTTATGCAGATCTAAAATTGTAATATTTACAGGTATTTAAATTACGTATGTATAAACAATATGTCGGTTTTATAACCACGGTTCCTATCTAAATATTTTATATTTTCTTCTCTTCATATAAGAAACCGCCACAAATAATATTAATATTACTTACCACTAAATCGTATTAAAGTCAAAGTTAAGTCGAAAAAATTTAAGGTTTAAAGAGATAAGACAATATTTAAGACTAATTTAAAGACGGAATTAAATTTGCAATTAATATAAGTGCCATCATCATACTATTTGAACCGAATAAAAATTACTAGCATAATGAGAAATCACAAATATTCTTAACTAATAGCCATAAGTACTAAAAAAATGTACTTCTTATTCTATAAGCTTAAGATTCATAATAATATTATAAACTTTCTGCACTTGCACTCACAACCACAATATAATAAATTTTAAATTTACATCGAAACATTCGTTGTGAACCACAATACTCGCATCCATCTTAAACACAGCTGCAGAAATTGTAAAAGGATGATTTATCATAAGGATACACAGTCATCGTATTGGAGTCACGAAGCACCCTGTATAAATTTAGGCCTTAATAATGAATAAAGGCGAATCGAAATGGGAATTCAACTTCATGGCACCTCGCACAATAAATGGACATCACTCTTCTTAAATGTAAAACATTTTTTTTCAACATTAAATATTAATTTACCACAGCCCCGAGGAAGGACTTTAATACAATTTAATACTTAACTAACATGACACATTCGAGAACGCAGAACATCTGCGATAGAATTTCTTTGGATTGGCACACACACACTCAACCACAAGGAATAGTTTGAAAATACAACATTAATCTTATCAAATTATTTGACGATAAAAAATAGTTATCAATGTGTTACGTAATATTTGCGGGCGTGTGTGTCGCTATCTATTCAGTCATGTATCGTTTTTCAGTCGCGTTACGTCATAACGTGACAACGTCGAAGTACGTTATGTAACTTTACACTTGTTCCGATTATTTGCCTAACAATCGACGTCGGTTCCACTACTTCACAATCAGAAACCCGTGCACGCTCGCTAGGAACTTGTCGAAGTTGTCTTGAAAGCGTATCTTGTGGGTCCGAAGGCCATCGAATAGAACCCCGTTGGTTAGAACACCGAACGCTTCTTCCAATCGCGGTACGTTAGCGGGATCGTTGACAGCGAACGCCTCGATTAATTGTCTGGCTAATCCCTCTAATAATGCAGGTTTTACGCATGTCAACGCGTAAATAGCCGCTCCAGCCGCTGGTATCGAATCCGGTGGGATTTCCATCTTAATTATCAGCATCAGTAGCAGCTCAGCTAAGCTTAGGAGGGATATTGCGTAGGGGTTGTCATCCCCCAAGGTTCGCACCTTGTTCGATAGCCCCACTATTGTGTCGCAGCATAACGTTGACACGTCACACGACACCGCTGTAAGACCAACGCGCAAAGCGGTCACCACCATATTGAAATCAGTGATTGGTAAGCTTGTTAACTGAAAGAGATATTATATATTATTTAAAACAATATAAGTAGGTATAATGTAAGTAGTAAGTAGGTATTACAGAAAAACATTATTTAGATTCTAAGGTTCAATTCAATTTATTTTTTATGTTTTCTCATTTTAAAGCATGTATATTGTAAGTATGCTGTTCGTAAGTGCACATGCACCCTACAATAAAATCTTAAGCATACCTGATCCGTGGTATCCAAGTCGCGTATCATCCTATAGGCGTGGTGGGCCAGACTGGGTAGCGCCAGTAGCGAGGGCGTGATGAGCGGCAACAGGATACGCAACCCTCGAGCGCACGTGTCACCCACACCCCGCTCCGCACCGCTCCTGCCTATGCTGCATATCAGCTCCATCAGAGCGCAAATGTCCTGGAAGATCATGTATAATTGGTATTTGTCTACGACCAAGTTTATTGATATTGATTTTTGAATTTTTAATATGCACCTAGCTTTCAACTAATCACATTAGTCTTACATTCTTAATTTTTTTGTTCTTAATTTAACCATCCAAGTAATCATCCAACATATTCATATTTACACAAAGTCATGTATAAATAAACGACTGTCAAGTATAAAAAAACTAGATAAGTTTAATATAACTGTTTGTAGCATGAAATATTTTAATTGATAACTCTATTAACTATATGTTTAATTTCAACATATTTATTTTATAGAATTGATACTTAAATGTAGAAATGTATATTTAACATCTTAGTTCCATTCTCACCTCATATGCTTCCTCTTCCGCATCTTGTGGAATACTTGAAATCTTCCCCGAATTCCATCTGAGATATACTTCGAAGGTGGTATTACACACCTCTAGGAACCTAAAACCAGATGTATAACATACAAGGTGATGATAAAAAAGAAAACTACAAAAAGAAACAGGTATAAAATGATATGTAATAGTGATTTATGAGTTAGTGCAGAGGTCGGCAACCTGCGGTTCGGCATATGCGGCTATTTCGATGTGAAGCTGCGGCTCTTTAGTTCCATACGCAAATATGATTTAATTATTTAAAAAAATTGTTTGTAGTTACATTGTTTAGTAAACTATTTTTTTTATTTGAATAACTATGCAAATGGCTCTGTTGATTAATGCATTTGTTTGCTCCATTATCAGACCATTTAGTTGTTTTTTTTTTTTGTTTAAAAACACCTTATTTATGCATGTACTACATATTTACTATTGAAATAATTTTGTGACTCTTTAAAAACTTTAAAATTTTGTAAATTGTAATTTTTGACTCTTCCGACTCAAAAGGTTGCCGACGCCTGAGTTAGTGACTAATGCAAGTTATCCCATGTAACAAAACAATATAGAACATATTATTTTAAGTAGCAGAGATCACTTGACATTGAACACCATACTTCTTTGCTACTTAATCGTTAAAAAACTTACTTATTAACATTTTGCGGTTGAACAGAGTGCAACATTCTCTTCGCGCTTTTGGCTAGCAGGTTCAAAGCGGGCAACACCACTCCCGGGTAGTTGTGATATCTGAACAGGATGCCGGGTATCTTGTCTAACGCACCGATCAGCATCATGAATTGTTCGTCCATTGTGCCCACCTAAAAATATAATATTAATGATATGTGAGCATGTTTGGCTTCAAGGACAACAAGACGTGACAATATTGTTTTTTTTATTACAAGGTCTGTACAATGACCATTTTCAGCATTCATTTTATTTTATATTTTAGTCCACTGTGCTTGTGTGTGTATAGGAAGGACTCTCGGTCATATAAGTCTCCTAAGGACAAATATTTGCCATTAACGTGTATAACAAATAATCATGAACGATTGAAACTGGAAGGCCAAAATAAGCCCACTCCCATTGTGCTTGTACAATGACCATGTTTACGACCAAAGCAATATTTTTTACGTTTACAGCCTTCAATTGACACAAGCCAGGTGACAAATAAAAAACATATTGTACAAAATAAACTTCATATATTGTAAGAACCGCTACAGTACAATTTCAGATGACATACACAATTACGATTCGCTACCGTCACAAATACAACCGAAAAAACTTTAATAAAGAAAAATAAATCTGTTTGACATTTTTTGTCAAAGTTACTGTACTTTGTCCTAACAGTGAGTCAATAACTAATACGCGTTTGCAAAAAATAACTATGACAACTAGTACAAGTATAGTAGTTATAGTACGTTTATATTCATCATCGTAGTCTCGCTTTTAACATGCATTAATCGTATTACATGGTCCACTTGTCATGGATAATAGCCGTGAAATCGCATACCGTGGTTTCAGGTAACGCCAAATAGAGGCGCTGTATATTTTTAACGATACAAATACCTTTCCGAGTGGTTCAAGCTAACAGTTAATATCAAAAGAGCTGAATGCTCGTTTCTACCTACAGCTTTTTCAACATATAAATACTCGCCGAGCAAATAGGCGCGAATACATGTGTATAAATAAGCTACAGAGGTGATTCGGTACTTGTCAATTCTTGTCAGTTCTCTATTAAGTGTAGAACTTTTAGTGCGAATCAAAGGATTATGCATTCTTCATTCGTTCGCGGCGTTTACATTTTGAAGGTGGTAGAACCCTTTATTGTTCGACTCCGGCAGCACCATCTCCACACCTTATAACAGCCATTTCTGCCTTATAACAGCAGTGTTAAGCGCTGCTGTGTTCTGGTTTGAAGGGTGTGATAAAGGAGACATACTTTTCCGAGGCGTTCCAGCTTAGTCCTCAGGGGTAGCGGCGCATCTGTGGCCGACCTCCGGTACGAATATCGAATCCTATGTGGAGTCGATTACAGATGTCCATGGACGGCAGTAGCCACTTACGATCAGGTGGATTGCATGCTCGTCTGCTACTCCATATTATAAAAATACTCCCTATTGTACGACAACTAGTTCATTGTATCTAAATTTCGTATAAAAGTCAACCAACCTCATGCACGCCCTCCGTGAGTCCGATAAAGCAGTCGAGCGTGTCCGCGAGCATCGTGCGCACGGGCTCCGTGTCTGACTGCATGTTCAGGATGTTGTTCAGTTTGTCTTGCAACGCTACTGTACTCCCTAGGAGCCGGTTGCGAGCTTCACCTGAAACGACATTTAATTTAATACGAGATATCCCTGCATCATCAACCCATTACTATCCCACTGCTGGGCACGGGTCTCCTCTCAGAATGAGAAGGATCAGGCCATAGTCCACCGCGCTGGCCAAGTACGTATTGGTAGACTTCACATACCTTTGAGATTTTTTTTATATCTCTCAGGTATACAGGTTTCCTCACGATTTTTTCCTTCACCGTTTTAGCAAGTGATAATTAATTTTCTAATAGGCGCATAATTTCGAAAAATCAGAGGTGGGATTTGAACCTCGGAGCCCCTCGATCGAGAGGCCGAGTTTCTTAACCACTCGGCTATCCCTTATTAGTCAAAGAAATCAAATAATTTGAATAGTGATAAAACCAGTAATAGCCGGGATCTTAACCAGTGTCATTGCATACCCAAATACCGCGACAAAGTCACATTGACTTTTGAATGGAAATTAAATACTACAATTATTATATTCTACCCAAAGGACGGATATCGACGTCACTCATCAATAAAGATTATAAATATAAATTACCTTCAGCATACGTCGCAGCTATAGCGAAAGCCCTGTGTAGTTCTTTCCTTAGCTCGCCCGGCAAATTGCTGCCCGCTGCCTCCCACGCCACCAACGCGAGAAACTCCTCACAAGTCGCTAGAGGACTCTGCCTATAAAATTATAAACATAATAATACAGTACAATTAGTGACGATTTTAAAATCAATGTTTACTTTAAAATTATGTAAAGCGATTTCGATAACAATCGAATTGCGACACTGTGCAATTTATGTGAATATAGTAATTGCGTGAAATATACATAATTATGCGAATTTTCAGTATGAATTATGGAAGTGTACATAATAATTACGTACGTGTATTTGGTGAGCAAATGCAGCTGCAGTAGATTCATAATTGCATATTCAGGTGGTGTAAATCTGTTGTGTGCATCTACGTGTTTGCACATTTATGCATACTTGTGTGTGTTTGTATCCTTCTGTCTGTCTGTCTCTCTGTGTGAGTGTTAGTGTCTGTGCGTATGCGCGTGTGCGGGGACGTGTGTGTATGTCATTCTCTGGGTGTGTGTGTGCGTGCCTGCCTCTGTGTATGTGTGTGTGTATGTGTAACTCTGAGTGTGTGTGGGCGTGTGCACGTGCCTCTGTGTATATGTGTGTGTATGTGTAACTCTCTTGGTGTGTGTGTGTGTGTGCGTCTGCCTCTGCGTACGTGTTTGTGTATAATATGTGCCTGTGTGTGTGTGTACGTGCGCGTCTGCCTCTCTTTCTCCGCGCGCGTGTGTGTGTAGGTGCACGACTACCTCTCTCTCTGCGCGTGTGTATGTGGGTGTGTGTGTGCGCACTGACTTGTGGTGGTGGTGCGCGAGCGCGGCGAGCAGCTGCAGCGCGTGCGCGGCGGCGGCGGGCTGCGCGGCGAGGTGCCGCAGCGCGGCGGCCGCGCGCGCCGCCAGCCGCGCCACCGTCCACGCGGCGCCGCGCGAACCCGTGCCGAACGCGCACTCCACCACCGCTGACATCTGGACACGGGTTTAACATAATAACATAGATAAGTATAGATATCTCACCGCTTTGTAATTGAAGGAAGCCATTAAATGGCTTAAACGGCTGACAATTCCGTCAGCCATTTAATGGCTGACGGTGATGGTGATGGCTTCATGGTGTAGTGTAGAGAGTTCCTTCAAAAGGTACCCGACGACGTGGGAGCGACGCCAGGTTATGTGGGATTTTAACCGCACTAAAAGCCCCCCGGTGGCCGTCACCAACACTTGTTGCAGATATCCGGGATCTCCGAAGGAACACAACCGGAATCCTCGTGGCGCGATGCCCCGATCGGGCTCTGCCCTGGGGGGAGTAGTTTTCGCTCCTCCCACACCATGTAGTGTTTATGACGGTATGCGACCACACATACCGCCGTCCTTCCCGAGGTCGCTTAGTGGTCGGTTCGACTTCCCACTCTTGCCGCCCGCAACCCCAAAAGCCCCCTTTTAGTCGCCTCTTACGACAGGCAGAGGATACTCTAGCCCTATTCTAGTCCCGGAACTATAGGGACAAAGACAGACCGCCTATTCAGTCTTTAACCTAAGCGCACAATGGGACCCCCAGCCTATTCGCTTCCACGATCTAAGATTTACATTTAAGTTATTTTTTCCTATATTAAATTGTTAATCATTCGCTGGTCGATGGCAATTTTTCCTTATATTATTTCTATACCATCACTTCACCGATATCTGTTAACGCTACCATCTTATCGCTTAAGCTTTAGTTGCTGATTCTGATTAAGTAACATAAATCTGAGAGCACGGTAGTGCCCCCGCAAAGTCGAACATTCAATTTGTCTAAGCCTAAAAAACGCAAGAAAATCATTTTTTTTTTAATTTATTATTGTTTACAGCAGTTAAAAACTTAAACATAAATAAATAATACGCCAAACTACAAATACGACTTCTGTACCATTTTTTCAATTAAAATTCATAACTTCTTTCCCTTTTGCACTTACTATGTACTTAACAGAAAAAATATCATCATAAAATATAATAAATAGTGACATCCTCACCTCAGAATACATTGAGGGTTGTGACATCAAATAGGAGTTAGCCCATATCTTCAACAACCACGACATAGTGGCGGACAGTTCTGGACTGAAGACTGTTCCAAGACCGGCTTCCAACGCTGCGCTCTCCCAAGCACTTATACGGAGAATGAGACCCACCAATCTGTTGGACAAATATTATAATGTAATAGATGTAGCATGCAATCTATATGGTTTTGATGTGCAACCCATCTGCTATAGTATACCGCGCTGACAAGTTGGTAGACTTCACAGGGCTCCACACATCATTAAACCTTCTTCTAAGCGCCCTCAGATGTGTAGGACTATATTTTCCCACGTTTAAGCATATGATAATTAAGTTATTATCCCCATCTAGGACGCAACGGGGTATGGTGGATGATGTGTTATAGTGATAGAATTGAACTGCTTTTACTGAAGTTTTAAGTTGAAGCATCACTTATTGTATCTGAACATCCTTTAAATTATAATAGTGAAGAACTGCTTCATGGTGTCATTTTGTGGTAGAATAAAAGTCTCACATCCAAAAACTTATACACAAGATGCTTATAATAACATAGATGTAAACTAATGAAATCTTGTTTGATAGTAGCCACATGTGCATGAGTATTAAAATTTGGTCTTCAGGGGTAGCAAGCATTTGTGGCTGAGTCTTAGGACTTCAATCTGAACCAATAAAATTTGATGTATTTATAGATTTCAACGGACTACAATTCCCATTTATGCTCAGGTAAACTACAGGGTCAATCTCAACATAAGACCCAAAATATATTAGTTAGTCATTCTCCACTAGTACTTTTATTTATGTGTCGTTCATCAAAATGCAGTGTCATTGAGCGAAAAATCGGTCAAAACACAATAACAAAAGAAAAAAACAACAACAAAAAAACAAGTAAACAAAACGTCATTTACGTTATTTCGTAGTAGCTTTATCATCATTTTGCACAAAACACGATGATTGAACATTCTTTTATATTTCCCCTGTTTTTATGATCTGTGAACGTCGCATAAAAGTCTCTATATTGTAAATCTCAATTGAAAAAAACATAAATAGAAAAACTACTGAGAAGGTTAATCTTTGTATCCATTGTGACCACAAAGTACCTATTGTGCAGTATTTTCCTCGAACGTTTATAAAAACTAAATAGCTAATAAATTTTCCATTCACCAAAACCGTTATCTATTCTAATATTTGACACTTGACTCTCCTAAAGGTTGCCTCGTGTTTCATTTAATTTATGTACATATTGTGCGGAGTGTACATTATAATATGAATACTCCAGTTAATTTTATATCCGACGTTCAGTATAACAATGTGACAGGAATAGAACGAGAATCAATGGTCTGATGAATGAACCGCAGTGTTTGTAAATAGAGTTAGGTAACACATATTGAATAACCGCGCGATGATGATACTCAACACCAACGTAATAGATAGTGAAACCGCAATCTATTTATAAATAGATCATTAATATCATTTGATAAGGCTTGATTTTGCTTAGTAACACTAGCATTATCATTTCGGTCTCTGTCGGATGCGAGTCCGATGAATCAGCATCGTAACATAACAACAACAACAACAACAACAACATATTCTTTATTTGTACACCAAATATAAGCAACATATAAAACAATACATGAGACAGTATACAAATAGGCGGTCTTATCGCTTAGAAGCGATTTCTTCCAGACAACCTTTGGGATGGAGTTAAAGATATATGAGATCGTGAAAAGGTAGGGTGTACACATACATAAAGAAAGTATATACATAAATACATGTAAACAGCGCAATAGAGGCACAAATGGAAACGTAAGAAGGAAATATGATGTGAGGAAGAAGGGATAAGAGGAAGAAGGAAACCAAGTCAAAGCTGCAAATAATGAGCCTTGACTTGGTTCTTAAAAATATGCAAGGAGCTGGATAGACGGATAGCTTTAGGGAGAGAATTCCAGAGACGGACAGCAACAACAGTAAAGGATTTTTTGTAGAAAGAGGAAGAGTGCATAGGAGTGCTGAGGACGAGGTTATTTGTGGAACGTAAAGAGCGGTCATGGGCTAAGTGGAGGTAATTAAAACGGCTTTTAAGGTAAGGAGGAGAATTCGGGTCAAATAGCACGCGGTAGAGAAGTGACAAAATATGAGCATTCCGACGAAGACGAATGGGGAGCCACTTGAGTAACATAATTTGACGGGAATAATTTTTCAATAAATCTCAAATCAAATTGCTTTTTCATATAAATCATGTAAGTTATACTGCTGATTTCCCTCTCTGCTAAACTTGTGTTGAACACTGGATATGCTAAATTTGGGATAAGCTCGGTCGGTGGGCCAAATCAGTGAAGATCCGGAGAAATCTACGATCCTACAAATGTAGATAATAAGATATTGATTATGTACCTATTGTTTATGCTGTAGGTGACCTATTCATGTACTTTACATACCACAATGATTACTTTTAACTGAGTAGCTGTTAATTACTTTCCTAGGTTTAATTATTTCTTATCTCTCATTTTTTCAATGTTAATTGGTAGTGCAGCCATAACGAAGTCTATTTGGATTTTCATGGGAAATAGATTGATGCATATAGCAATGAAAGGTACATTACTGCAGCAATTGGATAGTCTTATATAAATAAATTTTATGACTTTTACTCGTATTAGTCCTCATACGAAAACCGTTGTGAAATTGGAAGTATGTATATGCTGAAGGCATTTGCAAGGTTATTGTTGTGAAAACATAACAAATTATTATATTAAAGCAAACAATAACAAAATATTAAAATAAAACATGTACATATTTTTAAATAATAATATATTGAGAATAATCGCATATCGAAGGTTGACTGATATAACATATACCTACTATATTAAACTTAACTACATCCTGCCGTTTTATGGTGCGTTCACATTTTCAATTACATATACACACTTAATAGCATTATAAGTGACATTACACTTACCTTTTCCCTGTAACGCCCCTAAATAAGATTAAAAAATACTAACTTTAGTATAGAATCCACATTTTCAGTACTATCGCTCTCGCCGACGAAGTATCGCAAGGAAGCGTCAATGTTCGCGTTCTCCAGGATGCTGAACTGCATCAGCTCCGGCGGTATCGTCACCATCTCGCCTTCTGTGCAGTCCATTGCTAGGAAATGCCCTGCAATACAATTTCATATAATACAATACTATTACTCAATCAATATAATACAATATCTTATATATAAATTTCTCGTGTCACAATGTTAGTTACCATACTCCTCTGAAACGGCTTCAACGATTTTCACCAAATTTTATATGCATATTCAGTAGGTCTGAGAATGTGCTACTATCTACTTTTTATACCCCTAAGTGATAAGGGTTTTTCACCCTTAACATTTTTTTATTTATATAGCAACGCAACGTTTGCCGGGTCAGCTAGTAATCAATATAATACAATACTAATAAAACTGTTTTGGAGGCCCCCATTATCGGGGGCCCGGGGCGAACAGCCCCTTCCGCAATTAAGCCGCTAGAGCTAATACTATTGTAAGATATACAGCGTGAATTTTTAAAACGGGCCTTCAGGGCCAAATCCGAAACTATGAGGATTAGCGAAAAATGCTGAAAGGAGTTACGAGGCCGATTTTGATAAAAACTAAAACTGCATCATTACTTTTTTAAAATAACTTTTTCCCTAGCCGGGAATCGAATGAGTTCATTTTGAAAAAAAATACACCCTCTATATTATTCCACTATCTGATAGTGTTGCTTATAAGGATCAAAATCTGGGAAGTAATGATAAATGACAAACTAAAGGAAAAGCCTCAATTTTAAGAAAATACATATTTTTTTATATTAATTTGGCAGTTAAGTTCCCGCCATTCATCAAATTAAACATTTCGCGTATTAACAATTTGTTTGGCTCAATGTTTCAAATCATTCGAAATGGACGTTATGTTCTTCATGAATTTATATTTTTATGTCCGACTTAGTTAAGGTTACGTTGGTCCCACCATTATAATAGATTTAACGTGCTATGGGCGGAGTTTCGTTTAATACAGATGTAAAATTGACAATTTGCGAGAATGTCTTTTTCGAGTCAAATCCGAGTGATAACTAAACAAAGAGATATAGAAAATTATATTTACTGTTGAAACGTAGTTATAAACAACAAACAATAACAATTTACTATTTAATCAGTTATCTATTTTTATTAAAAAATAAATCCTAAAAACGGCGGTAATTTACTTGCCAAACTATTACTTTCTCATACTAAGCCGTATGTCACGGTTATAACATCGAATAATTAGTTGATTAAACAACAAATTCTTCAATGGTATGTCTTACGTATGTTTCTAAAGAATTACATATAATACATTTGTTATGTATAATCCTTAAGGATTAGTATGGCAATGTATGGAAAAATATGTATTTTCTTCAAAATTTTCCTTTTCCTTTAATTTGTCACATAACATTACTTCCCAGAATTTGATCCTTATAAGCGACACTATCAGATGGTGAAATAATATAGAGGGTGTATTTTTTTAAAAAATGAACTCGTTCGATTCCCGGCTAGGGAAAAAGATATTTTAAAAAAGTAATGATGCAGTTTTAGTTTTTATCAAAATCGGCCTCGTAACTCCTTTCAGCATTTTTCGCTAATCCTCATAGTTTCGGATTTGGCCCTGAAGGCCCGTTTTAAAAATTCACCCTGTATATTCTTTATTACACATCAAAGCAAATATAACAAAAAATAAAATAATAAATATTTAAGGGTACAACATGAATTTTAATCAATAACGTAGGGATCCCTTCCAGACAACCATCTACTTTGTGAGTGAAAGTATTCCCGTTGCAAGACAAATAGGGTAAACAAATGTATATATCGACTTGTTACGTCAATATGTCTGCAGCTTGTGTGGCAAGGTCAGAGTCATTAGGAAAAAAATAGAAGTAAAAACACTCATTATCTATAGATAATAGCGTGTTTTACGTTCAAGTACATGATTTAATTTATGAACCTTTTATTAACCCTTGATCGTAGAGCTAAAATATAAAAAAGTGCAATTTACTTATAAATTACATACTCCAAAGATATAAATATCAATCTCACCCCAACTACGAGTATGTATAAGATTTGTTTGTTATCCAAAAGATAGCATATACTCGTAGCAGGAGGCTTTACCTATTTCTGCCTTATAACAGCGGTGTTAAGCGCTGCTATGTTCTGGTTCGAAGGATGTGGTAAAGGAAACATACTTTTCCGAGGCGTTCCAGCTTAGTCCTCAAGGGTAGCTGCGGATCTGTGGCCGACCTCCGGTACGAATAACTATTCCTATCTGGAGTCGATTACAGAAGTCCATGGGCGACAGTAGCCACTTACTATCAAGAGGACTACATGCTCGTCTAATATTCTATATTTAAAAATATATATATATTTTTAATTAGATTATAGTTTATACATTACATAGCTATAGTTGTTTAATAGTGAACACACCAGTTATCATCAGGATCCAATGTAAGTCTTCGAATAGCGTAACGAGTTGCTCTCCGCCGCTTACAGGTAACTTGCCCATGTGCATCAGTTGTAGTTGTTCTTCGAGCCTAGAACAAAACAATATTAACAGAATTGGAGCAAAGAGAAATTAATAGAACGAACGGATTTAACATGAATAATTTCGACTGCAATCGTCTATATTTCATTGTTACTCACAGGTGAATCTCCACAATAAGGGAAAGCCTACGAAACGCAGCAGTTTTTTCACCACAACTGGGCATATGACTCTCCCCTTATGTAGAGAGACCTGTAGCACATTCCACCCTCTACATCTCCAAAGTTCCTACCTATCTATCTTTAGCTATCTACTCTATCCACTCTATCTACTCTACCCTTTGCATCCCACTACTAGGCATACGTAGAGACCTCACATTAAAAAGACTTATGGCAAAATAATAATCAACCCTTATACCCCACTATTGAACAGTACCCACAAATAGGACCTGTAACAAACTACACTGTTTATGTCCCGATACTGGGCATAGGCCCAAGAGGCTAAAGAGAATTCTGCATCACGCTTTTCCAAAGCGAATTACGTAAAATAAAAAGTTGTTGAGTCTTTTCCCCATACCATCTGGCGTAAATCTTAGGATAAGCCCTGCTGAAAAACGTTTTATTTCGATATCTGTATGTTAAAAAGCAGTGATAGCCTAATGGTTAAGAAACTCGGCCTCTTGATCGAGAGGTCCGAGGTTCGAATCCCAGGTACCTCTGATTTTTCAAAATTATGTGCGTATTAGAAATTAATTATCACTTGTTTAAACGGTGAAGAAAAACATCGTGAGGAAATCTGCATATCTGCGAAATCTTAAAAATAATAGTTTTCAAACGTATGTGAAGTCTACCAATTCGCACTTAGCCAGCGCGGTGGACTATGGCCTAATTCTTTCTCATTCTGAGAGGAGACCCGTGCCTAGCAGTGGGACAGTAATGGGCTGTTAATGATGATGATGATGTTACCTCTTGCTCCTGTCCTGCAGCAGCGTGAACAGCACATGGCAGCAATGCGCCGGGGCCTTCCTGGCGATAGCGCCGATCGTCATTAACACGTTGCTGTGCAGTTTGCGCTCGTCTTCCTCTAACTCCTCCTTGATGTCGTCCCCGCAACCGTCGTTGCTCTCCGTGCCCCTGTGTAACCAACGATCATAGATTAGTAAACATTACTCACTCCCATAGATAAGTATAGATATCTCATAGCATTGTAATTGAAGGAAGCCATTAAATGGCTTAAACGGCTGACAATTCTGTCAGCCATTTAATGGCTGTCATGGTGTAATTTACACGGAACAATGCCGACATGCGCAGTTAAGGCACGAAATCGAAGAAAAAGTGCGAAGAAATATTGTTCCATTCGTAAATGATCTAAAAACTATTTTTTTTTTAATAATTTTCAAACACAAATCAAATCGAATCAAATAGATGACAATCACAATTTCAATTGTCATAGCAGAGATTAGTAAAGATTACTCACTCCTAACCAGAAAATGTATCCAGTTTTGATAATTGAAATAGTTGCGTAAAAAAGTTTTGCCATGTCTCCTCCATGCTAAAATGTCCCTAAAATATTTGAAATACTTATTTATTTATTACTAAGTGACCTGGCAAACTTCGTACCGCCTCAGAATCTATTTATGAAATATATTTACTCAACTTTTAAAATAATTTAAAATCATAATACCTTCATTCAATACCTTCATTTACCTTCATTCAATTTCAAGGCGGCAAAGTATCTTTACTTATCAAAGTCAACGAAAATAGCAATTTGTTAATACAAAGATAGATATAATTATCTACGGCATAAACTAGCTATAGTTGCTTTTTGTATATTGAAATAATTTTAAAAGGTCAAAAAGGTAAATTTAAATTTTATTGCCATTTTAATTGCAACAATTATAAATATACAATTTTAATAGGATAGTTTTGTGTAATTACCATAATTTGAAATGTGAAATAGGAATATACCAAGTAAAGTACATTTTCAGAGGTTTTATTATTTAAAAACCTAACTAATTACTTACCTTGTACCATCTGGAGGAGCAAGTCGACATTGTAAGTATGTATTAAATATCTCAATGCAGGGATTTTGCAATGTTTCATTGGTGTAACCATCTGTATCATGTACTATTGAGCTCCAAGTATGAAGAAACTTATTTAGAGATTCCCTCCACACTGTGTCTTCATTTATCTGCAAGTATTTTAAAATAGAATGTATTTCTTACTAGGTACCAAGATAACTTGGTGGATTAATTGGAAAAATAAATTGTCACTTACTCCTTCTTCCACAATAGACCCTCTGATGCAATGACAAGTGTATGTCGTAAGATTTTGGAGGAAAGCAGGTGGCGTTGCTGCTATCATTTGTGGAGAGAAAAATTGTACAAGTCTGCGGTATATGTCTGAAATACCGAGCATTTCTCTCTCCACTGGTTGTATGTACGCCAACATTCTCATGAAACTATTCACATAATTCTCCAAGTACTGTTGCTTGAGATTAGCGGCAGACACTACAACACCGCTCAGACTAGCTAACTGCACGAGGCAAGTCAATGATGGGTTAGCTAAGTCAGGATTTGATCGGACATGCATATGAATCTCGAAGAATAGAGCAATTAGTTCTGGTTGCATTATTGTATCCCTCCAGTTCATGCTTAATCGTAAAGCTGGGGCTGTGTCACTCTCGTATATGGCTTCGAAAGCACCAATCAAGCGTTTAGACAACATTGGTGATACATGACTCCAACATAAAATGGTTTCTACTATCGTTAACAGCTGCTTTGTCAACATTGCTTGGTCGCCTTCTGGACGAACACCTGAACGCACAATCTGTTCCAACACGCTCACTGTGAATCTAAATATTCTCTTCATGTCTATAGCCTCAAATGACTTCTTTAGTCTGAAATGTACCTCCCATATCAGGCCAACATCAGCTGACTTCACTGTGATGGCATACTCTTGCATGATAGCTAAGATTAGTGCACATGCTAACTTTTGCTCATTGATGGGAGCACTGAGGATTAGTTTTTCTAATTCACCAAGCAAAGCTTTTCTTTCTCTACCACTGTCATCGATGCTACCCCTTTTTACTATTATGGCAATTGTCTGAAAGATTAATATAAGAGTCAATATTTGTTATGGAAGTTAACATATGAACACCTAGCTAAAACATAGAAATTAAAAATTTCACTGAAATGAAATAGAATTTTTGTTATTTCATTCCCAAAATACTAATAATAATCAACTGAATAAAATAACGGTTAATATTTCTATTATACATTCAAATATGCCTCGTTTAAGAAGGAACTATATAATTGTTATTCATAAAAATATACATGACTCTTAGTAATTTAACTTACCTGTAACAGCTTTTCTTTTAAGAATGGTGGTGTATCTTTCCTCATTAGATAATTGAGTAAGTATTCCCGCAGTGAGGAAATGTCCTGTTCAGATAGCAAGTTCCATTCCCTTATCAGAGCTGACTTCAGAAGACCAGCAGCCTCAAACAGCACATAATCAGAGGTGGACTTCTCTAATATCTCTCGACAAAGTTGGTATGGGTTTTTCGTGCTTCGGAATTCAAGAAAAACACTCTCTGCTTGATGCCGTTGCTCTGAAGTCACGAGGTTGGGCGGTGCCTACAAATATATTGTTATATTTAAAACTGAACACCCAGCAGTATTTATAATGGATTGATCAACACTGTTACTGTTCCACTAATAGACATAGGTCTCCTCTCTGAATGAGAAGGATTAGACCATAATCCACCGCTCTGTGTATTTTGGTACAATATACGATATGATACTCTGTGTATATCCAAGTGTGTATTGGTAGACTTCATATCTTTGAAAACTATTTTTTTTTATTTCTCAGGTATGCAGTGCTCCTGCAGTTTCTCAGGTTTACTCATGTTGTTCTCCTTCACCATTTAAGCAAGTGATAATTAATTTCTAAGACGAACATAACTTTGAAAAAAATTAGAGTCTGGTGGAGTCTGTGCCTTAGGCTTGGTTGCTTACTGATTTTATCATAAATGATGATGAAAATTCCAACTTCTCTTTATTTAATGCTAAGGATGTCTCTTGTATAGTATGACTTAGGATGGAATTGATTATCAAAGTGGCATAAACCGACAGATCCAGTGCGGCAAACTGGACAGTGGTGTCCCACTGGACTCAAACACATGAGAATTTTATAGCTTACTCATTTCAAATTTAATGCACAATTATAAAGAATAAATATTATAATTTCCTAAAATCTCTAAGAGATTCATTTCACTCTTTTTATGTCTCACTATTGGACACAGACCTCTCTGCAGTATTTCATGAAAATATTAGAAGTCTGCCAAGCTGCAATTAGTACCTAAAATGCACAGTGTAATGACTAATAATTTCTACAAATTGTGGCAGGAATATGCCCAAACATTGGAACAGTAATGTGTTAATGTTATTTAAAATTTAATTACTTATTTAACTAAGGATGGTCAGAGACAACTGTACTTTTAGCGGTTAAATAATGCAAGGAAAAACCACCCTTCCATCCCTTAATAAAACATTGTTTACCGAGTTTCAAACACGAATAAATAAACAGTAAGCAATCACTTAAAATTTTACACTCCGTAAACCTAAAAAAAACATAAATCTGTTGTTATATCTTACCATCAACATCTGGGCCGCTGCTTCCAAGGTTTGGATGGCGGAGTTATCCATTGTGTTTATTTACTGCTTCTACAATAATTTGGGGAGAAAAGATGAATGGTAGATAAAATTATCACTTGTGCCAATTCATACCATAAAGCGAAATCATGTAAAAATCACATAACTGATGAAAAATTGTGAAAATTTGGCCGATTATTACCAAAATTTCACATAACAACCATTTGCGATAATAACTGACAGTCCCTGATACAGACTATTAAGGCCAGCTGTCAAATTGACACCAATACCAAGTTAACTTTCTGAAACTGCATCATTTAAATCACAGCTTTATTACCCAGGTAAATAGATAATATTTGCCTTGTATTTAAACTTAAAATAAAGGTACACAAATTTGAATTCATGCTGAAGGTGCCGAAAGACGAAAAACAAGGGGAACCAAAATGTACAGAATCTACTGTTGGATAGTTTCCAAAATACAGTTTAAATACTTCAGAAATTGCGATTAATTAAAGTTTTATTTTCCAAGATCTTTTCTTTTACTATATTATTAGAGTTTCATCCCTGAAATATAGTTTTATCTGATGTTTGATTTGAAATAAAAATAATATCAACTGAAGTCCTACTTCTTCACTTACCTAATGATTAAATATTCAGGTCCTCATTCACAGAACATCTTTTATAATATAAGAGTATCAGACGAGCATGCAGTCCACCTGCCGCCCATGGACATCTGTAATCAACCCCAGATAGGATTAGATATTCCTACCTGAGGTCGGCTACAGATGCGCCGCTACCCCTGAGGACTAAGCTGGAACGCGGAAAAGTCGGAAGTCTGTCTCCCTTACCACACCCCTCAAACCGGAACACAGCAGCGCCTAACACTGCTGTTATTAGGTAGAAACAAGTATTGCGGTGGTGCCGCCGGAGTCGAACAACAAAGGGTTCTACCACCTTCAAATGCCCACCTATTCTCAATCCATCTGAGAGGCTCAATGAAGACAATTTCTATATTATTCATTTCATCATTCATAAGATCATAAACTTTTTCAAACATATTTTATGTAATTACAATCGTAGAATATTTTTTTAAGTTTATAATCATAATTATTAGAAATCCAAACTGAGAGCGTATTTTACTTTAATAATCATAATAATAATTGTCTTTGTTTAAATTGGTTTAAACTTGTTTGTGTATAAACAAGTGTATAATCTCATTTATGGTGGGTACAATTTAAATGTATTGTTAACAAGAAAAAAATCACAAAAATTACTAAACATAGTTTATTTCCAAAATTATTTTCCAACCTATTCTATTTATTACAATTATGTATATTGTCCTATACTTCATTTTCAATTCTTTGCAATCTTTGTTCCAACTGATGAGGATCCAATCTATGCATACATAAAAACCTTCCATTTAGAAATAGTACTGGGATGTCATATCTGTACAATCTCAACCATCTGACATTTTCTTTCTGAGTAATATCGACTTTCTGAATAATTAATCTTTGTTGGAAAGGTTCTAACTGTTCCATAACAATATCACACAATTGACATGGATCTTTTGTGTAAAAGGTCAGTATAGGTGGGCCGCCTGTGCCTTCAGCCCTGGAAAAATTGAAAACTGGGCAGGTCATTAAAATAAAAGAATGAAATCATGGAATTCTTTGATTTAATCAACCATTCCAGTAAGTAAATATTATGACAATATAATATAAAGATTTACATTTTCTCAATTTTCGAGGTGTAAAATTCTATATAAAATATAACAGCAAATATAAACCATTTTTCTTAAAGCTAAATTTATTTCAACATACTTGATATACAAAGCTGTCTTTATTTATATACATAAGCTAAGGGTACAAGGCAATGTTATACACTTTAAAATAGGATTTATAATCTATCATAGAATTGCACTATGTTACAAAAATATTAGAAGTGATAATGATAAATTTAATGACAATAACCAAGACCTTTAAGTATTTTGTGCTTACAGATTTTGTATCACAGTGCAGTTCATTTTTCTTATATAAAACTTACAATTTTTCAATCATAATGGATGAGGCACCTCCACCTCCATTACAGATAGAAGCTACACCCTTTTCTCCTTTCTTAAGTGCATGACACAAGTGAGCAACGATTCTGGCTCCTGACATGCCTATGGGGTGGCCAAGACTCACAGCACCTCCATGAACATTAATCTTAGCAGGATCCAATCCCAAGAGTTTCTGGTTGGCAACAGCAACCACACTGAAAGCTTCATTGATTTCCCACAAAGCAACATCATCTTTACTGACACCAGTTTTTTCCAAGAGTTTTGGGATTGCAACAGCTGGAGCGATTGGGAAGTCAACTGGATCACACTCTCCATCAGCATACCCAACTACCCGGGCCAGTGGAGTCACATTAAGTCTTTGAGCGGCCTCTGCAGTCATCAATACTAATGCAGCAGCACCATCATTTAATGTAGAAGCATTTCCAGCAGTTACAGTGCCATTTTCTTTCTGGAAAACAGTTGCCAATTTTGTGAATTTCTCAAAGTTGACTCTCTTATATTCCTCATCCTCTGAAAATAATACTGGTGGGGCCCCTCTCTTTTGGGGCACTTCAACAGGAACAATTTCATCAGCAAAAGCTTTTACTTCATAAGCAGCGGCACTCCTCTTATAACTGGAGATGGCATAGTTATCCTGGTCCTGTCTTGAAATTTCCAACTTTTTGGCTGTATTTTCGGCACAGTTGCCCATGTGGAATTTATTGTATACATCGGTAAGGCCATCAAATACAATACCATCAACTAACTGTATACCACCATATGGTGTTTCCCCTCTCTTCAAGTAATAAGGCACATTTGACATGGACTCCATTCCACCAGCAAGTATGACATCTTGAGTTCCAGTTTGCAGCCCCTGGGTTGCTAGGATAACAGTCTTCATGCCAGATGCACACACCTTGTTTACTGTAGTGCATATTGTGCTCTTTGGAAGACCAGCAAATATCACAGCTTGTCGAGCAGGTGCTTGTCCAAGGTACCCAGAACACACATTGCCCATATAAACCTGAAACAAATTACCTGAATGAACATACGTAACATTAAAACCAACACATAATCCTGAACCCTACTACTGTATCAAAACAAATAAAAGAGACTACCAATGGGTGCACCACAGTCACATTGTCACAAGGATTAAAAGTAACCATTTCATTTCCCCCTATTTCTCAATTCTATTGTACAATCATGATTTTATATATTTTGCACGACTCATGATGCGAAGCATCAGAGAGTGCTTTACGATCGAATTTTTTTTTTAATTTTATTCCAGTTGATAGAAATGCTCCGGTTGTTAGATTTTCTATATACTTGCATAAGCGATATAGCACACATTACAAACTTTATGTAATTGTTAATTTAGGAAAAAATGCTTGGAGCCTAATGTACATTATATACTTTTTCTCATTCATTTAATAGATGAGTTACATAACTAAATGAGAAATATTTAATTGTTATTGCCTACTTACATTTTAATTGTGATATATTAAAGCACCATTAGTTTTTGTTCTTTTGAATTAATTTGAACTCTACGTGAAATAATTGCCAACCTAAACGCACCATAATATATTTTAACATAGAAAATCCTATCCTATCAGTGTGCCAAAAAACCACAATGGTTGCATTGTACCTTATGCGGCAGTGACTGTCTTAATAATTATGTTAATTAATATTAAATTTGAAACATTTAATAACAAGACTCGGTAAATTTTGCAGTCTAATAAATTACTATAATACTACAATCTACATATTAATTGGATATTCATAATTTCATATTTGTTAATGTTTTAAAAATATATGTATTGGGGATAAATTATAGGATAATTATATTTAATTATAAGTACCTACTTAAGAATAGAAATATACACATTAATTTCACTATAATTTTTTGAGTTTTTGGTAGTAATATAATTAATTATTATGCAACTAAAAGTTACAAGTGTTAGATAAATGATTATCTTATCTAATGGTCTTGAGACACATGGCTTCAAAACGTCCAATATAACAGTTAATTTATGCACACGCGTAGCATTACGAGTTAACGGCACTAATAGAAAGTAGGTAAACAGAAATTAACCTCTTTAACTTCTTCCTTAGGAATTCCAGCTCTTTCGACTGCAGCCTTCACTGCGACCGCTCCCAGTTCCGTCGCCGAGAGACTCGCTAAACTGCCCCTGAAGGAACCTATCGGAGTCCTCACTGCTGATGCTATAACCACTTCGTTCAGCGAAACCTTTGATGAGTAAGCCGCCATCGCTCTGAACACCTTACAAACGAAAAAATATATGTTTATAATTAAATATTCTTGCAAGAATAGACAATTGACGAGCCTTCCCATTCATTAAAGAAGTACATTTAACATTTTTATTAAATATTAACCTCGTTCAACAACTATTGACACGGCTTACTTTCGCGATCGAATGTAACTGACTGATCGATCTACCTAATCTGTTTGACGAAACGTAAAACTTAGGATTATATACTCTTTGGTGGAACTAAGTGATTATATTATTCTTTAGTGGTTATATTATGTACTCTTTTGTATTTGACCGACGGCCTCGGAGTAACAAAAAACAAAGTTTAAAAAAGTGTACCTTGTTCGTAGTTTGCATTTTTAGGCAAATAATTCTACTTCCTTTCAAAAGAATCATGATTATTTTATTGATTTACTATTTCTTTTATACACTGAGCACAAGCAGTATAAGCACCAAGATGGACGAGATAACTAAAAATCACAGAACGTTCATATTCAGAAAATTCATCAACTGATACGCTATCAAAATAATTATGTACAAAAATATGCAAACTTATCAGTACATAAGTTTCTACAATGAACCTTAAGTTAGAAGCAACAAAGCCTATATTATAAGTATCAAGTCTAATATAATCTTTGACCCTAGCAAATAGATGTATATTTTTGTAAAATTATATATAGGTAGATAAAAGATAGATTCACAAGAATTTAATACATAAATGTTGCTAAATGCAAAATTTTCATTATGTATTTCAAAGAGTATAGTCATATTATTTTTCTCGAACTTGACTTGTTAGCCTTGTATTTTTTTCAATGCACCTATTATTTTCAGTTTTCTTTCATATAAAAAATTAAATCCAAAGATTAAGCAGTATTACTGAAGTCAAACATTGTTTCTGTTGAATCCGATCAACGTGACTTGGATGTATGACCAAATAATTTAGCATGTGCTACTGATATTATAATAAAGAGAAATCGGGTCGCAAGGGTGCCCTCTGCAATAAATAGCTCTCACTATGGTAAGTCGGTACTAATAATCTTAAAGTTTTAATTGAAATGTAATGATTGTATTAATTAATATTTCAGAATTTATTTTTAATAAGCTAAAAAGGCTTATATCCGTTCTGCTCCAAATTTTGGAGTAATTCGATCCCATATTTCTATAATATTCTGATAAACCATTTCAAAAATTAAAATAAAGGTTTCGCTAAAACGAATATAACGATCTCGTATAGCAAACCATCCACTTTGTTCTTCCAAGGGCCTGGAAAATGGCAATAAAACAGAAATATATTATATTGTTGACACGAGTGCAAAGTAGCAAACGAGTATGCAGTAGTGAACGCAATCCCGACTCGAGATCGTAAAGTCGAGATCCCGCGGGATTGATATTTCTAATCCCGAGATTTTCGGGATCTCGTCTAGTTAAAAAAATCACCTCACTTTAAACGATGAAAACTGCTTGTTGGTTATAATGAGGTTAAATAAATCAAAATATTATTGGAAACAAAAGCTTTCATCCTTTAATTTAACTAAAGTAACGAAATAAAAAACAGTTTTACTAAAATAATCAAAGCACGCTATAGAATAGTTAAAAATTAAAAAGTAGTCATGGGTGATTTTGAAAATAACTTCTTAAATAAATATAGTTTTAAAAACTAAAAAAACACGCTTGTATGATAAAATAAAATAAAAAGTAGAAAATAATTTTCAATCTAAGAATCAATTAAGGAACAGTAAATTAATAACAAAAAAAGTTTGGGGCGCTTTTCGAAAACTGATAAATGGAGAACCCACGCTTTTTCACAATTATACTATTGTTTTCTGTATTATTAACTCGTGTTTTTTAAACTATATTTATTTTATTAATTTTTAGTATTTGTAGTTATAGAGGCCACCATTGTGCATCCTCTTTAATAAATTAAAGTGTCTATCTATTACGATTTAGGAGATACTACAGCCATGTGACACACGAACAGACAGCGGAGGATTTCGTTTTACCCTTTGAGTACGGAATCCTAAAAATCATTCTATAAACATATCTGAGCATTATAAACATATCTGTTTCAGAACATTCGAGTTATAGGGAAATAACATTATTATTTTCAAAACTAAATATCACGCTATAACAGTTATAGAAACTAAAAAGTAATAATTGTTGCAATATAGTAACTTTGCGATGAACTTTCTCTAAGGCGCTCGAACAATCGCGCTTCGAAAATTGTTAATCCTGAGTACGTTGATAAGGACAATGGTACAAAATTATGAAATTCGTGTATTGTCATCGGTTTTCGATAGTTCTTCAAATTTTTGAATTAAACTGAACGTTTCAAGTGGTTAGAAACTGGGTTCAAAGATTCCGTTACATAGTTACCTAGTTACATATAACCCAAGCTAATAAAAGAGTGTTAAAAACAAAGTGCGCAACGCTAGCGTTGCGAGCGGCTGTGTGTAACATCGCTGACCATTGCCGCCTAATCCCGTCAATCTCGAACGAGATCTCGTCATATTATGCTTCGGGATTGATCCCATAAAATTGCACGGGATCGGGATTGCATTCCCTAGTATGCAGTCCATCTGATTAAAAGTGGCAACTGATGTCAACCAAATATGCGTTGCTACCTCGGGTTAAGTAAGAATGTTCTTCACTCATTTATCTCGAATGTGATATCGACTACTATTATCGACGACTATTGATCGATTATAATATCCAGCTTAAGATAGAGAGACAGAGAGATCCCAGGGGTCCGTTTGTGTTTAAGGAAAAGTATTTTTTCTGAATACTGAATACTGTATTATCATATTTAATAAATGCCAAGTTGTATTGCCCACAAAATATGATGTTATTTTAACTATATAATAATCATCCAGGTGCTTTAATTATCTAATAACAAATGTATCACTGAATTAATTATTTATAAATTATATACAGTGTTAAAAATTGAAAACTATATAGATGTCACTACTGTATTGATGATAACCTTGATGATGATAACAGCAATGACAGATAAGAGGGACATCTAAAAAGTTAAAAACTATGGCGTTGTTATTGTGAATTGTTTCTTTACATTGGCTTATTGTTTATAGAAAAGCGTGTTGGAAATGTCAATGTTGTTGTCAATCTATAATTTATTTGTATTTTAAAAAATAGCTAATTTATCTTATTACATCCACTCAGAACCCAACCCTAGTGATATAAGTTGTATGACTGTGAGCTACCTGTCATATACTTTATCTTATCTATGTTCTTATCAGTTTGTGGCTAAAATAAAGGAATCGACGGCCTTAAAAAAAAAGATGACACTTAATGCATCTGTTTCCGCCCCTCGCTTCATTTGTGCATCTCTTTCTATTTGTACTCTCAGAATCTCTCGTTTCTTCTTTCACTTAACAGCACAACTTAATTTTCTGTAAATTGAGGAGCGCGTAAAACGTTAGTATTTTTCAATTACATTACATTAATGTCATCGGTAAATTTTATAAAAAACGATCAACCAATTATTGAATTTTGTTTATGTCATGTGTTATTAAAATTCAAACAACGGATGTTTTTGCAGTGTGAGTGAGTGTGCTCTAAATATTGAAGGTGATTGTGGTGTCAAACATAAGGTTCTAAGTTTGCTCTCAATTTTATTCATAATTGGTCAATAGATTATTCCTTTGACTGAATGTTCTCATGTGTTTACGGTCATTAATTTGTTACAAAAAAATTGTGTGGTTTTTTATTCATATTTATGGAAGTTTTAATATTAACTTTAATACTATTCAGTTTTAACTTTAAATATTAACTATTTCAGCGTATTATATTATTAATTTAACCATAGTATGGATGAATGGGACACAGGAGAGAACACACTCAAAACCAACCATAGGTTGTCAAGGAAACATGTCTAAATGAATGTAAGTATCACAATTCTTAATAAAACTGTAACAAATGTATGTTTAAATGTACAATTAATGAAATAAAGAAGATAAAAATATATAGATTAGCGGTAGTAAATGTCCACTCAACTGCTAGTTGTCTCTGCGGTCTAGGATATCTGTACACACTCACAGATAGGACACAAGTGTATGAAAGCACTCCAAAGGATTGCTTTCAAGCCAAATTGTATGACATGAGCAATGAACTACTTCAGTTATATGGTTGAAACTTAAAAACAGAGTGGCCATAGGAGAGAAATGTATGTTTCGATTGTACCACTACAGAGAAATCACTTGAGAGTTCAAGCATCTTTAATTCTTCATTCTTCTTTATTTATTCATAGTTTAAAATCACTTGACAACACATTAATCATTTCCTAATTGAAATGTTATGCAATAATTACCACTTACTAATGAGTATATACTTGGCTTGATTTCTATATTTAGGGAAGATTGAATTGATTTGTATGTGTTTTTGCTGGTTGAGTTGATGTATATATGTGATTGAAGGTGGTAGAACCCTTTGTGGTTCGACTCTGGCGGCACCACCGCCACACCTATTTCTACCTAATAACAGCATTCCGAGGCGTTCCAGCTTAGTCCTCAAGGGTATCAGCGCATGTGTGACCGACCTCAGGTAGGAATATCTAATATCTATCTGGGGTTGATTACAGATGTCCATGGGCGGCAGTAGCCATTTACTATCAGGTGGACTGCATGTTCGTCTGCTACTCTTATATTATAAAAAAAAAAATATGTCTATATATTTATTCAGTTGCTTCACATTATTTGTGATTAAATTGTTACTTTATAACACTTGTATTTTATAAAAGCAATGAGCATGCAGTTCATGATGGTAAGTGATAACTGCTGCCCATAGATATTTCCATCAGTTAATATGAGATTTTGATTATTGGAGGTTGGCCTAGATGTATTGCCACCCCTAAGGACCAGGTTGCCTTGATGCTAGTGGTGTTTCAGGTATGTTTCAGTTATCACACTAATTATGGTTATGTGAGATAATATTAATGCCGCAGTAGAAACATCCACTAAATTATAATTGTACAATATTTTGGCCACCTTTTTAAGAATTGGCAACATCTAACACATACATAATATTCTTGGCACGGTTTATAATGTTGTCAATCTTTAAAATTTGGCCAATACAATCTACAACTTTTCAATCATACTAATACTTCAGCTCTCCTATTCTTACTTTCCTTACCTTATAGTAACATTATTAAATTATTAGTTACATAGCCTCATTATCACCTAAAGTTATAAATCAAATATTAGTTTTACTGAGAACATGATTGCATGATTAGTCACAGATGTAAAATGATATGACATTGGTTATTCATATAATAATCTTTTGATCCAATAAGTAACTTGCTAAATAATGAAAGTTTTGTGTTCTATATAAACACTAGCTGACCCGGCAAATGTTGTGTTGCCATATAATTAAAAAAAATGTTGAGGGTGAACAAACCTTATCACTTAGGGATATGAAAAATATATAGTAGCCGATTCTCAGACCTACTGAATATGCATATAAAATTTGGTGACAATCAATAAAGCCGTTTCAGAGGAGTATGGTAACTAACATTGTGACACGAGAATTTTATGTATAAGTTTATCGTTCTTATAAGTACATATTATTCTAATGTCTTTTTGGCAAAAATATTCTCCAAAGTTGTTATATTTCTTAATTTCTTTTCTTCTTTCTCTTTTCTTTCTCATTGTTTGGAACTAAGATTTATTATGTTCATGTTGATACTAACTTTTGACACACTTAAATTTTACATGTGACTTTTAAATGTTTTCTTTTCAAATAACTAGACAAAATTTCACTTAAAAATATCGTAAAAAACCGCACAGACCCTACACCCTATATATTTTATGAGATCTCTTTTAGGTTTTTGTAAGTAATATGTATAGACGATATAAAATGTTTTTTTATACTTACACCTATATTATCTAGATCAATATAATAAAAATTGTTTTGTAACTCATATATCCTAATGCAGATGAATGCTTGCCTTATCTGCAATCATTCATAACATTGATAAGCAAATTGCTGTAATAACAAGTATTTCAATTGAAGATTTGAGATGAAACAAAGATAAAGGTTGTTTTACACACAAATTACATTTTCGAAAAAAAAGTCAAAAAATAATTTTAATTTCTGGATTTAAGGTACTTAGAAAAACAAATATTCTATGTTTATAGAACTTATTCCCAAAACGGAAATGTGAATCAGTTTCAGTAAGCCATTTATTACTCATACTACATTAATGATAATGTTGTTATATGAATATACTATATGTAATATTGAGAGATGAAGTATAAACAGCAAAGTTTGACAGTTTTAAATTGATTTTTACCACAGTATAATTGTTATGTATATGAGTTAAAAAGTTTATTCTCTTGACTTTAGATCTATATCTAGTTTATATCGTTTTAATATCATCATATAATATAGTCAAGGGAACATCTATATTAAAACTATATAAACTACTGAAACAACAAACTATTGTTATAATTCTCATGATAGACATTACAAAACTGTTATCTAAAAGTGAATGTCTTTTTATAAAAAATATCTTTATTTTTTTAAATCTGTTAGTTTAAATTGAAATAATGTATCATCACTATGATTCATTAGGACGAATACATTCCACTGTTACAGTTCTTTTTCCTTAATTTGAAATTGACTAACATTTACTGCCATTAACAGTAATAATCTATGAGGAAATCCATATCAATATTGTAAATGATCAAGTTAATTATGGACCAAAAATAAAGTTTGAGAGAGAATCATTACCTTTAAATAAGAATTATTATAAATAAACCCACACTATTGTAATAGCAGTCTTTTTTACATTTAAAAGTCGTAAATTTTAAATTGTAATTAATACCTGTCATAATGTATAGTATAACTATAAGGACAAATGAAATGTTTGCAATTAAAATTTCATATATTTTTACCTTACAGAAATGCTAAATGCGAAGTCCAATATTTATCTTATATCTGTATTCTTCACAATAACACTTTGGCCATCAATTAATTATCATGCTCAATGAATTTCTCACAACAAACTTAGGCACTAACTCTGCTCTACTTGATCTGCTAGAAATCAATTGGACTTAATTTACATGGCACTATGGTATAAATACATAAAAGTTAATAGTCATCCTTATGAATATACACCATGAAAGGATCTTATCACTATGAAATATTATGATTATGTATACAACATGATTCATACATTTTGCAAGCTACACAATGACTTCCCACTGTAGTGCTATGTAGTTTACGGCTCTTACATTACAATTAGTACTATTAGTTCGAAGATTATTTGCATGCAAATATCTGCTTTGAGTTCTTAAGTGCACATCATGCATAAAGTGTGGAAAATTCTCAGTTCTAAACCTTGTGCGTAGTTTTATTGTATAAGTTATTTAAAGTTTATTTAGATTATGAGATGGCAATTTGTTTCAGGGTTTACGCCCAGAAGAGCAGGTTATGACTTAGGTCATGCGATAAAAATGGAGGTGGTCAATATGGAGGATGGTAGGTACGAACAAAGGGAAAGCCTACCAGGTAGCAGTGTCGATAGTGATGCCTCGAGTAGCGTTTTTGAGAGCAATGAGAGCAGCGAACCAATAAGCGATATGGACAAAGCATCTGAAGATGACGATGAAGACTTGAAAGAAGACATGCAAAAAAATATTCCCGAATGCTATAAGTCTGATTCAAACTTTACATCACACACCACTACTAGTGACATCACAAACGATGAGGAGTTTCAAGCGACTGCTCTGTGTCAGTTTATGGATATTTTGAATGATTTAGATGAAGTTCTAGATAAGTCCTTGTTAGCGTGTCTCGACGATGGTACAAAATCATTTGACAGTGACGAAGAGGACCTAATTTGTAAAATTAAAGAATGTATCGGCGATTCGGATCAAAGATCTTTGCGATCGGTATCTCAAAGCTCAGAAGACGATAATACCCAAGTAGTTGTATGCCAAAATGCTCAATCATCAGCACCTCTCTTAGAAGAAACTGAAGTGGAACACGCATTACCCTCTCGGCCAACAATTTCAAGTCTCAGGCGAGCTAAAAGTTTTTCAGAACTAGCCGAAAGCCGTAGACAGCCTGTAGCGTCGCCTTTGGAGAGAGCTGGTACAAGGAATGACAATTTGCGTAATTCAATGAGAAGATTGGATCCTATAGTTTTGCCCGCGATTTCAACGCAGGGTACAGCGTGCGAGTCTCTTACGTTGCCGGTGATTCTATTTTTGGAACATCATGTAAATATGAGGCCTACGAGCGCGCCAATCAATTGCAAGTGACGGCAGCTAATCTGAGTAGCGATGGGGCTTCGGGCCCGCTTATTGTGGGTCGTCGGGCTTTGTTGATGAATCGAACTTTGTCTCTGCCGTCGCCCGGGGAGAGTGATATGACGACTGGGGACTGGACGGGTCGCAACACTGCTAGAAGTACAGCTAGAAGTACCAGTGCATCGAGTTCATCTAGTGAGTCGTTGGCTGGTGTAGCGCCGGCCAATCAAAATGCTTTTGCTGCTAATGAAGAGAGGTACCGTATATTATTTAACTTACTACCATGTATTGTTCGTAAAACTTAAGTTTAAAGTTTCTTAATAATGTATGATGTTTGTTACAGAAACGAAGAGACTGAAGAGCCACCCTTTGGAGTGTGGCCGCATCAAATGAGTGCAATGTTGGCGTGCCTCAGTTGTACTGTAGGAATTTTTAATATTTCGAGATTTGCCATATTCAGTGTTCATTTTGGAGGTAAGTTACCAACTAGCAACAGTAATTCATTATTTATTAAGTAACCTGTTATTACTATTTCAGAACGACGATATAATATTGTTCTACAAATAGTAAAATTAAAGTGTATTATATAAATCAATAAATACCTTATTCGATACAGGTAGTGGTTCCGCTTGCCGTTAAAAAACTACTGTCATCTTCACAAGTTTTAATTTACGTTTTCTTTAACTTGCTTTTTTCTCGCTATTCACAAATTCAATAGTAAGAAGTTCTTCAATGACCGTGTAATAAACGCGTGCCTTTTTATTTCCAGCAAGTTTCATAGTACAGTTTTTTATACTGTCATTTCTAATCGGTATACCGTTATTTACACTGCATTTGTGCCTGGGCCAAGTATTGGAAGCGGGCCCCGTGGACATGTGGAGGATATCGCCTATTTTCCAAGGCGTTGGCATCGTGTTGCTCATAATACAAGCCGTTATTGGCATGTACAGTATCATAGGCCTCTCGTGGATATTTGTATACTTTAGAGATTCGTTCATTAACTCCGATGATAAGTACAAATGGGCGCTACCACATGAGTTCAGTTTTGAAGGTGAGTTTTTTTGTTTTGAAAGATATTTATTTTACTTTGAAACATTATGAAAATGTGTTGAAAAAGCTGTTTTGTCCATTTTCTTATTTAGTCATTTATTTAGCGTATGCAGGTATCTCTGTTGTTATTCAAGTATGTTTATAGTGTAGTTTCTTTAGCAGCTTCAGATCTAAATATAACATACTATAAGTAAGACGTGCTATCAGTAAACGTTAAAAATAAATTTAATTCAGATTTTTAAAACTGTATTCCAAAAAGTTAATTTGATAGATCATTGAAATTTTGACTTCAAACCAAATAGGCCACAGTTAATGACATAATATAGAACGTTCGCCAGTAAAGAAGATAAAACAAAAAACATTGACGCTTAGTTAACAAAACATTGGTATAAAAAACTTCCTACGGAAGTAATCGAAAGTAGGAAGTGGACTTTGTATCTTCTTATTTTCTCATTACAACTACTCATTGGAATAATAAGTATTGATTAGGAGATATTTATTTAAGTGTCTTTGAATTTACTGCCATGATTCAAGTACTTCACGGGAACTATCGTCGAAGGCCGATACTCACCAAGAAATAATTTATTCAATTGATCTTTCAATGGGTTTCGCAATATTAAGAAGTCTAAAGTTATATATTTTGAAATACTGTTTAAGTTTTTGTTTTGCACAATTAATAATATTTATAATCTCGCTTAATTTACTGCTATTATGAAATTACAGTAATATATTTAATTTATAATTATATTAATTATATCTTTATTATGTTTATAAAACCTACTCGTACGTTTTAAATTATCTTTGTTATGGCATTCAGTAATTTACTTTCTATTTTTCGTTTGTAGGTTTTCTAATTTTTGTATTATGTAAGTCATTTGAGAAACTGACTTTCTGGACACACTTAATCTAGTTTTAATTATGCGCTTTTTATCGATTTCAAAAATATAAGATACATTGTAATGTAATAAACATAGGAACACACTTCGAAGTGGGTTCCTACGTTTATTATTTTTATAAGTCAAAACACAAATATAAAATATATGAGTAATTATGTATTGTGTTGTTAATAAATAAGTTATGGTTGAACCATAGACATCTATATAATAGTATATGAGAATTACAGTATAATTGACTTTTTATGTAATGGAAGCATTTTTTTATGTAATGGTCACACTATTACTACTATTATATCTGTAACCAACAATGAAAATGATCAGAATTCTCTTAAGGACAAAGTTAGATCGCTCCGTACTAGTATATTGACTCAATTTACTCTTGAAACCTTTATATATTTGCTTATGCCTCATACTTATGCCATTTACGAAACTAAACAGAAATATACAATAAAGTTACTTCCATGTGTTTTTACAGACGTGAGCTTAAAGAACAGTACAATAAAAATACAAGAGACAATACCGCAGTACTTCCACGGGGAGGTCCTGCAACGTAACTTGGGGTCCAATAACTACTTCGGAACGATAAAGTTTCAAGTGGCTTTCAACTTGGCTGTCTTGTGGATGATCGTTTTCGTCTCTCTCAGTAAAGGCCTTCGGTCATATGGCAAGGTAATGTTTGGTATATGTTGTTAATAATTAAGCTATTTTTATTTATTTATTCATGTAATAACTTACAATGTAACAATTTAGGATTGTTTTAGGATTATTTCTTAATTAATTAATTATTTAATTTAGTCTCTTTTATGTATGCCTTTGTCACGAGTAGTAATACTAAAACTGTCATAAAGTAGCAGTTTTTATTATTGTAGCGTTCTTCTTAGTTATGTGGTTTTGTAGTAGATGAAATTGATTAGTCATCTATCAGTTGGACAGCATATTTGCTCCATCAACTAGTAAATTTTACATAAAAATAAACAAATAGTGTGATCTTAGCCTTACGTTGTCTCATTATCCTAATGACCGAATGGTTTATCTTCGTTCGTCAAGGTAATGCATTAGCGCATTGTTTTGATGCTAATTATTGTGTAACGTCTTTGTTATTGGATGTTCTTTTTAAACCTTGTTTGGTATTATGGTATATGTATTAGTCACGCTTTTCTTTCACAATTCACAAATATTCGATACTTGTATATTAAGGACAAGACCACATTTTAAGTTTCGTATTTTATAAGAATTACAACATATTTTATATTACTTAACATTAAGTTATAAAAAACCCTGGGTTCAAAATGGCGAAATGGGACAGTATATTTCGTCATTATCAATTCTTTTATAAAATTTTTTTGTAACAAATTTTTAAAGTTATCTTAAGAAACTGGTCAATTCGTGACTAGATTGACCCGCGGATGTCGACTGTGTAATTGTGCGCGTTGTAGCGTTAAATCTTAGCGAAATTTGCAATCTTGAGTAGTTTATTTCCCGTAAATGGTATCCACGAAATGTTATTAATAGTTTTATTTATTTCACTGAGAATATTGGATATTATTTTATATAACCTTTGAGTGAATGAATCATTAAATTATTTAAGATAAGGTGGCTAACAATTTTTGTAATATAATATTTATTGATAATTTATAATAAAACAATAAAATCTACAGATACTTTTATAAATAGAACAGCGAACATGAGTGAGTACATGAGTGAATCGAAATTATAGAAAAATTTATATGTCATCCAGCGTTAAGTATATATAAAACGTTTATATTTATAACGGACATGATACTGAAAAAAGACATTTAAAATGTATTTATGTTATTTTTATTTTCAGGCTGTATACATGCTGATATTTTTACCAATCTGCGGGACCCTCGTATTATGTACCAAACTTCTTACACTTATACCTTATGATACAGTAACGAATATCTTTTCCGAAACCGAATGGAGTGAATTTTTTCTTAATAGCAATGTAAGTAAATAATTATTTCAAAACTTTTAAAGCGAAAACTATTCATAATATATTTAGTTTTGTTTAGTTTTTTGAGTAACAACACTCAATTTTAAATAATTACTGGTCCAGTAAATCTTTTTTTGAATAAACTTAAGATTTGATGCAATTAATATAAAAAAAAATAATACAAAATACTTGTTATTGTTGGCAGAACTTACTTTTTAGATTACGATCATTTGCAAATGAGTACGAGCTGGAAAGTTGCATTACTGTTATGTTCAAATGACAATGAAAACAAACATTCCATTCCATTCGTACTATTGAAGGAATTTCTTAAGTGGCATACTTTGTGTCCATTAGTTGGTGTACAATCACACATTTCCTTCTTTCAGAGTTGGGCAGCGGCAGCTCAAGAGACTTTTCTCACATGGGGCCTGTTCGGTGCCTGTGTCATGCAACTCACGTCACACAAGGACGCCAAGACAAAGACCAATGCGATTCTGCAAAAGGAGAGCGCCTGTATAGTGGCGTTCACCTTCGCAGTACTACTTCTCGCGTCGTTCCTGGCGAACACCTGCGTGCAAATACTGAAGAACTATGGATACAACTACGTGCCTGGGAGCTTTGGTGAGTTTCAACTAAATACTGGTCTTATACGCAGAGGATTCGTTCCCGTAGGAAGACATTTAAATAATAGATTTATATATTATGTAGACCGTTGTTTATTATACATTATAGTATCTACGACAATGTCGTCATAATCTGAGTTTTTAGTATAGTCCGCGCCAAACTTCTAGTCCACTCTACAGTTATTGCGCGCAGGTGTAGTCAGAGCGGGTGAGAGCGGGCAATGGCTGGGTGCCGGAGGGATCCCGCGCAGTCTTCGTCCCACTAATATCTACAGTGTGCTGTAGCGACGCGACTCGGTTCTATATTCAGAGCGGACTAGAAGTTTAGCGCGGACTCTAACAACAATTGCTTTTATTTCAGAAACAATAAAATCATCCCAATTTCTATGGCCGTCGTCGGAGCCGTATCCCGGCGGGTCAACCCCGGTCCGCTACATGGGCCACTACGGCAGCCTGGTGGGCGTCACGGTGTGGCGCAGCGGCAACGCGGCCCGCCTCTTCAGCGGTTGGCAACCCCTGCAACTGGCCACGCAAATCGTACCCGCTACGTTGGCGGTGGTGCCGGCTAATATCGTAAGTGAATATATTCTTGAGTGACATTTTAGTAAGTTTCAAAAGTTATAGTACAGGATATACACGTAAGTATGTTTTAAAATTCTTTAACAATGGAGTTGTTGGATTTTGGTATTGTTATAAATGAATGCTACTCTGTAAGTCTGTAAGCTTTTGAACAGACATTTTTGAAAGTGTAATAAAATTATAATTTTCTGGTGATTATGGAATTAATTTTATCAAAATTTACATTTTTGATGCTTTGCTAATCTATTTATGTAATTATGTGGCGATAACTGTATAATTTCCAAGTAAAAAGAAAACGAAAGCAAATAAATTCTTATGAAAAATAATTAACACTACAACAATTAGAAAGTAACATTACTGAAGATTTGACGACAACTGAAATGATCTTCCATTTTTTAAAATGCGACAAGGCAAATTCCAAATGACAAGGCATGTTAATTAACCACCTTAAAACTATTTTTTTGCAGCTATCCCCAGCATGGGCGGTGATATTCTACTTCATCCTGATCATGTTCGGGATCGCGCAACAGCTGGCGATATGGCACTGCGTCATCGCATGTGTGATGGCCATTAACGCGAAGGCGTTGCGGGTTTGGTAAACCACCATCACGTTTCTCAGCTGTGTGTTCGGATTGGCTATGGGATTGCTGCTTTCTACTGATGTAAGTATCCTGTTTTAATGGTTACTGACCAAATTGTAGCATTTTTTTTTATGAAATTGAAAGATTGCTTAATTTATTCGCAACATTGATTATTAAAAATATATATGCTGTAACGCAATGTAACTCTCGTGTGCGTTGGATTTGTATGAGCATGGAGTCCTGATGGGGAGTGTTTATTGCCACTCATATGTATCAACCGACTTTATATAGAACAAAGGTCTTATCGAAAGCCAATTACAGATGTTTTGTCATGCTTGCGTATCAAAACGGTTGCCCTCATAAATCAGCCGGTCAACGAATCAACGACACCTTTCCACTAACATGCAGAACCTGAAATAGATGTGGCAATGGTAATGATACAGTTGAATCATTTTGTTTTTATCACTTTTTATGTTTCCGTACCCAAAGGGTAAAAACGGAACAGTTGAATTTTTTACAATCTGTGCGGGACGACGCGAACAGCTGACTCAAGATTCGACGTAATTATAAGTTTGAAATTGTTTACTTAATTTATAGTTAATAATAGTTCATAAGTTGTAATAAATAAAGACTTCATTATTCGTAACACACGATCAGCTGATTAATATTGTATAGTTCAATGGCCGACGCTAAACAGCTGACTCCAACTCGATGAGCTGATCATAGCAGTAAGACGTAATTACGTAAACAGCTGATAGTTTTTAATGTAATTTATTGATGTTTTTATTATGTTTGAATAGTGTTTTACTTATGTTTTATTGTTAATAGTATATAATAGGATTTAATAGAATAGGGAAAATAGATAATAGTTTAAGTTTTGTAAATGTATTAAAATAAATATTTCGTAATAGTTTATAGGGCATAGGTATAGGTGTCATTTATAATAGGTTTTGCAATAGTTTAGGTTTTAATAGAAGTTTAAATAGAAATATGTAAATTCCTAAACAAAGTAAATAGATTATTATTATTATTATTGTGAATCATCGATTCAAGGCCACAGTTTGAACAGGTTCGTACAGGTCCGTACAGGTTTAGACATAGAATAACGGGAAATAGTTGTAATTGGCCAAAAGGCCTATATTCCTGCCTAAACCTGCTTCTAGTTGTGGTACTTGAGTCGGGGATATAAATAGGCCAGATTTTCAAATTTTCATTCAGTACTGGCAATAGACCTATGGAACAAACAGGAATAAAAGGAACAAGAACAAACAAGGAATTTCAATTCTTCCAACCCAGCAATTATAGTAATGTGCCCCCTGCACACAATCCATTTGTTACTATAACTGCTATTATAATAAATACAAATAAGAACAATAAAACACATTTTAATATGGTTATTTTATAAAAATAAGTAAAATATAATGTACATTTGGTGGTAGGTACGCCTCCATGTGCGAGTTCGACTCGTACTTGGCAAATTTTAAAATATTCGTGTTACACATTGCAGGCGGGCATCCGCATAGTGCAGTTCGTGGACTACGTGTGGGTGGGCGCGTGGTGCGCGGCGGCGGCGCAGCTGGCGGCGGCGCTGGGCGTGTTCGCGGTGCGCGGCCGCCCCTACTCGCCGGACGCGCTGGTGGGCGCGCTGTACGCGGGGCCGCCGCGCGCCGCCGCCGCGCTCGCCGCGCTGCTCAGCTTCACCTGGACCGTCGTGCTGCCCGTCGTGCTCGGTGTGAGTGCGCCCTTAGCTAATATTAACAAGAAGTGTTATTTGCGGTGAGCGGCGGACGTATTTGCCGGACGCGCGTGTGGCCGCTAAACTCGCTGCGTTACTTAGTTTCACGTGGAACCTAGTAGTGTTGATTTAGTGCGCTTTTCAATAACGTTTGTTAATAGTATAGTTCGCGGTCCGTGGCTGCACGCGCCGGTGGGCGTACTGTACACGAGTCGGCTGCGCGCCGCTGAATGGCCGTATGGCCATGGAACAACTATTTAGTATTATTTGTTGTTCCGTTTGTAGTGCACTCTTAGACCTTGCGCGAACCTCTAGAACGGCACGACAAAGGATTATTAGTATTCCATTAATCCCAATGTCAATATCAATTAACTTGGACTGACTTTACATTAAAAAGAAAATAAACGCGTGTACATTGTTATAACATCATTTTTGTTCCAGGCAATATGCGTAATGGACTTTCGTGTTGGCCAACAAAAACAACTGTATAGTTGGAAAAAACCTGCGGGGTATGTAAATGTCAATTCATAGTCAATACATACGATATAGATGCGAGATAGTTAAGTTACGCGTGTGGCAAATCCATTAGAAGAACCGCTTGATAGCGACAGAAATTTCGTTCATTAAAAATCCAGTTTAGCCACATCGTACATCTCAAGTGAAAGGACAGCGTAATAGTGAATTTTTCTCTTGATATTGATAACAGCTACTACCCGGTGTGGGCGCGGCAGCTGGGCGTGGCGCTGCAGCAGGGCACGCTGCTCGTGGTGCCCGCCGCCGCCTTCGTGCAGACCTGGCGCTACATGAGCAAGGGCCCGCCCGACATCCTCGAGGTACATACTAAATTCATATATATTTTAACAATATGGAAGTAACAGACGAACATGCAGTCCACCTGATGGCCTAAGTGGCCCCTGCCGCCCATGGACTTCTGTAATCAACCCCAGATGGGATTATACAGGGTGAATTTTTCAAACGGGCCTTCAGGGCCAAATCCGAAACTATAAGAATTAGCGAAAAATGCTGAAAGGAGTTACGAGGCCGATTTTGTTAAAAATTAAAACTGCATCATTACTTTTTTAATAAATATCTTTTTCCCTAGCCGGGAATCGAACGAGTTCATTTTGAAAAAAAATACACCCTCTATATATATTATTCCACTATCTGATACTGTTGCGTATAAGGATCAAATTCTGTAAAATAATGTTATGTGACAAATTAAAGGAAAAGGATTTTTTTAAAGAAAATACATTTTTTTCATAACTCCTCCTCGTAACTCCTTTCAGCATTTTTCGCTAATTCCTATAGTTTCGGATTTGGCCGTAAAGGCCTATTTGAAAAATTTACCCTGTATATTCCTACCTGGAGTCGACCACAGATGCGCCGCTCCCCCTGAGGACTAAGCTGGAACGCCTCGGAAAAGTATGTCTCCCTTACCACACCCTTCAAAACGGAACACAGCAGTGCCCAGCACTTGCTGCTGCCTAATAATGCGCTGCTGTTATTAGGCAGAAATAGGTGTTGCGGTGGTGCTAACGGAGTCGAACCACAAAATTTTCTATCACCTTAAAAATTATTAATCACGCGTTAAGCATGAATCCAAAATTGCGGTACTTTTTTATTGCTGTCATTTCTACTTTGTCTCTGGATGACTTTTCTCTCACCACAAGTTGTTGTATTCTTTAACATACTGGAAGAGGTTATTCAGTTTAAAATAAAATACATATTTTGTTCTGTTGTATATTAAAAAAAAAAAACTTTTTGGCGAGATGTCTTTCACCGCAAGTTAAACACTTAGTGAACAAGAAGTTTAAGTAAAAAATATTTTTTCTTTAATAATTAATAATAGAACATAATTTCAAAATAATAAAAAATAAAAGAAATTAGACTCCAGTTTAATTTTTTCGTAGTGCTAAAAATCTTTTGGCGATCAAGATATTACAGTATACTCAAGTATAACACATCCGTCACCAGCTACTAGAAGCTCACTCAATCACTCTAGAGCCATATTACATACACTACAATAACACCCATAAGAGAAACCTAAAGTCAATCACACTTAAAATTATCTTTATTGGATTTTTTATAAATATTGGATCTTTGGCCGTACATCGCTGACCACGCATTTATGGCAATCGTAAAAACATTCAGTGCACTATGTGACGCGTAAAAAACCAGACAATTTCGCGAGTGTACTCATTTTATCATTCATACAATCATATATCAGGCAATAAATTTACTTTCTTTCAAAACCTTTATCATTTCACAATTATCAAAAGGTGTCCACAATAACTAAGCTGACAAGTTTTACAGTTTCAAGTAGTGATATCAGAATACCAGAGAGAACTAGTATTCAGTTGCCCCAATAACTGTCCACGGCCAGTAATTACCACACATCCACTATGTGTCCGGACTTGTCATTGCACATTGTACACAGGCATCACAGTTATGAGCACTAAACATTAACTGAAATAATAATAACATAAAATATAAATAGGTTTACATACGCACGTCCATTATCTGCTCTGAAATACACTGACACATGTTAGAAGAGAAATATTTACATTTATTATTCATACAAATATATACGAGTAAATGTGATTTTACGCTGCAAGGGATATGGGTCGGGCGACTGTTTGGACGACACGGTGAGATGTTTTACACATTCTATACTTTCTATAGCACATTGTTGTTTTTTGTCATTATTTTGAGGTACTTTAATTTGTCATTCTGCTTTTTTGTCATAATGCATTAGCCATTTAATTTTTGAAGATATAAATGGTAATTACAAGGTGGATTGACCGAAATTCGGGATTGTGTAATACGTACGTAATTGCTTATGACAAGCTTAGTCAGTGTACTTGACTTTTTATTTGAGATGTTTATCTAGTTTTGCCTTATGGCTACATCGCCTCATCTATATGTACAGAGAGTAAATCTATACCCCGAATATGTATTCAATATTAAATGTTATTCTATGCCAAACTGACCAGTCCAAATATGGCGGATTTACAAACACTGAGATGGAATTTTGTGCTTTAGTTCACTTTTAAGTAGATCTTGTGTCCACACTTGTCTTCATCAAGCCAGCAATGTACATAATAACAGTAATTTATTAGTTTATATTGATGTCGAGTGTTTGTATATTAGACGTCATGTTATTATTCGTTTTTTTTTTAACTTTTTTCAAAGCATAATACATATCGTTTGACATAATAATACATACTTACTTACATTACTATAGTTACAGATTACGCACCTTAGACCTCATAATATACATAACAAAATGAGAGGCTTACATATGTGTGCTTGTATAACAAATTTATTACTCGACAATAAATAAACTGTGCCTTAGTTATATGCAAAATTGTTTTAGTTTGATATTATAAATAATGTAACGTAGTGATATAGTTCTTGTCTGTGGTGTTTCCTTGCGATTGTCTGTGGTAATAGAGTGCCTAGATATTTTAATAACATAGCGGTATCGCTACAGCGGTGTTTTAATTTTATTATTTTACCTCATACATATTAAATTCTTTGATGTGTCTATTTGTTGTGTAACTTTTTGAAGGCTACATGTTAAGTCATATTCACACAAAATAATGTTTTGTCGAGACAATGCTTCAGAGATATGCCAGAATCCGATAGATGGCGCTTTAGAATTGCAGTAAAATAAAATCAAAAAATGGACAACAATGATAAGTGGATTAAGATCGTTCTTTCGTGCCATCTACCAGAAAAGTCGGGAAATTGCGAACCAGTATATATTATAGTCCGCGCCAAACTGCTAGTCCGCTCTGAAGTTGTTGCGAGCAGGTGTAATCATACAATTTACTATGGAGATGCGATTCATTTCTATATTCAGAGCGGACTAGCAGTTTTACGTGGACTATACCTGGGTCGGTTGGTTATAGATGTTATATTCTTAGTTGGTTTCTACATTTCTATGTGTGATTTTGTGTGAGTGCATGACGTTGGTGTTTGTTGTATCTAAATAAGGTTGTTTGAATTTGTGACAGTAACGAGTTAGCTATTGTAATCGTGTTTTAGATGATTCAGTTAAACGTTTGAGATGATAAATGATTGTACGCCTTAATTAACTTACTGTATTAAAATATGAATCAAAATAAGGTGATATATTTCGTTAATAGCACTATTTCATAAGTTTTAAAGTATATAAAATATTGCCAGTACACAAAGTGTACAGGCATCATAGTGATATCTAGTATATATACTTAAGTGTTGTATTCTGGTTTATACTTTTTATAGCGGTTAACCTTTAGCAAATATTTCACAATAAAGGCGTTTTTAGGTAAAAAAACATTAAGCGCTTTCCACTGTGTACGAAAGACAAGTGGGAAAAGTGATGCGGACCGAACTGTCCGAAGTAAGATTCTTCTAATCTGAGTAAAAGTATTACACGTACTATAACATGAGTTTATTGTTATATCTGGATGGTGTTTCAATATTGCAGCGCGTGCAGAACCTGTACCGGCCGCGATTGGGCGTGGCCAACGAGCCCCCGCCCCGCCTGGCCCCGCCCCCGCCGCCGCCCGCCAACCCCGCGCCGCCCGCTCCCGACCCGCCCCCCAAGTACACACCCCGCCCTCATACTCCACTGCCACAGGTGCTCGCCTGCTCAATACCATACGGAGGAGCTTTAGGACTTTGCGAAGGTAAGGCAGCAACTCCGAAAAACTTGCAACTACCAGTAACTACACCAGTTCGCAAACTATTTTAAAAAATGATTAAGAAAGTTTTAGTTTTAAGTGTCTCTTACTTATTTCATCTGTAAAAAAAAAGTTATATCCAGCATTTTCAATTTAGTTTGATTAATCTTAATCATCATGTATTTGTAATCTATTGTGTTCTTCATGCGTATGGCAATAAATTATATTATTTTTATTATTAATTGTAATTTAAAATATAAATAGTGTTAATTAATAATGTAATTGTTCTAGAATCACATCAAACAACCGCACTGAAACAATGGACGACACATCACAAATCCCGATCACGTTGAGCGAGAGCGTCGACCGCGACCGACAGACTGAGAGCCACCCGCCCGAGTACGCGGGCGGGTTTACACCCTCCCTCACTATCGCCGACGAAACTGATGCCCGAGTTACCCGACCTACCTCCTCTCGCAAGTTAATCGCACCCTCACTGACAATATCCGACGAAACAGACACCCGAGCCCGAGCCTCCTCCTCTAGGAACTCTCTCACCCTAACCCGAGACTACTTCCGCCGCTCGTTTGTGAGAAAAAGCGATGCAAGAATCCGCTCGAGTCTCCGTAGAAGCTTTAAATATGGCGGCGGGCTCACGAATAGCCACGAGCAGTTGGTTCGCGATGCCGAGCCTATCTCCAACACGGTCGCTATGTCTGCCATGCTGCTCGACGATACTCGGCAAACACGAAGCCTTGCGTCTGTCATATGATCTGGTGAAAATTGACTCGAATTTTAAATATCTCATAGGACAAAAATGCAGCAATTGGGTACTACGCCTTTGGTAAGTGAATGGAATAAAGGTTTAAATCAAATGAAATTTGCATCGAGCAAAACTTAAAGCAAATATAAAAGAATAAAAGCCTATTACTAAACTAAAAAAATCACAGAATCAAAATTATTAAAAACTTTATTTGGTAGGTACTTATTAAACATATTGCAAATACATTTATTTTTATTCTGTACGTGTCAGTACTGAAGGCATGGTCAAAACATTAATGAAGCGAATAATAAAACCTTTCTCTTATACAAGTATTAACCGTAGTTATATATTTATGTTTACACATATCTTTATAGTTTATATTATATAATGTCTAAATGCAATAACAAAATTGTGATATGAAACTCTTGGATTGGCACTTAATTAACTTCAAATAATAAAATGTAATTATAATTATTGTATGTTAATTTTTGCTCTGAGATATTTTATGGCTTGTTAATATTCATATATTTTACTGAAATTGATGTACACACATATCTTATAATATTGAGTATATGAAATTCAAAATAGCTCAATATAATTACTGTTTTAAAGTATGTTTTTGTCAATATCTTCTTATGTATGTCTTAGTAGACGTAATTATATTAAATGTTCTATTGTATTTGCAATTATTATATTTTTAAAGATTCTATTTCATAAATAATATCACAGTCATCACAGATAAAAGAGTATTATTATCGGTAGTATATTTCCTATGCGACGTCGTGTCTGTAATGTGTAAAAATAACTTAGAATAGGTATCAAATGCGAGTTACTCACTTTATTTTGAAAGAATTACCTTTATTTTGGTATTACATTATTTTGATTCTTATGTCCAGATAGTTTACATATTTTGTCTAAGTGTAATTGCGACGTGTAAAAGAATAATAGCTTTGTATAGTAGTAGGTCATAAGACGAGAAAATAGTTCCCCCGAGTAGTTGTTTATATGACCACTTTGTCGTCATCGACCATATTTTTATACCATTTATAACACATAGTAAATTCAAGTTTACATTACAAAACCCATATTTGTTTTAAGGGTGCAATCATAATAAATTTACGTACCGCACCAAACGAACTTGAAGTAAAATTAAAATTCAGAATACGCATTAATTTTAATATAAAAATAGCATCACAATGAGTTCGGTTGGTGCACATGTATGCTTAAAAAGTAGTTATAGTTGTTACTTAATAATAAATTAGTTTATTTTATGAAGAGGGAATCTCAGTAACTCCACTTATTTTTTATATTGTTTAATATTTCAATTCCCTCGTAATGTGTACTCAGCATTAAGGCCATGTAGTTATACAATTATGATATACTTAATAGTTATAATAGGATACTTAATAAATTTGATAATAATTTCAGAGCTTAGAGAGGAATGTTTAAATTTGGTAACGTTATAGATTCGGGAGGGCGTTAGTTAAGTGTATTTAGATGATTTTTAAACGTGTAGAATATTTTACTAAGAAATGTGTTCTCGTTAGAAATAAGACATGAGCGATGTTTTTTCTTAAAAGTTTGCAGTTGTACTATTTATCGAAGTGCATGCATAAAACCGTAAAGTATTTATCATTTAATTATTTGTAACATTGATTTAAATAGTGATTTTATTGACGTTTGATGTTCATTAGAATCCTTATTTTTGTTTTTTACTTTCATCACAATACATTATTTGCAGCATCATATTTATGAATTGTGTACTTACATTATGTGATATTTTTTCGGATGTGTCCTATACTAAATTTAAAATTGAGAAATCTATTGATTAATGGTAGTACTTAAAAGAGGTCAAAGATTATGATTGTTCGGTATATTTAAGTAAAGTTGTGTATTCAAAGTACAATTTAATTAGCGGTATATGTCTTATTTACTGTTTGTATAATGCTCTTTAAATGAGCAAATATTTGTCGACGACGTGTAAAATGTGTAGATTAAACTTGAGTTTATTTTAGATGAAAGAATAAGTTCAATTTTGATTCATACCTAAGTATACTTTAATTTTTGGTTTTCTAGCAGAACTATATTTAAGTTGCAATAATATGTCGCTGTCAATTCGTACATAATACTGTGCTCTGTAATATTATGTAGTATTAGAGCTAAAACCCATGATTATACAGTCACAATTTGAATGAAAACGTGTAAATCGTTCTTAGGTTGCATAATCGTTGAGAAGATTTAAAAATAATTTTCGGTTCACTCCCCTATTTTTGTAGGCCCGGTATCATATTTAATTAATCTATCATATATAATTTATTTGCTGGTTTAATTGAAATATATTTCTAAAAGATTTATCTATGAACTATTATAAGTGCAGCTTTTGTACCAATTGGCTTTGACAGTGCGTCTTTTAACCAATACTTTTGTGTTAGTCTTTTTAATCCATATATTTTTTTAACTCTTCTAAATATATACCCTTTACATTAATACCTAGTTTACACACCGCCGCCTATATTTCGTCTAACGTGCATCATATTCGCGTCAAGTAAGGGTTTCTTAAAAAAATAAGGGAATGCAACTTTAATTTGTTATTTCATAAATAAAATAGCGGATTATTTTGTGGCAACTATTTATACAATGACTAACATTGTTAAATTAACTGTTTGTTACAAATTCATCCTATTTTTTATGTCATCTTAATATTATGTCGGCATAAAATAAATAATGTTAGTTCCTTTCCTGCATTTATGAAGTGCTTAATCGAAATTATATTCTAGTTCTAGTCAGTACACTGCTTCCACTGAAAGTATAGTCAGACGAGTTGCATTTACAATAAAATTAAAATCGCTTTTCAAGCATGCAAGACCTTAAAAAACTATTGAGATTCATATTTTTAACCTTATATTATTGGACTATTAATATGATAAATATTATAAATATGTCCTCTTTATCCGGCGTAACGTCCAAAATGATTATGCAAATCTTATTTAATTGCATGTAGAAAAAAAGTGCGATAAATATGCTGTCATGTGTACTTTCAACTGACTATCGAAATAGTTTTAGCCCTTTGAAAATGCATTTCGTCTGTCTATATCCTAACGTGTTTTATTTCATTGTAACTAAACATCACATTTTTACGTACAATAATAATATATCGAGATAAAATGTTTTAGCGCACCTTTTATTTGCACGTATATTTTGAATTCCCTTTATTGTTTTTTTTTTCCTTTTTTACATTCCATTTTTATTAATAAATAATAAACGTTTTTTTACTCATCATATGTTTAATTTCGTTGAATTAACCACCTCATTTTATGTCTAGGTGTAGTCCTCAAAATATTTGTCAATTCATAACACCCAATAGCAAAATTATAATTCAGTATGTATTATTTTCTTGAGATTGCCCCCCTTAGTATAAGGCAGAGTTGTGAACTTAAATGTTTAACTCTGCTAATAAATTGATAAAGTAATCATTAAAAACAAATACAATACGAGACAAAATATTTATTTAATACAGAATAAAATAATAACAATGAAAAAATCAGAATCTTAACACAATTCACTCTTAAATACATAGAAACAGTAGATAACACCTAGTTACATAATATTACATAGATCACCAACGAAGCCGAGGTAATGAAATGTTTGAAAAGTGAAAGCAATAAAATTAGTTACAACAGATATGGCAAAGGAATGTAAAGTAAAGTAGAATGCTTCTAGGATTAAGTCCGCCTTTTATACAGATTTTTATGGTATAATAAAGTTCTACATAAATAAATCAATAAATAAATAAAGTAAGAAGATAAGAGAGATTGAAGAAACAAGGACAAGAAATGAAATTAAAGCTTTACATTTAACAACCTCAACTCCTGTTCGTTTTCTTATAAAAGTTGCTAACATACGTAGACGAAGTAATCAAAAATACTCGTAACAGACAGTTCCCAACTGTGAACTCATGATTATGAGTGAAGTACTGCCGGTTGGTTGATTGTCTCAGACGTATTTCGCGTAATAACACCAATATTTTTATGACGTGGCGTAAAGCCTATTTCTTTACATGTCTTATTAATAATAAATAATTACTCACAAAATTGTCAGCAAGTATGGCATTGTGTCATACGGAATCATATCAAAATTTTTTTTTGCAAGATTTATTACATCCTTGTAAAATCAAATAACTTCATATAGTATAGTATAGTCATACGGTCAGTAGCCTACATCTTAATAGAAGGCGATAGCGCGATTTCGCGAGAATGAGTCTTAAGAAAATTACAAGATTTCACAATGGCACGTCATTTTAGTATACAGATATAAAACTCAATTTTTGGTCGTAAATAATAAAAACCAAAGTCAAATCGAACTAGCGATAATCACATAATCGCATTCATTAAGAACAACGCCTGATATTATACAACATAAATGATGATAACACAAATTTCGTATTTAAATTAAAAATTTCAATGTAAATAAAAAAGTCGGTACCATCAGATGTACTCAGCGTTGTGATGTAACAAATGAATATCTAACATAATTATAAGTACTTTACCCTTTGTACGAGTTTTTACGTTTGCATAATATTTATATTTGTAAAATTAAGTGTCGTTACAATTGACTATTCAGTTTTTTAAAACTCAAATTGCGAAATTTTAGTTTCGATGAGGTCCACGGCGGCGCTGTATGCGTGAATTTGTAAACGTTGAACGTTTTCGAGCAAAGGTAAAAACTCGCAATAAGGGTATTTTCGAGCAAACGTAAAAACTCGTACTAAGGGTACTTATCACGAAATGGATAAATTTACCTAAATCACTACTTGTAAAAATGACAATTATATAATATCAGTCAAATAAACAATTGAGGTATGGCTGCAACCCTTTTTATAGTCCACAGTTGGGCACAGGTCCTTCCCTACAACTGGAAGAGGCTTGGACCTACTTCACTTCGCTGCTCCAATGTAGACTGGTTGCGACAACATTATTACCTAATAAGAGAGTTCATGTTTAATAGGGATTTAGCCGCCTTTGAATCTGTGGGTTCTTTTTTCTTTGAAGGATCCAGCATGAAGCATTTCCAGAGCCTGCAATAAAATAGAAAAAATGTTAAAATTGTTACAGGTTAAACGGTAGTTCGTAATAACTTTAAGCAGGGGCCAAGCTGCAGTCATTTTTGTAAAAATCCAGTAGCACAAGCATGTAATCCTCTTGATAGTAAAGGGTAACTGCCGCTCATGGATATCTTTAACCAACTACTTGAAGCCGATCACAAATGTCTTGGCACTTTTACACTATTAAGTTAATATTCAGACCCTTCCATCGAATCGCAAGACCGCTTCACACTAGAAATATATGTGGCGGGTATCCCCGATGGAATCACGCCAAGGTAGAGCCCGATATCATCGCGCTCGGAGGATTCCTGTTGTGTTCCATCTCTCTCGGAGTTCTCCATTAACGGCTGAGGACGGCCACCGGGGGTTTTAGCGCGTCGTCGGGTTCCATTGGAAGGTTTCCCGGATAAATTTCCGAAAACCCCCACCTCCGATCGATTTGATACTTTGCACAGACCTTTCTTTGGAAAATATCTATAGGCATATATATAGATAGATATAGATAGAAATAAAATCCGGTTTCCCCCTTGTAAACAAAAAAAAAAAGCAACTGGTTACCGCAAGGTCTCGTCCGCGCCCGCGGAGAGCACGGAGGTGCCGTCGGGCGACAGCGCGAGGTGCAGCACGCGCGCCAGGTGCCCGCTGAGCTCCGCCACGCGCGTCATCAGCGGGTACTTCCAGATCACCAGCTGGTTGTGCGCGTAGCCGTGCCCCGAGATCAGCTCCTTGTAGTGCGTGCTCCACAGGATCGAGCACACCTGGAACGACGATCCATCGATACGACCAGCTATTTAGGGGCTCAATATCATTGATTTCCTATAATCTGTCCCGTCTCCAGATAAAACAACAAGAACGCAACAACAAGTTGGAACCCCCTTGTCAGCAACTTGCCTAATCGCACGGTAAAAGGTATGCACGCACGTTCATATGCATACCAGCTTTATTTTGCGAAAATAGAAAATGTATTATTTTTCACTATGTCTCCATTCTACGTTCATATTTATTTTATCTATTTATGTTTTTAGATACCCTTTTATCCATAAACTTTATATATGCAACATTAAGAACATTCAAATAATTTTTGACACAACACACAAAGATATTATTTATTATTAATTTGGCATTATTAAGAGGTATGTAAAATGTAAAGCATACGTTACCTGCGACTTAGTGTCGACTGTGTGCAAGTTAGCACCAGTGCTGACGTTCCAAATGCGGATGGTACGATCGGCCGTCCCGCCGCCCGACGCCAGCAAGCCCGCGCTCCACGGACACCACGCGAGCCCCTTCACAGCTGCCAGGTGTTGACTGAACACGCAATTAACACACGGTTATTAATTACTAGCCTACCCAGCAAACGTTGTGTTGCCATGTAAATAAATAAAATTTAAGGGTGAATAACCCTTATCACTTAGGGGTATGAAAAATAGATAGTAGCCGATTCTCAGACCTACTGAGTATGCATATAAAATTTGGTGAAAATCGGTAAAGCCAATTCGGAGGAGTACGGTAACTAACATTGTGACACGAGAATTTAATATATAAGATTATAACATATTCTGTTGTTTAAAATCATTATGACTAATCTTTCTATAGTCATCATCAACCCATTATTGTCCCACTGCTGGGCACGGGTCTCCTCTCAGAATGAGAGGGATTAGGCCATGGTCCACCGCGCTGGCCATGTGCGTATTGGTAGACTTCACATACCCTTGAGATTCTTTTTTAATATAAATCTCTCAGGTATGTAGGTTTCCTCACAATGTTTTCCTTCACCGTTTTTAGCAAGTGATAATTAATTTCTAATACGGACATAACATTGAAAAATCAGAGGCCTGGGATTTGAACCTTGGATCCCTCGTTCGAGAGGCCGAGTTTCTTAACTATTAGGCTATCACTGCTGATCAATCTTTCTATAGTACTAAATTTAAGTAGCATAAGCAAAAAATTCTTACAAATGCAAATTTTAGAAAATATTATGGTCAACTGATATTTTAATTAACAAAACAGAAAAGCCTAAGTTTAAACACTTCTCTCTGCCTATTGTCAATGGAACAGCATGGTAGAGTATGCTTGAAGTCTCTGTTGGTAGTAACACACGGTCCAAGTAGGACTTAAGAAGGATTCTAACTGTACTAAAGAATAACTTAATTTTATATGTGTTTACAATATTAATTGAAAATGTACACTTACTTGAAAGAATACAAATACTGTGGTTGTGAGTAATGCTGTCCTTGGGCGATTGGCCAGATGTTAAGTAGATTGTCGTTACCACCCGAAGCGAGGTATTTGCCATCCGGAGACCATTTGAGACCGCAAATCTACGAATTAACAAAATTTAGCATTATTATGCAATTTTATTTAAGTATTTAGAGAAGTAAACGACCTCATAGCACCTGCACCATTTTACATGTTTCTTCTCAGGTGTCAACGTAAGGATTAAAATCGATATTAACGAATTATTTAAAAGTAAAGTAAGATATTTTAAATATATTAGTCTTCAAGGATGCATATTATATCAAACGGCACGTGGATGAATAGTTGCACGGATGCATTAATGCTTTGCAGTGTCTTCGCGACTCGCGTGTGTGGGGCCATGCATGGCAAGAAAAAGACAGATGCATATGGTAGCCATTAGATTTGCACGCGGGCTCAAACCTACGTAATACGACAAAGGCCCAAAGTGAGTTTCTGAGAGGTAGTAGTAGAGTCCGTGCCAAACTTCTAGTCCGCTCTGAATATAGAAACGAGTCGTGTCGCAACAGCAAATTGTAGATATTAGCGGGACGACGACAGCGCGGGATCCCCCGGCACCCGTTCGCTGCCCGCTCTCACTCGTGGGTACATAGCTGCGTTAGTGTGCCCTTACTATTGTCCGTAGCAGTTTATGCTTGCAGTTGTGTTCGACCGCATTAGCTCTCTGACAACCTGCGCGCAACTTCAGAGCGGACTAGAAGTGGTGGTAGAACCCTTTGTGGTTCGACTCCGGCAGCACCACCGCAACACCTATTTCTGCCTAATAACAGCAGTGTTATGCGCTGCTGTATTCTGTTTTGAAGGGTGTGAGAAGGGAGACATACTTTTCCGAGGCGTTCCTTAGTCCTCAGAGGTAGCGGCGCATCTGTGGCCGACCTCAGGTAGGAATATCTAATCCTATCTGGGGTTGATTACAGATGTCCACGGGCCGCAGGAGCCACTTACCATCAGGTGGACTGCATGCTCGTCTGCTACACCTATATTATAAAAAAAAAGTATCATTAAATTGCTCCTAGGTTACCTCCGGCGTTGTGCCTTAGTTCCGGGACCAGAACGGCTTCAGAGCGGACTACAGCAGTATCACAAATTAGTCGCGAGTTACCTCCTGCGTGTGCGCGGCGACGGCGGCGACGGCGTGGTCGCGCTGGCGCACGTCGTGGTGCACGATGCGGCCGTCGCGCGCGCCGCTCGACACCACGTACAGGTTCCACGCCAGCGAGCCCACGCGCCCGTGTGCCCGTCCATTATCTGACACAATCATCATCATCACCATCAACCCATTATAGTCCCACCGCTGCGCACGGGTCTCCTTTCATAATGAGAAGGATTGGGCCGGAGTCCACCGCGCTGGCAAAGTGCGTATTCACATACCTTTGATATTTTCTTTTTTTTTTTATAAATCTCTCAGGTATGCAGGTTTCCTCACGATGTTTTCCTTCACCGTTTAGCAAGTGATAATGAATTTCTAAAACGCTCATAACTTTGAAAAATAGGGGTGCGTGCCTGGGATTTGACTCTCGGTCCCCTCGATCGAGAGGCCGAGTTTCTTAACCACTAGGCTATCACTCCTGTTTCCTATATAATATACATAGAATTAAATATGCACATAATTTCGAGAAATAAAAAGTTTGTACCCATAGCTCGAACTTCATATACTATACTTATTTATTTGTAATTAATTATTATTTACTACAATAGTTTATAAGTAACATTATAAGGAAAAAGAACTAGACCACAGCAGCTTCATAACTTCAATGTCTAAAATACAGAAGTGCTATCAACTAAAAAAATCTCAGTGATTGATTCCGGAAATAACATTTTTTTACAAATAAACAATAGACAGAAGGATTGTTCATAACTATTAGTAATATTCAATATTAATATTTGAGATTGCATACCCTCAATCTCTTGATCTTCTCACAGTCCCATAGCTCCACAGTTGCAGACGAAGTGCCTACAGCCAAATGAGAACTCCCACCCTGAACCCATGCCACTGAGCACACTGTCTCCGATCCCTCGAGGGTCAGGAGTTGTTCAATCTGGCCTGTACCAGCATTCCACAAGTACACAGAGTTTCCTAAAGCCACTGCTAGGATATTCGATGCACTCCAGTCTACCAAATTGAGGTCTGCAAAACATGTTAAACTGTCTGTTAAATTTTTTTAGGGTACAAGAAACTTAAACATTACATAAATAATAACATCTGCTTAGTAGAAATTAATAGTATCAACAAAATTGTCTACATTCAAACTAAAATGCCTATATATTATAACACTTGTGTTATAGTAATTTGGGATAGGCTGGCAAGATTAATTATAATGAAAACTTTTCTTATGCACCCCTCTAATTTTTAGTCCTGTGGTCTTAAATTAAAATCTAAATACTACTTACAATAGTCATCTAAAATATCAGGGGCATCCAGTATCCTATCGGGAGCTTGAGGTATGTATCTGGTTGTATTCTTCACTGTCGATGGAACCTTAGCCTGCAAGTGTCGTTTAATATATGATATAAACATATACAGGTGTCATAGATACAGATCTTTTAAAGAGTGGGATGAGATAATATTGTGCTTAAATTACTATTAGGCAAGTACAATTAGAAAAAACCTTTTTCTACATTTATTTAAGGGTTCGATTTGTAGGTGATGTGGACACACTCACCCACACAAAGACAAATGCACATCCAGACATCTTAACTCAATCAAACCCAGAACCCTTAAATTTACTGACTGACATATGCATTATATTATTCTTATTCAGTAATAAGTAACTAGATAATGCTTTAAATAAAATCAAATCAAATCATTTTATTCAAAATAGGTTCTTTACAGACTACCTTTTGAATGTCAGTACAACTACCACCACTTCACAAGGTGTTTCATTATGGAGACGATGCGGCGAAAGAAACTCCATAACATACACCTTTTTTTTTAAATAAATGTTTTATACATACATACATGTAGAGCTGAATATACTTCAGACCACGCCATTTTATCAGTCAAATAATATATAGTACACTTTTTACATAGCGTTTGTATAACAACAAGTTTATACTTTTTTCTGTGTTACATAATCTATATTTAGGTATTGATAGTTTATTTCTGTTTCTAATATTAAAGTTATGGTGGCTTCAATTTTTTTCAAACATATCAGTGTATTTTCTTATATACATTATATTTTCATAGATGTATTGACTATGTACCGTCAATATTTTAATAGTGGGAAGAAGTTCTCTCAGGAACTCACCACGCTACAACTTAGTTTAAACTTTAAACTACAATAATAGATTTAGACCTTTCAATCAAACTTACTTGAGAGTACACCACTCGTAATCTATTCTGGTATCCCTCGGGAGCAGCAGGGGCTTTACACGTGTACTGTAACAGTCTCCCTGGCTCAGTGTCCGTCAAAGCCCTCCCAATAGCCTCTGCTGCAGCTGTTTGTGTTACTACTTCTTCACCTTTGTCATCATCACGGCTCAACTGTTAATAACAGTCCCAAGGGGTAAATAATGCATAATAAAAAATGGCTTATTACAACTATTTTGTTTCTAAAAACAAAACTTTATAGTGATTTTATTAAAATTTGGAGATTCATAACCTTTACGAATTAAATTGAAAGATAAAAATTTTCATTTTAATGTTGTTTTTCAAGTGTTTGATTAATATCAATTGCAATAAACATTTCTCTTTAATAAAAAAATATAAATACCAAGTAAACTTACCATATAGTGGCACAAGTCATAATTAGAATTGCTTCTTGACGGAATGAATCTGTCTGCTTTGTTTGGTGTTTTGGAGGCCTTGTTCGGGGTTGGAGTAGTGGAGCGTCCTGTTGAAGAATAGTTATACAGACTCCTGCAAAAGGTACTTGTAGACTATGAAGACTATAATTCATAACCAAAGTTAGGAAGTAATAAATATGCGCAATGGACAGTTGTGTTTAACATTATGTAATTTTCTCTCTCTCATCTTAAGATTATAACAGTATCTTAAGATAATTAAAAGCGAACTTAAAACGGGTTAATGGATTGAGATTACATTTTTAAAGGACGTTGCTTTCTTTATATAACATACATACATGTTTTATACATTTTATCGCGCGGGAAATACTAGTTCAGTCCCAGCGAAACGTATTCAGTTGGGCTAGTAAAATAAAATTTATATTACCTGGAGATTTATTTTTTGAAGGAGTCTTCTTTCCCTTTTTATTTTCGTTCCTTGTAGGCGTCTTATTACTTGAAAGAACACTGGTGTTGCTCTGATTCGCAGATATCGATAACTTCTGCATAGATTGGTTGCAACTGCTCAAATTTATATTAGATATATTCTTGATCGACGAACTTAAAGAAGGGTTTATATTCTCACTGTTGGACTTCTTAGCCCACCTCTGAGGAGGACCCCGAGTTAAAGGTCCATCCATTGTCGCTAAACTGTTCAATTCGTTCAGATAATTGAACTGTGCCATACCTTTGAAACCCTAACGTACCGTTAACACTAGTGTATTTAACTATAATTTCAATCAGATTTATATCATCGAGAGGAAATCAGTTATTATTTATTTCAAAAACACTTCACGTTCATCAGCACTAAACAAAAGTACAAAACTTAGCAAACTAGACAGTGATTCAAAAGCCGTTGCGATTTAAAATCGAACATACAATGTTACCAATCCCAAAAAAATAACACACAATGCACACGGCTGACAAAACTATTTGGTTTATTATACTTGAAGATGTATTAATTTGTATTTTATTATTGTACATAAAATCACATTGCAGATTTATCTGCAACATGATATTTATATCGGTTTTTACTTTTATGATTTTAAGATTATCACAGTTACAAATAATTTAATAATACTATAAAACAGTATAATACGAAATACGAATACGATTTTCCTTATTTATATTGAAATGTAATTTTCTTAGTGTTTTTGGATTATGCGAGTATTCCTTTGAAAGTAATTTTCTCATTTAAACTTTCTTCTAAAGCTAGACTATATAGTTCTATGGAATATAATCGTACATAATATAATATTCTCGTGTTAGTATAATATTCACAATGTTAGTTACCTTACTTCTCCTAAACGGCTTTGCCGATTTTCACCAAATTTTATATGCATATTCAGTAGGTCTGAGAATCGGCTACTATCTATTTTTTTTACCCCTAAGTGATAAGGGTTGTTCGCTCTTAACATTTTTTTATTTATATGGCAACACAACGTATGCCGTGTCAGCTAGTAATATTATAAATACTTATTTTCCCCATTATCATTTTTTATGGACAACGCCAAATTATTGGTGCTGGCTTGAAATATGAATGAAAATTATTGTGAATATCAGCCTTTATTGTCCTAATTCGTGTATTTATCATTTACTTGTGCATGCTTGAACGTAAATTAAAAGATAAAATAGGAATAAAATAATACAAACTCAATCAATGGAATATCTTTATATTGAAGAATATAAAAAATTGTTCACAAAATAATGTCTATCTAAACAATCTAAAAAATATAATTTCAATAATGATTATTGCATTACAATAAAATGACAGTAAAGTTAATCTAGATAAAACATTATTACACTTAAAAGTCTCATTTGCTATATCATGGTAATTTACAATAATAAAATTATTACTAAATTTAGGGATGAGAGTGAAATAGCTCTCGCTAACCGCGTATGTGATATCACTCTAATATTATACTTCGCTTATAATATAATATTATATTATATTCCGTAATTTCAAACACTTGAGACACTTGACTTATATCTGTGACGAGTAAGTATTAATTTGCATATAAAAGTTAATTAAACACATAAAAATATCTTGCGTACGTACAACAAAATTGAATTTACGTAATTGAAGTTAGAAAAACATTTAGTTAATTTCATAATCTAAGCAAAGTAAATGCCATATTTTTTTTAAATATTGGTTATTTTAAAAAACAAAGCAAAGAAAGTGAGTACTAAGAGAATAATCTAATAAAATACAACATGTTTGTTCCTGAAAATGCATTTTGAGCATAAATTTTACATAAAAAACACTTTATCATAATTCACATAACTGTACAATGATACATTGAACAACATAATACACTAACCAACTTCCAACTTCTATAAAACAACTATAGCACCATTTATAATTACTTATTTATAAGATATATAAACTTATTGACATATAGAGATCCTCTATGATACCATCACATTCAATGAGCCATTTCTAAACAAAATGGCACGACTGGTTCTACCCCATATAGATCTTTATCAGATTAATTATAATCCACTGCAACATTAGTATCTTAGATATTAACAGTAACAATTTATAAAGAAAAAGCTTGAAAGCCCAAAATTTTCTTAATCCTTCCTATAAACCATCCATAACTGAAATCTGCTGCAGAAATATGTTATAATTCATGAAATAAATTAATTTTGCAATTAAGATATATAAAATAGAATATTTCTGTTCTTCGTAATCTTACACGTACTGATTTTATTGATTGATTGAAATAATAATTTTTTCCACGTTATATTATGCTTAAGCTATAAATAGTGTGTTAAAGTGGAGAGAATTCTTATTTATTTTTCCTTTTACAAGTGACAAATGTAATTTTATTAAACATACATAAATCATATAAATGTCAAAATTACGTATGTAGTGCTTCTTTTGGTTTAAAACTAAGTTAAAAAAAAGCAAAGTGGATTCAATTTAATAATTTTGCTTAAAATATTATGGCGTAAATAATTTCGTTGTTTGCGATTATAGTAAAAAATTATGGAATTTCTAAACCTTCCATCTTAAATGCAACAGTAAATAAACCTAAGTAAAAGCAGTGCTATGTAGAAATCTAAATAAATTATTTAAACAGACTGGTGGGTATTAAAATATAATTAAATTCTTACTGTAATATTTTGACTATATGCTATTTTTAGTATATTAAACTTATTTGATTTCAACCTGTAAAATCTTATACAACAATACACTTAATCTCACGTGTGAAATATATGAAAGATAGTCGTTATCGTTTCGTTGTAAACAATATGAAATGCACAAAGTACCTTATAGTAACTAAAATATTTAAATGTAAAAAGACTAATATTTATTTACGTATTGGCAGTATTTGTGTAGTTCATTATTTACGTATAAGAATACCAGAGATCAAAAATGTCTAAAATTAGTAAAAGTATTTATAATTATTATATTCTGTGTTATTTTAACGTAAAATCTCCTTAATCTTTTTTTTATTTTCGACTGATTTTTTGTGTAGAACTTTTACGACTATTGAACAAGACGTATTAAATTATAGTAGAACGCAATATCAGTTTTAAGGCGGAACCTGAGACCAAAAAATATAGACTCGTAGTTTTAATTTAATATTGTCAGTGCTATTTGTATTTTGTTCGAGTGGTTTTGTTTTTTTTTGGTTTAAGTTTGGAACATAGTTTATTCTTATACTAAACAATCTTGAGCACAATTTATATTAGGAGAATATTATGGCTGTGTTGCACTAAATGATAAAATCGTATACGATCGCGATATCTGATAATCGCGTTTTTCTAACATTGACTCTAATTTAGAGTTACAGGCCTTACATTTACAACTTGGGAGTGCAAAATTTCCATTGTATTCTCATATTATTATAATGAGTCCCTTTTATGTCGTCCCTGAGTTTATATCGTCACTGGAAACGCTAAAGTCTAATACGCAAAGAAGTCCTTTGGCGTTAGACTTTTCAGTTACTATATGTATAGTGTTATTGAAAATATTACAACTAATTACTGCTTCACCATTACATACATATTGTTCATGTTTTGATAAATAAGAACACCATGTTTTTGAGCTAAAAAATACCATCAAGCAATTTGTATCAAAAATTATACTATAACATTATACTACTTTTTTTTGCTATTTTTCGATATTATTAAAAATAAAATTTGCCTACTTAAACACATTTTTTAATTACAAAGAAAATCACTAGGTAATTATAACGAATTTAAAACATATTAAATGAATTGACAACATCATAATTAAACAATACAATATATAGGTTTTTTTAATCTGCCTGAAATATTTGATATTGACTAACCCCTTAGGATTATTTCATGTATTTGGAACCGTACAAAAGGAAGGAATTCAATAATTACGTTTTGAAACATGACCTGTCATGCCAATATCATATTCCACATAGTAACAAGTTATCTTACACAATTTAATAATGATTACTTGAGCTAAATTTACTTAGGAATTCGATTTTATGTGCGTTAATTGACACCTAACAATTAATATAATAATCACTGATATAATTTAATATGGTGTGCGTGAATATGCGTATCCATACATTTAATCAAACTGACCAATCTCGATGTAAAATAAATAATAAATCAAATCATATTTTATAATATTGTGCCTAAAAGTAGTGGTCCACAATAATCAATTTTATAATAGAAATTTGAACACCAATGATCTTTGATAAACAACTTGTGTATGTTTGCTAGGAACGGCAATTATTCTGCATCGAATTTGGCCAAAGTACAATTTATATCCTTACTTTCCAATGTTGAGGTCAGAGCTAAAAAGGAAACAGGAGCATACTCCACCACGCTGGTCCACTATGCCGATCGATACACCAGTAGTTTTAGAAATTAATTATCACTTGCTTAACGGTGAAGGAAAACATCGTGAGGAAACCTGCATACCTCTAGAGAGTTATAAAAAAAAAATCTCAAAGGTATGTGAAGTCTACAATACGTACTGGGCCAGCGCGGTGGACTATGACCTTCTCATTATGAGAGGAGACCCGTGCGCAGCAGTGGGACAGTAATGGCTTGTTGGTGATGATGACACCAGTAGTAAGTTCGTGCTACGTACAGCGTGGCATCAACAGGTTCATGATGTGTATATGGCCGGCGTTGTCGACTGTGACGAAGCATGAGAACTTATCGTCTATACAGATCTTCTCAGCGTTAATACCGGACAGCTTGATACAGGCCAGCATCTCTTGACGTTTTGAACCCTCCTTGCTCCTGGAAAATATTAAATGAACTTTTAATTTTCAGTCTATTCTAATTGCAGACTGCTTGTTTTTTTACATTTTTGTACTGCTACTTGTTAAGAGAACCACATCATGAATTTAGAACTGTAATTTACATCTTTATGCTTGTATAAAACCAAGATTCTAAATATATTATCACCATCGTCTACCTTGAAAACGGCAGCGAATTTATATTAATCTGGTTTTTTTACATTTTTGTACTGCTACTTGTTAAGAGAACCACATCATGAATTTAGAACTGTAATTTACATCTTTATGCTTGTATAAAACCAAGATTCTAAATATATTATCACCATCATCTACCTTGAAAACGGCAGCCAATTTATATTAATCTATAAAATCTATACATATAAATAAAATTGGAGTGTCTGTTTTTAATATTGAAATAACCGCTTTTTAATACATGCATATGAATATATACAGGGTGTATATTTTTCAAAACGAACTCGTTCGATTCCCGGCTAAGGAAAAATATATTTTAAAAAACTAATGATGCAGTTTTAGTTTTTATCAAAATCGGCCTCGTAACTCCTTTCAGCATTTTTCGCTAATCCGTATAGTTTCGGATTTGGCCCTGAAGGCCCGTTTGAAAAATTCACCCTGTATATACGCTAAATAAACAAAAATAACATTTTTTACAATTTTTCTCTGCCTGTCTGTTTGTTCTGGCTAATCTCTGAAATGGCTGATCCCATTTTGACGGGATTTTTATTGGCAGGCTGATGTAATCAGGAGTAACTTAGTCTACTTATATTTTAGAACTGACTGTGTCCCGCGGTTTCACCCGCGTTATTTCATTTTAACGCGGGTGAAACCCCAGGGCCACAGCTAGTTATTACATATTAGAAGTAGTATTTTGTCAATTACTCTACATTTGATATATGGGTATAAGCATTCAACTCACTTTTTGTGTTTCCAATTTTCCTTCCAGCAATGCTTCCCGCCGAACAGGGCTCCACCAAAGAAGAAATTGCAATTTATTTCTGTGTTCGCGTTGTCTACGGGCACAATTTCGTTACGGACCGTTAACGGGCTCGCTATAGGTGTTATTACATTCAAATTCCTAGAATTAATACATTTAATTAATTAAAGTTAATTATTGATGTATGAAGAAGAGTTTAAAAGTTTGGGGCCTTTAAATTTGTACTAATAAATAAAATACCAACAGTTTCCACTAAAGTAGGGTGAAGGAGTGCACTTCAAGTCTCTTAACTTAGAGATATGTCTCTCAGCCAGGGATGTACCCAGAACTGGGCTCAATAAAAATTATAAAAAAGACAACATTAGATTGCACAAAACTACAAAAACTATTGGTATACAATAAAGATGTTCCAGCTACTACAGTCTAGCTTCTCATAGTTTGACCTGTACCATTTTAATGTTTTTGTAAAAATACTTCTTATAAAGGTCTTCTTATATTACCTCCATGTAGTTTTATGCGCTGTGCGGATAACGTAAGTGACGTTCCACCAGACGATCTCAGAGGCCATCGTGACGAGCACTAGAGGCGGTTGTTCATCGTCCGCCTCGAACGAGGGCGCTAGGAACATATTGGAAGACGGTGACGTCACTGTGGTACTTCGGTAGAGCTTGTCCGGTGTTGGCGAGAAACAACACCACTGCACTTTAGATTTGTGGTGCTTCAACAGCCTCAGTTGACGCTTGTTTGGTACGTTCCATAACTGTTGATAACGAAAATATGCGATTACACAAATAGAATTAAGGATATCTGTAGTAATTAACGCGCTTTTGAAGTTACCTTTCTTTGAGGAGGAAATTTGGTGATAATATGTTTTTTCTAACAAAAAGAATACATAGGGCTAAACTGTAAATACGTAGAGATCCTTACGTAAACGTTTTCGTCCCGAACGGTGTGGCCACGACATAACCAGTATAAGACATTTCAATTTGCTTTTAAGGAGTAGCAATTTGTGAATGACCAACGATGAAATATAATTTATTTTCTATTCATCATCACCACCGCATTACTGTCCCACTGCTGGCTACGGGTCACCTCTCAGAATGAGAAGGATTAGGCCATAGTCCACCACGCTGGCAATTGTATATTAGTAGACTTCACATACCTTTGAAACCTTTTCTTTAAGATTTCTCAGGTTTGCAGGTTTCCTCACGGTGTTTTCCTTCACCGTTTTAAGCAAGTGATAATTAATTAGTAATACGCACACAACTTTGCAAAATCAGAGGTGCGTGCCTGGGATTTGAATCTCGGACCCCTCGATTAAGAGGCCGAGTTTCTTAACCACTTTTACTATTACTGCTATTTTCCATTAGGAATTTGACATACAATTGACTCTAATATAAGTACGTACCACTACATCGCCAGAGTCAAGCCCCATTGCCAGTATATTCCCATCGGCGGTAAGGTCGCAAGACATGATCCTGTTGTTAAGGCGGTAGTCTTGTATCAGGTACAGATGCGTGCTATGATCTTTTCTGAGCTCGAAAGTCTAGGAAGAATATTGGAAAAAAATACTGTTAATATCAATTAAAAATATTAAGCAGTTGTACATAGAATTCCATTTAGATAATGTTCGATTCCACACTGGAAGGAAATATTATTTATATATAAATTAATGACAGATTTTTACGTAAAGTAAAAAAGACGATGTTACTATTGCAAATTAAGAATTTTACGCATCTTACCTGAAACGCTCGATTACAGCTGTCGCACATAACCAGAACATTTTTCTCTAGCGCAGAGCATGTGATACAAACATCCTTCTGCCTGCCGTTAAGAACGCACTTGAGTTTTAGATTCTCGTCCCACAATTTCACAGTGGCGTTATCTTCCACTGTGATGAGGCCAGTGTCTTTTAGCCAATAGCAATCGATAAGACCGCTTTCCTTTAAAGACCGGCCTCTATGATCACTCGGGAAGTATCTATCGGAGGAGCAAATGCTCGTATTGCTGCTAGATGATGACCCTCTGTCCTGTCTGTCTTGGTGTTCACTTTTTTTTATTTTCATTCCTGTAATAACATATAGTAGTATGTAATTTAGCCCACGAATTGATTTACAGGGACCAATTTAATAAATATGATTTAAGCACATATTAAATTTATTAATGTAAGTATGACACCACCATCATTTAATCACACTTGTGTTCTCTAATGGGAGTTATGAATAATAAAATTTAACAATGTTTTTTCTACTAGAAAATAAATGCTACTTAATAAAAATTAATAAGAAACAGGAGATCCATGTCCAGCACAGAGTTAGCAAGGGACTTTAATAATTTTGATCATTTAATTCACCAGCATTTAGGAACAGTTTTATAAGGTTTATATTTATAACATTTATATAATTATATATTATCTTTACCTTGCATATCGTTCAATATTTCCTGCGAGCCCAGATTGGCGTTGCCTCGCTGTAACATTTCCGTCTTCCATTCACTATCGTCCATCAATCTATATGCCATCAGACACTTGTTTTCCCCGGCGACTATCATTATGTTGTTACTGACGTAGTTCAAATACCGCACAGGGCTGTACAAGTCCATTATGGTAACGTTTTGTTTAGATCGCAACGTATATTTTTGTACAATACCCGATCGAAGACCATATATGATGTAATGGTTGCAGGGTGATATCTTCACGGTTGTGATTTGTTCGTCGATGTCTGGTGAAATCTCCGTTAGGAGCTTCTTGCCGCGTGATATCTGAAAGTATCGTATTTAAATAGATTATTGTTGATGTTCACACTGTTGAGTTATTTCGTGTACAGATTTAAATTTTGTAATGCTATCTGTTAAATGTTTAGCACAACTAGTCCCGTTTTTATAAATATGCTTGATAAATTAAAAAAAAAATACTGCTGCTATAATGTTTTTTTTGTCAATTTCATAGTAACACCGTCATTTACATTACTTCGAAAAAAAAATACATTGTTATTAATAATAATTGTTATATTGGCAAGGTATTAAATTTAATATGTATATACATTTAACATAGTCATTCAATACATCATTTTATGCAAATAAAAATCAAGGTTAGGCTCTTACCTTATCTATACATACCTTTTTTTTATAACGAGGGGGAAACTTTCAAAAAAGTACCCGGTGCCATGGGAGCGACACAGGGTTATGTGGGACTCTTACCGCACTAAAACTCCCCTGGTGGCCAGCTGGGCGCTGCGTAGATCCGGGATCTCCAACGGAACGCAACCGGAGTCCTCTCGGCGCGTTGCCCCGTCGGGCTCTGTCCAGGTGAGCTTGACGCTCACCACACCTTCTGGTGTGCACGACGGTATGCGACCACACATACCGCCGTCTTCCCCGGGGTCGCTGGCCGGGCGGTTCAAGCTCCCACTCTTGCCGCCCGCAACCCCGGAAGCCCCCTTTTAGTCGCCTCCTACGACAGGCATGGGATGCCGGAGCCCTATTACGTTAGTACGTACCTGTATGCGATTTCTATCGTCGATGACCGCCAACAGGGGCTGAGGCAGGCTGTCGTCGTCCCCGTTGGAGATGCCCTTGAGGTTCAAGGGCTTGAGGGCGTGTCGGTCGAGGCTCATGGTGTGCGTGACGCGCGGCTTCTCGACGGAGTGCGTGTCGAAGGATCGGATCCGCTTGGGCGTGTTGGCGGTGCTCACTGGGGTTACGGGCGATACCGCCGCCGCGAAGCTCACGTCGAACTTTGTCGTTAGGCGGCCATTTCTGAAAGCAATAAATAATAGGCGTGATTAATGACTACGGCAGTTTGAAATCTCCTTCCTCAATGTACGTATAGTCTTTAAATTGCTAGTCCGCTCTGAATATAGATATGAATCGCGTCGCCATAGCAAAATGTATGACTACACCTGCTCGCAACAACTTCAGAGCGGACTAGCAGTGTTTCCAAAAAAAAAATCTTATGGCAGCAATTAATTACAATTTAATGCAAATAAATAATATTTTACCATATTGCTCTTATGTGGATTAGTGGAGGAAGCTACTACGTAACTAACTTGCATTAATGTATTCTATCTTTTAACTAATATCATATTTAAATAATCAGGAAGAATATATTTTCGATTTGTTTTAAATCATTATTTTGTAAAGAAATAAACACAGGGTAACTTACCCGTTCTTGTGAGTTTTCTGTGATACATATGAGGCATCCAAGAACCACACTTTTACGGAATTCTCAACAGGTTCAGTTCCGGTCAACAGCACGTCCACACCGGGCACGATGTCGTCTACTGATATCACTTCACTCACTGCCATGGACACAACATTCCTACAAATTGAAATAACAGCTGTTTTATGGGTTAGCTTGAAGGTGGTACAACTTTTTGTAGGCACCACCGCTATACCTATTTTCGCCTAATAACGGCAGTGCTATGCGCTGCTAATTAAATATATATACGCTATAATTAAAATACGTTATAATTAAAAATTATTCCAATAAAAATGATTATTTTCATAAATAAAGGTAAACTCACCCTCTTCGGTTCTCTAAATCGAAAACATGCGTATAATTCTTCAAATCCACGCAAATAATCCGACTGTCGTCTGTAGAAACGAACAACAGCGTACCGTTCTTGTTGACGGCTATCGATATAAAGGTTATACAGTCTTTGATTTCGTCACAGGTTATTATTGTTTTACACCTACAGTTATTGCAGTTGGGGCTGTTCAAACTCACACGTGTTCTGAGCTCGTATTCTGTTACATCTTTTGCTTTAAGTGTTAAAACTCTGTTGGTGCCTGTAAGAGCATTTAAGATAATAAGATATATGTATATAGAATTGAGAAACTAAGGTACCTGTTGACATATACAGGGTGAATTTTTGAAAACTCCGCGCATATCAAGTTACAATCTATTATATAAATTCTTGGATAACAAGACGACCGCTTTCGAATGATTTAAACATTTGAAACATTAGACCACAAAAATTGTTAATACGCGAAATGTTTAAATTAATGAATGGCGGGAACTTAACTGCCATATTAATATTGACAAAATATGTATTTTCTTAAAATTGAGGCTTTTCCTTTAGTTTGACATTTACCATTACTTTCCAGAATTTGATCTTTATAATCGACACTATAAGATAGTGGAATAATATCGTGGATGTATTTTTTTCAAAATGAACTTGTTCGATTCCCGTCTAGGGAAAAAATATTTAAAAAAACTAATGATGCAGTTTTAGTTTTTACCATAGTCGGCCTCGTAATTCCTTTCAGCATTTTTAGCTATCCTTATAGTTTCGGATTATGCCGTGAAGGACTATTTAAAAAATTCACCCTGTATAATCAATACTATTTTTGAGTGTGTCATTTTAATCTTTGGCATGTATACAATAATTCAAGTGTATGGCTTGACTTGTTGTACTAAAACTATATAATCTAGCATTAACACTGTAAAGAAATTGATCTATCAATCATGAGCTACTATTTTAACTGGCTAAAACAAACCTGGCACCGCGATAATATTGAGCACCGTATCAGTCTCTTCAAAAATCTCCCTCTCCTTCGTATCCAGATCGACTATCTCCAAGTGGTTTCCACCTTTCATGGTAGCCACAACCAAACCCCTATCATAGTTACAGGGTATGCAGCACAGTATCTCTCTATCGTGGAACAACTCATACTCCTTTAGTACTTGTCCCGTGTGACTGTATACGATAATTTTGCTTGAGGTGTGCGCAAACAGTTTTTTTTCGTTATTCGCCCACCGACAGTTGATCAAGTGGCCCAGTTTGGGCGTGATCGTGACCGTACTGCCCCAGTTGCAGTCCGTCGTGTCTTCGGCTTCTGAAATTCATCAACAACCCATTACTGTCCCACTGCTGGGCATGGGTCTCCTCTCTTAATAAGAATGACTAGACCATAGTCCACCGCGCTGGCCAAGTGCGTATTGGTATATTCACATACCTTTGAGATTTTTTTTTATAAATCTCTCAGGTATGCAGGTTTCCTCACGATGTTTTTCCGTCACCGTTTAGAAAGTGATAATTAATTTCTAATACGCACATAACTTTGAAAAATCAGAGGTGCGTGCCTGGGATTTGAACCTCGGACCCCTCGATCGAGAGGCCGAGATTCTTAACCACCAGGCTATCACTGCTTTTTTGACTGAAATAATTATTTTAAATTAAACTCTTCCAAGTAGTAGATAGTGGTATAAAATTTAAGTCTCTCATAGTGGTAGAAGGTTAAGTTTTATTTTTTTGTTTGGGTACAAGAAATTATTTGTTACATGCTTAAAATAGTAAAGGAAAACGTTGAGTAGAACTACAGAAACCTTTATGCTCGAGATATCTACGAAAAAGGTGCTAAATCGCATCATGGGCAGATAAATCTACATGAGTCAACATGGTAGTAGGTACTTCTACCGAGCAGGTGGTAGGATGTTTTCCAGGCTTCTTAATATTGAGAGAAAAATGGATAAAGACCTTGACAATAGGCATGATGACAGTATTAAAAAATCAAATAATAAATTATTTAAGTAAAAACAATATATTGAAAGGATTCTCAAAAATAACCCAGTTTAAAAAAAAAAACTAAGATTTATAAGATTTATTATATTTTCAATAAAATGAAAGTACTGTCGTCGTACTGCAGTCGTCCATCTTGTATGAAACGCTAATCGTGGCGCGAATGACGTCATTTTGGGGTATGTCACTGAATTGCTTGAACTTTTGTATGGGAGGGTCTAATGTGACGTCACCAAAGGACACCATGACATCCGCTAGTGTTTTCGAGCTTAATTCAAAATGAGTATAAAAATATGCTATTATTTTCATTAACACTGAATTTATTGCAGAAATAATACGATTTTTGGATAGACATGTATGTACATTATAGAGGAGGTTTTCAAAATTTGTCATCATGCTCATTATTCTTATACGTTACCTTCTTCAATAACGTGATCCTGTTCCACATCATCAATATACCAGATCTTGATGACTCCGTCGTACCCTAGCGCGGCGATTAGCGGCGGGTTCTTAGGACAAGCTCCGATCCATTTTATTGGAGAAGACGTGGTCGTTAGTTCCTTCTTCAGCTTATTCGTTGATATGTCGAAGAACTGGAAAGATAAAATTATTAAATACTAAAATAAGTCGGGTGGATTTCGTAGGTCTTAAGCAATAAACTTGTTTTTAATATTAAGAACATTTAGTAACGTCTATCCTAAGTTCGGCCTATTTAAACATATTTTATATAAAAAATTCTCGTGTCACAATGTTAGTTACCGTACTCCTCCGAAACGACTTTGCCGATTTTCACCAAATTTTATATGCATATTCAGTAGGTCTGAGAATCGGCTACTATCTATTTTTCATAACCCTTAGTGATATGGGTTGTTTACCCTTAATTTTTTTTATTTATATGGTAACACAACGTTTGCCCGGTCAGCTAGTAGTATATATAAATATTGAGTATAAACGAGCGCAATATTAAAATAAGCAACGTAATATTAAAATTGATCCTGTATGAAATTGTATTTCACAAAAAATAATAGTAGTAAATACATCAAAAGAAAAAATAAAATACAGTATTATTTAATCTAATAAATTAAATATATGAAACTATAGGCAGTGAGAAAAATCCATAGGTAGGTTTCAATTAATATTAAGTTAAATTATCATTGCCCTAAACACCAATGTCCTTATAACGTCACTAGCCTGTTCCTGTTTTTATCCCTACATGAATATATCTGCTTAATATGTTGTTCTATTAAAATGAAATATAGCTATTATATTATCTGAAAAACTAGTTATTTTATCACAAAATATTTTCAAAAAAATAAAAAGAATTGAGTAAATTGTGTTGTAATGAAAAGTGAATAAATTTAATGAAATATCATGATGTTAGACAAATAGGTTACCTTTATCACACCGTTAGTGCCGACGAGGACATCGTTGCGAAGAAAACAAACTGAAGTGATATTTTGCTTCACATCTATGGTGGAAGGTGTGATTTCCTCTACATTTTGTTCATGCCTAATGGATGTAAAAATAAATTAAAAACAATTGGGACGTGAAGATGAAAATGACATAATGCTGTGTTTATTTACAATGTTAGTTTTGTTGTTATGTGAAATTAAAATTTTGTATTAATAATCTTGCTGTAATTAACACAAAGATGCCGCAGTGTAAAAAATAAATGAAACCTAAGTATTACATTGAATTTGAAGTCTGTCATGTGATCTGCGACTTTTATGAAAATATAACTTATGAAGATTTTACCTCATATAACAAGCGCGCTAAAACTAAAAAAATATAATTACTGGTTTAACCATACTATATTTATAATATTTGTAAATGAAACATTATAATTTATCATTTTGATGTGATACAGTCACATGCAAATGATAAGTTATAGTGTAACAAGTAAATTATAGTAGATAATACTAGTAGTAAATGATGAATGAAAGTTGCACTACTGTGTCTTTACAGTGCTTAGAGCAAATCTATTATACTTTTATTATACTATTATATTTAATATTTATTATATTACTTACAAGAACTCAAAGTAAAGTTCATTCTTGGCGCATCGTTCCTGAGCGACCTCACACGCCTTGTTGTATAATATTCCTTTGTTCTCGTGTTGCAGAATGCTCTGTATTATGTCGGTGTACGGATATTTGTACAAATCAGCTCCGTGCGTGCTCAGGTACTTTATGATGCTTAGTAATAAAGTTTCTTGGTTCTGCTCCTTAAAGGAAATTATAAGAGACCTTTAATATCAGACATTAATCACATGAGAAGTTCTAACTTAGTCCTGAACCTTAGCCAACTTGTAACCTGTAAATCTATGTTCGACTTCATAAAGTAAATTACATGGAATTATGACAGACGCATTATCATGATATAAATTATATGATAGGACAAAATAGTCTCCAGTACTATTTAAATTGATTATCATGGTCGAATTTCAACCACACGGTGAGGACTAGTATTTGGAAATGGCTCAAATGTCCATTAGCTACCGTCACAGGTTAGTATCTGTCATATCGTCGTATGTTGGTTAGTATATGTCTTCTATAAATAATACAAGCTGCGCCTTAAACCAGATTTCATTGCATGAAAGTTTAATTTTATAAATTGTCATATTCCAACACACTAACTAACAATAACCCGACTACTTACATACCAATTTTTTTGAAATTTTTATATTATTCGATGCGGATAAAATGAGATACGAACTTTTTTCGTTCGATTTTTAATTGATGTGTACGTATCACGCGATGTATTACGCTCTAATTATGTGCTAGTATGCGTGAGCGTGGACCAGATATAAGGAATACATTCACAACAATCTACCGCTATTATTTTTTACTAAATTTAAACGAAAAACATTACTCACATGTTCAGCAATATAACTGTTGTACTTTTGCAGATCTGATATGACGTCACCCGGGCCGGTCAACCTCACTTTATTGCCGAGGAATCTCAAATCAAGAAACAATCTGCCGAACAAGCTCCACATGTTCCTCTGATTTTTCGTACGTAATATATGATATCCAATATAAAACGCTATGTACCCATCATCCTCTATTTCCACCGGAGCGTTGATAACGTCGTATCCATAATTTTTTAACAGGTTACAATGTAGTTTTTTCAATTCTTCTTCACTGCAACTGTTTTTCAAGCAGCCCATAATCAAATCGTGTATTTCGTAGATATAGTTCCTTTGTTCTTGGTCGTAGATACTTATTATTAGCGATTTTCTGGTGAGCTGTTTCATGATAGAGTCCACTTCTGATACGTCCTTGCCCCACAGTTTGTTGAGGACTGGAGCTGAGAACTTTGCGTTTTCGGGAAGTACTGTAAGCATTTTGAACAGCGGCAATATGTCCGGTGGTAGCGAGTTAATACAGAATTCCACTGCTTTTATTGGTTGATCGTTGTTCTTTGTATAACTGTAAAAACATACAAGTTATAAAGTGCATAATATATAATTTTATGGGTTATTATGTCAAAAAAATATTAAATATAAAAACGAAGTTTTTTCTAGCTACAAAGAGTACACAAAAAGTAGGTAAACAGTTTTTAATAATAGATAATATACTTATTATTTTTAACACTATCCAACTCAAGCCTTTACAATCAATCTTATATGCAATAAACATGCCGAAAATACGACTAACTTGCTATGCAATCTTATACTTTTAACATAAAACTTGTTTTCTTCGCATTTTTACAAAAAAACTTACAAAAAGAACTCCTTCCTCTCCAGTTTTTTCAAATAATAATTCCAGTGGCGGGTATCGTGGACGAGTTTCTCCTTGTTCTGGGCCAGTTCGGCGCCGATCAGCGCGATGTAGAAGGGAATGCCCTTACAGATCTCATGCAGCTTCTTCGCCTGGCGAGGCAGGTGTTTCACATCCACGTCGATGCAGGATGAGAACAGTTGTAAGGATTCCGATTCTGAGAATGTGTTCTCTATCTGGAAATTTTATTATTTATTGTTCTGTTAGCAGTTGTTGTTGGTGTAGTAATTTAAAGGCGGTAGAACATTATGTGGTTCGACTCCGACGGCACCACGGCCACACCTATTTCTGCTTAACAGTAATGCTAAGCGCTGCTGTGTTCTGGTTTGAAGGGTGTGGTAAGGATAATAGTTATTTGTCTGTTATTAAATATATGTATTCAACGATTCCAAAAACAGTTCCAGATTTTCCAGAGTTTCCAGTTAATGATTTAATTTTATTTTCTAACCTAAAAAGCGACATATGTAATATATGTATCTATTGTTTACAACCTAAATGATATTACTTCAAATACAAAAGGTGACCAGTAACAAAATATATTTTTTAATACAAAATGTAACTAAACTAACCTTTATAATCTGTGGGTGGTAGCTAGCAACAACATCGGCATCCCTAGTCGTGACCAGTATTTTGCAGCCGATGTCGAAGGCGTCCAGGCACTTCTTGTCGTTGAGTTCGTCGAGCACCAGTAGGGCGTCTTTGATCGCCGGCTCAGAGAACTGGGACTTGAGTCGGTCCCGCATCTCCTGCCACGTCCAGTCGTAGTTGGAAAACGACTGGCTATCCGCGTTGGAGCCGATACTCGACATCGATATCGACGCGTGCATGTTTGAGCTGGACGCTTTGCGGTATAGCCTGAAAAAATCGTAAATAACCGTAATTGAAGAGAACCCTTTGTGGTTCAACTCCGGCGCACCACCGCCATACCTATTTCTGCCTCATAAAAGTAGTGTTAAGCGCTGCTGCGTTCTGGTTTGAAGGGTGTGGTAAGGGAGACATACTTTTCCGAGGCGTTCCAGCTTAGTACTCAGGGGTAGTATCTAATCCTATCTGGGGTTGTTTTTACAGATGTCCATGATAGGCAGTACCCACTTAGCATCAGGTCGATTGCATGCTCGTCTGAAGAACTAGCTAGATTCAATTCACTTAACCACTTTATGAATTTCTGATTATAAAACGACCAAAATGTAATTGCTACACGATTTAAAAACAGCCATCATGCCATCATGCATTTTTCCTAGCAATAATAGATATAAGTTACCTTAAAAATAGAAAATTAAAGTAAGACAAGAAATTAAAGTAAGACGCGTTGCATGGACATTAATTTGAACTTTTAGGTACTATTTAATTTTAATCTTTTTCTGTATAACTAAATTATATGTTCCTATACCAAATCCCTTTACATTTTTTGTGCAAGATGAATGATGATTGAATCAATTGAGTTACGAGGGTCTTAAATATACTAGTCAGTTGGGACGATGACGGAAGTATAGTGATTAAATTAGCGATTGATTTAGTAATAGTCGGAACAAGACCATTGAATGAACGAGTGTATATTTGTAGTCATAGAAAATACAAAGTTTTCTACACTCACAGCCTCACGCTAGGAGTTCCCTGCATCGTGGGTACTATAAGTATACATAGCCAAATATACTAACACCCAGACACAGAAACAGATACCGATATTAATCATTTAGATTTCGGTCTGGCCGAGGATCGAACCCGGGACCCTCTGCGCGTCAGACCGCTCCGCCACGCGGGTCATCCTACATTATAGATATTATATATTATCCTTGAAAATATAGAATTGTACATTATTCCACCTATAATACGACATATCTACGTCTACATTACTATATCTTTAATAACATCAAAAATGGTTCATAAAATTTCGATTCTTGTGGTAATGTATACTATATAAAGGCAATGTATACTAGAAAATAATTGTTTATCTATAACTACGCATGTAAAAGATGAACAATTTTATGTCTCAAGCAACTTCGTATCGAAAAAAGAGTTACAAAGCCGATGAAACATTGCCTTTTTTAACCGACTTCGAAAAAGGAGGAGGTTACTCAATTCGACCGTATATATATTTGTTTTTTTTTTTATGTTTGTTCGGCGATTTTTTCGCGATGCCGCGACCGATCGACATGATTCATACACCATTGTATGCGGCTAGTTTCACAGGGGGTCCCATTTCGAGGAAATTTGAAAATTTCCGCCAGTTTTCCCGGAAAATTGGAAAAACCCGATTTCATATAAACTTGAATAAGTCGAGTATTTCTTAACCAATTTTAATTTTCTTTTTTTCATATGAAAGGGTGTTTCGTTGCGGTACTTTCCTACCTTAACATTAGTACGCTCTGATGATTAGAATTTAAGTTATGGGGTGGAACTCATCATCACTACCCCTGCTTTTTACATATTTTATGACAACTTACCTTCTGCCCACTCAATTCTCATGAAACTTAAAATGAACATTGAGTGTCTAGGTTATCATGATATGATGGAAAATTTGACCTTCAACTCTTCAACCCTGGTAATGCAGAAGTGCCTCCTGCCTCAACCATACAAGTTAGGCATTTGGAACTTATGGATATTTAATAAAGTCGATAAGTTGAGATATATGATGGAAAATTTGACCTTCCACTCTTCAACTCTAATAATGCAGAGGTGCCTCCTGCCTCAGCCATACAAGTTAGGCATTTGATGCTTATGAATATTCAATAAGGTTGATAGGTAGAGATATATGATGGAAAATTTGACCCTCTACTCTTCAACTCTGATAATGCAGAAGTGCCTCCTGCCTCAACCATACAACTTAGGCATTTGGAGCTTACGAATATATGATAAGGTCTTTGAGTAGAGACATATGATGGAAGATATGACCTTCAATTCTTCAATCCTGATGATGCAGAGGTGCCTCCCATGTAAAGTATATAGATTAGACATTTGTTGTAATGAAGTAGCTAGACAGAGATATATGATGAAAAATTTGACCATCAACTCCTTTTTCTTTTCTTAACTATTGAATTAAGGTAAATTGGACCGGTTCACTCGCAGAGTTTTACCACCTAGTTTGATTTATTTACTTATCTGTTCCTACCTAACCTAGCCAATAATTAGTATGTCATAAAGCTTCGCCTATAGTGTTTCGTATTGAATTGGTTAGGTTAGGTTGGAACATATAAGACAATATAAAACTAAGCGAGAAGGGCGCAGCAGCGCCCTGCGAGCGGGTGGGTCCAATCCGTATCTATTCAGACCTTACCTTTATTCATGATCACATTTATACAATTTTACATAATATTAATACAAACGTTAGCATATCATCACTAAAAAGGGTGAAAAAAAAAATTTTAACAAAAAAATAAAACCGACTTCTATGTCACTACAAAGTAAAAAATAATTGAAATAAATGTTGGTTTAGTACATATTTCTGAAGTCGGCGCTCATATTGGACACGCTGTTATCAAACGAAATATATTGAGCGCCGACTTCAGAAATATGTACTAAACCAACATTTATTTCAATTATTTTTTACTTTGTAGTGACATAGAAGTCGGTTTTATTTTTTTGTTAAATTTTTTTTTTCAATCAGCAAACAAGTTGAGCGCAAGCAACCAATAAAAAATTGAGATTTCCTATATCAATTTGCTAAACTGCCTCTAAGCTTCAATTTATATAAAATAAGAAAAGAAAACCGAAGGAGGAAACAATCATTAGTCACTCACTTGTTTTGTTCGGCGATGATTTCATCTTCAGTCTTGCAGTTGCCAAAATTGAGCCAGTACACAACACCGTTGAAGTTGCTCGTAATTAATTCGGAGTTGTTCCTGAGGACACTTATTGCGGCGGTAGTTTTACCGCAACCGGACATACCGTACAACACTAGGATTTTGTGACGCACTAAGAGCCTTAGTTCCTCGGCGATTCGCAATTCCTTAAATGAAACAAGAAATATTACGATTGAAGTTTCATAGGTACTAAAAATAAAAAGGACCACAAAGGTTAGTGAATGAGCAGTTTCGAAGCTGGAAGTACTAGTCGCCCAGGGAAAAAAATCAGTATCAGCTAGTATCTCTATAATATGGTACTTATTTTGCAAGATTATTTCAAGCGTCAATGTAATTCAAGTGCAAATTCGTGTAATATCATGTTTTAAGGGTGTTTGATTGTTAAATGCACCTGTGCTTATATGTATTGGATTTTACTTTCAGGCAGCTAGTCAACAAGCTATGGCGTTGCTCTTCAGAATTTACTAGGAATGTACAATGTACGTATAAGAGTATTAGCCCCAAAGCCCATCGATTCCAGTGAACACTTTATATCATCAGACCATGCGCCTTCTACCATTATTTAGGGATAGTTCTTCTACATTTAATGCGTTAGGGTTGGTATTTCTTATTTGTCTCATCACTAACATGAACCTTTCAAATATATTGCTAAGCTTTTATGCTACTTCCATCCTACATAAAAAACTTATACTTAACTAAAACATATAGTAAGTAGATTATTTTTTCGCGGATAATAAGTTTTATATACACTTGGTGGCAAACAGGTGAGTTATCATTACAAGACGCTATTAAAGTCATTAGGCACATGCAACCCACTAGACAATGGAGTAAGTAATATCTTAATAACGTGATTGTTTCCGTTTTTATAATTAAAATAGTTTATACACGTGACCATTTGCCAACAATATTAAAAAAAAACATATTATGTATTAATATTATTTTCATTTGTTTTTTAACGTAGAAATAAAAAAAAATATCCACTAGATTTCACTAGAAGAACAGGGTAGTCGAGTATGCTTCAAGTATATCCCGTGTTTGGAGAGAGAGAGAGAGAGAGAGAGAGCGAGCGAGAGATATAAAAAAATACAAAAAATAAAAACAGTAACTGAGACCACTCCATTTTCAACAGCGGGTTCGCTTTGACAATTGTCCGGACTTAGAGATCTAATAGTCCCAAGTTGCACTCCTAAACCTTTACAATTGAAGTCGTACGATTTCAAATCAGTTACAAAATATGCCTAACATCAGTAAATACTACAGTGGCTCATAACAATATAACTGCCACATATTTCAATATGCACACTAACAGGAAATAATACACACCACAGTCCGCCTCTCCACATAGTGTTGCGGCACTCTCGGGACATTGGCGCGGCTGATGCTGTCCTCGAAGCTGTCCTGCGCTACCTGCTCGTTGTTCTCCATGAATTTATCCCACAACCACCTGTAGTCCTTCATGAGAGTGTCCACGAACGCGTCGTACGAGTTGTTCGTGCCATTCTGTAGCAGCGTATCTATTAGGTACTTGACACGGTCTGACCGTTTCGTCTGAAAATAACAAATATTTATAGGAATAAAAGCGCGTGTGCGAGTCTGTGTTCATCATAATTGGTATACAAAGTTAAGCAATGTCGAGAGTTGGCGTGAGTTGGATGGGTGACCGCTAGTGGATAAGCATGAGCGATTACGAGTTTCGGATGGCATTAATCTCGTTACAGGTTTTCATTGTTAGATTACATTTGTTGAACTTTTTCGGAGACCTTATGGACGGTTTGAAAATATGTCAAACGGGACGGCACTTAGCCCGTACCTTCCTCCGTTAAAAACACCGCAGACCTCCAACAGCTGTGAGAGGCTTGTGCTCAGTAGTATGTATATAAAAATGGTAGCCGTCAAAAAAATCATAATATACAATAATCTCATGTTATTAAGTAGACTTATAGAAGCTTATTTTCAGAGCTATTATAAATACATTTCATTAAAAACGTGTATGCTGAATCCGTTCAACTCTCATCTTCATCTACTTATTGTCTGAGAGCCTATATTATGAGGAACATTTAAAATACTTTTTGCACAAAATACAGATTTGGTTAAACAAATTTATTAATACTATCGTATGGTAATAACAGGTAAATGTTCACTGAATGTCCTTTATTGATTTATTTGGTAATTTATAATTACCGGCAGTGATAGACACGTTTTAAAATCCAGTCTTAAGGTCTAATTTTCTTAAAACTAATCACACACCACTTGATTTTACAAAAGTTATTTGCGTGTTAGGATTAGAAATAAAGTATTAATTATTCTAAGTAAGGAGTTGGATAGTGATAGGATGACGACAAAGTAATAATTTTAGTGTAGTAATAATCCACTTCGTTCTGATTTGTAAGGCATTATATTTCAATTTCAGTCATAGGTGTCCCACGAGGTTGACACTGAATAATGCATCATCAAACCATTACTGTCCCACTGCTGGACACGGGTCTCCTCTCTATATGAGAAGGATTAGGCCATAAACCACTGCGCTGGCAAGTCCAAATTGGTAGACACCTTTGAACTTTGAAAGCTTTTTTAAGGTGTTTCAGGTATGCAGTTTTCCTCGCGTTATTCTCCTTGACCGTTTTAAGCAAGTGATAATTGATTTTTAATATAACGCACATAAATTTGAAAAATCAGAGGTGCGTGGCATTGGACGGAGTGGCATGTGGATTTGAATCTCGGACCCCTCGATCACGCGGCCCAGTTTCTTAACCACTAGATTATCACTACTTTGATTTTACTATTTAATCATTAGGACTATACTATTATAGTGAATCAACCATTATGAAGAAATACTAAATGTGAAATAATAAATTTATTTGTCTTGTCATCTGGTTTGCACACTGGTATTTCTGACCACATAACTTATATTAATATTAATTAATTGTGGTCGTATATTCTGATAACACAAACTAAACAAAATTTACTACATGTAAACTGTAACACTGTGAATTATACTTTGAAAATTATTGTTTCATATCTTAAATACTTGAATTAAAGTAATCGCAGGTGACTCAGTAAACCTGAACACAACTTATAATCAACTAAGTGAACAACACATGCGGCTTGATTTTCATAACTTCCTGATAATTGCTTTAATTATTATGAGTCATGATTCAAAATGATTCCCTTTAATGCGTAGTTAACTGATCTGATGCAAATTTGGGCATGTTTAAAGGGTTTAATAATATAATAATCGGTTACAATTTGGGGCATGTACTTGTCCTCATTACAATATGTGTTATTATTTAACTTAGACATAATTCATAGATTTCTAAATTTTAGATCTTTCGACATTAAGGGGCGATTCTGACAAGCCGAAATATCTATTAAAATTTCAGTTTAATAAATACATGCTTCAGACACTTAATAGATAAAACCGAAAATGGAATATTACGTCATTGTCCCCAACATGGAATACAACATCACAATGCCATTACATAAAGATTAAATACATCAAGCGGTACTACCATAACTTAAGGATACTAACCAACGAGTAAATTTGATCGAACTCGTCGTTCGATATCACGCTCTTGGTGAACAGCTCATCGAGGATATACTTCACGTCTAAATCATTGCATAGTGCCTGCCGATTCCTCTGCAGCAACGTTCGACGTTTGTTGTCCATTTTACACGCTCTTCGCTCATCTGTAAAAAAAGTGTGTTTGTATGATCGGTACAGCGAGATACACACGTTACGACGCGAGGATCTCAAAGGATCTTAGTAGTGGTACATCGTTACAATGCTTAATATGTGAAGCATGTACCATTGTCGAGGTTAATATGAAACTTCATATCGATTCTCTATTATCTGTGTATACCCTTAGAGGACTTGATAAGAGGACAATAGCCCAGAACATACAAATCCCGAATATGGCTAATATGGTGGTAATTATATATCTCTCGATAGGTTCCGGTCTCGATAGTTTCACGATAGAGTAGTTGCTGGCTGGACATTATCACTATATTTTAGAGCAGTATGTAGAATTTGGCATACATCCGGTGTCAACGGTTAAGTCAACGACCGCTTTTAGACGTGAAATTTCTAATAGAAAAAGATAAGAGAAACGTCTATATTTAATTACAAGATAGTGCAGTGCGATTTACGCAAGAATGCTGTTTTGCAAAAGAACAAAAAGTTCAAGTGAATCACGGCGTCAATCGACGTTACGATAAGATAGGTGGATTTTCCCCATTATAACTGGATAACTAATTTATGCCAGTGAGAGATCTCAAAGTATCTTATGAAGGGATTATGCGAAAAATATCCCGTTTTAATGTGTGGACTACAAAGAAATAATTTGAGGTGCACTTCGGAATTATAAATAAGTATTCATTAGATACCTTTTAATTGTAGTGAACTAGATATTTTATTCCAGTTTATTTATTTCGCGTTTAAAACGAATAGCATGTTATTATACGGATACGGTTGATTAAGGCTAAATGAAATGAGATTATAGTATTGTAAATGCATTTTCTTATCTCATCGCTTAGTGAAAATCTAAAATCTAGAATTGACCTGGTTTAGGATTTTTGTTTAATCATTACCCAAAGCTGAGACATCTCTTTAGCGTGATTGAATAGAAAACTACATTTGATGCTACGCAACGAGCGTGCATGTAGTTTATCATGAGTGCCTTACGTCATCATTTAATAATTAATGTTGGTATTCATTTCGGGCAACTAAAAGATCCTTGCAAGTTCCGATGAAGTTAATCAATACATTGACCAAGCCGTGATATCTAATTCAACCTCCGACTCTCTCTGTAGAGATACGAGATTCGTATTACACGCTTAGGTATCTGATTATTCGGAGTAATTTGCGTTTTAGAAACTGTTTAGTTATTTTAACAATAGAAGAAAATATCGCGGCTTTATCATATGAGTATGGCCTGATTTTCATGATGATGTCAAAAATAGGTCAGTAAAGAGTTTATGATGATTAATTAATGAAGTAAAATAAAACGATCAGTTTATTACAACTGCACGGTGATCCACTTGTATATAGAATATGATTGCCGGAACGTTACGTAGAGGGTCCGACATAAGATTGGCCGGAAATATATACTAAAATTGAGATATAAGACACTCACGTGCACTACACAAACATCTTATAGCTCTTCCTTGGTGTCGTTCAACCTTCTAACAACTTCTTCAGAGACACTTCAATTAAATTAATATTTAAGTTAATAAAATAACAATGATTTGCTTACTTTAGGCGACTGGGATACTCAGGAACGATATCCAAAACCCAAATAAAAGTAGCGTTTATCAAAGCTGCCTGGCTACTGATACGTAATATCACGCGACACACTCACAACTTGATACCTAAAGTATTCTTAAATCACTGCAATATTATTTCAAATAAATACCAAAACAACGTCCGAAAATATAGATGCGCCGACGACGAATGAATATTCCTATTGACATTCAAACCAGCGATTCTCTATAAAATACGACCTTGCCAATGAGTTCCACCTACATGATAATACGCAAACATCGGCCGAAATACGAAGATATTTTATGGTTCATTGACCGATCTATCATTACCAAGGCTTCGGTTAATATTGAAACCTGCGATTGAGACACCATTATGCTTAACATGGTATGTAATACATGGACAATATTTGCGACGACGTAACAAATATCAGGCACTAGTGACACTAGTTTTCGTATGTACTTTGTAGAGATTTGTAAGAGTGGGGGATCTTCCTAATTGAAGACATACTGTAGTAATATAACTAGAAAATATTTTTACTGACAATTTGAAAATGGCCTCATTGGCATTACTACTAATGAATACATTTTATTAATTTATTTATTGCATCATATAGGTGCAAGTTACAAAAGGGAGAACTTAATCTCTAAGGCATTTCCTGTCAGTCAGACTTAAGTAAATGTAGAATATTTTCAGCAGATATTTCAAAAATAACAAATAGGTAATGAGATTTAAGAAAGTATGGTCTCTTACGACCACATCTCTTGTATGAAATTGAAGTTGAGTTATAGGGAACTTGAAAATAAGTTCATCAACATAAACAAAGGATGGAATAAGGTAATTAGTCAATTTTAATTTCAGACTTCAGAAATAATCTGATTATTTGGAAAGTATGGCACTGACAAGAAATAAAAAATCGTGCACTAAACTAATAACAATACACAAAGAATATATTGTGGGCTTCAAATGATGCCCCTAGCATATAAATAAATTCAGTTTTTTGGTTACATTCATCATTTCCAACTTTTTCATAATCTCTTAATGGATCACAATAATAGGTTAATTAATTTTTAAGGACACAATGAAAACCTTTTTGACATAAAGAAATGTCATTAAGTTTTTCTGTGTTCTGAAAAGTATATACCTCTATGGATTGTAGCCCATTGTATCTTTTACTACAAGGTAATTTTGTAAAGATGTTTAAGTATTTTCACCTAATCATGTAGGTAGTGATGGCTAAAAACTTCTACTTTAATGAGTTTAATGGTTTTTCCCAATAATTAGTAAATTTACTACAAATAGCATAGTTTGTACCGGTCGGTACACATTTGTCTTGACCTTAATAATGCATCCAGTATGTCAAGGTCAGTCTATCTATTTCTAGTTTAGCCTTCTGCCTTACATTAGTTTAAGTGGGGGAATTTGTGGTCAGTTGATAACATATTGATAAAGTTATTTGCAATTAAAATATAGGTTTTTGAATCATAAAGACAGACAATGAATTTCAGGGGATTTACACAGTATCAAATATATCTGTGAAATGTCAAAACTCTAAAATTTAACAGGATTGTCAATCGTTATTTGTACATCATCTTAAAGCAACTGACTCGCAGAGAGACCTTCTACAATCTAATGAAGCTAAATACCTTGGCATGTATCTCGATACCTGGAGAAAATACATTTATACGAAATGCCTAGCATTAGGACATCAGGTTAGAAAAATGTTATTAAAAAATATTACTGGCTGATTAACAAAAACAGTCAACTCTCAATGGAAAACAAGTTGCTACTTTATAAAACCATAATCAAAATAATATGGACCTCTAACTTGGAAATACTTCAAAGATTTCAATCTAAACTATTAAGAATTAGACAAGACAACCTTAGTATATAACAAACGCAAGACTCCACCGGGAACTGCACCGGGCATTAGAACCATTAAAGAAGAAATAAGTGACAAAACATTATCATACAAACTTAAGATACAAAGCCACCCAAATAGATTAGCATCCCAACTTATGGACAATATATTTCCCAGCGTGCAAAGACTTAAAAGAAGAGTAGTCCAGGACCTACTCGAATGAGATTAGAGGGCAAGTCACAAGACCTGTGCCTCGCATAAACCCACACATTGCCCTAAATATTGCTGAATGTCCATAGGGACAGCTTGCAATAGCATCTGGTGGAAAAAAAAATTTAGAATATTTAAAATCAATTACACATTATTTGGTGTTTCCTATGATAAATTACAATATTTAGAATAAATGAAAAGTCAAAATCAAGTCAAATACCCATTATCTTTTAACATACAGTAATTTTTAAATGTCACCAAACTGACCATTAATTTACTACTGTGTCCACTTAATTGCAGTTTTTATCACATATTTCAAGCTATTTATTGGGGGTCAAATATGATTTCTAGTGTCTCAGACCATATAGAAGGTCCTAAAAGGCCTAATCTAGCTAAAGGCTTATTTTTATGAATATTCCCTAGATTTCAAACAGTGGCACTGTAGCATTAGTATGATGATGTATGTTCGATTCTATAACAAGCAAAACAAAGCTAGTATGTTAATGAACAATTAACTAACGCTGTTTAACTTTAATGACTAATAACTATCATTTTATAATTTTACTATTTGTTTGTCTATTGTTGTAGAAAGACTTGAAGTGATTTTAAAAGCATAATAATAAGGGTAATTTTAACCAATGAGGATTTTGAAGAAGAGACCATTCTTATGGAATGCACATATTATAGTAATCGATCAAGTGTAATCTTTCAAGATTCAGTAATTTGAAATTTAATTGGCTTGTAAAGTTGTTTAGAAGCGATATTTTCTGAATGTTTCATAGTTTCAGAAAATGTTATTTCAATAAGAACAATAAAAAACTTGCATTTACATGTGTGAACTAGATCGAAAAGTTCAATACAATGGAAAATCGATATTTATGAAAGTTTAAAACTAATTACTTAATCTTAAAGTTAGTTTCATATCGTATCATAATTAGTAAATTGTTATGAAATAAAATTACCAGCACTCTGTATCAAAGCTTACAGAAGCTTTTTGGTCAATAATTTAGTAAGTGCATTTCAAAGCTGTGACAATTTAACAGGTGACAACTTACCCCATGTACGCGCTAAGATGTATTTTTGTTAGTATCATGCGTTTACGATATAAAAATTGGGTCTAAGATCGATAATATCGATGTGTTCATTAAAATATTGCACTCATAAGTCATAAATATTGCTTCATACAACTATCAACACAACACAAAGCAAACAAACACTGATTCTACACTACTACATTGCAATTGCATTGCTCTTCAATCTTCATTGACGCCACAGATTACCATAAATATTGAATGCACTTCTATCTGTCTATTATCGACACAGATCTACACAATTCACAGAGACACAAATTTACTTTTACTTATTAACTACAATTTTAATTTTTAATTTTAAAAATGAAATACTGAAGACAGTAAATTAAATAAATAATATCACTTTCTTTTTTTTCAATATCTAAAACTAGACAAAGGAACGTGAATAAAATGTATTTCTTGTAAGCGCCATCTCCCGAAAAATGTTGAATACTATAGAATCGTTTCGCTTGGTTTCACGCGCGTAACTTTTTGTTGTTTGATAATTCCAAGCAAACAAGTTAGTAAGCAATTGGCTCGCTAGGTGGCGCTTTAATCAGTACAGTTATAGCAATAAATTTAGTTACAGCTAATATTTTTATTAGTTTTTGGGCCATTAAGGGGGCGGGAAACTCATTGTTGTGTACCGGACTTGTCTTAAGATGGGTGAAAAGAATATTTTAGAGCGCAGTAGTATTTTTTTTAAATAGCAGGACTTTTTTTGCTGAACTTCGAATTCAATTATCACCCCGGCGACGTAAATCCGCACATTACGCTACCGAGCAATATGCTCAGAAATGGGTGACATTATAGTTATTAGGCTAAAAAAAACTATTAACAAGTAATCAAATAATATAGTATCTACTAAGTAATAAGTACAAGTAATAAATTAGGCGTTAAACTTGCGATGCAACGAGGAATTTTTTTCGAGCTCGAATCTCGTTCGTCGTTAATCCATTAGTGTCCTACTGGCCCTACTGCTGGGCACGAGTTTTCTTGCAGAGTGAAAGGGATTAGCCCATAGCTCCACCACGATGGCCGAGTGCGGATTGATGGACTTCACATACCTTTAACATTTTTTTACGATCTCTCAGATACGTTGGTTTTCTAACGATGTTGCTTTACCATTAAAGCTTTGAAAAATCAGTGGTGTGAGCCTGGGGATTGAATCTCGCACCTCGCTCTTTATGCTTTGTTCAGTGCTTCTTATTTGGATCAAAAAGTTTTTGTCTATGATTCGAACCGCCACAAAGTCCAAACTATTATATTTAGGTAATTATTAAGTTTATCTGACCACGCGGAGATAACCACGTTTGTAACTCTCCTAGATGAAATCAATCGCAGATACGTGGATATGGATACTGTATGTGAATTAAATTGAACGCCATCAAAAGTTAATCTTCCTTACTTGGTACATCCTAGAGCGTATAAACTGTATACACATAATAAGGCTAAAATCGGTTTAAAACATCAATCGAAATACTTTAACTTCTTTAAGTGTAACAAAATAACTATAGAAGACTGTGTTGCAATGTTTCGTTTGTAGGTAGAGCAGATGCATACATCACAAAAGCTTTCGCAATAAGGATTTACTGTAAACAGCTATTCTTCAGAGTTTCGATCAAAGGAGCTCATGAATGGTGGTGTGAGGTCGGTTTAGCTTTTAATAAGATTTATTGTAACCGATCTTGTTTTGACAATGACAATAGCGCGGTCCTTGGCGGTAAACAGCGCTCATTGTGTTGTGTGGTCCCGATTGTTAGCCTTTAAGCTAATGTCAAAATTGTTTGCGATAACACACCTGGACAGAAAAATTTTTGCTCTTAAGAAATGCTTCCTTGGTAATAATAATCTCGATACAAGTTTCGTGGTTTTTAAATTTAACATAGGTATTTTTTTTTGTGCTTTTGCGCTTCGAAAGGAACGTTAGAGTATTACCTTTACTACATTCATAATAATGTCGGTACACAACAGCTAGATCCCAGATTCTACATAAGCACACCTAATTTAGAGTGGTAATTAGTAAGAGTAGTAATTGAACTTGAACTTTGCGTGCATCATAAATGATTAGTTAAATAACACCCCATAAAATAAATTTAAGATCTTTTAGCAGTTCGCCATAAACCAATCCAGGGCAGGCATGACCTTTCCCAAGCTGGGAATTTTAATCGTCCCTTCGTTACGAGGCCCGAGTCTTCACACTTAGCCACTCACGAGCCGGGAGTGATAGCAGTAAAACGCATTTGAGTTATGCTAATGCACCCTTCGCTCGCGATAGGTACTCAGGAGTCATTCACGGGGCTAGCGCTCAAAAACTTAGAAACACCATTATCTTAACGGCATATAAACATAAAGATGTCCACTCCCCCGTCACTAAAAAGCGATTGTTGTTAAATTTAATGGCACATTAAATAAAATAAAACAGCTTCACTCACGATAATTACGGTATTGACTTAAAACAGAATATCATTTACCGTTGCGTACTAACGAGGGCTTAGAATTTGTTCGTGATAGTTGGGTTACGGTATTAGCGTATTTCCTTTCGTGCTATTATATTTATTTGAAGGTTGTAGAACCCTTTGTGGTTCGACTCAGGCGGCACCACCGCCACACCTATTTCTATCTAATAACAGCAGTGTTAGGCGCTGCTGTGTTCCGGTTAGAAAGGTGTGGTAAGCAAGACAGACTTTTCCGAGGCGTTCCAGCTTAGTCCTCAGGGGTAGCGGCGCATCTGTGGCCGACCTCAGGTAGGAATATCTAATCCTATCTGGGGTTGATTACAGTTGTCCATGGGCGGCAGTAGCCACTTACCATGAGGTGGGATGCATGCTCGTCTGCTACTCTTATATTATAAAAAATAAAAAAATCGACAAAATTCCGATACACATCCCCTACTTTGGTATTTAAAAAGTTTTAAGCTGGCTGCAATCCCTTATAGGTTCCCACTATTGGGTAGAGTATACTACGTATGGAATACATGTGTGATGTCGCAAACAAATATTAGTAGGTACAGTTTAAAAATAACATAAGTTCAATTTAATACGATAAAAGCAAAATACAAATCGAAGTACGTACCAAGGACGAATTTAGGTCGTATCAATAACATTTATCCAACTTACCTAAATACATTTCTTCGTTTTACAAAGCTTATAGAGTACGTCTTTTGATACATAAATTGGTACAAGGTTTCCTTTGTCATAACAACACTTCAGGAGCAAACGAAATAGAAAGAGCTTTTCACCGACAACAAGGGTTTATTTAACCCCCAATATGGAGCTGGGATTTCTCAGATGTCTAAATAAAACGTTACTTTTAACGTGTATTTCTTCAAACGTATAGAGATTGCTATTTGCTACGTAAACCCTTTTAACCAAAAAGGAATAAAAACTAAGAGCACTAGATTTAAGTACGGCCTACTTTGGTACATCTAAGGCGAATCGCATTAAAGTAATGCATATATAGAAATAGACGATTTCGTAACATCGCAGCCTACTATCGAATGGGGACGAGCAAGTTTTACACCGAATCGAACACTATTTCTCTACGTATACATTTTTGATATACTTAACTCTTTTTGAGTTAATATATTACTACAAGATTCTAGACATGTTCAATTTAGTTAACGTGGCACGTGGCATTTGGCGATATTTTATCTCTTATTTTATTTCAAGTTATAAAGTAAGATATATGTGTGTCGATCGAGATTATTTTTTTCAAATGAAGACATTATTATAAGTACCTATTCTTTTTCATTTGTGATTGAGTAATAATATAGGTAATTAATTACGTTGAAATACCAGGGATGAAGCGAACATCAGGAAATAAACGATGAACACATGGACTTTTAAACATGTAATCTCTCTGATGCTGAGCTGTTAGAGCCTTGGACATTTGTAACAAAGTACAAATAGAATTGAAATAAGAAAATTATTAAATAATTACGAAGCATAATTTTCATTTCTTATAGGTTTGTGTTAAGCCGAAATCTTCTCAGTTGGAAAGCAATGATGCGGTCTAAAGAGTAGCATTTGCTTTATCCTGTCAAAGTATTTCAGATTATTGTTTTTGGAAACTTATAGATACTCGGTGTGATGAGAATGATCACACAGGGGGTAAATATCGGCGTTCTACAAGCTTAGCACGTCCATGATTGGTCATTTCAGTATATCTCTGTTACACGCTACGGGAATTCGAAATGAATTACGTGAATTGTTTATACTTGATGTCCGATTTTATTTAGATTCTGGATGGGAACGGTCAAATTAGTACCTTTGTTATTAACAAAGGTACTACTACAAGGGGTAATGTTAAAGGATAATGTATTTTTTACATTATTTAAAACTTTTCGGACTTGAATTGTGAAATTACAATTCAGTTACAAATTGGTACAAATGTGTTAAATTGTATATTAAATAGATTAAAATATCAGCATAAAATGCCTGAAAAAATAATCAAACGATTGCTATCATAGTCCCATAAGTCTGTTTCAGGGCCACTGTGGGCTCACATACACATGAGTAGGTACAAACCACTCAGAAAAAGACCTGTTTAAATTGTGTTATGTCTGCATGGACAATGGCCATGGATGGAACCTGGAACCTGGGTAAAACGATTGAATAAAATTGTTCTTTTGCTAAATATTTTTGGACTCCAACGACTGATGCTTTTGGTAATGAATCACTACAGTAAATATAGTTACCCTTCCGTGTTAACGATAGGACCAACACGGCCTTTATCTCTTCACCCATATGTCATTAGCAGCGGGTCGCATTGTACGTCCGCCATTAACCTGGCTTAAACGATTTAATTTTCTACTTTCCCTCCAATATATTGGTAACAATCGATGGCACCTAATCACGGCCCACGGACAAGATAATCCCCGGATTTATTGCCCATAACAACGAACACTGTCGTCAATCGAATTGATATTGTGGTCATACAGATTTATAAACAATTCGGCGCTATTGCTGCTAATGAAATTATATTGAATTGTAATAAATTACAGTGACAATGCTAGAAGGCTGGCGACCACAATGATGGCTATTTACAACGTCGTATTTGAGTTAAATAGTGCTGCGGTCACAGCAGACCACCCCAATATTTGGAAACTCGAACAATTGACAAAGGCAAGATGCTCCCTTTGTACACGGTACGATCATAAAATTTATGGGAACAATTGTTTTGTTTCCCTTAAAAACGAATAGTTGTAATAGTGCTAACATGGTTTTAAATTAAAATAATTTATAAAGCGCGCTATTAAAATTACTCTATTTTAATTTCTAGTCCATTAACAGATGAGCTGCGGCATGACAAAGCGTATCACAAATTCCTTAATGAGAACAAATTTCGTCCTTTGATGTAGAGTTTGTGGTAATTGAAAAAAATGATACGTGCCTAAAGCCCTTTTATAATTAGAGAATCATTTTATATAATATCAGGGTTCATTCTCACGAGCTTCCATTTCGTTCATGACGTATCCAAAATTCCTGTGGACAAAGGTAGCAGGAGCGTAGGTAGCCCCGTCCCGTCAATATCGAGGACAGCGGGACACCATTGTCATTCGAACCATTGTACTTGACGTAGCGATGCACTGACCAAAAATCATTAATTTTGGACCACAAAGCAAGAACCCACAAATCGAAACTGAAAAAAATTAGGGCCATTCAGGAGCGGTCACTGACACAACCACGGATGCGAGCCCGAAATGCGTGGTGCTTTTGATTTGAATATTAATTATTGGGGAATTCTAACTGATGATAACCGAAAAGTTAATGTAAAATTTGAAAATAACGCACACTACTTTGAAACGACGGTCTTGTCCGTGAGAACTCATGGATCGGACAAGAATCCAATTTCGTATTCGGAATATCAATTCGATTACAATACAAAGATGAAAGGTACGGTGACTATGAATATACGTAAATGTGCGGACGTACGTGAATGTGTGTAATTTAGTTATAAATATAACTTGATTCTTAGTCGCTACATAAATATGTAAGAGTTAAAAAGGTCAAAGAAAAAGAGAAAAAATCATAAGTAAAGAGAATATAAGCACCACGTTATTTGTACAAGTATCACTATTTATATGTATAATTTACTATTATGTATTATGTGGTACAGATAAGACGGTTGAAAAATTATTCTTTTCATCGAAAGACTCCGAGTAGCCAGTAATGATCGACATTTCACAAAGCGAATTCACAATACGTAGATGTCCGAGTTGTCGTTCATTTATCAATAACGCGGATCTTTTTATTTTTATCAGGCCGTTTGCCGTTTAGAATCAATCGTACCCGGCTTACCGGTTATAGAATGCCTGTTACATTGGACACAATCGCTTTGTACATTCGTACGGCCATATCTCCACTGTCAATCTTTCATCACTCATTTGTTCTGAGCGTCTGAATCAACGTGTCATGTTATTTTTTATTCAAGCCGGCTATTATGCTTATCACTTATCAAACTCGTTTTTGTCGTACATTTTCATATCAGACAATTTTAGTTTAAGGCGAGCGTGTGTAAACAGAGGTGTGTAGTTTTTTACGCATAGGTATAAGGTAACGCCTGTTTTCTGTATGGAAAATGTAGTTAATTAAGTCTTTGGTGAATTAAGGTCGTAGAAATATTTGTGCTTCGTGGAAACAATAGGAGTTGATTAGAAACCTCCTCGTGTGGGGAGTACTATCACAGTATAAGGATATATAATTTACTACCCCAATTTCATAAATGAAAATGATGTTACGGAGGAGATTTCTGTTTGCCATTAAAATTTTATTGGTAATTAAAGTACGTGTCGTAAATATTTATTTTTGGGGAATTTGCATAGGTTCGTTCCCAGTAATTATCACTAAGGGATTTATCTCCCTAAACGCGCTGGCTTTGGCCTTAACCTAAATAGGTATACATATTGTTGCCCCGTATTTTCCTATTATGAAATATGCTTATCTAGACTACTGTTACAAATATAATTAGAAATATAACAAAGTTAAACAACATAAGCAGTCGATTACACAGTTGTTTAAATGTATTTTAAGTATAACGGAGGTATTCATAACTTATCAGTCTCATTACTTTAAAACATTGTAGCTGTTAATAAGTCCTTTTGTACAAAAATTGGTCTTATAATTATTAAAGACAAGAAATGACGCATTGGTCTAAATGAGGTAAAAACAGAGTATTATTCGTTATAATTGGGTGCGCGAAGTAACAAAGAATTAATAAATGATGGACGCTGTCAAGATTCGTATAAATCACAGTTTGAAATTAGTTTTCTAATTTTATAGCTGACGTCGGCACATTCAAGTACAGACCCAAAACATCGAGATCTATTTACTTATTTGGATTTTTACGACGATTTTCCACTCGTTAGGAGTTGCAACTGCATTGGCACTAGTATTGTATTATTTATATTGCACACCAAGGAAAAAGATAAATAATTAGTAAGAATTGTCGGTATTGGATTAGGTATTTTAATTGTTATTTTTAATTGTTTATTATTTTGTTATAGCAGTGCTGTTATGAACAGTGCTAATTAGTGTTATTAGCTGATGTACCTAGTAAGTAGGAGAACATACATAGAGACACATAGGCTAGGTTCGTTCTTTTGCAAAGTTCGTAAAAATGTGACGCGGGTTAATACGAAGCTCCTAAAAGGTGTCTTTGTTTCACAAAACTCGGTTCCCGACACGTGTGTTATGTAGCGGTCACTCGAAAAGTTATAAAACGAACATAATGCACCTTTTGTTGGCATCTTGAATTTTAAGCACGCTCCTGTTGTAGGGTTGCCACACGCACCCGTTTCCAGGACATGACCCGATTGTGTATTCGGGACGGAGGATACCTGAGTGTTTTTGATGTAACATGGAAAAGGACAGTTCCTTTAGAATTATGAAAATTACGGATTATATTTGCTCTGATTTTTATCTGACAGGCTTGTCCTACTTCAGGCATCTGACAGCATTGTTACTGTCTAGAATATATAAACATATTTTAGCGTTTATAATAAAATTAATATCATTCCTTCGTTACAAAGAATTAAAAAGACAAGAATATACTCTTTAACAGTAATGTAATTAAATTAAGTAACAAAATTAATGATTCTTATTCAATGTTTATATTTATTATTACTGAGACGAAACTTTAACACTTACAGGATCTGAATGGATAATCCTTCCAGTAATGGTAACTTTTGATTTGATCGATTAAGTCTAGTCTCGCGTGGCAAACTAATATGGGATTCCTAACCCACCTAGTAGACTAAACTCGACGTCGAACAAACCACGACATGTTGTTATATAAATCACGTGGTCTTTTGTGATTAATGTCAACGTTAAGGCATAAAGATTCATATTTAGTGCAGTCGTTCCTAAGCACCCGTGACAAAACCGACCGGATTAACCAGATCTATAAAATGCGGTGGAAATAAAAACTTTCTGCTTACTGTTTACACATCGCTTCCATTCCTAATTATTTATTAAAATCCCCACATAAATTAAAATTCATCTGACTATATCGATGTTTTAGGGTCCCGCTTGCTGGTTTGAGAGCCATCTGTTCTAAATGATCTTGTCGGTTCATCGTTGTTGGGTTTGTTTTAGATATGACATGTGCGCTTAAGTACCTTTAAAGAATAGGTCCCTAATAATGTATAATATATTTTTTATTAACTATATCTGATTTTTTTAGTTGCACTTACTCAATACTTAATACTTTATTGCAATCATGGTTTTACAATTGTTCTATAAAAATCATTTACAATTTTAGAAACACATGGACCCACAATGGGTGTAGCAATGAATATGAGAGCGGCCGATTAATATTGACAATTAAATATTGATATCAGAAATATGATACTTATTTTATATGCAAGAAAATTACTTTCCGTTTGGTACTTATACATTTTGATAACTTATGAAAAGAGATTATGTAGAGTTTACAGCGAATGAGTTATAGATATTTTCTTGTAAATTACATATTATAATGTTCTTGTTTCCCTTCATGTTAAAAAACTAATAAAATGAAATAATTAATTTTGAGGGTCTTTTAAAATGTGACTTTTAATTTTTTGCCATATGGAACCATTTTAACCGACATGTTTTCCCGTCATACAGAACCGAAGCTTAATCCGCGTACGCTTCGTTTTCTACTGTCACCAAAATATTTAAACAAACCATTCGACTATTAATAACGTGTGGCGCAACAAATGCGATTAAGGCCGTGCATCCACCAGATGTTTGAGGTGAATTTGAAAGCGAGTTCGAAAAAACGGTTGTATTGGCCAAATTCGCTTTATCTCCAAAACCGGAATTCGTGGCCCCTCCGAACCAAATAATGCTAATCATAATGCCATTACATTCATTCGAATTTCGTCAAGTATCCTCAGGATCGGCCCGGGATCGGGATCTTGTCGTTTTTTGCGACTTTTACCCTCACGAATCTCTAATCCGACGCATTGTGTTTAGTAATTACGAAACGAATTCGGTAATTTTGTAAAGAATGTGGTTTGAGATACGATTATGGGTTTATTTTGGAATTAAAATTAAAGATAGGTACATATAATTTGAGTACGAGTTTAAGTCATTTGTGAAGACATCATTTATTAACAAAGGTGATTCACAATACTTCAGATATATTTATTGTGTAGGTAGTAAAGAAGTAAATGGTTAAATCATTTTTTTTCTGTGTAATAAAAACTGCAGAACAGTATATAATCTATAGGCCCTAAATAGGACAAGTGTTACCTACCCGAGGTCGATGTGTTGGAAAGTAGAAATATATGTAGTAAAACTTTACTCAACCTTTCCATCCACTCTATTAACAGAGATCCTCTCTATGTCACGATAACAAAACATGGAGTAAACTAATTTGCAACACAAGCCGTAAATAGTTTGTTCGTACAACAATTACAGCAAATGTAGAGCATAGTTCACTCGTATGTTACGTAAACATGACCATATACCGTTTATGAGGCTGTGTCTATCGCACCAGTGCAAACATCATTTATCAAGCAAACTATGACTATTTATAAATTCCGCGTACCATACCCACCGCAAGCGGACATTTGGCCACAATATTCCCGGATAACAATACGACCTTAATGCTAACTTTACAAACGCCATTAGCACAACTGATACAAAATATTTTGACGTTTACCACCGCACAATATGTATGGGTCTTTGGGGATTTCGACCATTACGACAGTAACGTGAATGGGAGACAGCTAGCAAGATCGATTCGATTTATGCGTTTTTTGCGGAAACACAATAGTATCTATTTATCGACAGATAATGGGGAAGGCACGGGAACAGTTGGCGGGAATCGCGACTTGTAATGTGGTTAGATATGGTGATCAAAATCACATGTTGTTTTCATTCCGAGCTTCTGATGATGCGTCGTTTATACCCGTATAAATTGGAGGCAGAAATCATAGATAGAACTTTTTGTTATGCCAGTCTGTATGACACTTTAATTGACTTTAATTTATACAGCGAAATATATTACTTATATTTAGTATCTTTAAGCAGTCTATTTGTATGTATTTTACAGATTTGTATTCCTGCCGTTGTGCCCATATGACACATGTTCTAATATTAAGATGTGTTCTAAAATATTTTACAGTAAATTTTAACCAGCTCTATAATTATATGTAGTAGGTACCTTAGTTTACAAAAGCGATAAAAATATTTTAGCAAATACTAGATATTAATATGTATGACTAATTCACACATTTCTAATTAAACACATCCCGAAAACCAACATTCGATGCCTTAACGGTTGTATTCAAATTGCCGACTTAACCATAACATTTTATAATCTGTGACACTTTGAGCCATGTGTTACTGTGATTAATGTACATGGATGATCATTAACAACGCGTGATTGTGGGCTTGATTCATTGGCGACATCAAACGCTGTGGGTGACGACGGATCCGGAAAACTTTTATTTTCTGTCATCCGAACAACAGAGTAACGACAGGATGCGTATGCAATAAAAAGTAGATTAAACGTTTTCAGTGGTTCGTCTAAGCGCCTACCAGTTTGTCGTGATACTTCTATTCGAGACCAAGTTCCTCTTAATCGTTCCCGTTCTCTACTCAACCTAAGGACAGGGGAGATCAATTGATGATGGTTGCGTAAGAATGGCTGACGAACCAGTAGATCCGAAGTGATTTACAGCTTCCTGAGCCGGGCGGTCGCAAGCACCTGATGATATACGCAGTTTTAAGACAATGTTTCATATTTTCATTCACAAAATACGCTTAGAGTAAGACACTCTGCGTGCCGAAGTGGTCGCCAGCCTGGCATACGAAGGGCTAGTTTTGATCAACGGCTAAGCAAACATCTAAATATTGAATTTAGATATGTGTTCTTGATCAGAGTTTTTGTGCATTTGTCTTTGCTTGAATACACGGTAGCGACAGGGATTCCTAATTGGCGGAATTAATGAAGGAATGTAGGCTATGAGTCATTGGGTAAAACTAACCTTGTGTTAATGGATATTTTTGTAAAATGTATTCTTAAAAACTACTGCATCGATTTTAATTGCACTCCTTCTTTTCGATAATTTTATTCCTCTAGATTAAGGCAATGTTTTTTGTTTCAAAGGAATCTATTGGGTATTCCGGAATTCGGGACAATCAGATTCTTTATAGTGAACTCACTTATTGGGTACCATGCAAACGTTACAAGTTTAAAGATGGCTTTTTTATTTTTATAATATAGGAGCAGCAGACGAGCATGCAGTCCAACTGATGGTAAGTGGGTAGTCACTTAGCATATCCATGGATATCCGTAATCAACTCCAGATAGGATTAGATATATGAGGTCATTAGATACCTGAGGACACAGATGCGCCGCTACCCCTAAGGACTAAGCTGCAATGCTTCTGATAAGTATATCTCCCTTACCACATCCTTCAAATCAAAACACAACAGCGCTTAACACTGCTATTATGAGGTAGAAATAGGTGTGGCGGTGCCACCGGAGTCGAACCACAAAGGGTTCTACCACCTTTAAATTATAATTAGGTACACGCAGACTACATTTATCTATTTGTACAGATTATTATTAAGTCTAAGATTATGTAGTGAGTTCATATAGTAACCATAATATAAAATGAATGATAAATAAAGGCAAAACTAAAAAGCCGTTTACTAAAATTAGGTAATAGATAAATTTTGTAGCGGAATTCTAGAGAATTTATTCGTGTGCGTGGGGTCTCTAAGCCGATTATTGTATTTAAATCGTCATGTTTATTAATGCAAAGTATAGTTATACAAATATTGGCTTTTTATTAAGTTTTATCCATATTACAATCATATATCATAAAAATGTAAATATATAAAGATTATTAATTAAAATGGATTACGTATGACACTTTTCGGAATTTACTTATTTCGGATTTTATTAAATTATTTTTTGTTAATAACGCATACCTATGTTCTAAACAATTAAAAAGTCTGTAAAAAGATACACATTTGCTTCGATCAGGAATCAAACCTTAACCCGGTTTTATCAAGTAGTGCTACCAAGCAACAAAAATCAGTCGTCAATATTTTTATAACGATCATTCATTTGTCTGTAAAAATAAACGAACAAACTTGATTCACTCCGCCGGAAGCCGGAGAGCCCTCAATCCGATCAGTTAACTCTTTGCGGACGATTTTGCACCGACAAGTGTGCCAATAAAGGGCTTTCATATCCACACATTCGCCGACGAGTGCAGTTCAAGTACTAACTGTGGTTGCTCCAAAACATTGCTTGTAAGTATGCCAATAAAACTTCCTGTGAGATCGATGTGTATTGATTAAGCAGTTTGAGGACTTTTCATTCAAAGCTTTGTATTTCCGAAATGCGTTTTCATTTCTTCACATGTATTTTATGTATGTATACCTGTCTCTTTATGTATACAGATATATTCATTTATATATGTCATATATCAGATTACCTAAATTATAGGACAAGAGTTGGTACACTGTAGTAAATTTCCATCGCCTGATAAGAGATGGCGCTACGTGTACATAACCTGCAGGCTAACTTGTATCGCATTTTCTAATAAGATATCTGAATTAAGCTCAGGACTAAAGATTTTTTTATAGTTTTATGAGTTTTATATTGATTTTGTCATACATTTAACAGGTTTTTTTTATATATATTAGTTAAATACTTTGTCAATAAGTAGGCTGCCGGAAAATATCTTTCACGGTGTTTTTTAAACGTTTCTAAATTTCGTTATTATGGAATATTTTGACGTATTATACAATCTGTAACGTTATCAAAACCTTTTTATTCAACTACCTACTTATAATTATATATTCAAGAACCACCAGGCAACTGATTAACAGTATCTTGGTAGAGCAAATAAACTATATGTGGTTTTTTAAATTGTTTCATTTACTGCCCTCTTAATATTCTCCTAAAATACCAAAAGATCTTGAATAAAAATGTTTCATTCCCTTTTTTCTAAACCTAAGCATACTCAGCACTCACGATCCTACCTGATTAACCTGATGATGTCACTAAGTGAGCAATTTGACAAGTCGGCCAGATAAGGCTTATCGGGAAATGCGTCACTCACAGGAGTTTTCAGAATTAGAGAACAAAGGCGATTTGCCTTTACGTAAAACGAATAGCAAATAGTTGTACCGGAATCGGATGTACACACTTATGTGCAGATAAGGTAATAATGACGTTAACATTCCTTCGATCGTATTGTTCTGCAATGTCGATTTTGGTTTCTAAGAACAATAGTGTGAGAAAATAGTTATATTAACACGGTATTACCATACTACTATGGTATTACTGTATTAATAAAAATCATCTTTTACTTTCGTATCACCTCCATAATATGAGATGCTTTAATTTTATTTGTAAAATCTCAATTGTAGACTTGACTACTACTCTAGGACTAGGCCTATTTACTTACGGAGGGAAATTTGTAGCCACCAGTAGAATGCAAGTGTATTGTTATGTTTAATAATATTAAAGTTAAATTATACTACGTAATTATTTATTTTGGGTACGGTAACAACTTTTTTAATTAAGACATTACCAAAAAGAAATTATTTTAATAGGTATACTTACCCGAAAAGCGTGTATTTTATTAAATAACTGCTAAATTAAATTGCTTTAGCTTTCAGAACCTATTTTAAAGTTCATTTCATTTCGTACAAAAACATACTTTTCAAAACTCTTGCAGTATAATAAAAAGGCAAACAAGAGAGCCGTGTTTCATTTCTGGCATAAAAGAATTCAAGCGGAAATAGCCTAAGTTTCTTTATTCGCTTTCCCGCCTGGGATATATATTCAGGCACGCTTTTCACTAGAGGAGCTATTGAAATTTTACGATTAAGGCAAAACAAACAAAGTAAGCACCGCCATGTTTATAAAAGCTCGCGAAGCGCGCTCCTGTTCATGCCAATCTTGCGGTGGGCAACTTGTTGCCGTTGTGAACTTTTGAGGGAAAAGAGAGAAGAATATCGGTTCGCTTTGTCGGGGGAGGAGCGTCGGCGCGGGGAGAGCGCCGCCGGCCGGTCGCTCAACTCAACTCACGCACGCCGTCAGTCAGTCGCTACATTGACGCCGTTGGGAGCGGTGCTGTCGCGCTCCGAATAAGTCCGCGAGCCGTTATGTGTCGTACTTCGGAACAAGTTTGACGGGAAATTCGTAAAGTTTTCCGAGCGCATCCGGACTAACGTAGCGATGTGCGCGTATAAATCGAATCAAATGGTGATGATTTAAATAAAGTGACAGTTCTGGAGTGTAATATCAAAATGTTTTCTATGGGATTATTATCGCTGTGGTATGCGGTGTGCTGGATGTGCATGGAAGCGCGAGGTGCGTCGCTCACGAGCCGAGTCGCCGAGGCCCCTCAGGAGTGCGAGTGGCAGCGCGTGTCGGGCGCAGCCGGCGAGCCCACGCGGGTGCAGCTCGCGTGTTCCCTGAGGACCGCCGCTGGTGCCACTGATCTGCTGGCCGGTCTGAGTACTTCGCAGGCTCAGCGTATTACTAGCTTGGATCTACATTGTACTGATGTACTTTTCTTCGAAAGTTCTCTCGACGTCGGGAGAAGGAAAGAAGAGGGAACGGAACTTTTATCCCGTTTTCATAACTTGAAGGAGCTGAGGATAGAGTCGTGCAAAATACGATACGTGCCATCTGCTGTTCTTTCGCCTCTGAGTGGATTACGAAGTCTGAGCATTCGAACTCATAACACGGACTGGTCTGCCATGTCTATGGAGTTTCATAGAGATAGTTTCCGAGGACTTACCGATTTGAGAAATTTGGACTTGGGCGATAACAACATTTGGATATTGCCCTCAGAAATATTTTGTCCCTTGTATAATTTAAAAGAACTCAATGTGACACAAAACAGATTGCAAGATATATCAAATTTGGGATTCTCTGACTGGGGAAATGGGCCGACTGCACCCGGCAAGTCTTGCAATACTGTACTGGAAACATTAGACATGTCACATAATGAAATAAGCACACTGCCTGATAACGGCCTGTCGAGTTTACGCGCGTTACAGAAGTTGTTCTTACAAAACAATAGAATATCAAACGTCGCTGATCGAGCATTTGTTGGATTAAGTGATTTACAAATACTTAACTTGTCCACAAATGCTTTAACTGCATTGCCGCCTGAAATGTTCCAGTCATCGCGAGATATAAAGCAAATATATTTAAATAACAATTCATTGAGTGTACTCGCACCTGGACTTCTTGAAGGATTAGATCAACTGCAAATATTGGATTTATCTACCAATGAATTAACCAGCGAGTGGGTTAACAGAGACACCTTTTCGGGCTTAGTTCGTCTGATAGTTTTAAACTTATCTCATAACAGAATAACTAAAATAGATGCACTTTTATTCCAAGACTTGAATAACCTCCAGTTTTTGAGTTTAGAATTTAATAATATCGCTCGAATAGCTGACGGAGCATTTTCTAATTTGAAAAATCTTCATTCGCTTTCATTGGCACACAACAATATAATTGAAGTTGACAGTAATCATTTTTCTAATTTATATGTCCTAAACCAGTTGTTTCTCGATGGCAATAGAATAACTAAGGTTGACTTACGCTCTTTTGAGAATATAACGAAGCTGCATGATTTGGGACTTAGTGGGAACCAGTTATCAGAAGTACCGGAAGCCATAAAGACGCTTAGGTTCTTGACATCTTTAGACTTAGGCATGAATAGAATAACAAAAGTCACAACTTCACAATTCGAGGGTTTGGATGACTTATATGGCTTAAGACTTGTGGGAAACAAAATCGAAAAAATATCAAAGGACACATTTGCTGCATTACCATCTCTACAAATACTTAATTTGGCTTCAAATAACATCGATCAAATAGATGATGGAGCATTTGCCCCAAATCTGCAATTAAAGGCCATTGGATTAGATGGCAACAAATTAGTAGATATGAAAGGCATATTTACAAATGCTCAACCTCTGGTTTGGTTAAATGTATCGAACAATGAGTTGCTTTGGTTTGATTACAGCCACATTCCAACAAATCTTGAGTGGTTGGACATGCATGAAAATAAAATAGAAAAGCTAGAAGACACTAATGGTGTTAAAGAATCTTGTAATGTGAAAATGTTGGATGTTAGTAATAATAAGCTAAGAGGCATTGACGAATTTTCATTTCCTAGCAGCATAGAGACGGTAGTATTGAATAATAATCACATTGAAAAAATAAATCCAGGCACATTCCTACAGAAATACAACCTTAATAAAGTCATGCTTTATTCAAATAAAATTAAGACACTCGACGTCGGAGCGTTTGCGATATCATCTGTAGCGGAAGATAAAGATTTACCCGAATTTTATATAAGTGAGAATCCATTTGAGTGCGACTGTACAATGGACTGGTTGCAGAGAATTAACCAATTAAGTGACCTCAGGCAGCGCCCGAGAGTAATGGATTTAGAAAGTGTAAGGTGCTCTTTAACCCATTCACGAACTAAAATGGATATGCTCTTACTTGAAGTAAAGTCTTCTGAATTTTTATGCGAGTACGAATCACACTGTTTCAACCTGTGCCATTGTTGTGACTTTGACGCCTGTGATTGCAAGATGACTTGTCCAGATAAGTGCGCGTGCTATCATGATCTCACTTGGAACTCCAACGTTGTCGATTGTTCGAGCGCTGGCTACGATCACGTGCCGGACCAAATACCGATGGACGCGACCGAAATTTACTTAGACGGAAATGATCTAAAAGAATTAGGAAATCACGTATTTATCGGTAAAAAACGGCTTCAAGTTTTGTACCTAAACAATAGCAACATCAATATGATACAAAATAGAACGTTTAACGGCATCGAATCGTTAAGAGTACTCCACTTAGAAAATAATAACTTGGAGGTATTGAGAAATACGCAATTCACGAGGCTTCAAAATCTGAACGAGCTTTATTTGCAAGATAATAAAATTAAGTTAATAGAGAATGACACCTTTAATTACTTGTCTTCGTTGGAGTTCTTAGACCTCGATAATAACGGTTACGTCGACTACATGCCGTGGCGAGTCATTACCGACAACAATCCCCGTACGCGTGTCTCTGTAGATGGCAACAACTGGATATGCGATTGTAAAGACGTTGCACAGTTGAATCAATGGCTAATAAAAAAATCTAAAGATACCGAGAACATGATGTGCTACTTTGCTCACGGGCAACCAATGAATAAAACCATCGCAACTGTGGCTAAGGAATGTAAAACAGAGACCACTACAGAGGAGACCGGCACCGAGACTCTAAAGCGGTTATTCATCGAATCGAATGACGGTGTCGAAAATTATATTCCATATATCGCGGTAGTCTTGATAATAGTAATCATACTTTTACTGATGTCCGCTGTACTGTTCATGTTCCGAGAAGATTTTAAATTGTGGATGCATTCAAAATACGGCATAAGAGTGTTTAGTTCTACTCCAAAAGACATGAATGACAATAAAAATAAACGATTTGACGCCTTCTTTGTGTACAACCCACGCGACGAAGATTTCGTTACACGCGCAGTGAGTTCCGAGCTCGAAAATTCAGGACACTCATTGTGCTTACAACATAGGGATCTGCAGCTGATTGAAAGGCGTTCCGGTGACAGTTTAGTAAGTGCGTCTGAAAGTTCTAAAAGACTCGTTATAGTGTTGTCAATAAACTTTTTACAGCAAGAGTGGGATGCGCCTGAGTCAAAAGCGGCGGTTCAAAGTGCTATCAATTCAGTGAACGTTAGGCATAGACGTCAAAAAATTATATTCTTAGTGACGACGGACTTGAGTGCCATAAACATTGATCCGGACTTAAAAGTTTTGTTAAAAACGTGCACAGTGATAGTGTGGGGTGAACGAAACTGTTGGGAAAAACTAAATTTTCGGTTACCCGACGTGGACGTGACATTGCCCAATCGGACGCTTCATAATGCGAATAATATAAAAACTGGTAATAGGGAGGGTTTCGGAAGGCACGGTAACTTACGGTACACAGCGCCACCTACGTCTCATGATCCCTGGTATAAGTATGGAATGGCACCTCCTATTCTTATGATGTCCAGTCCTATGCATTCGACGAGCGCAAGCGCGGAGGTGTCCGCGCGCAGTACCGAGGACGAGACTTGCTCGGTAGCGAGCAGTGAAGGTCGACCCGACGACCGGCTGCCACACCATCATAGCTATGTGTCAATAGATAACCATCAATGTGAGGAGCGGCCGCTAAGACCGGCCCAACAAATTCCAATGTCAAACACGAGACCCACTAATGTGAGAAAGACTTACTTTGTTTAGAAATCTAATAATGTGATTATATTAATTATTGTACATAATAATTGTAGATTAACGAATATTCAACTAACGCATGCTATAGATGAATATACCATGTCGAATTGTTAAAAGAAATGTCGGTATAAGTTGGTGCTGAATATTATAAATGAATATGAATAAAATTATGATAACAAGTTGTAAATGTTGAAAATACTAGTACTCTAAGTACCTAATGACCATTTATAATAATATTCGCATGTAATCTTTATTGAATTTATAAATAAATGTACCTGTTTTATAACACGAAGCCGAATATCGGCATATATGATGATTCGAAAACAAGAAAGTAAATAAAAAACACAGTACAAAATTGCACGACTCTTTGTAATTTTCAATTTTAATCTGTAAACTTGGCAAGGTAACTTTGTTAAGTAAAAATAAAACATTTTTTCCTTTCTTATGCATAATATCGTTACCGAGGTGAATATGTACATAAACCAGAAAATGTCAAAAAAATATTACGTCAAGATCAGTTGTTTCCATATTGTCCTACGTTGGCGAATTATGTGAAGGCCTGTGGAATATGGTCAAATGTACCTTTAGCCTTTACATTACTAATTACTTACTAGTACATTCCTTCTTAATTCACGATTGTAGAATAAAACTGGTATAGTAAGGTTCCTCATTAAATTAATTCCTGCGGTGACAGGAAAATGACTTATTTGTGATAATGTTAGGTACTTATGTTGATTATGATATGGAGTGAGATGTGTTATATAAAATAATTGTATGTAAGTATGAATGTATATAGATAATTAAGGTAAAGCTGTCGAAGAACTGAATTGTACCCTAGTCAATTGTAAATAGCTATTTCTAAGTATAAGTATATAATTTGTGATGTAATTTTTAGCTAGAACATAAAAAACGTATTTATTACGCTTCCAAACGCAGAGTATGAATAAATTAATATTTTTGTCTACTAAACTGAATTTTATTATTAATTCCTACTAGAACAGAGCCTTATATTATTAAATAAATAGAGACCATCGAACATCTGTGACCTTGAAACTAGATTTTTAATTTTGAACATACTAATTTTTACACAAAACTTGCTATTAATTAAAACATTTGCTTCTGTTTATAACTTAAAGTGTTTAATTTATTTAAATTAACATAAAATTATTAATTAATTCCATGCAATAATCAAATCATTTCATACTTAAAGTAGTTTATTCGATTATATTGCACTTTTATCCGAAACATCATAAAATATTAATTTAATCAGTCACAACTGAGCGAACGCTATTAGATTTATCTTATCGCGAGCTGGAGATTTTATTGCAATGTGTATTGAATAATGGCTCGAACAGCGAGAGTGTAGAGAAACCTTTCATAGACATAATCAATTTACTAAATCGCTTTATTCACCCATCCACATTCGAATGTATAAATATTTATTTTATCTAAATTGATCGAGCGGGATAAGATCACGCCGTGGTCGAAAGGTTTTAATTTTAAAAAGCGGCCGCGACAGTCCGCTCGCCCCGAGTGCCTGCTGCGAAACTATAAATCATCGTCGACCGCGAGGATGAATAAACACCGCTTTAATTGACTTTTGATTGCACTACACTGTCTCATCGTATTTGAGAGGTGGCAGACTCGACCTCCAATTGATTTTGCCGTTACACAGAACAATGTATCATGGTTATAGTGTTTCAACATTATGACAGGAGCAAATTCATTGAGCTCGTGATTCGAGTCTGACACAATTATTACAGTGGCATGAAGAGTGAGCTACCTGACAAACCGTATTACGAAAACACTTTTTATCAGCTGATCGCATAGTAGATCAGTGGGGTACAATTAAGTTGTTGTAATTATCTTATAAATTTGCATAATGTCAACTTATTATTAAACAAGCTGATTTATAGTCGTTGTTGCTCGAAAATTGGGTTTTAAAGATACGGTGGACAATGAAATCAACCGGTTCGTATTAATCAATTGTGGCGCGAAGAAATCGAAGCAATACATCAAGTAGATTGAATCGATTGCACCTATTGAAGCAAATCAATACTTCAATGATCAATGTGTCGCCGTTCACACCTCATCCGTTACTCTTGCACAATCTTTTAAATGACATTCGAGTTCGAGCAGCGGTGATCTGTCGACGAAATTAAATATTTTTGTCCAAGATTAGAGTTCATTTCGCAACTTCCGTTACGACAAATAGCTTAATTATGTAGCGTAACATTATCCGAGTAGAATGTAGATACTCGTCGATATCGGGTGTTGTTTGCATTCCTGATCGGTTCTAAATCGTGTTCCATCGCAGTCCCGTGTTGCGCGCGCGGCCCATCCATTCGCGCCAACACTTTTCCTACTCGTCCACTCATCACCTTTTTTCCAGTGCAACATGATACCCGATCGTTTATAGACGACACACCATCCCAAACCTGTTCTAAATGGATGTGAGACATCGAGAACTTAGGTGGAAAATATTCGAACTCGAGGTGACAATTGATTATGTGTCCGGTGAGGACAAAAAGCGGGGCTCGATTAGTTATGTCGTCGCGAAGCGTAGGCTGCTTCGAAACAATAGATTGGTTCTGCTTTATGATTCTATAAACGTTTATGTCCCTATAAACGACCTTTTAGCTTTTGGTTAAAGTCGAGATTGTGATGTTATCGAGCCCGGGACAGGTTTATTACGAAAGTGTTGATGGCAGCTCTCATGAAAATGGCATAATATAATTTTACTGGCTTTTTGCATATTTTGCTAGTTCATCACACTAAACTGACCAATCGAGAACTTCTCATTCCCAAAGATTAGTTTTATTGCTTCTCCTAAGACATTACTCGCTTGCTTTACATAACCAAGTTTATTACCGAAATAATCGGCATGTTTTTGTCGTAAATCTTTTCGTGTTAATATTTATTTCTGTCGTTTATAGTTTATCTTATTTATTAATTTATATTACACGTATTAGGTATCCCAATGCAGCAATGATAATTCAATACATTACTTGAGTATTATTTCTTGTTAATTTCAAGAATGTAAGGCAAACGCGTCTACAATGTAAAGAGACCGATTCAAAATCTGAAAAAATTAAAACAAATAAACCAGCTAATTAAAAAGGAATAAAACTGTTGAATACGCCGGCAGTATAGTTTCTCATTCCTTAAATTATTAAAAGTCGTAACCACGAATGCCCAGAGCTATCAAAACCGTAAATATTTTCATGTGAGCCGATGTAAGTAATTTTATCACAGAGATTTCTCAAGAGTTTTGTAGGTACTTGTTTCACTGCTAACGAGTGAGATAAGCGTGATAAAAAATGTAGAAAATAACAAAATTAAGTTGAAATTGGCCAAATTTAGAAAACTGCATTTTTTACAATCATTCACAAATTTTAGATGTTTGTATTATTTACGTGTTTTTTTTTTTAAATATAGATTGAACTACATATTGTTCAATTAGGCGTGTTTACGGGAGATCCATGTTTTAATTCAAGATATTTGATTGCGTTACAAGCCGTAATTAGCTCGCAAGCAGAACTAGTTTCGTTTTTAAGGAAGTAAGAAAACTAGTAAGTAACCCAGTAACTTAAACATCATGCAATTGAATGAGCATCCTCTGATCGTTACTTATATTTTTATATTTATATGAATAGACGAATATTACCTATGTCCCATGTTGTTCATCACTATTTTTTTCTATCGAGTTATATCAATTATATGTATTGCATATTTAGACACAAGTTAAGTTAAGTTGTGTCTGAATATTATGTTTAGTTTATCACATAAGTCCTCATCATGAACACTTATGTAGATATTACGGTCACATATTTATAAAGCAAAATTTTGAGTTAATACCCTTGGTTCAATGCTTCACTTCAAAATTCTAGCCAATTATATAAGCAAATACTATAAGTTAGGCAAATATTCTAGGAAATACTATAAGTGGTGAATAAATTTTATTCGTCTATCGTAAACCTACTCGCGGTGAAACTCGGCTATGCGTAGGAGATCCCATAATAAAAACCTTCCGGTACGGCTTTATAAACAAATAATATATTCATTAGCTCTTGTCATAACTGTACTCATTTCAGAAATATGAATGCAGTCAAGTTTTAGACGTCAACATTTTTAGATGACCTACTGAGAAAAGTATTTTTGTTCTTCAAAGTGTTTAGTTGTGAAAGAGCTCAAAAGATATTTCTTAAAATGACTACAGGTAGCATGTGTAGCACGTTTTGAGGTTTAATAAAATATATTTTATTTTGATAAAGGAATCATTTTAGTAAAAACATTTTTTTTACTAACAACCATATATCATTTTTTTAGAATCATGAGGCAGTGCGTTGGTATTTAAATCACATCAGTCAAAGTTATCGATATAAGACAAATAGATAATATGTAAATAAGACATTATCAGAGAATTTTTACCGTTACCGCACTTGCCGTTACCTCACCGTTTCTGTACTAGTATTTAACTTTTTGTTAAAGAATTCTGAACTTTGATCACTAATTATTACTTGCAACAGCCGGGCTTTTATAGTAAAAGTATTTTATTTTGTGACTTGTTTACATATAAGAAATATTGTTTTTTTTTATGATATCACATAATTAGTTCCAATCCAATAGCAAATGAAAAGACAAACATTTCTCGTTTACTTTACGTTTCATCATCATTAACCAACTCTCATAAAACTAGTAACCATAAAAATTTTAGAGATAAAAGTAACGAGTACTTAATAAGTACACTTTACTTCATAATAAAGCTATTTATTTAAATATTACAGTGTGTATATAACAAATAAGCGAAAAATGATAAGATTAAGACCAAATTATTTAAGAAATAAGAAATATGTGACGTGGTTATGGCTATTTGTTATATAATTGTGTTTCCGTTAGTGTTATTGCTGGGTTATTATTTTGCTATAGGTACATATTATATCATGCGTATTTTGCTATTGCTAACTCCAAAACAAATCTTTAAAATCGAATCCTATAGGTTAAATACTATTAATAGAATATAGCAAAAGATAAACAATGTAGACTTCCTATTTAACATGCTTATCACGTTTTGTATTTCTTGACAGTAAGATATAAGGACATGTAACAATGTTTTTTTTTTGTTACGGGTAAAATAGAGACCTTCTCAGATTTATATTAAAAGCCACATTTGTGGTGGAGCCCTTGGTGGTTCGACTACGGTGGCGCCACCGCCACACTGATTTTGTCGCCTACCAGTAGTGTTAAGCTTTGATGAGGTTAGGCATAGACTTACACGAGAGGTTCAGTTTAAGTCCTTAAGGACTAAGGCGCCGGGAATCAAACTTTGGAATTTCCTACTTGGAGTATGTTACCAGGTGAATTGTATGCTTAAAAGCCGCTTGATGGTACTTAAAAATACTGAGACCCTAAATTCACAATATATATATTATGTAATTCCTTTTTTATTTAAACGGAGATTGAACCTGAGACTCACAGCGTATCCATTGTGCCACGCGAATGTCTCCCTTAAACAATATCTATGAAGTCATTATGTTTTTCAAATTTTCTGTTGCTGTCATAAACTTCGCATTATTAATAATCAACAGAATATTTGCTAATTACATATTCCCTGTTTACTTAAAATACTTAATTATACCTGTCATTATGATAAATTTTCTTAGAAGAGACGTACGAACTTACAATTAAGTAATTACTGCTACTTGGTTGCTTATTTTATAACGGTTCTTATATTGTTATATACTTAAAACATATGAAATTAGTATATTTGTATTTGACAACGTTTTTAGGCTTTAGATACTAATGACTCAATGGTGCATACATTAATTACGAATGTACGAATTATAGTTTTTTTATAATTTAGTATTTGAAGGGTGGAATGAAACAGTATAATCAAGATAATCATGAAAAGGTCTGAGTGTCGGAAAGGTTACCTTTAATTTTATTTATTTACTTGAGCTACTATGGCACTGAGCCACGTGTTGCCCAATACGAGTAATTATTGACTGCAGCTGTTTCCGTCGATGGGTGGAGCCAGTTTTTTATAAGCATTTATTGGTAGGAAGGTACAAGAATTACAAATTTAAATTCGCCAGGGAATAGCGCTAACGGCGAAGAATGTAACGCATATGTTCCTTTGAGTAATGAAGTCCGTTTTTTCCGTTTCCTGGGAACTGCGCGCGTTCGAGTAGAAATGTGAGCAGGTCATAGGGAATTATAGGTTTTTGTAGCATAATATACTTTATATCGCTCTATTAATTTATGTGGAAGGCAATCAAATGCTGTGTAATTTGAGGTTTTGTTTACGTACTTAACCATTTGAGCCTATAACTAGAAGCCAATTGAATAACAATAGACGCATGAGTGTAAGGTATTTTACTTTTAAATTACTTAATAGCACGCACTATACAAAATAGTTACTGATGTGTATGTTTTTCTTTACACATATGAAGTTTTGTCTCGCTTCTTGTAATTGTCATAGGAGATAATTATTGTCTGATTAACAGTCTTTCTACGAAGTAATTTATCTAGAGCAGCCATCAACACACTGAGTGATGCTTATATTCAATAGTGGGATAATAAGGGACGATGGGTAATAAATATTCAGTTTTAGAGTATCCTTTGAGTTACTTGCATGTTTGTCACGATACAGGAAACTTGTGTTTTGATCTTTTATTTATTCATGGGAATTTATAAAGAATGGTCTCTTGGTTCGATATCGCAGTCAGCTTATACTTAAAATGTACGTAAGATAAGCTCACATATACTTAAACAATTCAAATTGTAAAAACATAGGTATTATGTTGTTTCCTAACATATTCAAAATCACTACAATTAAAATTAAATATTTTTCCTCATGTGGTTTTCCTTGTTATATTACTTAAAATTTACGCTATTATTCCAATTATTCTTGCGTGCTTTAAAACAAAATAATAGGTATGACATATACTTAGAGTCAAATCTATTTTAGGTTAGCTGTATTTGGATTGTCATTAATTATCTTTATTTCGTATTCCTAAAGTGAGCCTAATACAATGATGATACAATGAATAGAGTCCTTTGTAAATGTAATTTCCATGTATTTTTTTCTGGATCTCTTTATGTGCAAGTCTAAATATGACTAGATCACTTATAAATATCGATGTAAAAAATAAAATACAAAATAAAATAGGAACTACTGTTTCATAGCGTTTACAAACGAGTAGAACTTAATTGCTTCCGTTGAACTACCGCAAATCGACCAGTTACCTGGGTGGTGTGATCAAACGATAACGTATTTAATTATCATCTTTAAGGGCGCGTATCTAACCCCTAATTTCTATTTTTGATTTAACGTTTGAAACATCCGACGCATCTGCGGCCCATTACTCATAGAAATCCTCGCGTTTGGTTTTTATCTGCTTTTAGTGGCACTAAGAGGAATGCGATTTCGTGGATAAGCGGGTTTACGGTGCTGATAATACTTTGAACGTGCTAAGACGGATATGAGTAAGGGCAGATGAGTCAAACACGTTCGGAGGGTGTCGGAATAGTTTGCGAGTTTTAAAATAGATTTGTGATATTTGATCTTTCTTTCTAAATGACGAAAATAAGTCTGAAAGTTAACGCCGTTGGTTTAGAGAGGTCTGAAATGCAGATATAGTTTTGGCGATATTACATTGAAGTCGTAAACGATGATGCAGTTTATCTGATGGTAAGTAGTCGCTGACGTCCATGACAATGTGTACTCAACTCCGAAGGTGGTACCACTCGAAGGTAGAACCCTTTGTGGTTCGACTCCGGCGGCACCACCGCCACACCTATTTCTGCCTCATAACAGCAGTGTTTGGCGCTGCTGTGTTCCGTTTTGAAGGGTGTGGTAAGGGAGAAATACTTTTTCGAGGCGTTCCAGCTTAGTCCTTAGGGGTAGTGGCGCATCTGTGGCCGACCTCAGGTAGAAATATCTAATAATATGTGGGGTTGATTACAGATGTCCATGTGCAGCAGTAGCCACTTACCATAAGGTGGACTGCATGCTCGTCTGCTACTCCTATATTATAAAAAAAGTAAAAAAACACTCCAATTAGTACGGGTGCTCTATCTGAAGTCGAACCTGAAGCTTTGCTACTCCTCAGGACTAAGATGGTCGCCTCATACGTCAGTCAGCTGGCATCCTTCTTCATGAATTCATGTCGCATTACGTATACGATAGCACACTCCTGTGATAAGAAGCATCTCGGATAAATCTTAGAACTCTACTGGGAACACAAACTCGTTTGTAAACAGGTGAAAATAAACGGGCTTTAACTCCGCGTATTCTATCAGACTTGTCAGACAAAGCTTGTCATCGTGTTCGCTTGTCTCAAAAATCCCATACACATCACTCACGGTATTGCAATTAGTCGACCGTTCGCTAGAACGTGATGGCCACGGGGTCGTTAGAAACGCAAGTACTGTGTCCATATTGCAGCTAATTGAGGTCGAGCGGGACATGTTCGCTGGTTGTACATCATGCTCGAACATAATCTGCCCATCTACGCAACGTGTTGTGGTGTAATGAACAAAATTCGACTGTTCAACTGCGCTTAGGAACGTTAATGAGACTGCGACTGAGTTTTGTATGTTTTTACGGATTGTTGGAAAATAGTAGATAGTCCGCTGGTATAGTGTAGAGCTCACTCGAAGAATCATTATTGTCCTACCTGGGTTGTGATCTCAAAATAAAATGTTTAGACCATGCGCTGGTTAGGTAAGATTAGGTGGTCCCTGTAGTTTCGGGACCAGAATAGGGTTACGGTATCTCCTGCCTGTCGTAAGAGGCGACTAAAAGGGGGCTTCCGGGGTTGCGGGCAGCAAGAGTTCCCACTCTTCGAGCTCCCGCTCGAACCGCCCGGTAAGCGACCCCAGGAAGGACGGCGGTATGTGTGGCCGCATACGCACACCAGACGGTGGGTCGAGCGTCAAGCTCACTTGGGCGGAGCCCGACGGGGCAACGCGCTAAGAGAACTCCGGTTGCGTTCCTTTGGAGATCCCGGAGCCCTCTACGCTGCGCCGAGGACGGCCAACGGGGGGGTTTTAGTGCGGTAAGAATACCACATAAACTTCGCTCGTTCGTCGCTCCCACGGCACTGGGTACCTTTTGAAGGTTTCCCTCCCGTAAACAAAAAAAAGGTTAGGTTAGGCGAGAGACTTGTTTTAGAAAATTCTAGAGCCCTCAGTTTTCCTCAGGTTCACCAGGTCAGCTCACCACTAGTGATTTACTACAGAAGGAAGCAGGTAGTTAATTTCTAATGAACATATAATTTTTATTTGGATGTCTGATAAAAAGAGTCAGTGTCTTAACCTTAGTTTAGACTTTAGACACAGTATAAGGATCTATATATTTGTCCCGTGGTTTAGAGTATGAGAAATAATCCTGTAGAACAAAATATACTTGGAAGTTCTTTTTGAGCATCTGATCAACACATCTGAACTTAATGTTAGGATACAAAGTACGATGTAATAAATATCTAACTTCTAGGAACCCACCTGTAGTATTAAAAGTACAGTTTTATTACAATTAAAGTGATTATAAAATACTTAATGTTGAGTTTTAATAGCTTCGTTGATGAAGAAAAAGCAAGTGGTTGATATAAGCTTCCTTCAATAAAATGATAGGTCTTTTTACGGTAAAATAACAAAATTGTCTTATTATCTTTGATTATTTCCTACAAAAGTTTAATGAAAGGAGTGCAGGAATAAATGATTAGTCCTGTTACAATAAAATTATAATAATCTTTTAAAAAATTAAACCTTAATTTACTTATTTACTTTTTGTGGATAACACAAATAAATATCTTTAAATTGTGAAAATAAAAAAAATACAGATGTAAGATCTGTTTGAAAATGTTTTTAAGTTCTTAAATTACTTTAAAATGCCTTAAATGTAATCTACGACTCTCCAAATCAAAAGGATTAGGTATTCAATTTGGGTAACTGTAGTTTTAGTAATCGATTCTCGAACTGCCCCGTTATGATAAAGTTTATAGAAAAATCTGACATATGTGTATGCTAGGGTTGCGGTTGTCACAAAAAATATTAAGTGGATGGAATTGAATATGGTGATTAGAGCGGGTCCCGGGAGCAGTGCACTCGCACACAATGCCTAGTTCGTTAAAATTGGCCTCGGAGAGAGATCACAGCGGTGGCGTGGAGTAGACTTGTTCTTGGTAATGTTAGAAATGCATTAGAATAGAATTGAATAGAAATATTTCTTATGTTATACAATGATAAAATAAAAGGTTAAAAGAAGAAATACCACACAGACATAACATTACATTAGTAAAGTTTTTAGTAAAACATGCTTTATGCCTACCTAAGTATTACATTTTAAGATATTGTTAAAAAAACCTGTTAAATGTTACCTTACTAACTCCGAGTACATTATATTCTGCTATGTAAAAATGAAACTGGTCCATTGTGAATATAATCTCAAAGAGTTAGTCAAAATAAAAACAATCATTCTATTAAATTCGGACATTACTTTAGTCTAAATTTACCATACCTACATACATATTAATTCCAACTGTCTAACAATGTAAAAAATCATTTATGATAAAAATTAAACCGTGCATGATAACAAAGTATTCTGATATATAAATTATGAATACAAACATCTTGTCGGCAAGTGGCGACTCTACAGTTTGTTTAGTCCGGAGTCCGACAGCGGTCTCCCTCGCGGACTCTTTCCCTTTACATTTCGCCGCCACAATGCTCCTGCGAGTTATTCTAGATTTTTTATTTCGGTCACGGCCCTTGAATTACGTAATTAGCGGTAACTTATTGGGAGTTCGGGGGCGTACTATTGCTTTCAAATGTGATTATGTGTTGTTCTGAATGACAAAGTATTTTTAATGAAATTGATTGTATTTTGTATACACTTTACGTTGCTCGGAAAGCATTCAATCCGTTATTTTACGTTAAAACTTCGTCGTATGCGTCGGTCGTTATAAAAAACAGAACATTTGTTTATCACGCAAATGTTGCAAGATGAAGTGTTATGATACATACACACTTGTCGTAGTAATAAAAAATTCAATTAATAACAAGTGGTCACAAGTGCATACGATCATTCATACTCGTATGTTATTGTGCTGTGCGCCGTGCTCCCTACGCTCTCGGACCCCTACAAATAAAAAAGCGCATTTGGTGCGCGAACAATAGCATCCAAAACACAATCGCATAAAAAACATCCGCGGTTATCTATTAGTATCTAGTTAGAGTTACACGCAGATGTTACAGAAATAATAATCTCCGGTCGCGTCCTTTCCTCACGCGCTGATACGAAAAAATATTACCCTTACCTGAAGCCAGACAGTAGGGATTTGCTCCGTTAAATAAATACTACTCCACTCCCTTTTAGTGACTTACAAATTGTTTTTTGAGTTGACATAAAATATTGTGGGGTGTTAGTCTAATTTTGTTCGTAATGTCGCGTTTCACGTTCAGTCGTATCGTAAAGTTTCTGAAATGTGGTGAACAGTAAACATTGTAAAGACTTCCTCTATTATTTTTACTCCAGAGAAAACAACATAATAGGTATAGAGAATGATTTGTACCTAAGCCCATGTGAGTATATAAGATTGGACAAGATCAGAGAAATTTATAAATTGTCTTTTTCTGTAACAGAAATATTATACGAGTAATATGTAGTGTAAATTTGGTACGTAAAATGAAACACAATTTTCTTACTGTAGGGCTAAAACTCAAAGGGCCTAAATAGGATTTGAGATATAGACGTTGAAATGTGAGACTGAAGTTGTCTTTTACTTGCCTTTAATACTAAGCCTGCTCTAAGAATACAGATTTTATGTGTCTTAATTTTCGCCATATTACCAAAAAACGAGAGGACAACTCCATCTTATTTATACTCATACTTGTAATAAAATGTTAGATATTTTATGTATGTTTATTGTAATGCTTCAACTCTAGGAACTGCTAAAAACTTTTATTTGGGTGCATAATTATATTTTCAAAACATTATGTGTAATGGTAGTCTCAAATGAAACTTAATACTTACAAGAAACGAACGTGCATCTATAAGCGTGCATTATTGTCAGAATGCAAACGTGGCTTGGACTAGTATATCCGACGCCGGGCACAAACGCAGCCTGCACCTGCGGAACACTCGTAGATACGAAGACATACGATATCGCAAAGTACACGTGAGTTCGCCAAATGATCAGTCAGAAGCAACAAGTTAAGTTTCCTGTCCCGCCCATGTGTTTACTTACAAATCGTTTACGAAAATATCGCGTTACGGTTTGTACACAGCACGTACAATGCGTACAACGGATGTATGTGTGGGATACAATATTCGGGGTGCGTTTTTCTTTTTTTCGATCGTATTAAGAGATGTTCAATGGAAAGGCCAATTAATGGATTGCACAAAGCCCGTGAGATGGGCGTGCTACCCAGTTCCGACCGGAAAAGTTCGATCGCGACGAATAATAGACGTAACACGATACCCTGCGATACCCACCTGTACCGGGCATCGGTATTGTTAAACAAATCACTACGCCTGTAGCCGGTACCATTGCGACGTTCCTGCGATCATTATGCTTAAGGTGTATTTGCAAGTAAAATATATCGCAGTGTTTTAGCGGATACGATGCACATTTATTCGGCAACTAAAAGACATTAACCTTTATGAGCGCAAGATATCTGTAGACTTAAATCATACGAGTAGATCTACCTTTATACTCTACTGTACCGTGATAGTCTTAAATTTTCGATTAAAATAAATTATATTAACTGAATATAGACTAGTTATCAATACGAGATAATAATAAACTTTAATTGCAGTAAAAGAGATGTCTTAATATCCATAATTGTAATCTAAATAATTTCAAGATATATTTATTAAGTCTAACTATACGCGGTATTGCTTATGAGGATGATATTTAGTACTTATTGTTTTGTGATTTTTTGTCCATTTGTCTGTTTGACGGACTATTGTAAAGATACATTTTACAATGCTTGCAAATATAACTCAATAGTATTAAGTATCGTAGTCAGGTTACTCGCAGTTTCACTAAGCTCTCACTTTTACGCTTACTAGAACATCAGTGGATTATATTTCCTACACACTTTACTACGTTACTACGCCACTAGCACGAGATTTCACGAAGTGCACATATGATATGTAAGTACATTTGCTTATCACTTCTAATCTCTTGAGCCGCAGACTGCTTACCAGTTTTAGCAAACAGGCTTCTTTTAAAGATAAACAGTGTGTAAGACCTATAAATAGACTTAGTGTAGTGTGGGTGAAGACCCCAAATAAAGGGTCGTGGAACTAAGATTATCTTAGTCAGGTACTACCGTGGCTGATGATAGGATAGCCAAAAGTGTAAGGTCAAAAAAATATGATGTCGCCACTTGAACGGACTACACGACATTAATATAAATGTTGTACACAAAATCGGTAGTGAATTTCTTTCAAAGGGACCTTAAGTAGTGGTCCAACCCTTTTTGAAAGTGATTAAAAATGTCTATAGTGGCAATGGCACAATCAGATGCATGTTTGATATTTAAATTTTATAATAATAAATATTTTATTAAACAATTATATTGTATTTTAATTCTTGTAACTACCAATTAATTTCGATATATACCATTGTAAAATTAAATTTCATTTCAATAAATGTATAAAGCTGCGGAAGGTTTAAAAGCAACGTCAGATAGAATAACGTTTTAGTTTCGCATGCATTGGCTCTGTTTCAACTACGTGGCTGAAGCTTTCAGTTTCACCGTTACTAGCGAACGTTTTTGTAACTCCACTTGACGCGAGAGGGCGCTGTGCTTAGTAGCAATTAGCAGTTTAGGGTCCGTTCATACGGATCTATAACATGGATATATTTGTATAAATTTTATTATGTCATGTCTTCTTTAAGGCTGGTTTTTATACTGTTAATATAGAAGCAAATGAACATGCAGTGCTGATAGTAAGTGGCAACTGCCGCCCGTAGACATTTGTGATAAATCCCAGATGCGTTTTTGCAAGTTGGTATTTAGACTCACACATGTATTGGTTTGGATCAGTGAATGGGAGCGATTGCATTTGTGTTTGACGAATTTTAAAATATTAGGTGTCTTTGGATACATCTAAATTGTGGAAGTAACAAAATGAATTATTAAGCAGTTAGGTTTTTACTTTTTATTATAATTCGCCCATACAACTGTATACATTAAAATAATGATAGGTAAAACCCGTCCAATTGAACCATTTTTAAAAGGCCATCGGTTTTTTTGAAGTCGGTTATAAGGTGAATAGTTAACTTATATTTCCTTTCCATATTAGGGCTACTAGATTTTCTAGTATCAATTCCGTAACAGACTGGAACTATCTATCCTGGCATCGTGCGGGGCTGCCGACCCTCACGTTGAAATGAAAAGGAAGAACGATGCCTCGCCCGATAAGGGCGGACGACTTCCTACTTTCTCATGTAGTTCACTGATAATCTCCTAGGAGTCCTAGGGCAAGGGCTATGAGGGCTATAAAAATAAATCATTGTAAAGCCATTTATAGTTCGCTTTTGGTCTGCAGCTACGTTTTAGCTGCAGTATTTTGTTTAAGATATCTTCGGAACAAGGTATACTTTACGTATTGTGAAATAGGAAATGGTATGTAATGTTATTAAAACCATGAAAATCCGAAAAAAGAATACTAATCAGATTAGACAGTTACAGATTAGTCGTACTCTTGATAACTAACTAGGAATAGTGCAGTTCTCACTATCTATGACAGGTTCATTCAGAAATGCTGGATAATTTTGTAGTTGAAGTAAATTCGAATTGTAAAACTACATAACAGATATTGTGTCAAGCTTCTTCGTAGTTTAATCTATGTTGTTACTTTTTTATGAAACCATCAAGAAATATGTTATGCTTAAATTTTAGAATAACTTTGCCTTCATAATTTATTGTTTATATTCATGAATTTATAAAAGTTTCTGAAGTTCAATTTTACGGCTATATGAATATATTATTTTTTATTATAAGAGTAGCAGACGAGCATGCAGTCCAACTGAATGGTAAGTCGCTACTGCCGCCCAGTGATATCTGTAATCAAATCCAGGTAGAACTAGATATTTCTACTTGAGGTCGGCCACAGATGCGCCGCTACCCCTGAGGACTAAGCTAGAACGCCTCGAAAAAGCATGTACCCCTTACTACACCCTTCACAGCAGCGTTTCACAGTGCTTTATGAGGTAGAAATTGGTGTGGCGGTGGTGCCACCGGAGACGAGCGCAAAGGGTTCTACCACCTTTAATAAATCAAAGATAATTTATACGGATAATAGACATCATGACACGGATATGCAATTCACTGGTTCAAGCTACATTTTATCTCTTTTTTAATCGTAGTCACACCTTTAGTAACTACGTAAATGTGAGTCACGGTAAGCTATTGTAATAAATACAATACATCGCCTGAACCGTCGGCGGCTCCAAAGATGGTAATTGCAAATTGATAATTTCAATTACACGAACAAAAGCAACGCGGCGCAGTGGTCGTGCCAATCCCCTGACTTATTATAGATAGTAATTTATATGTGGGATGACATTTAATATCCAGGTGATAAATTTAAAATATAGTGCGCGGGCGATCTCGAGGCGTGCCTTGTGGGGGGTTCGGGAATAATTGTGCACCATGCTTTCGGACCCATATATAAGGTTTTAATAGCTACCTTAAAAGAACCTAACTTTAATTACCTAATCTTGAGCATCTTAACGCTAGGAGGTCCGCACGACGATGCTTGATAAATTGGACCGTTTACCTTTATCAGACTGCGGTCGATTGGCGAATTAATAAAATTGGAATTCTAATTGACTCAAATTGCCTATTTATAATTGTCTAATGAACAGTGAACGACCGTAATTATCGGTAGATACCATGAATGTATAATTGCGTGATGCCGACGTAAAATGTCTCGTAAAATTGATCAGTCCAGTTTCTTGAATTTCGGCAGTCGATGGAATCTTTAAAATAGCAATTAAACGGCAATAAAATTTTAATCACAAAGTAGAATGTGAGTATAACGAAGATTATTATAAACTGTTTCGAACACACTCGAATACGATTTTAAACGCGAAGGTTTTGAAGCTCTGGCCGGTGTCATGCGGCAAAACTATAAGCCGTACATAAAACAGGATTTGGAAGTTAAGCGTCAGAAAAAGTTCGCTTAGCCCATAATATATTTAAATTTATACTTTTAATTTGAGGCTAATAAATATTTGGTTATCTTGTCGCCTATAAACGTCAGATTAAGTGTCTATGTGTAACATTATGCAGAGCTGGTTGTTCGGTAAATAGAAATCTATGAATCGATGTAAGCCTATCACGCTTATTAAATTAAAAACGGCGTGGGGCTACTACGGGCTTATAAATTGGCCATTACTTCGCTACCTTATAATATAATTCAGTATTTAATAAATTCTTATCTCTATTGCCTTGTAAAAATATTTTTACCAAACATTTATTTTACGTTTTAAATCCAGCCAGTTGAATTTTCATATTTATGGAAATAATCATTCTGTTATACGTCTGAATGACTCATAATGTAAATCACGATGTTTATCTTTACAAATTGTAGGTACTAAATAAATTTGCATTAAAAAACTTATACGAGCTCTGTATACTTCAATAATAAGAAATCCAATTACAGACCAGTGAGCTACCTTTACTTGAATGCGGAATAAAGTCATATAGTCTTGCGCGTAGTCGTAAGCCAACGGGGTCACCCACATAGACCGCGAATAATGTGATAAATAACATGCGAAATGTTTATGAGCACATAAAGCGTTGTTGTATCGTTTTGTACAAGCGCTGCGCCCGCGCATCGAAAAATAAGACTTTAGTATGTCCAGAGTAAAAAGTTACGGGACGGTGCGTACCATAACATGAGAAGTAAATTTACGCAAAATCATTTTAAAGATAAAATCTGTAACAGGTCCATTATCTACACGTAACTGCTGTATTTCCATGTAGGTACTTAGATTTGTTTAATGTTATGACATTTTGGAAGCAGCTAACGAGCATGTAGATGTTAAGTGTTGCCCATGGATGATATAATCGACTCCAAAAAGAGACCATTAGATATATGCCAAAGACGCGTTGTTGCTCCTTACGTCTACGATAGTGTGCCTCACCATATTTGCTTTACCACACTTTTCAAACCAGAACCAGCAATTTTTCACTGCATCGTTGATGGCACGGTTGTCCCGTTGTAGTCAATTTATGAAATGTACCACTAAACTTATAACCAACTTGTATTAACAATAAGTACAAATCCTAACGTACTTTATATAATGGCAGGCATTAAATGAAAAACTTTTCCCTTAAGAAATCTCAGATATCATTACATTGAAAGCCATTTTGCTACTTTTCTAATTAACCTTTTTGGACAGCTCTGGTAATGGCAAACGTGATCTATTAACCTCGAATAATATATTTTGTAGATACTTCCTGCTTTTTTAGTTTCCGAGGAAACATACTGCAGCCGTTGTCTTTATATTAGCTGTGGAGCGAATAAGGGTCGTAAAGAAACAAGAAAACAGTCCAAACGATACAATGTAGCCGCTACCGCTTTCCTGAAACAATTGTAGTTTACTTCGGGAGACAACCATTATGAATCATATTGCATAGGTTAGAATAAATTGAAAATGCATTATTCTTATTGAAAACATTATGTAGGCTCGTTATGCATCTTAGAGTAGGCAAAATAAGCAATACATTTTGTTTCCATTCTGCTCAATACAAGCGGCTTTCAACCATTTAAATAGTCTAAAAAGATAATAATCTCACCATTGACTTTCAGGTTGTCTCGTATATCATATAAACAATAGGCTCGTTAAAGAGCAATTTGCAAATTCGTCTTAGAGAGGCCGCACGCGTCTGTTCCCGCGCTTTTCGTTGAATTGCCAGGGTTAATGTAACAACAGGTTATACATAATTATATATCTGTTAACCTTGTTGCACAAAAATATATATTTACAGTAGTTAATTCTATTTAAATATTTTTTATATTATGTATCAGAAATATATTCAATAAAACATAGTGCAATAAAATATTTGTTCTAAGTTATATTTTTTTATGGGAGGTATGCTAGGCTTTTTATATTGTCTTTATCAAATTCTCGGATTATTCCTAAATAAAAAAATAACACTATATGTTCTGGAATTCTGGATACATTTTAAAAAGTACGAACGACCAACCGGGGTAACCATCTGGCAACCCTGCGATCTCAAAGCGGCCGCCATGTTTGCATTTCGCTCCGCAAGGAACCTGTGTTTAAGTTGACTCGGGAATTATATCGCAGCGATTAGTGTAATAACTGGTTGGCTCGCAAGCTTTTTCTTGTTTCAGTCATGTGCTTTCACTCCAATATCCCGCATTGAATACCATTCGATTGTTCCGATCGCGCATTGTTTTCCGCGCTATAAAATTTGTCCACTTATTTATGATGCTTGTAATGACTGTAACTGCTTTGAAACTGTTATTTTCTTTATTTTTCTAAACTTTAATATCATTTGTCACGTCACATAAATTGTAGAGATATGAAAACATTGTCTTCATTCATATTTGTATCCTTGCTTCCAGAGTCAAGTGTTCGATAAAAAGCCGTAAGTACGCTTAAGTGGCCAGCACCGATACGTTCAATTTTATAATTGCTTTGAATAACGAACCGAATGATTTCAAATGACTGAAATGATAATGCATCGCAATATCATTAACTTGGAAGATTGCATGGTGGGTTATTTATGTCCGGACACGAACATTGCGGGCCGGACCGTGTGCGCTTAACTTTATTTTAAATTGTTACACTTGTATCGAGTAAAAAAATGGATATTGTGCATTGATCGCTGGCTGCAGAAACGAGTTACTCTTGCGGCGAGGAATCGACGCAGTAATGTAGTAGTCTGACGTGTATTTGTATCGTAAATATTGATTGTAGCACAAGGAGGCGCTTGTAATTGCGTGTGCGGCCGAACGCAGCTTTTATAAAACTCGTTGGAAACCGCACGGAATGTAAACCAGAATGCTCCGAGACATTAATGTGTATTTATTGAGAGCGTCCTGTAATGTTTTTATAGTCTCTGTTCGAGCTCGAACGCAACGATTTGCCGGATATGTGTTGCGAGTAGACTTTTTATGTAGACAATATCGATCCCGAACTATACGCTGACGTTTTAATTCTTACGTATTTCACCCGTATTTATGCGCCAATAAACGCGTTTAACGAAGGAGTAACGTGATAACCGTTTATTGTTGTGAGCCGAGTAACCTGTTGTTATGTGTAAGATCGGAAATGTATTTATTTGAAACGGATGCCATGGCCAGATTGAAATACAAGCAATTACGGTGCAAAGCAGCTGAACCTGTAGCAACCGCGAACGTAGGTAGACCATTAGTGCCTCGGGGAAATTAAAAAGCCAACAACAAGAACACTCGCGGCAAATTATGTTGTTCCGTTGACGTGAAATGTTTGATATATTTAGAACCGAGCCAAATTGATATGTCGCTGAAAGAAATGGAACTTCATCGCTTGTTATGTACGAAATGATTTTATCATTTCTGTACTTCATTTGTACAAATAATTCAGTTTTCTATTTGTGATATTAAAATAACTATTAATTTTTAGGCTTATATAGGTATTCTTTTTACGGATTCTAAATAAAAAAATCTTACATTTTTACTGTCTGTACGTCAACATCAATTAAAGAAATTACTGAATTCTAGAAATCACACAATGAATATTTTTTTACAGACTGAGAAACATTATTTTTTACTCTAATACTTCTGAGGATTCCTGTGCCAAAAATAAAAACCTTGCCCGAGGACGCGCAAATACATCACGACAGATATTTACGAGTAGAGCTCAACTAAATTGATATCGCTGAAAGAACTGATCCTTTGTTTGTATTTGCGTACAAACGTTGTTCTTGACGCGTATACCTATAATATAATATTATAAATTTAGCTGGTTTCACTTTATTTATAGCAAATATGCCCCGGTGAGTGAATATCTAATTGACGCTTAAACGTGGAATGTCTTTGATCATTGTGTGTTCGTGGAAGACGAGAAATACCGTCTTGTACGCCTCGGAACTGGAACATGAAGCAATATTTATTATGCATATTAATGTGAAGCGTAAATTTTAATCGAAAGTACTCATTAATATGTACACTGAAATATGCGAGACTTCACTATCGCGTCTGAATATCGTATTTCTTTGATACAAGGGTTACATACACATATCCTCGTAAAATAAATAAGGTTTTATGCGATTTTTAATGACCACTAAGGTTTATAAATAACTGTCAACAACTAGGAGCGAAACGTATCTTAATCTTAATCATAGATCCGTTGATATACCTACACGTGATCTGGTTAAGGAGAACTCTAAAATAATTATCTTTTGGTATCTTGGAAGATCCTTTAAACTTGAACCCAGCAGCGGTAGGTACACTGCTGCTATAAAACAGTATTCGACATTAATGTACCAACAATTTTACAACTCTGATTCATTCAGAAACTATTAAGTATTAATATGTGAAATGTAAGGTACTTGTTACTTCCTACACAGTTTCGTACTATAGCGATTCATATCGTCTTCGTCAATCTAGTACTGTCCCGTTACTGGACATGCGTTTTCTGTCAGACTAAGGGCTTAGGTCATAGTTCACCACGGTGACGGTGGCCTAGAGAGTATTGTTAGAATTACACACTTTTGGGTTCCTTTTTTAAAGAACCTTTAGATATCGCTGCTCTGCAAGAATAACGGCACAAGTAAAAAAGATAATTTTCCAGGAGAGGCAGTTTAAAATTAATCTATGCTTTTGTTTCCCAATCTTTTATTTAAATGAGAATTAAAATTTTGATAAATATAATTGTAAGTAGTTATTTATATAACCACAGTACTGTTAGGACACATTGAAATAGGAAATATTTGGGATTAAATTGTATCTTTAATAGAAAAATGAATTTTGAGTTTTGACAATATTCTTGCAAAGCAGCGATGTATAAGTTTCCTTACAACGTAATCCTTCACTGTTAAAACAAGTAACAATTAATTTACAATATGCAAATAAATTCCATATACAATAGCTTGTACTTATACAACTAGGCAATGACTATTCATATATCCTTTGTCTGATACATCAAATTACTTCAAATCAAACCAATCACAAATGATTGATCTCGTAACATTTCAGTGACCTGTTTAATAAAAGTGTTCTACAAAATTGAACGTGCGTACATTAAACGTTACAGTGATTGTTTTAATTAAATCAAGTGGTCGTTTAGAGCAGAGCTTGAACGATGACAACCTCTGTCATCTGGTGATTGATCTCGAATGAATCTTGATGAATCTTCGGGAAGTGGAACAAGTGGCTATTAAGCTTACATTGCTCATACACTAAGGTGCGTGGTTTAGTTTGATTTATTAGTATCACAGTGTTGTCTGTACCGTTCGCTTAAAACTTACATGTAATTAAATTGTAATTTGAAATGCGCGCTGTTATAGTTATATACTCGTTTTGAAGAAATAGCAAAACGTGTTTGTCTGACACATTTTTTTTGTATAATATAGGAGTAGCAGACGAGCATGCAGTCCGCCTGATGGTAAGTGGCTACTGCCGCCCATGGACATCTCTGAGGATTAAGCTGGAACGCCTCAGAAAAGTATGTCTCCCCTACCACACCCTCGAGTCGAACCACAAAGGGTTCTACCACCATGATAATTTTATTTTATGAAATAGAAAAAGTATACGAGCATGCGGTTTACTTAATGTTAAGTGGTTCTGCTGTCCATGGACATTTGTAATAGCCCTTAATATGGTTGGAATCCTATCTAAAGTCAGAAATACTGTTTTATTATGCGTCAAAAATATAGTTAATAACCTCTCATTTTCCATTCTATTGCTATAACTTCACCTGTCTATTAGGTACATTTCCATCAATCCGTATTGCAGAAGCTGGAATCTGCTGAAGTATGATCCAGATCCCCCACGTTAAGGGGTGAGATCAGTGGTCAGCAGTGTCATATAAAATGAATTGCAGCCAGCCCGTACTACAATAATAAGGTTAGTAAAGAATTGTCAATAATATTTTGTTAATGTATGACATTCAGACATTGCATGTGGAATTACTGTTCAAAATTTTATGCTTTACCTACTGGTTTAAACTATAAGTTGGTGGTCAGTTAGTTGGCGTCCGTTTTGCTAAATTAATAGTGTAAGTCACTAAACACGTTAGTCAATTCTTATTAAAAGAAGAGATTCATTTACTTCAGGTTGAAAGAAAACTTCGATAAAAAGCTAAGTCCCGGGAAGAGGCAAGGTGGGATACAGGTAATCCTGCCGCCCAGCGCGCAAGCTCCATTTATTTATTTATGGAGATTATTATCGTGCGTAATAATTCACTAAGTTTCAATTGCATAATGACGGCGGACAGCGCTACTACTTGACTAGATATCCGCAGAGGATTAGTTACATACAGTGTTGCTAAAACGCTTTATACAGGGCTGTGAAATAACATTTTAGGAGCAAAATAGCGGTATGAGGTGGCACGTGTGTTTAGATAGCCTATAGAGTTCTTCCACTGCTTCTTCCGCATGGACGAAACATCTTGTGAAGCGGTAGACTACGCACGTCCAAAAATAATTTTGTAAATAACCTACTTAATTTGAACACAATATTCTTATTTTATAACGTACGATTGCGAGTTCCTAGAATGTATGATAAGAAAAATGTAGACGACATTTAAGATGTAATTTGTATAAATGTACAAGGCTGATATTTTTTGAAACTGTTGTGATATTTTTCGAATCTTTTGTTGAGTCGCTTGTGTAAACGGCGACTAGCTTGGTGGATTACTTACATCCACTGTCATATTAAGTCTAATACTGGTACAGTAACGGGTTGATGCAGAGGAGGTGATTTTGAATGCCATGTTCTTTAACAGTAGTATCATATCTGGTCACTGCTGCTTACTAACAATTGTATCTATACCAAATCCTATTAAGCATTTCTTTGACCCTTATTTCAACATATTTTTCATTTTAGCACAGATGCGTTGCTATCGATGAGGAGAACGTTAAAACACAGTTTAAGTATCTATCTTACGTCGTCTGAATACAATAGCAAAAACACTGCTGTTACAAAGGAGAAATAATTGGACCGCCATGGTCGAACCACACCTTACAATACTTGCATCTTGGTACATGTTGGACATAGAGTAGGCGTTTAATACGGTCTAACAAAAATCTGGAGGATATCTGGAATATATACTGTGATACAAAATCTGTCATTTTGCCCGAAATTTCGGTTATTTTCTTTTACATATTACATTGCCAATGCTGTTTCGCGAAGAATGTTCTATATTTCATTTGTCACTTACTTTTTTTATGAAATTGACATAGCAAACAAGCATGCATTCCGTCCTATAAGTGTTCACTGACTACACAAGACCATATTCCTACTTCTTCACCGCAGATCCGTTGGCACTTCTGAATACTAATTTGACACGTTTCGCGTAAGGCTGCTGAACATAGCACCGCTGGTATATGGCAGAAGTAGGTGTGGCGGCGGTTCCTTCGAGGTAGACCCACAAAGAGTTCTACCACAATAAAAACGTATAGAGTAGACCTCCTGTAGGTACGAAGTCTCTACGCCGCTCTAGGCGGACGTGTTGCTAGCTCGCTGCCGATAATCTTCGTAGGGACTGTTATTAACGTAGGACTGACGGCAGCTCCGGGCCGCATCGCGTTCCCAGACTTGCTGGTCAACACAAATAACAGTTTTTAGTTATTGTGGAAGAATGTTCAAGGTAAGTTAGAAGAAATTAATGTTTCAATTGCATTTTTATATTAAAATAGTTTATAAAAACATACAGGCTTGGTCAGAAGACACTTCTACATGGATACAAAAGTACCATCATCGTATTAGTTGAAATATTTTAAAATATAATGAATAAATAAATCTCATGTACAATACGTACGCACATTTAAATTACGTTAATGTTATTTATACACTTGTAAATAAAAATTATGCTCCTTACTTTCAACTCATATTTTCAGCTTATTTGCATCCAAACTATTGTTACCAGTTCCAGAGTTGTATGCAGGCGGGCCGCCAGCGGAATCTAGCTTGTTACCTAAATATGTCACCTGATCTTGAGATAATTTATCTCGAATCCGTCTTTCTTATCGGTTATTGTACTATCAAGATAATCTAAGTCATATGTTTTGTATATCTAGTTCATCATAACAAACATTGAACATTCGGTACAATTGAGATTTTTTCTTACGTATTATTTTTATTTTCAAATTTCTTCAAGACTACGTTCCATTTTATACAAATTGATTCTGATAAAGTAGACAGTAAAAGCTATTCACAGCAAAAAGCGACAGAACTAAATCAGTATGCCACGCGTGTTTGGAAAGCTACTTAGAAAGTGTTGCCAATAGGAAGCTATAGATGCAACTTCGTCACAAAGACGACACGACGTCACCGTCGAAAATAAATTCAATTTCTTCGACAGCACGTTAAAGAGGTTATCCGTCACGAAAAACACCCGGACAAAGACATTCCGTGAAAGTAGAAATGTTCCTCGCCAGCGATTGCTCATCATTGTGTCAAGAGAGATACAGATCGACTAATTGTTGCCCTTTAACCATTTCAATAGACACGAGTGGTACAATGAGCGAGCGTGCGAGATTGTTACGATCACACCATTCACATTATCGGTCCGCTCCGCTATATTGTACCGTTACCTAAACAGATATTAATCATAATTTTCACTGACGCATACACTCGAGTGTTTCGGATAATAGTTATTAGCTACTTAGCTACAAACTTGCCTGTGTGTGGGCGAAGTCAGCTACTGGAAAATTGCTGTGTGACACCCCACGGTAATGGATTTCAAAGTACTCGGGACAGAAAACAGTGGAATAATCGCTTCCTGCTTCTCAATGTTTCAGCTTAAGCTCTGTCACTTTACGATTTGTGGGTACAATTGTCGGGTGGCAATTTCGTGCATTAGTGTCATCATCATCAAAGGTTATGGGTGGCTTGTAACGAATTACTTGAGACACACGCTACTTATTCATTTGGTAAAGGGACACAATAGCAAACGATATTCACTTGGTAAATTATTTAAGGGACACTTAATCGGCTTGGATGCTCATTTGAAAGAGGTAGAACTCTTCGTGGCTTAGTTTCTACAACATTATATTGAATTCTGGATTCCAGTCAAATTGTTTGCGCTCTATGTTGGAAAGCTACGGCGAAACAGAGTTACTTATGAATCCCTATTTATATAAGCCCTAAGGGTTGACAACGTTCCAGTGGTCAGTGGTAGGACTTCAGGAAGACATCATTCATAATCCACGACATTAACAGGGTTAACATCTTCTAACATATGTAAGCACCTCAAACGGAAAAGTATTTCCTAATCCCTCCTAATTCTTACTAACAAAAAGCTTAAACTAATGAATAATTTCCGTTATATACCTCCTTATTCCGTTATGTGCCTGTTTAAATTTAACACCACGTCTATTTCCAACTCGTACGTAATTAACGTTAATTGTCAGACCAAATCGTTAGCATATTCTGTCTGATTAACCTTTAATGAGTGAAGGATTGAACTGTCTGTGCTCAAATTGAGTAGATGCGTTAAGCCAACATTATATTTATTATTCAATTACGAAAGCTAGTAACAGAATACTTATTACTAAAATGTGTAAATTAAATGCAATTTATTTATAACTTTTGTATGTACTGTGTTATATATCAAAACGAAATAAATTTTAAGAAAATCAAATACAAAAAGTCCACATAGCTGACTTTGAGTAAAATAATGAAAGCATAGTGTTTCGGTAAGTTTAATAAATTAGTTAACGACTTTTACTTCAAATTCTTCTTTTGACCTTAAGCAAACGAAAAGACAAAAAAAATACTTAAGTAATACTTAGGTTGCATAATTCAACGACATGTTATGTAGTCATTATAATCTGAAATGAATTCAATTAAGCAAAATAAATATGTGCCTTTATACATATAATACATAGAATTTTCTCATTCTGAGGGAATCCATCTCTTAGGATCCATTCGGAATTAAAGACATTAGTTATTTTGGAAAGTTTTAAAACTAAGCATGAATGTTATATGCCATGAAGAAATTAAATAATAGGTTAATAAGATTGAAAATAACTTCAGGGTCATTGATCATTCAACAAATTGCTAGATAATGTTATGTCTGGACAATGGCTCACAGTCGGGGATGCCTGTAATTGAATTAGTACAGACCACCCTGCGAAATTTATTATTCCTAATTGATAGGAAATTGGTTTATTAACAACAATAATGCTATTAATTTACTATAGCTACTTGTAACATTTGTTCTATGGTAGATTCACAATATTCAGCTGCATATTCGCAGCATTTCCAATTGTGTAAAATAAAATTTGTACATTTATATCCTATAGGCCTCCATATGTTCAATTTTGAGTCGGGGGAAAGAAAACCAGGTGAGTTTTATTAACTAACTTTTTTTCTACGATTGGCGAATCAATGGAGCGGCACATAGAAATCTATCAACCGATCATATATGTCTTGCCTTTGATTTATCGAAGTTATGTGCATATAGAAATTAATGATCAGTTGCCTTAATGGAAAACGTTAAAATAAGTGCACGCCTGTGAATTCTTTAAAAAAAAAACTCAGGGCTATGTGAAGTCTATTAATCCCCACATGGAATTCCATTCCTGTGGAATATAACCTGAACCTGAAGCAAACTCGTGCTGTGCAGTGGGATATTAATGGGTTGACAACGACTTCTCTTTAATAACCTCAATACAATCGTAAGTAGTTTTATGATAGCCATATCACTAATTTTATTGCAAACATATTTATTTAATTAGTTGCAGAGTTGCAAATAAAACAATCGTCTTGTGGCCATTGAATCAGCGATTAATTATTCCATAAAGTTATGTCCGACTTGTCCACTTGCACGCACTAATTGAATTTATGCGAGATTGCAACCGCCTCGTGAAATTACTAATTGATCTAAAGCCTTACCATATGAGGGACAATGTGTGTGATAATAACAATGATAACACAAGAAGCTTTGCAAGGAAGTGATTAACAATTTGGTCGTGTTAGTACCTATACGTTTCTTCGTAAAGAACCTTTCGGTCGGAAAAGCTCGTCGGTCGGCTCGGTCGTAAAAGGGTTATAATTATTATAAAATTTTCTTTTTTATAATTGTGTAAAAACAGCAAACGAGTATATTATGCGGAATGTCCAAGTATTGGTAAGAAGCGAAATCTTGATTTTACGTTATTTTTACCCGACTGCCAAGGAAGGGTTATGTTTTTCGCGCGTATCTTGTATGTTTGTCTTTCTTTATTTGATCCGATCTAACAAACGGCTGGATGAATTTCAACAGTTAAAGTGTCATTATATTTGTCTCAATGACCCGAGTGTCCTTAGATAGGTGTTAGTAAAAAAAAATCAAAATGGCGGATTTTTGGCGCGAAATAGTAACACATTTAAAAAAAAAAGTTAACCGAACCTATCGAGTAGGGTATCAAATGGAAGGAAATTAAACGGAGATTATAAAAACATATTTGTATATATATAAAACAGTAAGGTGACTGACTGACTGACTAACTAAATGACTTTTTCATGTTTCAGAAATCAACGTACAGCCTAAACCAAGGACCTTACAGTTCTGAAATTTTGCACACAGGTTCTCTATATAGCTGGAATAAGTACTAAGAAAGGCCTTTTGGAAATTCTACCCTTAAGAGGGTAAAATAGGGGAAAACAGTTTTTTTTAAATCCTTTAATTTTGAAGCAACTACTATAAAATTTTGTATTTGGCTTTCTGGATAGGAACAAGGACGCACTTATTTACCCCCCTCCGAAAAATCAACCCCGTAGAGGGTAAAATAAGGGTTAAAAGTTCATTTGAACAATCGTCAATTTTGAAGCAAACACTATGACATTTTGTATCAGGCTTGTTGGATAAAAAAAATGAAATGCTACCTCTAACGAGGTAAAATAATGACCAAAACTTTAATTTACTGAAGTTATATATTTTATAGACCGTAAATGGTGAATTTTTTCGCGAAATAGTAACACGTTTTAAAAAAGTTAACCAAACCTATCGAGTAGGGTGTCAAAATAAAGGAAATTAAGAGGAGATTACACATACATTATATAATATATCTTATATATAAAATTCTTGTGTTAGTTACCGTACTCCTCCGAAACGGCTTCACCGGTTTTCACCAAATTTTATATACATATTCAGTAGGTCTGAGAATCGGCCACTATCTATTTTTTTTTACACCTAAGTGATAAGGGTTGTTCATCCTTAACATTTTTTTATTTATATGGTAACACAACGTTTGCCGGGTCAGCTAGTACATATATACTCGTATATACACATCGAGATGACTGTCTGACTAAATGAGTGAGTTGCTGTGCCAGAAATCAACGCAAAGGGAAACCGCTGAACTTAAGCGTGCTGGAATTTTACACATAGGTTCTTTATATAGCGTAAATGAACACTACGAGGATAAAATAGGATAATATTGTTTGAACATCTTTTGTTTTTGAAGCAGACACCTACTATGAAACTTTGTATTTGGCTTTCTGGATAAAAATAATGAAATGCCTATTTCACTGCTTTTGGAAATTCTACTTCAGCCTTTTTGGTGCAGTCGGGTTTTTGATTTTTTAAATTAATTACTTGTTATTTTTATTATAATAAGTTCAGTCACATTTATATAAAGAGTTATAACAATGATGAGGCAATTATCATTGTATAGCCTATCGATAAGTTTTGATTCGATAAAATATTTTATTATCTATATCTTTATTATCAATTTCATCTACAAGGTGTTATTTGTTTTTATTTCATATTCTGATTCATGGAAAGGTTTCGCAATTTTAAATAGATTTATTTACATCACATTTGATTAATATTGCATGTAACAAAGTTGTGGAATAAACTTTGTTTTTAATACTATATAGAATTCTTATTTGCAAGTTTTGATAAAAAATTGTAATAAATTATAACATTATTGATGGAGAATTTAATATTTCCCGTCAGTATATTAAATTAAAAAACAATATTGCGAACAAACTGCGCGCAATAGCTTATATCTCATGAGAAGCAACACGTTTTGTCCGAGCGGTCAGCTAACATGACCGGTCGTTGAAATTTTAATTAATATTTACTACAGACCTTCACCATGAGATGCATCAACAAACCATCGGCACGAATAATGGCGTCGTGCAGGTTGCTATAAAAAAGCTCAACATAATTACTAATTACTATAAAGCAAACATTCAATTTACAAGGCGGGCTAATTGCGTTGGCCCGCAAGACGCTTTGTAAAAAGTCGGCTAAAAAATCCTATCTTAACTTATTTCTTAATTATAGACCGACTCATAGTAGCGTCGCGAGCTTCGTGCCAGAACACTTGACGTGATGTATTGCCGCCAGATTTCATTTATTCAACTCTAATACCAACAACTAGAGTAGTTTCTTCGAAAACAGCGATACACATATATCCATCGTCTTGGCAAATAGTATGTCCAATAATTACATGGTTCAGAGAGAGGTTATCAGCCTCTTAATATATGTTATGCCTTCTTTATCTAGCAGAGATCTGCACTATTTTGTTATTCGAATTACGACTTTATAGAATTACCTGTTTGTGACCGCCCACGAATTATGAAGCGTTTATTATAAAGGTATTCTCTTAGAATGAGATGAACTTGGGCCATATTCCACCACGTTGCGTGGGGATATGAGCGGATACGGTTAAAGAGAATGCGGATTGGTAGACCTCTCACACAGTTATATAAAAACTTTATGGAGAAATCTTAGGTATGTTAAATTAATTGAGATGATTTTCCCGCTCAAATGTACATCAAAAAGTGTAAGAATTTCCTCCTGACCGGAGCGTACTCGGAGCACGGATACCCGGAGCGTTATAACTCTTAAAAAGAAGTGCAAAGTAATTTTTTCTTCGAAGCCGTCGATATATTGGTGATTCCTGTAGTATTGTAGACGTTTATATGCTACAGTGACTACTCTTTTATCGTTAGGCTTATATACAAAACAGATCAAAATACCCTTAGTTCCCAGAATCAAATGATAATTTTAACCCCAATTAATCCCAAACCCCCAGCGCGACAAACAAAATTAATCTTACCAGGCTCTCTCTAAAGTAAATCTAAATATCCCTACCTATAAATAAACCATAATAACTCGCAATAAGACGGACTGGGAAAAGTTTAAAAACATCTTACCAACAATTAAGTTTAGCGGCTCGCTCTCCTCCGCCGAGGGGGTCGAAGCCGCCACCGAGGCAGTACAGTCCTCTATAGTTAAAGCCCTGGCGGCTTCGACTTCGCAGTCCCCTGTGGAGACGGGCCGCTATAGAACACAACTCCCAGTCCGTCTTAGCGACATGATCGCTAGTAAACGAAGGCTGCGCGAGCTCTGGGCGCGCACGCGCTGTCCCCGGGTCAAACGCGACCTGAACGCGCTGGCCGAGCGGCTGTCTGGTGAGATGGCTGAGTTGCGAGGGGCCGCCTGATACGGTTGATAGCATCGTTTTTAAGTGAGCGGCAGTTCGTTATTTCGGTTGAGGGCGTCGCCTCAGACCCTAGGCCCATCCTTGCGGGGGTGCCGCAGGGCAGCTGCCTCTCTCCGTGGCTCTACGCACTCTACACCAACGACGCTCCCACTCTCCACGGTCACCTGGAAGACTGGGAGCGAGACGTTATGCTCGCGTTGTTCGCAGATGACAGTGCGTACTTCGCGTCGTCCCGTCGGGCGGACATTGCTGCACGGAAGATGCAACGTCTGCTAGACCTGCTACCTATGTGGCTGGATAAGTGGCGCATGGCTGTCAATGTCGGAAAGACAGTCGCAATACTTTTCAGCCGCAAGCGTATCATGCCGGCTCCGCTGAGGCTCCGTGACACGGAGATAGCTTGGCAGCCTTTAGTTAAATACCTAGGATGTAACATCGATCGCTCGTTGCATATGGTCCCGCAGGTGGAGCAAGCGCTCCGCCAGGCCCGAGCGGCCCGAGCGATGCTCCGACCGGTGCTTACATCCAGGTTACCGCTAAGGACGAAACTAGGGATCTACAAGACCTATGTTCGTTCACGACTTACCTACGCGGCACCGGCATGGTACGCGTTGGTATCCAGGTCGAACCGACAGCGTCTCCAGGCGCAGCAGAACCAGGCCTTGCGAGCAATCGTGGGGGCGGGACGCTACGTCAGGAACGACGTGGTGAGGCGCGACCTTAAGATCGAGACGATCGAGGAGTTTGTGGTCCGCCTCGCACGCTCAATGTATGAGCGGGCGGAGGCCGGACCATACTCCCATTTAAAGGGGTTCGCGCCCCTACACGATCGACCACCTGGGGGGCGCCCGCTCCCGCGGGAACTCCCTGGACTGGCGACCTCCGACCATCAGGAGGCCGATCGTCCGCTCGGTATGACGACGCAATAAGTACCGAATCACCCCCTCAACAGGGGGATGATAGATATTTTTAATATTTGTTCATTATTTTATTATGTTTTAAATAACATTATATTATTATGAATAAATATCAAGAATCCGGGGGGTATTCACCACCTGAGAATCTGCCCGGGCAAAGAGGGTATCCTCGAGACCCGAATTTCCATGCCCACCGCCCTTATGTTGACATTGCCTCAGCATATGAGAGACCCGGAGGGTATGCCGTCCCACTACTGACTGATAACTCGGAATTCTAGTATTTATAACACGCCCCCGTCCTTCGAAAGGTTTATAAACGAGCCCATCAAAAGGGGAATTGGATCAGCTACATTTTATTAGAAAGATAATTCGCTTTGTTTTTATAACTACACGGTATAATTTTACGGTGACAATAAACATAGTACACCGCGGTCGTGGCTTCTCAGCGAGAGATTAAATATCAGCTTAAGTTAAACATAACGTTACTTTTATTCGAAATCGTAATAATTTTGTATAATAAAACTTTTCCGACATTAACGACGAGCTTGAGAAGACTTAAGGTCTATTGTAGTCCAGGCTCGGGTTAGGCGACAAATAGAAACGCTGCAATACCCCAGACAGAATTAAGGGACTTTTACCACTTTCGACGAGTAACGAGTATGGAGTTTCAGAATAGAATAGCTTTTTGGTAGGTAAAATAACCACTATCGTTATTAATAAAGAAAGAATTTGCGATGATTGACGAAGTACCCTGGACTTAAAATTACTAAAGCCAAGACAAGAATTGTAACATTATATTTATTAGATGATCTAGGTAGGTAAAAAGTAATTTTTTTTCGATAGAGATCAACATTACAAAATGAAGGTGTACACACAGAAAAAAAGGACTTTCGAGGTATTATTCCACAATTACTATATTCCGGATTTGATCAGATACCAACGAATAAAGCAAACATCTTCAATTGTTTGTACACATCACTTACTATTTTTTATATTAAAATAGTTCCAAGGAAGGATCTCAGGGTTAATGTCCGATAGGATAGCTCCAATGATTGTAATGAGTGAAGAGATTATTTCCGGCGGGGGCGAACTGTATTAACAATAACAATTACGTAGGTTCCTATCTATAGGGGGCGGTAAGATCAACAAGCTATTAATATACCAATTACGTAGGTATTCCTTTAAGAATCGGTCACGCGTCATTTATTACATTCCTTAATAAAAACCGACGATTCCAGTGCATCTGTCTTTGTATACCGTGTCCATATTCGGTACTTTGTCATAGCTTAGAATGACACGTTACAACTTTTACCTTTTTTACTACTTCTATCATCCGTAGTGGTGCTCGAGCTTCCCAAAGCTGGTGGGAGACTCGTGTCCAACAGATCAGCAAACAGATCAGCAAACAGATCGTGAAACATAAAAAGGATTGCAGCGAATATAGTAATGCCGTTTCTATTTTGTGTACTCGTTCATGGTGGAACAGGGCAGCAAAAACGGTGTCCGCAACGGATTCTAATTTGAAAAAGCCAGACGTATAAATTTTACCTAATCCCGCGATTGTGTGAGGAAAATTGGACGCAATTCGGTACGCACTCATTTGCCCTTGAGGCTGCAAATTTTATTGCCTAATGACCGGGGGGCGACAAGCAAGGGCTAGGCCGAATGGCTATCGGGATCAACTCGTATTTGCGGATTTTTCCGTTACGTGCTATGCACTGTTATGCGTACTATTTGCTGTTATCTGCCCATCCAATTTAACGAAATATGTTGAGGAGAGGTGTGGTTCGACAGGGTTATCCTAAACCATACATGTTTTATTATTTTATGTGGCATTTGAATTTATACATACTACATATTATATACCTGATGATCAGTTGCCATAGTGGTCTGTCGTCGTGTTTCGTATTGTGTTGGTCTCTAAGAGCACCATTTTTTGTCTTCCCGTGGATGTCGACGAATGTCACTATAAAATCCGGGAGGTGGCCAGCAGCGTTTCTTTGCGAAGTTTTCCTCCTACTGCGGTCGAGATAAGTAAGTTTAAACGATCTCCCAAGTTTAAAATTACAGTATTTTCATTTATATCTATCGTACTGAATTACCCGGATTGTTTACATTCGATTTTATATCGATGGTAGCGAGTCGGAAACACTCAGCGCAATAAAACAAATAATTACGTGAAACAAAACACCTCACAGCGGTGAGTCTTTTGCTACATACACATACGAATATATTATCTCTTAAGATTTATATCTTTATGCACCATACACCTACGCTTGAGATTTTTAAAACACATTTGAGGTTGTTGTAACTGCTAAAATAAATAAAGCTTAATTTATTTATCTATAGTTGATCCGTATATTCTTACATAGAATTTCCTATTTCTTAGATATATAAGAGGTTGGCTATAAGTACCTGTGTGTAGATCTCATTATTGTAATAAAATAGGTGTGTCGGTGACGTTGATCGAAACCGAACCGCAAAGGCTTTACCACCATTTGGTTGTAAATTATTACCATGTGTGTGTCTTGATTTCACTTCTATTACTAAAGAAAATTTACATTAAAAAAGAGTATTACATTAAAAAAGAGTATTATGTTAGAAATAGACATTCTGATAAAAGCAAGCGAAGTTTATACGTGGGCGAAGCCACGGGCGCACTCTAGTTGTAGGTGAGTGTTCTGGAATTTGATACACTTTTATGTTCACGGTTGGTTTCGTTCTTTTCTCACTTGTTTTGTGACACAATGAGAACAATATAAATGTATGACTTCTCTTAAGGTGAGTGCTGACCTGTATTTATGTAACATAATGGTATAATTGGATTTGAGCATAACATTATTATTTTGGGTTTTTTAGGCCTTGTACTTTAGAAGTCTGAAGGTAAATAAACCAATAAGTATGAAGGTTATTTTGTTATTAATAGAACTAGCTAACAGGCTTGTAAATCACAGATGCCAATCCTGAGAACTAAGAAGACAGCCTCATATTTAAGTCATATTTTGTCTGTCTATTTAAAACATATTTTTTGTATTTTTATTCTGAGCATCCTGAACCGATTTTGACGGATCCGTACCTGTAAGTTGACTATTACAGGGAGTTAACTATTTTCTATTTTAAAAACATTAGGGTTCCCGTGTAAAATTGAAAAGCCACAAGCGGATGCTCGTAGAGAATAAATTAGCAAGATGACTGTGCGCAGCGCCGGGGGAAATAATTATACGCACTACTGCGTCGACGAAGTATCGGTTATAATCGGTTTGTAATTAAACGTGTAATGAGTTTAATTCCATCTCTACTCTTCGTCGTAATGTAATCTATCTTATTTGGAATTTTAGTTATAATACTTTCGAGCGATGCTGTTGCGTGTAGGTTGTATAAGTAGCATCTTATATATAAAATTCTCGTGTCACAATGTTAGTCACTGTACTCCTCCGAAACGATTTTTACCAAATTTTTACCAAATTAAGTGATAAGGGTTGTTCACCCTTAACATTTTTTTATTTATATGGCAACACAACGTTTGCCGGGTCAGTTAGTATCTATAGTCTGATTCATAATTAGGTCCAAAATGTAAACAAAAAAATGTCATTGTCAAAATTCGATGACAGGTATTGCAAACCTTAACAAATTAACAAGAAACGAAAACTTTCACAAAATCAACATAAAACAAAAACTTAATAACTGCACACAATTTAAAAAAACGCGCTATGAAAACTAGAAAAAATTCGAGTTCGATCACGATCACGAAAATGAATAATATCAACTACGAAACTTGAAAATGGCGGCACAAAAAATGTTTTGGATGCCGATTGTGTGACCATTATCACAATTTATTTTTTTCTTATAAATCTTGTTTTTTATTATTATTACTGTATGAAATGAAATTGAGTTAATATAAATATTGGAAAATGTGAATTGATTTTATTTTTTTTAGATTATTATTTTATTATCGATGTTTTAATTTAATATTGTCAAAAATAAGAAACTGCCATTTGACACATATTTTCTTGATAGGTCAACACCTTTGTTTACATTTTGGACACCTAATTATGAATCGGACTATATATAAGAGTTGGTTTTTTTTTTTAAAAAATTGGTAGAATTCCTTGTGGCTTGTGTCGTTTTAAAGTTCTACAACGATTTATAATATTTTTCTTGAAACTCTATAAAATTTTGAAGAATAAAAATTAAAAAAACGAATACTTGTATATTATTGTACTCGTAACCAACAATTATATTTGTGCAAATAAACCTAAGTAAATTTGAAATTAAAATAAATATTATTTATTCGTCGCAAATATAGAAAGGCGGAATATACTAATACATGAAACACAATCACGTAATAATTAATCCGCAAAAGATATTAAAGTGGCAAGATAAACTTACCTAATATACTAACAACACAGACCTGTTAAATGAGGAATAATTTATTGCATCGTTTGAATTGATTGTATTTAACGAACAATCCGTGGACGACCCGCAGGTTCTTACAAATAAGTACCGACTATTGAAACGGATTTCTATGGGATGCACGCCACAGAGGCTCATAAAACAGAAGCAAGATACGAGCTTGTTACATAATAACTAAAATGGTCTCGAACAATTTTAATTTCATTCTCTTGTTACGCCCCGGGATCGTATAGGCCATTTGTCGCTGAAATCCTCCTGAGTGACAAACAATAAGGTATGGCGGACGTAATGCCGCTCAACGACACACTCTGTCCTCGGTTTCTGTCCCGGTTAGTTTGTTAGCACAACCCCGTAAAAGGTCTCCGGCGAATATAATGGATTGTAATTGTGTTCTCATAAGCTTACCATGTCCCTCGTTCGATTGCGATTGAGTCAGCGATATCCGAGCCGTGCTGTAATTGACGTTCGCTTTTTGCCGAGAACTTTTTCTCGCGAGATTTATGTGTCAATAGTGCGGGGATTGATTTCATTGATGCTCCGATGAGTGTTACGGTCGCGGTTACGTTTCTTCTCCTCTGCGATACTTTTTCTCGCACGGATTTATGTGTCAGTAGTACGCCGGGGATGGATTTCATTGATGAATGTCATATGTTTTGAGCGGTTACTCTATATCTTTTCTTCACTGATATTATTTCTTGGGTAAAGTTTAAGTTTCAGTAGATTGATTTCACCGACTTTGAATTACATTCTAGTATAGCAAGTTTTGCTCATGATATTTTCATTATAAGGTTGTATTATCTCTCGGAAATATTACTTAAATACTACAGATACCGATAAACTACGAGATTACTAATATCGTACATGTCCTATATGAGAATATAATTTCTTTACAGCTTTACTAAGCGTGATAACTATGATCACGGTAGAGCAAACTTGATATTAATAGCGATGTCAGAATTTAGATTGATGATCACTATTAGCTAACTCTATTCAAGATTTGATTGCATTTACTTTGAGCTGCAACACGATTCGTGCTTTACGAAAGTAGGCTATTCTCACGAATTATGAATGATACCTAATTCTGGTGAAAGGTAATGTTATATTTCTTCGCTCGATATCTTAGAGGGCTTCTAAAACTATGGGCAAGTACTTTAGCTTTATACGGTTTAATTTAAATTGGTTGAGTTTTTATATCGATGGTCGAAATAGTAAATAGGCCATATCCAGCAGTAATGTTATGTAGGATCCTTATAATTGTCGAAGGAGGCTTCTGGTGAAGAATATTATGAAGTTGAAATAGCAAAGGCGCACGAGCAAGCAGTCCACCTAGTGGTAAGTTGTTCTTGCAATGGATAAACATTTTCTTCTATGGGCCACAAATGCATTTTATCCCTTCTACGATAATATATGGCAGCTTTCAAATGTTTGTGATTAGGTATCAAAATGCTGAGGTAATTGAGGGTGTCAACCTCATAATATTTTCTCCACCAAAACCAAAACAAAAAAGTAGCACTGGTTTCTTCAGCTCCTTTAACTAAGCTATTTCCATATCTCGTTAAAGACATTGACAACCATCTACCAAAATACAGACGATTATGAACTTCCTTCTCGGAAGTCTCGTGTGGCGTACGAACATGATTCAGTTTGACTTGGTGTTGCGTGTCGTGATCGATTTACATGTATTCTGACATGTTCTAATATGCCCAGTTGCTACCGTGTTGTTATTTGTAACAAGTTTTTTGTATAATCGCAGGATGGGCTCGTGAGGAATTCTCGGGGTCGAGTAATTTCTTAACGATACGTTATAGCATGCTCTTCTTTGTTTTTCTTATAACTATAACTTAAGCAAAGCACGGTGACCTTTGAATATAAACATTTGTCGGTGAAATATAAGCTTATCTTTGGCAGCTTTTTTAAAGTCTTTAGAAGTCATTTGGAATATGAAAATGTCATTTGAAATAGAAAATATGTCATTCATATCTCTACAGAGATACAGAGAATCCCTGTGACGTTAATGCCATGTACATCCCATGATATACACAAACACTTAAACGAATGTCTGCATTTAACGTGTTTGGCTGGACATCGATATTGGATTTATACGTGTCAGATCTTTAAAATACTTTGTCATTTCTTCAAATCCCTAGAGACAGAATCAAGCGTCTAGTCACGCTTGATAAGGCAATATTAATATTAAAATGAAAGTCTATTTCTTAGAAACGTACGAGAACACCTATCATATAACTTTTGTTCTTTTTTAGGTTTAGTATTAAAATTGACGAAGAAATCCTACACCGGCCACCTGTCTCGATCTTAGCATACCTGAGTAGTATATTTGAGCTATCAACCTAAATTATAGGCGTCCGAAAATTGGACGTTATCCTAAAAAGCTGTTACTTACGTAATAAAAAAGGTTTTACGTTATTTATACTCACCGGATCGGGTCTAAACCTTGACATCATGGGTTTAACTTAGCCAAATTGATCGTAAAATTTATCTGTAAGCCCTTACCATTGTGGGCTTACCTCCATTAAGTATTGACTTGAAGGAGATTGTTCCTAGTGTAATGGAAGTGCTTTTCTGCGATATTTGTATGAATTAGAAGAAATAATAGTCTATTGAATAGTAAAAATATGAATCTCGTTTTGTTAAGCTTTACGTGTGACTTGCCGCAAAGGAAATATCCGATTTAGTACATTTGTTATTATTCACTTCTAGGGCGACGTAGTATTTGCGTTTTTGTAGAATTTCTTTAAGAGTGGCAACTCAACTGCAATCGGCTTCAGCAAGAATCCCTATCCTACGTGTAGTTCGTTATTGATGACTAAGAGCGGTAGATACCACTAACCTGGTGAACTGTATGTTTGCTTGTTACTTCGACGTTATTAAAAAGCAAAAGTTGGAACAAGCAAAGCAAAGTAAACCTCAATGGTAATTTATCATAGAATAGCTCACTCATAATGTGTTGATGACGATGACAATGATGATGACAGTTAATGAAAGGTTTAGTCGACTCTAACGTATATTGTAGTATTTTATGATCATTTCTTGCAAGCTATCTATCCGTAACCCACTATGAGATAAGCGTATGCTCACAGCTACTCAAAGCGCTTCCTAGAAAATTTTATTACATCACATAACGTATGGGAAAAGATGCTCTTTATCAGTCGGGAACTACAGTGTTCATGTAACACTATCTCTTTGTCGCCCATTACTGTACTTATTGCATCTCAACAGGGCGTAGAAAATATGGAAGTTTCGGCCTTATTGTCTGTGTTATAAAGCTCGACTAGGCGCCTTGGTGATATGAGCCCGTGTTGTATAGGGCAGCGTTTCCCAAATTTTCTTTCTTTTGCGTCATCCTATATAAGTTCTATTTTTAGGCGGCTCTTTTAAACGCCACGCATTATTATTACTTATTATATTTATCTTACTTACGAATAATAATAAGAATATAGAAATGAAAAATTAAAAAGAAGCCAATCTAGGTATCTTTAAATAATAAAATTTATGTATTTGCTTAATTTTCCGAGCACAGTGTTTCAATAAATGTTTGAAACGTTTCGAGAGAAGTAAAGTTTTTTTAGAGAATCGGCTGTCATCTAATGACGGTTTGATGTATAGTTTGGGAGCCTCTGAGCACGCAGCAGTTTAGATTTGCGTCAATGTTGCGCTGTCTGCCGTATGAAGTCATAGATACACTAACAGGTCCATATCTGTTTGTATGCAAAACTAAGTACAAAGCAAACGATATCAGTTTCAGGCAGCTTGATATATCGTCTAAATCGTTTTATTTTGTAAGATAGAGATATAAAGACTTGGTTAAAATATTTAGCACAATCATACGAAATTGATATTTTCGTAAAATGTGTCTATGACTAAAATCAAACAATCAAATACAAATTTAGTTTGTTAACGACTACCACTATTGAAAATCGGATTCGATCGATCGATTGCTTGCACTATATATTACACGCATCATTTATAACTGTCACATTGTTTAATAGTTTTCGAGATGATTGTATAAACGAAAAGATTTATGTTATAACAATAATAGATTAGATTGCATCATCTACATATGTAAGGCAAACACCTTACTTATATTCGAATAAGTAGAAAGCGTAAAAATAATTAGTAATGAAAGGGTGTGAAACTCCAGAGTCTTCGATTGATAGGGCGAGTATCAATGGGAAGGTTGTAGAACGCTTTGTGGTTCGACTCCGGCGGCCCCACCGCCACACCTATTTCTGCCTCATAACAGCAGTGTTAAGCGCTGCTGTGTTCTGGTTTGAAGGGTGTGATACTTTTACCGAGGCACTCCAGCTTCGTCATCAGGGGTAGCGGCGCATCTGTGGCCGACCTCAGTTAGGAATATCTAATCCTATGGGGTTGATTACAGATGTCCATGGGCGGTAGTAGCCACTTACCATCAGGTGGACTGAATGCTCTTCTACTCTTATATTATAAAAAAATGTGAGCCGTCACGGGACGCCTGGCAGATGTGAAACATCGACATTATTTTGTAAAAGTAATATGCAGAAAAGAACATATTGTGATAGGAACTAAATATGTCATAATGATAAAATAAAATATTACGATTTCTTTCCAGATTACGATGACTATTTATTGAATAAACATTTATTTTCATTAAATACAAAAATTTACGAATTTATTTCAAATCGTGACGATTGCGCATGGCGACGCGTCGCCACACCGTACACACTACTGCATATAGACTGTATATATATACCGCCACTGCATGCGTCGCCACGCCAGAAATCGGTGTTACGTGCGGCTATAGATGTTTCACATCAAAAATCTCTAGGCCATGCTGAAGCTTAGAAACAATAAGCAGCAAAAGGGTGTGAAACTCGATGGCGCGGTAGAGTCGCGCGCACCGATTTGTCACACCGGATCGTGGCTGACGCGGGAACATCGGGACTTCCGCCCCATTCATGACGATCGATCGAATGCTCGCCCTATCGATTACACGCACTTTTTCTAATTGTCGCATTGTGCGCCATCGGAAGGCGTGACATTCCTTGTTTCACTGGATGTTAAGACAAATACGTTGAAAGTTCAGGAATTTGAACATCTGGTGAACTAGTTAAAACTATAGGTATAGTACACGCAGTAGTCATTTTAATGTAGTATACCTATATAAAGGATCTTGATTTGATCTTTTCTGCCTCAGAATATAAAAAAATACAGATAGACGTGGTCTTATGAATAATATGTCGCTATATTATGACGCCGTTGCGGCACTCACGTTACTAATTGTCTCCAGTGTGTTTTAAGACAGAATTGGTCACTAATTCAGATTTTAATTTAATGCCATCTCTTACCACATAATCTAAATCTATTAATATACAGCATGAAATTATAGTGACGAGGTGACGAGCTCAATGTGTTGTAGTAATATAGGTCTGTGGTGTTGACATGGAATTTTTTGATGCGCGTCATTTCATTTAGGCGCCATCTATTTTTTTTATATCAAGGGTCCATGACACATTTATTTTGATTACAAAGAAAATAGTGACTAACTCGAGATGTGATACAAACATTTTTTATCACACCGTCCCATGGAATGTGTACCTACTTTCACGTGTTTTCGCCGGTAGAAAAGCAAAACATCATAAACCATAACAACGTTCACTCACACTCGAGAGGCTCTCGTCCAATACAATATTTTATATTTACTCATTTATTTGTACAGGGGAACTCGTTCCGTCTAAATGAATAAAATTGATTGCTTATACAAACTGTGCGCCCAAATACCCGGCCATCACATTAAATAAGGGCTTTTGAAAAAAGTATACGAGCGCGCTCTGGCAGACGGGCGGCTCGTCTCGGAGGCGGTTCGGACTCGGGCCGACCTTGACGCGCTCCGTAAGACAAGTCGATTTTGTTATTTGTTTATACACAACACTACCTGTTCACGGCTGCGGCCGCGAGCCTAGCACGCACACAGCCGGCCGACCGCCGACCGCCGACTCGTCCGTCGCGCACATCGATGTCGAATCGCTCAGGTATTTTACGGCGATTTTCGTAATGAACGTCGATTTATTACAGCTCGGTATGCCCGCTCAAAAACTGACTTTATAGACAAAATATATGAAAGCGATTACAATCGACTACGACCGAACAAGACGCGGTCGTGTACGCATAACAGCGCAGCATTCATAGTGAGTCCAATTAAAAATAAAAACCGTAGCAGAATTTATGATTGGAAAGTTTATCGTAACGCACGCTTTTATTTCATACTTACGCCTTAAAACAAATATTTATGGATCAGGCTCGTGTAAACAGTTCATGTATTTATGGATCGTATATCAAGATACTACCGACTCGTTGACGTAATGCTTTCATAAGATGCGTTATGGACGTCTCGTTATAGGAAAATGTAACTGGATCCGTCGGGACACCATGAAAGACACGGAAGCCGTCTCTAAACGCCATAAAAATATTTCACCGCAGGCATCGGCGCTACCTGATAAGGATACGCGGTCATTTGTAGTAGCGACGTGATCCAGACCGTAGAGCGAACAATTTATTTCTGAAACATCGTCAGCATTATCTTTTAAATGTGTTAGGGGACACGTCGGGTAGATATCCGTTGTTTTTATTTTTACTCACACTTCATGTAGACGGATTGTGTCATATATGAATATAGTAATCGGACTCGACAGGCGACATACATACAATCAAAGAAATTGTTCACTCAAAATTTTGTGACGTGACAGTATAATGGACAAAAAATTTAGTGCGCCGTTTAGTAAATGCCATTCGGGCGGACCGAAGCTTTTTGCGTCCATAAATATTTGCCAATGGGACTGCTTCGTGACCTCTGCTTAAAATCACTGTTGCGATTACGTCCAATGATTTAGACGGGCAATTGCTTCGTCCCTCCGCAGATGGGTCGCTTGAATTACGGTCTTCCGTCTTCCCGTTGCTTTGTTGGTTTTGCCGCCCGTTAGCTTGACAGCAATTATGAGATCATGTTTCATATTCGTCTATTGATTCAGATTTGAAATCTCCATTACTAGTATTGTGACTCATTGATTGCTATCACGTTTATCAATTCAATTGTAATTATTGCTATTCGAGCCTTTGTTTATCTGTTCCTTATCCGAACGTCGTCGTAAACTTTAGAACGTATCAGCTAAACTTTCGCTCATTGCAATAAGAGTACGTTGGTATTAGTTTGTGATAGTTCTGTTGCTGAAACAATGAAGACTTTGCTACTACTGTAGTTTGCCGTTCGTGAGCTTATGAGTTCGATTAGTCGACACAATAGTTTCAGGTTTTGTTCTGTTCAGTTGCTTTGTATTCAACTAATTTTGTTTCATGTTGGGGAAGAAATCGCGTTTTCCAGATAAGGAAGGTCTTAGTGATGCTTTTGATCAGTACTTATTTGAGACTGTGACCAAACAATGGAATATACGAGTACGCACGCGATTACTGTATTCAAATATACAATGATATACGATTTGTTTGTTTATAGAAATAATAAGCAGTTGTTTCTTAATAAAGAAGGTACTAAACAACTTGCTTATAAGCATGTTGTTTGTCGGGTTGGATTCAATTTATCTAGAAACATTGATAAATGTGTAGAAAAAGTGTTATTAAACGAATACATATAACTGTTTTAATTGAAAATCAATAATATTTTGAAATAAAATAAAATAAATAATTCTACAAACACACAAATCACTTCAGGCTGTAAGTAGTTAAAACATCAATTTATTTCAATTTACGAGAAGAAGGTTATTCAAACAGCTTTTAGCTTAGCAGAAATGGTTGAAAACAATATCTCGAGGCAAAATTCTTGGCATGAGGAGTACTGGGTACAAGTGTTGCGACGCTTGCGTGACCGGTCGTACACGATGCGCCCGCGCATCATACGCCCCTCTGACGTTCTCACGACAATCTGATATTTCATTGAGCAAAAATAGAAGCCATTTTTGTGTGGAACTACAAGAATGCGAGGTATGTGAATGTAGTAGCACGTTACAATTTTGAAAAAGTTTTTGAATGGACATTGTAAGGATTCGGCTTTGAAGAAAAGGCGATGACAATATTTAATATATTCAATACTTAAAGAGTAATCGATGTTATTAATATGGCTGTTTATGGCTGATTAAAGCTGTAATATCTTATAAATAAGGTAATAAATAATAATAATAATAAATGTAATAAATCGATCAAAAACGCGACCGGTCCAATTAGAATATCGCTACCGGTGCACATCTAAACGGCTATGCTTGAGTCTATACGTCGAAAACTCAATCAATGCCCATGAAATTTACAAGGCAGATAAAGTTTAATTTAATGTTTTATCGATGGGTGCGTGTGTGTGTGTACACAGTAATTATGCGGCGGCCGAGCGGCGCAGGCGCAGCGCTGGTGGTCCGCCCCCTCCCCGCGGCCCGCTATAGAAAAGCTCAAAGCTACACCTGGGAACTTACGATCGGACAAGGGTTACGTTTGTTTTGAAATCGAACGCATTGCGAGCAAATCACTTGTACACTTACCTCTTGCTTATTATGACATGAGTGCCGCGATTTGTTTTTGACAAGTCTATAATTACTTATTTTTAAAGCTAAGCTTTTAAGACCTGTAAGTGCAGTTGTGTGTGCTAATCTACCCACACAATTAGGTTATCATAATATCATTGTAAATGTCATGTGAATTTTACAATATTAAAATTTTACAATATTAATTAATACGAGCCTTTACAAAGGAACATTCCTAGGTATAACATCAGCTCAAAGATACGTGTGCGAAGTTTCAGCTCCATCGGATATCGTTTTGTGGTTCAAATTGGATTTGCAAGCTTTGACCTAAATACATACCTACAAAGCAAAACAAAGCTTGTGAGAAATGGATTGATTCAAGAAAGATGTTAACAGTCTTGTTTTGAAATTGAATATTCAAGATATTGCAGTTTTGTAACTGCACTAGATCACGTAGTATTGTTGATACCTTCTTTAAAAGTATAAAAAGCGTAATACAAAAAATGTTTGGAGATCCAAACACATGGTTGCAGAAAAATGTCACAAACATCCTAACATGATGAATGGTTCCAAAAATATAATTTACTTGTCAAGCGCGACGGTTCGGTGCGCACTAGTTCAGGATTCCGGTCATTCCGGTTTTGATCTTGTATTTTTATTTCCAAAACTATAGAATGATGATTGATATATATTCCAAAAAAGTTATTGGTGTAAAGAATGAAAAGGTATTTAAAATAAATGGAAATTAAGAGAATTAATTGAGTATGGGCCACTTCTATGAGATGAGAAAGATTTAGGTCATAGTTCAAAATTCTCACCAACTCTTGATTTAAAACAACCTTGAGAACGATTTTAATGGATACTAAAATTATCCCGGTACTTGAATAAATATTGTTGCCATCTTCTAGTCCGCTATGGCGAAGAGGCCCATCGCTTTGTCTTGTCTCAGTTTGATTAGGGAAAGTGTGAGAATTATCTGCGGAGTATTTCCAATAGCGTCGGCGTCCGTCCTCTTGTATACTTTTATTTGCCTGTCACTCAAACCGCTCGAAACGTGTGCGTAAAGGCACGACATTGTACCTCTTTGTGAGGCTTTAGCGATCTTTGAACAGTAAATTTCGTTGTCATGCATAAAACGTCGTGTTTATATGGAACGGAACCCATTGTCGTTGGAATAAGCCAGCTTTAAGTGGAACAATTAACTGTAAGAATTTTTAATAGAGACCCATTTGTTCATACGACGTTTGTTCCGCTTCATCTCCATTTCTGTTGTTTGGTTCATGGTCTACTATTTCTTATGTTTATTGTCTTCTATGATGAATGTGGCACTTGGAAATATACCACAAAATGAATATTTTAATTGTTATATTTACATACTACTGTACGTTTTTATTAATATAGTCACGTAAAGCATATTAAACATTCAGAATGCATATTGTGTTAACGCTTAGGTACTTCGAGTGTGATAAAGAAAAAAAATACAACGTTAATCTTCATTAACACTATATTCGTATAATTTAAAAATGGACTAATAAATCAAATCATTTGATTGAGACATCATATTAAAAACTCATAAGATCGGCTCTGTGATTTTAAATGCATAACGAACACCGCTTAAATTGTTATTGATTTCCGTATTTTAAATTATACGACGCTAAAACTATAAAAATTGGCAAATTAATCAAAAATGGTTTGTATCAATCCCACGTAATCACTGCATATACGGATCAACCAAATGAAGCCAGCAATAAAAAAGCAGTCATAAAACTCGGCGTGGTGTGTGATTATGAAGCCTTCTTGATGGCTGGCCCGATGGCAATTATCAAATAAACGCCACCAATCGTAATATCCAAAGTGTACCATTACGGGGGAAATTAATTACATAGCTCAAAAGTATGCCATGTTTTTGCGTTTATGAAAATTTTACAACGGATGCTCAGGCAACAATTATTGTTTTGCCAATTTGGTACGCTTCCGTGTACATAAATGTTCCTTTATTGACAGTAAATAACTCTTTAACGTTACGCGTTTTGTTTACGTTTCTTAAGGTTATTGTTATTGGCAACATTTGTTATACCGTTACTGCAATTTTTGAAACTAATTGGCAAACGCTTTCTATTCTCTGAAAAGAGTTTGGTTTGGCCCTTGTCGGCAGCTCTTAAACAACCTTTAATGGTCTGTCCCGGCGTAATGTTGGGTTTGCATAGATTCGACCATCACCCTTTTGTACTTAACCCATTGTTTTCCTTAATTTTGCAACTCTTTTACGAACCCCGCTTTTGTATTTATGGCACGTAACGGTCTGCAATAAAGCCGTTAAGTTTATTAGCGACAATTTGCAATTTTTAAGATGACGAAAGAAATTTTTAATTTTGTCTTGGAAACTTTCCAAGAGATAGTTTCCTTGACAGATTTACGATTTCAAATAAATGTGTTTGGCCTTTTGCGAAATATGATTCTATAATTTATTACTAGTTTTTTATAAAACAAGCTCTAAGTGGAAAGGGTGGTAATGGTTTAAAAGAAACGTAAATAATATTGTTTTGTGGTAGTAGAAAAATAGAAACATAGCTTCAAACATTAATATTTTTTATGTTAAAATTATATAATAGTAGTGATAGCCTAGTGGTTAAGAAACGCGGCCTCTCGATATAGCAGTGATAGCCTAGTGGTTAAGAAACGCGGCCTCTCGATCGAGGGGTCCGAGGTTCAAATCCCAGGCACGCACCTCTGATTTTCAAATTTATGTGCGTATTAGAAAATTAATTATCACTTGCTTAAACGGTGAAGGAAAACATCGTGAGGAAACCTGCATACCTGAGAGATTTATAAAAAATCTTAAAGGTATGTGAAGTCTACCAATACGCACTTGGCCAGCGCGGTGGACTATGGCCTAATCCTTCTCATTCTGAGAGGAGACCCGTGCCCAGCAGTGGGACAGTAATGGGTTGATGATGATGATGATGATGATATAATGTAACTCTATTTTGTCTTATAAAGATTTAAGCGCAATATCACACCTCTCAGCCACGATTTTATAAAAGTATATAATATAAGGAGGATTCGATATTCCCGTCAGCCCATTGAAGTCGAACTTCTCACTAAATCCGCGCTGTTTTAGAATAGCGAAACAATAGATTTCGCTGTCGTATCGCGCTGTACTATTTTAATCTTAAAGTCGACTGCTGTGTCTTCTGCGATCAAGAATGCGGCTTAAGATCTATCTGATAAGGCGCGATGGCCTCACGCGGTTGAAAAGATTCATTGCGAATTGAGCAGAAAGCGCAAGGTGCCCGATACCCAGCCTTTCTTCGTAAATACACCGATATCTATAGAACAAGCGCAGATGCGGAGATTAGATCACATTCGATATCGCTCGTTTTGGAACAGGTTTAAGGTGATAGAGCCCTATGTCACAATGCCTTTGATCCTACACGTTTTGTTCCCACTACAATATCCCTATGCCTTTGTTTATTTCCTCTGTTTTTCGTGAGTATAAACATTACGCTTGGATAGAAAATGGGACTGAGTTCGGAATTCTTGAGGAACGGATCGTCTGTTGATTTTTGACGCTTCATTAAGTTTATACTGTGGCTTTGTTTGTATATGATGATGACGTTTTCCGTCAGCTAACATTTGTTGTTTGAGGGCGACTTATTGATTTATAGACGACAAGCTGTTTAATATTCAATATTAGCTACTCTTTGTCGAGATAATAAACATATTTGAACTTTTCTATTGATCGTGATTTTTCATTTACAATATAAGTTACTTACCTATTTCTTAGTGCGAAGGGAGTTTAAATATTTTATTAGAGGGTATGACGAAATAGATAATTTATGTAAATTAGGTAAAACAAAACGAGGTGATGAAAAGTACATAAAAATAACATTTTATAGACTCATGGCGTGAAATTTTGAAATTGTTCAGTAAGAATAGTATAGATGTAGAGTATACATATACAGAGACAAGCGGTTAATAAACCAAACTTGGACCAAATCTAAATTCTTGATTTAAAGGTCCGGGAATCGAAACAGAAACCACTCGTGTGTTACACAGATACGACTTTAATATCATGTGGTATCGAATAAAATAACTCGTATAAAGTCCAAACAAATACAATTACGCAAACACTGTATTACCGGTAGACTGTCCCGAGGATTTATTTACTGCCTACGGGACCAAGAAAAGAAACGAACCCCTTCCACGATTATCACGTCGGGATCGCCGATCGCGGGATACTGTGCCCACTGTATACCATTCAAATTCTTTACACCGAACAATCTATGCATATACGTGTGCTTGCAGATTATAGAACGTATGCAGAAGGTACCTATTGGTTTGTATAAATGGCCGCATATTCATTTATAGGTAAATCGTTGCTTATAGTCAAAATGCAAAATAGACAATTTTATAACAAAGAGATAAATTGATTTAAAAGTATTTTTTTTTGCATCAAACCAAACTGCACCATACAAATTGGTTGTACGTGATATTTCGGGAAAAATGTCGTAATAAAATAGCAACATCATTAGCATACAATAACAGTATCAATGAATGAATAAATCGGATTTTGCCTTAATTCTAAGATTATATCAAGATTAAGCAAATCCTGCAACAGACGCCATGTATTCGTAAAAGAAGATTAAACTTAGTCTTATTTCAAACTATTCTTATAGTAAAATGTTGTTATGAGTAGTAAGGAAAAAATATAAATCAAAGTTGAATTTGACTGCGATAATTCAGTTGTTAAGCGTAGGGAATTTGAAGTTGTTAATATTCATAGAAGTTAAAAGATTGTACAGAACTTTTACTCTATAAAAAGGATCAGTCATAAAAAGCCGAAAAAAAATAACGAACTCGCTACCTATACAAGTCCTACGGAGCGACGTCACACCAATTAATTTTTGTAAAGCGATAAACAGGTTCATGGTACGTGATTACCATTTCTAAAACGTTCCATTCATAGGCTTACGAGATCTTTGTAAATTTCAGCGTATCACGAAGACAAATCTCAACGGTCCTAGTTCTCTCGGCTTCTTTATCCTTTCCACAAAGGACGTAATAACCATATCAAGAGTGTCCCTTGCCGCGTTGCATACATATCGCGACCAACGCCGTACAACAGCCGTCGCCTTGCTTTATCTATAGGAAGAAAAGGAATTGGTCTGTCTGTTTATGATTTGAAAATTATGTTATTTTTAAAATTGATAAGCTTGGCCGCGTGACGGTGGCTATTGCTCTCCCATTGGAAATTGGACAACCTCAAATAGGGTTTTTATCCTACTTGAGATTAAGTTTTACTCCCTTAATGTAGTCTTTAAATCGCAAACATTATGTAGTATAATAAAATGCTGGCATTAAGTGTGGAAGTGGTGTCGCTGCATATGGACCATGAAGGTCACTATCACCTCTTATACTTATTCATATGAGGTATGTATTCTATGCCAATTTGCGAGCTATTTTCATAAATTGAATATATTTTGACGGGAACGATATATCATTTTGTGGGGACTTCCAATGAGGGCTATTGACATTTTTTACTTTAAAAATATATATAAATCCGTACCCAAGGATTCATAAGAGCGAACCCAGATGTGAACGCTAGTTGTATATTAAAATAACTGAAGAAATGCGTTTTGTTTCCGTCGGGATGGGACTTCCATGCCTAATGCCGCACGGCTCTTGAATACCTGAGCGCTCCGTCTTCTATATTGTTTCGTATGTTTTGGATATTTTCTCATCCATTTTAGGAGCTGCATTTATCTTGCATTATCTCGATGATTTTTTAATTTACTGTATTGTTTTATCGTTAGTGTATTGAAAGAGAACATTTGTACGTTATTTTATTTAAATACGTTTAATAAAGTAAATATAGGCATGTCTATAATTTTCGAGTGTTTTTTTCTCTTTATTAAGCAGTCCTATGTTATTTTGTCGTTTAAATAACTGTGACGATAAATAAAGATTGCGATAATATCTTTAAAAATAGTTCTTACAAGGGCTACTATCGCGAAAATCTTGGTCATCACTACCGATATCTTTGGCTCTGATCAAATCTGTAAGGAAAGAATACTCAATGCGATGTTTTGTTGTGCCTGGATCCGTATATTGGTTATTTATCAGATGGATCTCAGCATTTATTTGTTCGCACCTCATTGATATTAATGATCGTATGTCAGTCATGATCGATGGATCAGAAAAGGCAATAATCAAATGACTCACGTTATGCAATTGTATGCACAGTGGGTCATGTACGGATCATAGTTTATACTTAGAAGCGATGATTGCTAATCTGCTTTTAGAATCTAGATATATTGCCATAACCTGAATGCCAGAGGTTGCTTACATGTTATGATGTAATAAATTCTAGTTGCTAATTAATAGATACATTGTAAGATATATTTTTATGTACGTGTCATGAGGAACTCAAGGATGTAAATAAAAGGGTTATAAAATAAATCTAACCGCTTCTCGTTAATAGAACCATACTAGGATTTTATGTGGGGTGGGTTGGCTTATATCATAGACCTTGTACAGGTCTGTGCGTAAAATACACAAATATATATGCATATTATGCTTGGCGTCATGCAGTGATAATGTAGTTTAAATTTTTATTCACAATGCTCACAAATTATTAAATTCTTAGTAAATACTACGAATAGACATTTCATCAAGTTCACTAAATGCTTATTTTCAACTTCTAGAATATGATAACATTTTAAATAATTACCCACGTTTATCCCAGTATCTCAGTTACTCATATCTCAGTAGCATCAGGCAATAAAAGGAGGTTTCTATGAAAAGCTCCTTATTTCATATTTTGATAATATTTAAAAGTCTCATTTAGCAGGTAAACGTAAGGTTGAGCGTGCTTTAGCGTATCATTCTGCTGGTGACACATATCAAGCTCCAAGACAGAGATTACGCAGGCGATAATCCTTCTTATCTTTATAGCGGGTTGGAGGAGAATTGGTTAAAAATTTAGACAAATGTCACAGGTAGCCGTGTCGCTGTTTGTACGGATACGTGAGGGGCATGAGAATAGTACACGGAGCGACCCCGCACATAATTTTAGTGTTCGTCCTTTGTGCCCGTCGTCATTGTTATTAAAGTAATCACGGCTGCCCTCCATCATGCTCCAATCGAAACATTATGGGACATAAACAAAAGAAAGCAAGAGGAATTCAATGAAAAGCCATTATGTCGCCGTGGAGGGCTCTCTACGGGTCTGTTGTCTCAATATTTTTCTTCGTGGATGGAGTTGACGCGTACTCTCGCGTTGTTCAAAAACACCGCGTGGAATTTTGAAGGGCCCTCGATAATGGCCGATATTTACGACCTCTAGATAATGTTATTTAAACGGCTCACGATTGAATTATGGAAAATGAAACAAAACGAAATGTCGCATGCTGCCCGCCGCCCGTATTTCTGTTCTGACGTCAAAACATTAGATAATTTGGATAGATAATTTCTGTCGCCATAGTTTCTGTCGATATGTTATTATATTAATGGTTATGACAAGGAATTACACTAGGAATTATGTCTGATTATATTTCCGATAATATCGACATAAATACTAAATGGATAATGAATGTCGACATTAAATATTAACATTACATTTGTGGGTGGTAGTAAACATTCTGTTTACAGAATGCAGAACATCAACATCTTCAAAGTAGAGTCGATCTAAATATATTGAGGCTTCGGTTACAGTGGCCACTACAAAGCGTTATTAGACAACATTTTTTTTTAACAAAAACATAAAACCGACTTCTATGTCACTATCAATTAAAAAATAATTCAAATAAATGTTGGTTTAGTACATAGTTCTGAAATCGGCGCTCATACTGGACACGCTGTTTACGCCGTTATCCAGCGAAATATATTACGACGAATAGATAGAGGTTATCTTCCTTTGAGAAGTCGGTTAAAAAGAATAACCCTCACCCAATGAAAACATATCCTTGGACCTATTTATAGAACACAGTTTTTGCAATGTTATCTAGAATATTGATCAGTGTCCACCAGTTGCGTTTGTGCACAACAGCCTGCGCTACTGTTTGCCATATGTCGTGGGTATCGATGCCTACAACAAGAACAAAAAATGGTTAAAAAACTTACTTTACATATTATTAATTGGTTACCGAAAAACAAATTTCTAACATGATTTTCTATGTCGTATCATAAATTCGATTATTTAATGTGTCAATATTTAATCAAACGATTTTAAAGATTTTTAATTTCTATTTTGGTGAGAGCATTTACACAATTAGCAAACAAATGACTTTTTTTTGAGTAATATAAGTATGTACGCTCTGGTGTCGATAAATTTCTCGCGGGGGTTGTACAGTTTATTCCAAACAAATAAGAATGTAATATTGATGTAACTGTTGCAATAATAATTATAACGATTCAGTTAACTAGAAGCTAAGATAAATGAATATATAATGAATAATGATTGTCCTACTAATCGTGATTTCGCTTATCAATATCAATTTTATATTGTAGCTGGTTAGGCTTATACATTTATATGTTTACTACTTGTGACAGATGATTTTAAGGCCCTCGATAAGGGGATTTGGGCGATGCGTCGCAGTATTGTGTCCCTTGAAGGGTATGATCTGATCCGCTTAATGCGTTTACTGGCGGTGTTTTTGAATCCTTGTTATGCTGTGTACACACTCTGTGAGAATACCCGAATAAAAAGTGTGACCTTTATCGGTGTAACCGTTCTACTGCTTGCCGCGATATCTAATCCTCACGTAAAGAGATAGGTCATAACTCTCTACGCTTGTCATGCCTGAGAACCTTTAAAGTACTTTAGATAACACCTAGGAAATCCTTTCCCACGATATTTCTTTTCGCAGTTAAAACAAAGGATACTTCTTTTTTGAAAAGGCTGACCAACAGGAGGTGAGATCAAACCTCATACAGTTGGACTATCACTACAACGTTTATGTTAATCAACAGTATTTTTATTTGTATATATTTATTTTAATCTTACATTTTAAAGTATTCGGCAATAAGATACCTATGAGTTTGAGTCTGACCGCAAAATACGTTCGCAAGTCGACAACAAGAGTATTTTTAATGTTTTTGGTGATATTGATTGGTGTCCAATGTTATAATTGTACCATTTAAAATTACGACGGTTACTTGTATTATATTTGAATTATAAGTGTTTATGTATTAAACATTGTTTAAGATTATAATGTCACTGATGAATAAGGTATCCGCGTAATGTTTTCTTTCGTTTTCGTTTATGAGTTCGGTGTGTAAGCAGCATTATACGAACTTGACATGTCAGATTAGGCCTAGTAATAGTGTTAAATCCGACGGAATGTACATTAACAATAGCTAATAGCCATATGAAATTGTTATCTTACTAAATACTGAGTCCAAAGAATAGATAACTGCTCTAGATAAGATTATTTTTCTCTACATGCTGATTTATTGACTATTGCTTTTATTAATTATATTTAATATTTAATCAGAGTTTGTTAGAGCGTATCAATATACAATAAATGATAACAAAATTTATTACGAATACGTATCATCTCTCTTCAAAAAAAGGTAAGAAGACATCTACTACTAAAGAGATCTACTGCTAGTACCTTTCGTAACACTATTTTGAGTAGTTTTTTAGCATTAAGTTTGAAAGGGGCATGTCTCAGACTTTCTTATCGATATTTTAAAGTATAAACCATTGTTTAACGGCCCGGTACTAAATAGCCTAATTTAAAGTAACAAATTAAATCTAATAGCTCCTTAATACCATCTGAGTATATTTTCCAACGGAAATAGCATAACTACTTTTTAAACTAAGCACCTAATTTAAAATTAATCTCGAGTTCATCTCTTGTAAAGAATGATGGCGTCGTAAAATGTTAAATGAATCCAGCTTGGAAGCACGGATTTAAATGGAATGGTCATGTTTAGAAACTTATAAGATTATTGTGCTCGACAAAAATGCCACACGTCTCTAGGGACACCAAAAATATAAAATTTGTTGGGATAACTTATTAGTTACTTCTTTCATACAATAAAATGAAATAAAACCCCTTGTTTGGCTAATAACAGTAGTGTTAAACGCTCCGGTACGTTCCGGTTTAAAGAGTGTGGTAAGGGAGACTACTTATTCGAAGCGGTTTTAGTTTTTTTTTCCATAATATAATAGTAGCAGACGAGCATGCAGTCCACCTGATGGTAAGTGGCTACTGCCGCCCATGGACATCTGTAATCAACACCAGATAGGATTAGATATTCCTACCTGAGGTCGGTCACAGATGCGCCGCTACCCCTGAGGAGTACGCCGGAACGCCTCGGAAAAGTATGTCTCCCTTACCACACCCTTCAAACCGGAACACAGCAGCGCCTAATAACAGCAGTTTATTAGGTAGAAATAGGTGTGGCGCTGGTGCCGCCGGAGACGAACCACAAGCGTTCTACCACCTTCAAAGTCCTCAGGGGTACCGATGCATCTGTGGCCGACCCCAGGTAGAACTCTAATCTTATCTAGGGTTAATTACAGATGTCAAATTGTACATGGATGCCAATAATCACTTACTATCAGATGGGCTGCAGAATGAAAAATTACTGCTAAAAGAAAATATTTTTACCAAGAGATTCAACTTAATAGGTTTCAGGGATATTATTACAGTACTATAGTTAATATGCAAATGAATTTCAGAAAATAAATGTACGCAGTAACGCAATTTATTACAAGACAAGTTTATTTTCATTTACAAATGACATTTTCTTATTGAGGAAAGGAAATAACATTGTGTTTATTGTTGCTGTATAACTTTTCTTCAAACATTGTTATTTATTGAATATTTTATTGAACAAAAATGTATCTACGTAAATACGTAAAGCTCTTTGTGTCCGGTGTTTTCCTAAAGAAACATAGTAATACTATTCGTTCCTGTGGACTAAGAATGCTTTGAGAGGCTCGCTCGTAAATTGGAGCGTGGCTGCACGAGATTGTATCGTTTGTTCGCAATTTGGGCTTTAACGGATTTTTAGGAAACCCGACGAAAATAGGAACGCAATTCAATATGTTATTGGTTAACATTAAGTATGTTTTTGATATTCGTTTACACTAGTAGCCTAGTGGTTAAGAAATTCGGTCTCTTGATTGAGGAGTGTGAGGTTCAAACCTCTGATTTTTCAAAATTATTATTATTAGAAATTATTATATATACAAATTAGCGTATTAGAAATTATTTATCACTTGCTTAAACGGTGAAGGAAAATATCTTGAGGAAACCTGCATACCTGAAAAATCTTAAAAAATAAGTTGTAAAAGGTATGTAAAGTCTACCAATTGGTACTTGGCCATTGCGGTGGACTATGGCCTAATCCTTCTCATTCTGAGAGAAGACCCGTACCACACCTTTACCCACACCCTTCAAACGAGAACATAGCAGCGCTCAACACTGCTGTTATGAGATAGATATAGGAAGTGGGTTGGACAGTTGATGATGATGATTCGTTTCTGAGTATTACAGATTCATGGTAGCTTTGCATATATTTTTGTAATATGTAAATAGCAAACTACCTCATACCAGAACACACAGCGTATTTTGTGGTGACGTCTACAGAGACCAACTACAAAGGTTTCTATCACCTTTAGACGTATAAGTACTCAAAAATCTGGATTAGATGTTACTCAATGCAATGCACGGCGCTGTAATTACTTTATTAGTATGTTCCAGACTTTTCCGAGGCGAGGCGACAGATTCCAGACTTTTCCGAGGCGTTCCAGCTTAGTCCTCAGGGGTAGCGGCGCATCTGTGGCCGACCTCAGGTAGGAATACCTAATCCTATCTGGGGTTGATTACAGATGTCCATGGGCGGCAGTAGCCACTTACCATCAGGTGGACTGCATGCTCGTCTGCTACTCTTATATTATAAAAAAAAAAAAAAAAAATGTCACGCAGAGTTCCGGTTTCGGCTAATTCAAATGAATTTGGATATATTCTCAGACTGACTATTTTATTACCTACATTTGTGTATATCTAACAAGTTATAAAAATAAAAGAATATTTCTATACCTTATTAAAACGTAGGTTAACAATGAAATGTCAAGCTTATTCTAACGATCATCATTAACAGTGAGGAGTGCACTGTTAATAAATGCAGCTATTTTGAATTGCAGTAGCGACGTCAAAGTCGCGATTCCAATAGGCCGTATTCCAGTGGTATTCAATCTTTTGCAAAATATATATCGCAAGTTGGTTTTATATTTTTTTTATTTCTGTCATATGTTTTTGTCTTGTGGCAGCAGTGTATTCTGATTTAAGACTTATCAAGTCACATAGAGCATGAGCATCCCGACTAGTCCTTAAAATTGTCAAATTATTATAAATATTATAGCATTTACCTTTACATTTATAAACATTATGAGCGTAAAATCAAGATTATTTGTTTCTTTAATACTTATCCGGAGAACTCACAGATATTATGAGAAACGAAACGGGTATGTAGTATTATTTGATTCAGAAATGTAATCAGAATGGCGTATCGTGTTTATATTATGGTATTCATTAAATAAATGAATGGTTCAATAAATAAATAAAAGCAAACCGTTCCAGAATGTAAAGTTGAGAGCCAGTGTGTTTTACCAATGGGTCACTGAGTCATCCTTCGTTGCGAAACCGAACGGGTTCCTAACAAAGACGTAGCTCAAGTATTTGTTAAAGATCTGCCGCTATTTGCGAACGTTATTGTTTACAGCGAACCCTTTGTTTTGATGCAATGGCTCCCCTGTTCATTATGTACTAGCTCGTTCGGGCAGGTTTGCTTGTGTACATTTTTTTATTTATATGAATATTTTAGTAACCGACTTCCTAAGAGGTATCTATTCGGCGCGTTTATGTGTTTTATTTTTATAATATTAAATAATATGTGGTTGCTAGTTAGGACAGTAATTAAATCTTACATTACATTACATTTCTATGTTACGTTGACTAAATATCAGTAGACTAAATAAAGATTAATTTGGAATGCCTCCTCTGTCTTCGCTTTATCACATCTTCAGATTTAATAATTTTGAACCTGAACAGGGAATTGTATTTATGTGTAATTGCATTAATACCTGCAAATATATTAAATGTACAGACACACTTATCGTCGTATTTTATAGACATTAAAAAGTATTACGTGTATTGTGAATTGAGTTGTTTGCAAATTCAAAAGTTTTGTCACTAAAAAGCGTCGTTAGTTTATTATCACTGGGATCTATAGCTTTAGAGTCATAAAAGTATTTTTTTATGTTTTGTTGTCAAACGTTTATTTGTTAAAGAATTTTAACTGTTATTGGTAAAGTTTTGTAAACGCTGTCGATATTTTTATGTTAGTTACGTTTGGGTTAAAATATATTTTAACTACAATCCTCACTTTTTGGTTTCCTTATATATCGTTGATTGGCTTTTTTATTATATGATCATTGATTGGTTAAACGTAACTCTCTGACAACGCATTCGTGACACCCACTATACCGGAAACTGTTTTGGGTTATTATAATTAATTGACTTTTTACTTTAAAATACGTCAGTACGTTCAATTTAAAATTTGCGCATATAAATTAAATATAATAAATTCAACGAAAGATTACATACCACGGACCAGTTTCAAATTGAATTAAAATTGTTTTCGTCGAGTTAATAGCCCTAATCCATAAAGACGTCGCTCGGTTTAGGTCTTACTTAAATCAACGTAATTACACGTGTTGATGTTTGGCGTAATACATCTCGCAACATCTAGAGGCGATGTTGCCTTTTCTTAAAGCTTTTACAAAGTTACCGCAGAAACGCTCTAGGCTACTAAACGCTACCACGGACATAAAATATATATATGCTTTTTGTGACTTTACTAGCAATCCGGCTAGCTCAACTTAAGCTTTAACTAAAGCTGCTTAAGATTGGCTTTGTGTTGTCGTTTTTATTAGGGATTACATTCAATTTGTTAGGTCGAGTTTACATAGGATCCGAAGTGCAACGCCGGGGCAAACACGAGGCTTTGTGCCGCTCATGGATAGAGTAAATATTGGCCTTTAGTTCGGGGAAAAATGCGTTTTAGAAACACGAGCGATGTGTACAGTTTTCGTTATTGGAATTAAGGTAGGTTGCGGTTCAATGGTGGCCGCTTTATTATAAGTTGTTTGGTTGTGTTAGAAACGCCGACAGCGAGGCCTCGCTGTAGAAAATTGATCGTGTATTAATTTTCAGAGCAATAAAGATGGGTTGTTTGCATAGAACGGTAGTCACAAATGGAGCTAGGAAGCCGAATGGTAATTAGACATTCGCTGTTATAAGTGATGGCTACCTGTGAGTCGGCTATAGTTGATGTTAGCCTCGGCGATTGGTATTTCCATATAGACATATTGTTTATACATATTACTATTATTATATGTGTTTACTGAAACGTAGTAATGAAAATAGTAAATAAAATATATAAAAAAATAGAAGTAAAATATAGGTATGTCATTGTTAGTTGAAAGGACGTTGAAATATTGCAAAACTATAATAAAAGCAGGTTTCGGTGTTTTTAAAATGAATTAATGACATAAAATTTTCTTTTCGTGATACACAGGTTATTCCTAGCAACACAATAAAATAAGTTTAACAAAAATCCTTTAGATCTATAAATAAAATAAGTCATAAAATAGCACCTTTAGGATATTACAGTCATTATGATCATCGCTCGATTATATTGGTATAGTAATGTGTTCGAATGACTTACAAGATAGTTTTAGAGCTTTATGTAGGAAAATGCATCGGTTGCTTCTTGCATAAACATGCTAAATGGCTGAATTGTTTCCTACTAGGGGCACCATCATTTTAATCGATTGAGATAAGTCTTTAAAAACGTAAAGTATTTCGTATTTTGATTGTGGCAATAAGACCGACACACCACACAATTAATATGAGTAGCTTAAGTAATAGATTAAAATGTCAACTTAGTCCTTAGACGTAGCGACTTATAGGTAACGGTATACTCTTTAGAGATAAATAAGTTAAGCCAAAATCAATTAAATTCATGTTATTATTATTCTATTAGCATGGTAAAGTAGTCTAATTAAATTGGGAATAAATTAAAAATTACTAAAGTTCTCGTGAGATTATGAAACATTATGATATGATATGATTTGATTATAATATAATTATGAAAGAGAGATTATGGAAACTAATAAAATAATCATCGATAATTTTTTTACTTAGGTAATAAACAATATGAATAAAGTGTAGAAAACGTTAATATCAGTAAATAACATTTTCTATAATAAATATAGGTAAATCTAAACATGAATCGAAAAACATAATTTACAATAATTGACCCAATTTAACATTAACATTTTTTTATTTTCTATGCAGTCACTTCAAAATATAAATAACATATTTCAAAAGACATTTCCGTGTTACAATGAAATAACAGTTTAACACCCACATAAGCTAACCCGGACTGTCCGAACGTGTGGCGAGCTCACAAAAGGGTTCCGGACGCAATATCGCGGTAATAAAGTTGGTCAACCTCTGGGAGAAATAAAACGACAAGCCCTCCATTCACACCGCCCTCCTAAAATATTTATCCTCCTCCACCAATACTTATTGTGACCGGAGACAGCCATTTGCTACTGAAATATATGTCCTAAATGTATGTTTATTTCTCTTTATGAGTTGTCGCGCAGTAAGTTAAACCAACGGATTAAGTTACTATGAAAACCATATTATGTGGTTACAACATCATTGTCATATTGTTTCATTGTTATACATTATTCAATTTATTTTTATTAGTGTGATATTACTTAAAATATTCACTAAAAGTCGGTTGTAAACAGAGTCAGATCACAATGTATGCGCTGACAATTTCGGAGAGTTTATTCTCTACGTAAGAAATCTTGGCTTTCAGTACCCTTAGTATAAGTTTTTACGTTTTTACAAAAATGACTGTTTTTCTATTTTTTTACCTATTGAAATGTATGGGCACATTTCCAATCAGCGCCCCTAGCGGACTGTATCAGAACTAATTGGAAATATATGGGAAATAGGTAAACAAATAGAAACAAATACAAATACAGTCATTTTTGTCGAAACGTAAAAACTAAAAACTCATACTAAGAGTACAGGAATTATCTACGAATACAAGATTTGATAGCTAATCCATATTTAGTATGACTTTTACGAAAATACCAAATAGTATTTAATTTTTGGATGAATCTGAAACTTCATGGTCGGACGTACAAATTAGATTTTCAGGGTTGTAAGTTGGAAGTTTTGATGAAGCTAGCAAGGGACTTTGTAGTTCTGAGGGGCAGTAAAACCTAAGTGGCTCGGTGGGTAAGTATATCAATTTTTTATGGGCCTGAGATATTTTTAAAACTTTGTTCGGTAATACATTTTTTTTTACTATATTGCTATTTATGTCAAGATAGATAGTATATTACGTCACTTTGTATAAAATGATGCTTTTTGTATGCAACGAGCAATAAGCCTTTTGTCGTCTTTAAGTTAAGGATTTCCGTGGGCGGAGATAAGATATCAGGGATTTTATTGACAATAATATTTATATAAACGGCGTACACGTTTAATTCTATACGAATAAAATAATAGACGGAACATGATTATTTTTAAAACAGTATTTGAATAACTATTCACATTCACTTCATATTTTTACGTCATTATAATTTCTGATGGTTTTCTTCACATTATACGTGTACATACGTTTACATTAATTCAAAGAAGCTCAATATATAACAACATAAATTTAATCAATTTATTTTTGTTGGAATATTTTCTGCAAAAACAATATATTTTTCGTCTAACATTAGTCGATTTGGGCATAATTCGAGAGCGTATCATGTTACACTTGGCGTGAAATTATAACTTTGAATGGAAACGGGCAATTAGGGTTGACATTTGGTATATATTTGCATACAGAATATGTTACATAGTTCAGAATTCCAATTTATTGACGCGAAACTGATGGCTTGTAAGGAAATTAACCTCAAGATGTATAAAGGAACTCATTACGTATTGGTATGGAGTCTTAAACACTTTATATTGATCTCCAAAATGGAGTTGTCACTGGCATGTTTTATTAGTGATGTTTACTTATATTCATGGTCCTCGTGATGAAGCTGTCGTCATATCAGGCTAACACGCAGAGGGTTTCGTGTTCGATCCTCGGTCAGGTAGATTACTAAAAGATGTATTTAAAGAGAAAAATGTGTAAAGACTTCTATGGCACTACAAAGTAAAAAATAATTGAAATAAATGTTGGTTTAGTACGTAGTTCTGAAGTCGGCGCTCACTTTGGACACGCTGCTTACGCCGTTATCCAACGAAATATATTGAGCGCCGACTTCAGACCTAGGTACTGAACCAACATTTATTTCAATTATTTTTTACTTTACTTTATAGTGACATTTATTTTTATTTGATCTCGAAATCAATGATAGAGGGAATGGACTGTAAAATTTTTATCCCGTTCACCATAATTGTTGTTAAAATTTACATAACAGAATACGTAAATCGTTTGAATTTCTTACTTCGTAAATATTATAATTACCTACTTATTTTAAGTAAAATATGTTTGTCACTACATGTCATTATTTTTTATGATCGCAGTTATTGCTTCCATATATTTTGTTTTATTAGTCAAAGTTATAAGTATTTTCTGTGGGCCGATGTAACATGTTATGTAGATTGTCATGGATGAAAAGAGTAATATCAATCATGAAGGCAAGCAAGACTTTAAACTCTCTAAAAACTGTAAAACTAGTCGCCTCTCAGAAATGAAAAGACCCAGTTTAAAAATTTAACATACTTCTTGAGCTAATCTGTTTAAACTTTCAAACGGCTCGTTTTCAAATGAAAATCTAGTAAAAGTACAAGCAAAACTAAGCCATATACTGTCAACATAAGAATTGTAATAGCCTGTTGCACTCGTTTGCGATCCTTATATTTCCTTCCCGTTTACAAAAGTCACGCTCGACGTAACGTTGAAGTCTTTTCTTTGACGGACTGAGTTCATAAATTTGTAACAAAATTCTACATTGCCAAACGGAGTGTTACCCTAAAACGTTGAATTTACTGTACCTCATTAGCACATGACATTTGGGCGTGTAAAGTGTCTCAACTAAATTATAACTATTTCGGTGACGGGCAGCATGCATAATATACGGCGATTATTAGCTCAGCTGCGGTTGTCGGACTAAATAAAAATGGTAACATAGCACAATGAAATATATTTCGAGGCGGACGCTAAACAGCCATTTAAAAACTGTCTTATTCTATTTGGTCGCAAATAGACGAATCTGGGATGCTGGATTCGATCTCGAGAGCGATGTGTTAGCCCGTGGCTCGCTTTGAAGATAAATATATACAAATGGTCGTGGCGCCGCGCGGTGACAGCGCTCGTGTTCTGCGCAGACGCATTGTCGCAGCTGTAGTTTGATCGTTAGCGGCTAAATATATATTATTATGTCGGACAATCGTTTCGAAATAGTCGAGCGGAATATTCTGTTCTTACGTGCGTTAACGTTGGTCCGTTATCGCCACGATGTATTCTCGGCTTATGATGGTGTTTAGCGTGGTCAACTAATGGGCTGATATTATGCTACATTCAAATAATGTAGATCTCGTTATTGCTTTATCTGTAGCATGTTCGTAGACATATAAGTAGACCAATGGTTTGTATGTGTGACTAACGCCATTGACGTTAATGAAGTAATTTTCCAGTTGATTTATACATTGAAATATCTTAATGTTGCAGAACATTAAAAGTCATTTACGAAATATTTGTATGTATTGAAAACGCCTATTCTTTATTTTATTACTGGATTCCCATTGTAATTTGGGAACATGTAAAATTGTGTGGTAAATATAATAAGTAAGTGAATGCGAGCATAACCGCGTGCGAAAGCTTGTATGTACTACACAATGTTGGTCAGTATACAATTTATTCAGAATACTATTAGATCGGTGCCTAGTGACGCATGACAGAATGTCGACAGCGGAATTATAATATACCTATAACAAAGTAAATTCTGCGGTTACTGAATCCAAAGTAGTGTGCAACTGAATCTCTAAAGACACGCAATATATATTATTGAAATCAATTTTCATTTATTTGTTAACAATAAAGAAGATTTGATTTAATTGTTCGTACCTCACAGTTTTACGCGCTTTTGTTGATAAGTGAACACTTAACCAAAAAATCGTTTTTCTTTTTTTAACTTTAATAGCAATTTTTGAAGTAGACGGTCATCCGTATGGACAGAACGAAATATTAGAAAAACCGATAAGGAACCAAAATTTTGCTGGCGGAAACTGTTATACCAAATACTAATCGATAAAATAATTTCCATCATTTTCCAATGTTTTTTGGCCCGTAACTCCGCTGCTTTTGGTTCCGCTATTGCATTGTGGTTACGGAACTCTAAAACTACATAGGGGGTACACATTAATAGACCGCGGGAACTCATCTTTTAATGATCTTGGAACCATATTTACGTAAAACCAGTTAGTCAAGTGTGGATTTATTGCAGTTGTAAATTAAAGCAAATCTTGGAAACGCTAAATCTCAGAACGGCAAATCTTAAAGTGTCCTTCATGTCATAAATATTATAATTTTAATGAGCCAAAACTATACAAAAATATTAATTAAATTAATGAATGAATATAAAGTTAAGCGTGTTACATAGGCTCCATTGAATGCTATATATGGCCGTAATTTATTTTTTATAGAATAGTAGAATATCTTGTGAAATGGATGTACACAAACATATTCTTTGTCGATATTGAAACCGTTATTGGTTTCTTTAATATCTATTATCTCTTTAAATTTTGCTTCTATAAATAAGCTGTACCTAATTCGAAGGTTATTAAAGGGATCGTATGGATTAAGGTCCATTTCACAAGAGTACCTATCTGTGCCTTTGGGACAAAACACACTAGATTACATTAAGTTTGCGAGTATGTAGGCATTGATAATTTTAGGCACACTTACAGACCCTTTAGTTCTATCGCAGGTGGTCTTATTAATCTATTTATGCCGTTAAAAACAATACACATCTGTACCCTTAGTATGAGTTTTTACCAAAATGACTGTTTTTGTATTTGCTTACGTATTTGCCCATACATTTCTAATCAGCGCCCCCTGCGGATCTGTATCAGAACTGATTGGAAATTTATAAAACAGTCATTTTTGTAAAAACGTAAAAACTCATACTAAGGGTACTGATTACATGAATATTTGTGTCTTTAGGACAAAACACAGCACTTTACTGTTATCAGTTTGTGCAGTAAATAGATTTGACTACACAACTACTGTATTTCAAACAAAAAGAGTTATATTTATCTGCTTATTCCATTAAAATTATAGCGCTGAAAACAAATACAAACCAGTTTAATTTGGTATCGTGAGAAAAGCATGAAAGAGACATTTATTTTGAAATCATAGGGACCGTACGTACATCACGTTTAACGAAGCCATGGATCAAGATGATTTTGCATAGAAATAGTATGCTGGCAGTGAATTTTCATGATCTCGCTGTTTATTTATGAACTTAGGAACGATTTGTAGGGAAGACGGAGTACATTTGAATAATAGAGCACTAAGATGCATTGTAATACTAAGTTTTGGTTTGATAGGCTCCATTTTTTTTACAAGTTTTTTTACAATGGTTATATTGCACGATTTTGTCTACTAGATGGTATGCAAGCGACTATCAAATAGAGATAAAATAGTTTTGCTTTATGATAATGATGATTTTCTTTAACTTTAAAATATTGATATTTTTTTGATTTTTTCAGCCGAACTTCAGTGCTGCAACATTGAACTTTAGGTAGTTTATTTACACAATACTTTTTTTTATCAAAATGCCAAAGTAATTAATTAATTTGTTGTGGCTTCGGTTGTGTTTTGTAGAGATTACCTAAATAGAAATGGTGTCTCACGAGGAATTTTATTTAAAAAGTTGACGTTAAATAATGGTTAAATAATCATTAAAAATTCGATATTATAACGAGTAGAGTAAAGCGCCTACGCGCGCTCATTAATTACATAGTCATTTATGCATGTAGAGTTCGACTGGGCAGCCACCCGGGCTCGTCGCCGCGCTTTAATGAATTTTTAACAAAAACTTAATTAAAAATCGTATCTCGCGTGTTCGAAGGAAATGAACTCATTCTTCGGAGTCGGTGAGTGACGGCGGACTGACGGCAGTCATTATCAGAGCGGCCAGCGGAAGTTGACCCCTCGAACAAAACCAGCTCTCGCGCTGGACCCGTCTCCCGCTACGAATGCACCAGGAATTCTGTTTGTATTTAAACTGAATAGTTTTACTAGAGCGTGCTTATGCCTACGTAATGACAGTTTAGGAAACATTTTCGAATATGACTGTTAATGTACTATTAAATTAATTAAATTAAAGATGAATTTGTTTAATAATCAGCAATTTATAAATTAGATTTTTTAATAGGTAATTGTTGTTCAAATACCTAGTTTGTTTATGTTTGTCTATGTAGTCCAACGATTATTGTGCATAGTGTTATTGAAATGTTTAAACAGTGCTTAACAAAGGATTCCAATGAAATTGGGCAAAAATCTACAGAACGATGAACGACGCGAACAGTCGCTGACCAAAGTTAGTTGTTAATGAATATTAAGAGACCTCATGTTGATAGACAGCAAAACATAGTCCTAAGGGCTTTTAACAATGTCAGTCGAAAAAGGCTAATCTGCTCAATTTAGACTCATTTGTAGACATGCCAAGCCATTCATTTACATTCTCGGAGATCCATCGAAGGTCAGAATAAACTGGCGAATTTGTATGTTTAAGAAATTTCGAACTTGACGAGACATGCCGTAAATGTTTATTGCCTAATTATTTATTATTGGCTCCAGTTAATTTCAGGTTAATTTTATAATTTATATCTTTGTAAGCACAATGTTCTATTCTATGACGATTATGTTGCTCAGTGTCCAAAATACAGGTGCTATGTAGAGTCCTGGGTTGATTTATTTTAAAATAAAAGATTTTATCTGTTATAGACTTGGTCGGTTAATGTCTGAATGGCAATGTAATATACTAAGTATATTGCTTTGCATTCAAGGAATCAAATAATGAATCTTATAAATATATGTGATAGTACAGTATGAACAATCAATTGTTTTCAACATGTACTACGATTAGTTAAAAAAATGAATTATGCAATCTTTGCAAAGTTTGTCATAAAATATTAGATTCCTTCCTATGTTGAGTCAGGATACAAAGCAATGTCGGAGCACATAATGATTGTAGCAAGAAACAGAATATCAGTGCAAATTGCGCAAACGTAGACGGACATTGCTCTAGACATGTTCCTTTGAAATAATTATCTTGGCTTTGTTATGTTTGTTTAACTTACACGTACCAACTTAGTACCCGTTTATATATATTTCATTTTAATTAACGGTAGTTTGAGATTTGTACTGAGTGGGTACGAGAAAAGCTACTCGTAATATATGTTTCCATGTTGAGCAAAAAAATATTATTGTTTTTCCACTATTGATGTCGATAACACCTGAATATATATTTATCTTTATATTTTTAATATGCAAACAAGTTTTCACTTAATCTTATTTAGGTTACATAAAAGGATCGTAAAAGCAAATAAGCAGAAACAGATAGGCGACACGAATTAGCATAGTCATTGAGACATAATCAATCAATCAATTACCACTTTGAGACACAAAGTGACTTCAAGAATCTCGTTTTATAGCTTTTTCACTTACACACTAGCCGTGGACGTCACAAATAGTGCAAAAAGCGGGGTCGAGGTATGAAGACGCTGGCTTCAACAAAACCAACACGGGGCGGGCACAAATTGGCGGCGCAGCGAGCCTGGCACGTCGTGACTGCGCGCCGCGCCGCGGGCTGCGTCGACGCGTGCGTCATGAGCGGAGCGGGCCGGGAGCGGAGCGGGAGCGGAGATTGTGTAAACAGCGTCAATCATATAAAATCATACCTTTCTATAGCGATGTTACAGTTTAGTTAAGTAGAATTTATGCATAATATTATCTGTTTATAGCCGTTTATCGCCAGTTATGACCAATCCATTGATCTAATGTTAGCCTCCTAAACATCGAAATGTAACTATTCCAATAGGAAGGCCGTGTCAATTTTACATCTTTTACAAGCAAAATATGATAGAAAGATTATTAATGTTAATAACGAGCCTGTATTTGTAATGAACTGTCTCAAAGCAGTATGGAAGGTGTAATGAAGTGACTGAGGTATGAAAATACATATTAACGAGACTAATTGCATATTCGATCTTCAATAAATCAAGCTCAATGGTATCAATGGTATATTAATTTAGATTATGATTTAGGAAAGAAAATATTTTATTACTGTATGATATTACATTAAAATAATCAGACACCCACCTACTGCTCACTGTGTCCACATCCTTACAAGTCCAGCGCGATTATTTGCTCAGTAATGGTGGAAATCCATTAAACAAGCTTCTTTTAGTGATTGAACAACAAGTAAAACGACACGGCTATGGGTAGAATGCATTTTTGAATTGCATTCAGTCAATTTGCAGGTACAAGATTACATGCCTTACGAATGTGGGATTTTTGTGTTTTGTTTCTAGTTAGATTGATTCGTTTTAGAAACAAGGCTTTTTACATTAGATAGAATTGGATAATATGTTTTTAATATTCTAAAAAATCAAAATTTAAAAATGGTTAAAAATTAAGTGAAGTGATTTTGACCTCTTTAGAAAAGAATCACTTTTGTTAGACTACTAAAAGTGTACGTTATTTACACTAGTTCAATAGCCAAGTATTTTTTATTCATTCATATTACGAGTATGATTTCATATCAATCATTTTGGTGTTAAATTACCATTTCAACAATTGAAATATCCTGGCGATGTCGTCTTCATCAGCAACCTAGATCTAGTATCACCTTCAATTATAGAACAAGCCTGGCTCCCTACAGATTTCCATCTGACCTTTAGAGTCCCATTAGCGACTGAAGGTTAAAGGCTCTGTTACAGGTTAGTGTCAAATGCTGTCTTCGTCTTTATGTTTACGTGCATCGTTATTCTATGAATATGTATTTATTATCATAAAACTATTAATATTTCATTTTAAGTTGGGAACATTTGTCAATTGCTTATTGTTTTTCTTATTGTTCTAGACCGGATTTGCATTGGATATTTTACGGATTTCACACTCTATCTTGAAGATCTCGCAGATGCAGCTATACTCACGTTGTTTTCTTTTACCATGAAGCAATATTTAAATTCTGTGCGATTAATATCGAAAAGTTTTATACCTGAAATTAATATTCCGGATCGCCAGTCTAGAAAATTGATGTTTACAAAGTGATTTTATAAACACTTTAACTTATAAAGTAATTTAAGCAACATTATTAAGCGAATCACATATTAATTAAAGAATATTTATGAACGCGAATACAAAATATATTATGCATCTTATTATCTAAAAGGGATTAGACAAATTTAGACAAAATCGTGTTCACGCTGAAAGTAAGGATATGAACCGTAGCTCTAAAAATCTAAAAGATGACAGTAGTTGAAAATCTTATAAACAATGAAATAATATATCGACAAGAAAAAAAAAAACGAGAAAAGAGGCAAAAAGATAAGAAATCGGCGCTTAAGAAGGTGTTTTGAATAGCGCACCGGGGTTATTGGTAGTAAAATTGTTGCTCATTGTTGAGATAATAGAAGATATAAAATTACCTTACATGCACTACCGAGATTGCGTTATCTTCAGCCATATATTATTGTTCCCGACTTTACACCTGCCTACGTACTAGCTAGCCTGTACTTACCGATATTGGAAAAGAATATGTGTTTTTTTATACAATTGGACATGGCGTAGGAGTAGGTGTTAGAAATCTATCAAATGACATATTTTTATATATTGCAGTAGTGATTGTTTTGCTATTATCTGGTCTGAAGCTACTAGTTAAGACTAAAGTTTATTTATTGTTCTAAGTATGTTAAGAGGTTAATAAAGATGGTAATTCTAGGAGTATTATACGATTAAAACACGAAACAGTTGTTGTTGACAAACACTAGACAAATTAAGTCAATTGTAATAAGGATATATTATAAGGATGAGAAATGGCACTGGATCGATCTAATCAGTCTAAATATAAACAAACGATACGAACGACAATCGATGATGGATATCTGATATATTTGCAATGGTTTAATGTAATCTATAAGTAGATTATACTACTATACATTGTAATTCGACGACCCGCGTGGCGGAGCGTTCACCATACCGGTCTGACGCGCAAAGGGTTCCGGGTTCGATCCCCAGCCAGACAGATATCTGAATGATGAATTTAGAATTCTGGTTCTGGGTCTGGGTGTTTGTGTATTTGTCTGTGTGTGTCCATGGTACCCACGGCACAGGCAATCCTAGTGTGGGGCTGTGAGTGTAGAAAGCGTTTGTTTAAAATTACTTTTTTAATCTGCATAAATAAATGACTAATATTACAAAATCGTCTTACGCTGCACTCGGTATAATTTCGACTTTTGGCAACGTTTTTATTCAGGTATACGAATACGATCGATTCAGTAAAAACGTGTCTGGGAGGATTTTTAGCTTCAGCAAAAAGTTTAGTCGAGTCGATATCAATTTCACATAACTGTAGCCACATTCTTTGTTTGGTGATATTTTGTTAGAGTATTTGTTCGGATTTGACTTGGTCTTACGTTCGCAAAAAATCGCTAAGTGCGAAAGTGACTTGTTCTATGATGGTTGTGTATAAGAAAGGTTGATATTTCAAAGTGAATCATTAAAATTTAATAATAAGTTAAAAATAACGGTTAAAAAAGACTTTTGTTTATTATCACTTTTTAGGGACATCTAAATTATTAAAATTACTTATTACAGTCGATGATATAGTTAAAATAATGTTAAAATAAAGACAAAACTCTAATGCGTCATTAGATTACAGACTTAATTGAAATAAGTACATATATCTTATAATGTCAATTACCTATTTTTTACAACAAATATACGATTTTAAAAATATGACAGAATTCCTTTAGTCTGTTAAATATGCGTGAATTTATCGGGATTCGTATCCATTAGTACAGCAGAAGCACAGAACCCTAAAATTGCTTCGATTACTTTGGTATAATCTTTAAAAAAAGTATGAATCATCTAGACAGTAACAAGCATTGGATAGATGATAGATTAGATAGACTTGAACGTAATGCTAGTCCGCGATGTAAACTATTTCTTCATTAAACAATAAATAACATTATACTTTGTATTAAGAATGTCACAAAGCCTTATGACATTGTTTAAAGGCCATGAGATTCTTGGGACCGATTCAGTCTCATGAGATTACAATTCAATAATAAACGTATATAGAATACTAGCTGACCCGTCAAACGTAGTGTTGCCATATAAATAAAAAAATGTTAAGGGTGAACTAAGGGTAGTTATAGTATCACTTAAGGCTATACAAAATAGATAGTAGCCGATTCTCAGACCTACTGAACATGCATAAATTTTGTGAAAATCGGTAAAGCCGATTCGGAGGAGTACGGTAACTAACATTGCGACATGAGAATTTTATATATAAGAAAAAGCGTATTTGATGGTCATCCATAAGACACGAGAAATTTATAAAACGACACATTATAATTTAAAAGAGCAATTATTATTATTGAAAAGTAAATTGCTTATATGGGTCTTTAGATGCCTGAAATAAAGGATTTTTTTATTTATTATTTATTAAAATATAACTTATGTTACTCTGCATGTATCGGCACATACATCATATGTTAAAATCCATCGTCTAGACTATATGGCTTGACAAACGATGACACATATATAGACACATAAAAACATTACCCTCGGCAGTATGGTAAAAAGAGTAAGATGAAAAAGAAATTGATCGTCACTACGTACTTCCTTAGCATAAGTGGTTCTCACACCATACTGCAATAAAACTAGTTGATTAAGTAGTTACTCGCGTAATTACTTAGCGTGTGAAATCATCATTCAAGTTCATACAAGACTTAGGACATGGTCTAGTTGTAGATATGCAACCGATGTGAGAGAAAAATGTAGTGGTGTTTTTTTAATGGTTATGCCGGAGCGCTACGGTACGATAAAATAAATAAAGATTTTATTGAATTCTTAATTCTTACTAAACATGTCATCTTAGTCTATTTAAATTTAAAAAATAATTACAAATATTGATTTAATATAATTTTGATAATATAACTTTTATTCCATTTAATACCTAATTAATTCAATTTAAATTTTATTTTTAAATTATTATTTTTAATACATCTAAATGAATACATTTAGTTAAATATTAGAATTATAATATAGGTATGTCTTGCTTTTTCTTTTTAAGGACCGCCTAGGGCGGTAAAAGCCTCTTCCATTCGTTGCCATCCAACGGTACGACAGTAATATTTTAAAAATATTGATTAATAAATACGAGTACGTTACGAATACAATATAATGTATCAACAATTTTGAATTTCTTCTTGGTGATACTTTTTCTCTAATGTGAACTTTGCGACCGTAGTGAAACTCGAAAATACTTAAAAACATACGTAACTTTAAAAGCAATAGAGTGCACAGCACACCCATCAGTTATGCACTTTGGTCTGTGAATTTGATTTGTTTTATATATTCGGTTTTTATGAATCAGTTACAGGTCGATCCTTGTATGAGTATAACTAATAACTATTAATAACTTTCGGGAAGTATAGTCTAGATCGAATGCACCTGAAGGCTATGGTCGATGTTTCCAACTTTACTTGTGACACATGGTACCATGGTCCACACCAGTATGGAAGTTTAGACTTCGAATGTTCCGAGTTATAAAGTATAGACAATATGTACATATTTACGAGATACTCGTAGCATTTTTAGTTACATGGGTCATAGTATTTATCATAAGTTTTTTCCCGGTATCGAAAATGAACTTCAATAACAGTTTCTATACCTGCTCATGCCCTTATATTCCCTTAAAGACCTTCTTTTGTAGGGACATCGTGGATAGATCTACAAATGACAAAACAAAAGCCTACAATCAATTAGACATGTAACAGAAATTGTAATTGTCTGCCTCGTACAGAATCGAACCTGGACCCATGCGTGACAGACAGTCACCATTTCGCCAAGCGGTAGAGCAGTTATAACGTGTATACTAAGCGTAACATATTGATAGCGACCTTGTTACAGCGAAATGCGTTGTATGTGAGCTTCGTTCATTTGCATACGGCGCACATAAATTCTCGTTTGTAAGAACACTGGCATTTTTATTGTGCATCTCTTTGTGCGGGAAAAAAATTGACAGTTTTTATAGCGAGATAGGGCGCGGGCATGTAGAGCCGATTTATCGGTTGTACCGATGTCGCGGCACAGGTGTAGTACGTGGGTTTTGAATGAAGAAATAAAATGAATTCAGTGAAACGTCAAATGAAATAGCTGGTGTAAGTGTATAGATTATCAATATCTAAATATATATAACTTAAAAGTTGACTGACTGACATAGTGATCTATCAACGCACAGCCCAAACCACTGGACGGATCAGGCTGAAATTTGGCATGCGGGTAGATGTTATGACGTAGGCATCCGCTAAAAAAGGATTTTGATCAATGCTACTCCCAAGGGGATAAAATAGGGGATGAAAATATTACTTCGTAACGCGAGTGAAGCCGCGGGCAAAAGATTGTTTTATATGTAGAGTTTAAAAATACATATATAAAAGTCTAGTACGAATACAACTTATAATTACTAACCCTAAAACAAAATAAAAGTGAATATAGGGCTGCATTCAAAACTTTTAAGGAAAAGATACTCTGCGTTATACTTATTAGATTCACTTTACGCGGATTTAATTCCCAATTTTATTTAACTTCTGGACAAACATGATGAATAAAATGTATTGGAATTAAACATTTGTTATTTACCAATTTATTTATATTGTCATATACTGTAATTTATAAATAAAAACACGTAGTTCCGTCATCCATATAATTATGACATTAATTTGAGTATTCACGAAGTCGGCAAGACGTCGGTAACTGGGCTCAATGTGAACACACCCCTAGACTATAACACGTCGACCGCTCCTCTATACAAATATTAATTCTCGGGGAACCGACAAGCTAATCGTTTTTTACAGGCCACGGCGCGTTTATTACACGCACCGTCAGCAGAAAAGTTTCCTTTGCATCGGTGTTTTGCTGACGGTACTTTACAGAGTTAATGGGAAAGTAATTAAAAGTGCCAGTAATATCGCTGTGGTCGCTCTAAATAGAAAGAAATTACGTCTTATAACTAGATAGCCTTTTTGATGCTATGGTAACATAATATAGTTAATATTATACATCACACACTGAGTCTTATGAATTTTAAAGTTAACTATTGTAAGATTTCATATCATTGGTATAAATTTAATTATCTACCATTTTTACCACTTAGAGAATATTAATTAACGCGTTTACGTCCAGTAATACTATACAATTAAATTAGGTTACTTTAGTTTACTCTTTTAATAAAATTGGCGTGAAATAATGAATGAAAATTTCTAAGATTGTATAGAATTGCAACTCACAAAAGTACCAATAAATAAAAATAATTGTTTGCCTATGGTATCAAAATAATTTGTAATCTAATTGCTAAATCTCAACAAGTAAGAGTTTTGTAAAATAACAGAATATATGACTTTTTGTTGGACACTCTCTACAAAAACCAATAGAAATAATACGACAATAAAATATTTAATATCGAGACATATGTAACTATTTTAATAGTGGTAAATATTGTAAGGCATTCGACACATCGATTCGCTTGTTATAACGATATAAATGGAGTCATCTGCGCGCTAACCACCTCTATATGTCTTGAAGCGATATCAGATTTCTTGAATGGTTGTGTGAAGCCATTATTTAAATGTCTATGTGTTAAGTGTGAATTATGATTCGAATTATTAACAGAACATGTTCCTAAATTATTTAAAATTATTTTTGTCATTGTGTTATTTAAACATGTATTGGAGACGTGTGTGCGCAAGTGTACACTACTATTTATGTGTGCGCATTTTTAATGGTAGTTGATTAAATATTGTACTAGACTGAAGTAAGGATGACCGTGAACTTTAAGTGATTTTTGTAGTAAAAAACGTATTCGTCATATGTTGTCTTTCATTTTACATATAGATGGAAATGAAAAGATAGGAGAGACTATTTTATTCCGTAACTGTATAGACATTTGAGGAATGAAATAGCCTGTGTTTTTCCCTACACTATTTTCTGCTTCCCGAAATGTAAATTAAAGTCAGGGTCATCTTCCAATCTGGGCAATTGGCAATAAAATAACAGGTTTTTCATATTATTCAGTCAACTTCATAAAATGATGATTATTTGGAAATTAGTTAATTAATTTTTATATTAAAATAAATTGTCTCATTGACTCTTAGTTTCGTGTGTGTTTATATTTGGCACATTTCGATTTATGTACATGTCACACACCCATGTGTAATATAAGTGAACATTAATGTAGCGCTGACGAATAAAAATTATGGGTAGACCAGGAAAATAATGGCATCATTTATTTAGCGCACAAAAAATAGTCTACGATTTAAAACTTCCATTATCCATAGAGATAAGGTTTTATAATAGCACAAAAACTTAATACTTTTTATCATGAAACCTATTCATAAAGTAATCAATTTATTATAAACATTGGTTTCAATGTTTAAACAGTAAAGATGCACTTGAAATCAAATTTATCTAATACTTCTACTCGTAATTTAGTTACGAGTCTGTTGGTATTACAAATTAATTATGATCCACTTTTAGGAGAAAACTCACTTATAGGAATTCACTTTTAGGCGAGCCGTTGGGCAGACGTCAATCATCTTAATTTATTAAACAATAATATCACCAACAGATAATATGTAAAGTACAAAGGGAAAGTAATCGGAAAATTGTCGACAAACCGAAAAATAAGGAGCCTGATACAAAAGACGCGTACTATCGAAATCTCGCAAATGTGAATCTTTATTAGTGAGAAAACTTGCTTTAGATATATTCTAAAAGAAATGTATGTGTTATTATACCAGCTTTATACTTTCTCATTTCCAAGAGGAGGTTTTTGCCCAGCACTGGGAAGACAATAATAAAGATATTAAATACATTTATGTTCGTTAGATGGTTTTTGAAGTGAAGAAGATTGGACTGGGAGTCGTGTCACGTTTATCCGTGTAAAAACTTCGTGGAAAGGACGGCACGTTTAGGAATTTTCGGCAAAATAATGCTGGTGAGATGGAACAGATATAAACAATCGGTTCCATCAATGGAATAATTGATGAATTTCCGTTAAGGACCTTGAAATGTATCTCGTTAAATACATGATTTACATTTTGAATAGTTCGCATAATTTATATTTTTTGAAAATAAAATGCCAATCAGGCTTGTAAAATAATATAAAAGTCTTATTTAATTATGAGAAAGATCCATTTTACCAGCTTTCAAAACTGTAAACATTGTAAGAGTTCTGATTGAGATGGTTCCTTAATTAATGCCTTATGTAACAGGTGTTGTTTTATTAATAAGGATGTAGTGCAGTATGCAGAATAGTGTATGCAAAATGATGTAGGTCGTACAATTGAGTTGTTAGGAACAAAAAGTAGTATTTTGTTCGGTCTATTAAACATGCTCATTGTATTAACAGCAATCATTCTACTGCTTGTTAGCTGTTTCGATCACATATAATAAAAAAAACTACCATGTACATCGTACATGTATTACTTACATTTTTTACCGCAATATCACCACCACAATTTATTCTTCACAATTAGGTTAAATGCAAGCCCATTCAATATCAATTTTCAATAAACCTGATGAAAGTATAAAGCGTAAATTTATTTTAGGGAGTTTAAAAATACCGTTATAAAAAGTTATTCGCAATTAATTACAAGTTTCTTGAAAAAAAAAAACTAAAACGGGCTTATTTAATTAAATAAAAATTTCTTCGGTATATTGAAATACATTTTAACGAAGTTGCATTCTGTGCAAGTTTAAGGTTAAGGTGTTTGTCTTATCGTTAGCGTGTATTTTTAAGGAAGGTGTGTAAATAAAAATATATTTAATATATGTATTTGATGATTAAAATATTCGTTTTGTACACCAATATAAAAAAACGAATTCTCGTTACTCTGGTAGATTATACACATATGATAGATAAACACTAGGAATATTTGTATATATAACCAAGTTCGGGTAGGATGAGATCAACTAATTTTCGGTTAGTTATAACAGGAAATCATGAAAAGTCACCTTATTTAAACCATGTGTTGGTAAGAGTTTCATGTTATGGATTCGAATTAATCGAATCTCGCTTATCGCTTTCCGTTGCCGGTGGATTGAGTGATTAACTTGAATACGATTTTTAAGTAATGCTTTAATAATTTACTTTTAATAGTGTGGTATTGCCCGCCCACGGTTTGACTGTTTTGGGATTAAGTCTTCATGACGTAATCGATAAGCGTGACTCGTTTGTTTTATGACGTAATATCCAAAGATGTTAGGTTTGTTCAAGTATCATACAATACCTCTACTAAGTGCCAGACTTCATGCAAACCATAGACTTAGAATTTTTTCGCTACGCATGCAAACGATCTTTGTAACATAAATCTGAAGTGGATTACAAGTTATACGTCACTAGTACCATTTATACTTAAGTAAATATGAAAGACTAAATCGGCAAGCTTTACGTTCACATATTTTATTACCATCTCTAAAATGATTATTTGGGACACGATTATCATAAAATTTTTAATATGTTTCTAGTTAACGTCAAGATTTTACTTTCACGATCTTATACAAAATGTATTATATAATATGATATACAAATTTATTGTTATAATTATTGTATTAATAAGTCGCAAATTTCAATTGATTTTATTTAATTAAAGGTTTTTGAACATGTTAGGTAATTCACTTATTTTTACATTTATAACTTGTGGGCAATTTTATGACGTTATTATTCTACATCGATAAAATCTTCGGTTGTCAAACTTTACTCACATACAATATGGAATTAATTGGAATTCATTCTGCCGTCTTATGAATTGATATCCTACAATTAAGATTAGAAGGGTGATATTCTAAAGATAATATTGTGAATAAATTCGAAGCTTATTTATTTCACTTTTGTCGAACCACAAAGTATTCATACAATTTGAAAATAGAATAAAAAGTTACGTGGACCACAAGCTAAACATCAGCTTAACGTTTGTATTTGGAACACAATATGCGTCAGGAAGGAACACTTTCTTAATCCTCCATTTTGAATGACTTCAATATACTCGAATAAATTTTACGAGTGATCATTAAAAATGTTTTAAATTTGATTTATGAGTGCCCAAAATGATCTGTGCCTTGGATTTTCATCGTCGCGGCTAAAATTGTAAGTCGTATTCAATGAACAGTCATTCATTTGTTAATTTTGTTCACCGCCATAATATTTACGGCTGCTGTAAACATTTGAGCTATAAAACGTTCAGAATGTTATTAATATTTGCTTCCAAGTATTTAGGGAGCTTCCAGATATTGCATCGCTACATCTCTGATTTATTGTGTGTATTATCAAACTTTATATTTTTAATTCTATTCTAAGTCCATCGTAGGTTACTTAAATATTGCATGGCTAGTTAGGTTTTCGTATAAGTTTTGTTATAAATGCAAGCTTTTTATTTATTTTCTCATACGTTCTGGTGGAGCGAGTGACGAGTTTGAATTTGATTTATAGGTATAGTCCGCGTAAAACGGCTAGTCCGCTCTGCATATAAAAACGCGTCGCTATAGCAAATTGTATGACTACACCTGCTTGCAACAACTTCAGAGCGGACTAGCAGTTTGGCGCGGACATTTAAAATTTTGTTTAAATACTGTAGAGTAGCTGATAGATAGGTGCACTGTGTTCGTTATTTAGTCTCTATGAGGGCCCGACGTTAGTAGCCCAGAAATGAGTCATCACTATCTTTAACGACGAAGGAAAGTATTGTAAGGAAATTACCCTTAGTGTTATATAAAAAAAAGAGAAGTTTAACAATTCGCACTTAGTCAGCAACTACGTTAGTTAGGTGGACTACGACCTAAATCCTTTTCACTTTGAGAGGAGACCATCATCATCAACCCATTATTGTCTCACTGCTGGGCACGGGTCTTCTCTCATAATGAGAAGAATTAGGCCATAGTCCACCGCGCTGACCAAGTGCGTATTGGTAGATTTCACATACCTTTGAGTATATATATTTTTTAATATAAGTCTCTCAGGTGAGCAGGTTTCCTCACGATGTTTTTCTTCACCGTTTAGCAAGTGATAATACGCACATAACTTTGAAAAATCAGAGGTGCGTGCCTGGGATTTGAACCAGGAGAGAGGAGACCATACCCAGCAATAAAGGTAAGACTAATAAGTAATGGTTCGTAGTGTTTCCCGCCCACGGTAGAACTATTTCGGAATTACTTTTAAGAATAAAAAATGTTATAAGAAGGAGCATCTATCTTGGTAGTAGTGTTAACAGCTAGTCTGTCCGCGTGATCGCCTGTGCGCTTTATGTGCACATAAAGTGCCGGACGAACTGTCGTGTCTTGTCCGCGCCGAGCGTGCGAGAGTATCCTTCTATCGCTGCACACGACTGCCCAGAGTGCAACCTTTTGGAATATACCACCGCCACACCTATTTCTGCCTAATAACATCAGTGTTAAGCGCTGCTGTGTTCCGTTTTGAAGGGTGTGGTAAGGGAGACATCCTTTTCCGAGGCATTCCAGCTTAGTCCTCAGGGGTAGCAGCGCATCTGTGGCCGACCTCTGGTAGGTATATCTAATCCTATCTGGGGTTGATTAGAGATGTCCATGGTCGGCAGTAGCCACTTACCATCAGGTGGACTGCATGCTCGTCTGCTACTCCTATATTATATAAAAAAATATATATATAAAAACCTAATAATAACATGACATTCGTTTTAATTGAGAAGTAATAGCAAATTTTATCAGAAAAACATAATGCACAAGTAAAAGGCTGATTTATGTGTAAATAACATGTCAAACCTTGTCTACAATCTACAATTGGCGATAGGGTAGGGGCTTTTCAAAATTACAGAGAAACTTTATAAATGATAATCTGCCTATATGTTTCGAACGCAAACTCGGTCAGTCTTAATACATTTACATATATTCTACTAAACTATAAAATAAAATACTTTAAAGGTTTCGCGCAACAAACTTTTACTGCTATGTTTCTACTTTTATGTATAGGCAAAATTATAAATTATGCAAAATACTTTTAATTAATTTGTTTTGTCATGTGTTAAATTTACGATATTTGTTTCACACTCAACACAAAGACAAAGAAACAACATGTTTGCAATAAATTACGCTAATGACCCGTAATTAGTTTCAGTCGATAGCGCCCTCACCTTTGCCACAGAGCTATGCGGTTGGTCTCAGAAAGGACTTAAATTATGATCAAGACTTAAATTATTCCTTTTTTTTATTTTCTTTTTACTTGATAAGGCGATTTTAAGAGTTTGTATTTAAACGGATTTGTGACTAAAATAAGGAAAGATTTTTATATATGAACCGTGTTGCAGAGCGGATCATACTGGTTATCCTGGCATATGGTTTGATACGCAGTGGGTTCAGGGTTTGATCTCCGGCAAGCCAAATATCTAAACGATAAAATTAGATTTCGATGGTATTTGTGTCTATGTGTGTCCGCAACAACCACGAAAATAATAGTGTGGTTATGAAATTTAGGAGAACTATGAAATAGTCATTAAGAAAAATTTCTTACGGGTTTTTGTACAATTTAAGTACGTCGACAATGGTTAAAAAATCTGGTTCAGTAAATTTAACTTAGCGCTACACTTGTATAATGCGTATGGGCTTTACAAAAAGGATTTTGTCTCGATTTGAAATGTAGGTGAAAATTGACTCTTGTTTTAGTCGCGAGTAGGTGTATTTATTATAGTGTTAACCCATTGTTCATCAAGAATGATTGCCAGTAAGCAAGGACAAGTAAAGAGAATTACTGCGTTACGTGGATTGAGTGGGAACGTGTACACGGATCTGTCACTTTATAATAGAGTTATGTTGGAATTTCAGATTAGTATTACTGGCGATAGAATTGTTGGTTCTCTCAAATTAATTAAAGCTCTACAAATGTTGAACTTAAATTTCATACAGCAGTATAACGTAGCTTTATTTTCAGACTGCTTTATTGAAATTGCATATTTATTTTAAGGGACTAACACGAGGTGTTTCAACTTAGTCTTCAGGAGTGACAATACATTTCTGACCTTTTTTTTATAAAATAGGAGTAGCAGACGAGCATGCAGTCCACCTGATGGTAAGTGGCTACTGCCGCCCATGAACATCTGTAATCAACCTCAGATAGGATTAGATATTCCCACCTGAGGTCGGCCACAGATGTGCCGCTACCCTTGAGGACTAAGCTGGAACGCCTCGGAAAAGTATGTCTTCCTTACCACACCCTACAAACTAGAATACAGCAGCGTTTAACATTGCTGTTATGAGGCAGAAATAACCTTATTAGACTTCAATCCTATTTGGAGGTGACTATCGATGTCTGTGTAAGTTTTAAGCTCATGAAAATGTAGATAAGTGGTAAATGAACTTTAATGGTAATTATAGTTATCATGGGACGAAGGATATTATCTATGACGGTTTCTTCTCTAAATTAATTTAGACCACAGTTCAGCCTTGCCTTAATACGGATTCGTAGAAACCTTTGGCACCATTCAAAAGATATCTTCGTATATTCGCCCTAGTATATTCGTCAAAGCGATAATTAATTTCAAAGATACAGAGAATCTAATATTAATTACATTTATTACCCTGGTATAATTAAGGTACTTGATTTAAGTTTATAATATAAAGGAGCTCATTAAGTGAACATTAATTAGATTCCTTCCGCTTTAATTAACGAAAGTACCGAAACATACTAAAATTAATCAGATTTCAATTTATCTTACATGTCCTTATAAAGCTGTCTCGGTGGCAGTGATCGCGATTACCTACCACAGATGATGTGCCTCATTACGGCTGGCTGAAATTACATTAAAGATCTTCCTCCCAGCCCTATAAATTTATTAAAATGTCGATGGCGTGGGCTGAATGTCAAACACAACAAGCCGGTTTATTCCGTAATAGCCGATAAATAATATAAAAATTAGGCGGTGGGCACACTAAGTTTACTGTTTAGTTGGCTTTCGGCTGCGTTTAAGTGTGCGTAGGTTTGGAAAATTAGGAAGATTATCTTGCTTAAAAACCGCTTAACTGGAGCGCATACGCTTTACGATTTCATTTATTTGTCAATAATTATTAAATAAGTGATAAAGTGGTAATTGAATAAGTGATAAATCACTTAGTTTTATTTTAATGTAGTATTGTAAGAAACATTTGTTTAATTTCAAACAGATGGTACCGAAAAGGAAAGTAAAAACTTTTACCTCGATATCAGAAATCTTTTGTGATCGTGATTAGATCAAACATTTAGATAGAACTTTGTCTCTCGTTCTTATGGATGTTTTTCTGGAACTTGATCCTCGAAGAATATCATCTCAAATATTATTCCATTATGGTCACAGCCTTATAGTCGATAAGTATAAAACGCTCAAAAGACGGTGGAATAAAGTCAACCATCACTCATACGGTTATAGTGTATTCATGTAAATTAAATTCATTAGCTACTTGATTCTATTTGAGCTTGATATTTGAGTGGAAGCAGTGAAATGCTTCAAATACAAATAAGTATACACCGTGTGTTAAAGAACACACTTGAAAGTAATGCTACATTTTCATTATTTAATTTGTTTACTAGCCATTATTAAGAGTAAGGTATTAATTTCTCTACTAGTTGAAGGTTTAAGAGTAATATAAATAAATCCAGGAACATATTTTTTACTTATTCCTCCTCCTTTTCTGCAATTAACTTGGAGTACTACACACTTTTAATATCTTCTTATCACTTTCATACTTTTTGTACACTTTTTTACTACTTTGTGCTTTATACACTTTTTTAATAATGGATGGCGCTGTATATAAAATCACATACATTTTTGAAGCATTACATTACATATTTAAATCAGTTTGGTTAGAATCGCTACAAAGTTAAAATCTGAAGCCTAACATTAGAGAGTACTGTAGAGTATAGAGAGAACTGTAGAGTGAGTATGACATTTATTGAAAGGTGCAGGTATACTAGAGCTGATGGCTATTAAAAGCAGGTGGACTGCATTCCAGTTTGTTATTTCGAGCACACAAAATACTGTTATTAGTCCTTTTACTTCTTAAAGATGTCTGAAGGATATGGTGCCATTTTCAAGTACATTCTCTACCGTCATGGATTACGTTCAACTTGTTAGTGCGAGTTCACGATGACGTTTAGTGACGTTAATGTTGCCCATTTTAACGTCTCTCGGAAGCGTTCGGCAAATATACTCTGTGTGTATGATTTGTGTGGTGTCGATGTTATGTGTGTCTCCGTTTACGTACATATCATTAAAATTGTGTGTATGTATGTGTGTTCATTGTAATACTCTTAAAATATATCGGGATTTATTGTAAATCGTAGGTAAACAAGCTGAGCTGAGGGACTACTACTGACTACCCGGGAGTAAGTTAGGAGTTCTTCTTTAGTATTAGATATATAAGCGTGGTATGCTCCAAGGCCCTGCTTAGAGTGCACAAGCAGTTAGTACGTATTACTATAGTCTATATACTATAACATATCAAATAAAACCATTTCGTCGGGAGTTATGGAAAAATTATGTACTTTACCAAATAATATAAGGTCTTTACATACTACTTTTTTCATATTTTTTTCACAGATAGTGCACATATCAAAGCCACGTAAAACTAGAAATAAATTACCACTTCGATGCATTCGTACGAAAATGAAGTCATGTGCAGAGACTAGTTCACCATAAATATAAAGTGACGAGTAATTTATGCGACGTGTCGGTTATGCAGTCTACAAAGACACAATTGTGTCGGTAAATTGTTGCTTTTCTGTTGAATTTCATAGTCATGTTCGTTACTTTGAGATGGCATTTATTAACATACTGCATACGTGAAGTTACTATTTCTTTTTAGGTGAATAACAGCTGTATTTTGGTTTGTGTTATTGCGAAACGTTTCATTCAGTCTTCACGGTTCGCCACCTATTTACAACCTATTTTAGGTAAAACCCTAGTTATATCTGTGATTCATTTTGAACTTTCTAAGGTCCATTCCATTCCATTGCATTGCTGTCCCACTGCAGCACGGGTCTCCTCTCAGAAAGAGAAGGATTAGGCCATAGTCCACCGCACTGCCCAAATGCGTATTGGTAGACTTCACTCACATACCTTTGAAAACATTTTTTTAAGATTCCTCAGATATGCAGGTTTCCAATGTTCACGATGTTTTCTTTCACCGTTTGGTGACACTTAAATATCCATAATCAGGCGTAATAACATTAATAAATATAGTTCAAAAAACTAAAAAACACGCTTTTATGATAAAATTAACTAAAAAGTAGAAAATCTAAATGAATCTAGGAATCAATTAAGGAACAGTAAATAGTATAATTGTGAAATAAATCTACAAAGTTTGAACGAAATCTGGCCGTTTAAAGTGGGTCAAAATCGCGCCCAAAGAAGTCGGTTACAAACATACAAACAAACATACAAACATACAGGTGAAGCTAATAAAAAGCGTGTAAAAAGCTCAGGAGCTTTTAAATTAGATCGTATATTCATTGCTAGGCCTGTGTACTAAGGTGGAATTTATCATAAAAGTAAGTTTGACCACTAACCAGAAAGTTATAGCGAACACGTTAGAAATAGACGAAGCAGTTGTATCGTCAAAATGAATTCCGTCAAGAATTATTTTCTCAAAAATACGTCAGGAAAATAGGTTTTCCGCCGACAGTCAAGTACTTGTATTGGCATACTAGCACTGTCGATATAATACGAAAACCTTTTAATAGCCTTCGATGCCAATACTCTTTTTGGTAGAACAAGCCTTGTCTTAACCACGGATCGCTTTTTGTTCGTCTTAAATGCACTTAAGAAAGCCAGTTAAATTTACGATGACTAAAAACTTAGTACATCGTATGAGTGTACGTTCCGCCTTATCCTGTTTACATTATACTCCATTTACGATAGCTTAACGACACCACCGTTTAAGTCTTGAATTCTTTAAGTACACGCTGTCAATTAAAGAGAAAGCCTTAAAAATGAAGAGCCGGGCGTAAATTTACTGTTTATCTTATCCTAAACAAGAGTTACATCTATAATGACCGGCTTAAGGGCCCTGCGCATATAACTTTATGAATATAGCTACCATAAAAGACGTAATATTACGATGTTATTATACTAGGTACTATACAAACAAGAGAAGGAAAGTATAGAGGTCATGTAATGAGCGGTTTTATAAAATAATTAAGCGTTGAAATTAAATATTGTTATGAGTGTTTGGTGTCGGTTTTGTTTGGGAAATGTGTGGTTTTTAATTAGGATTCGTTAATGACGTGCCCACCGTATAATGAACGAGTCATGGTGAAGTAAAACTCTAAGTGGATAATTTCATTTTAATATAAGCTTAATTAAATATTTTTAATTATGTACACGAATTATTTCAATTGAATTAGACGGGCTTTTGTTCAATGTTAAAGTTATGTTAAACTCAAGAACAATTATTAACTGATTTTCTAAAATCTTACAAAATTTGAAATTATTAATTTCGGTCCATTTTACACATTTAATTACTGGAAATTATGAAAATTATAAATTCAAACAAATTAATATCACAGTGTGGGCGAAGAGTTTGGTTTGGGAATGAATCAATTCTGGATGCGATATTGGAACTACTTTAATCTACTCATAAAATTTATGAAATCATAGTATGTAAGTAATGGATATAATTTGTTGAACTTAAAAATAATTTGGAATTAATAAACTTGATCTTCTTATAAATAAATGAACAAAGTCAGTCCTAGTGCTCAGTAATTCTAATTTTAAAATTCAACAATAACTATTTTGGCAAACGTTCTCGTAAGGCGCTATCATTCACAACGCTTCAACACATTTATATCATTACCGTCCCACAATCTACATTTAGGACGTACGTTATTACCGGCCTACAATCGAACATAAAGAATAATTTTGAATAATAAAACGGTTGTCGTTAATACATCATGACCGACAATAACACGGTGGACAATGCAACGAAATTACATGTGCTCGTATCGGCCGGCGCAAATAAATATTTTAAACTGACATTTGTTTTTTTTTATTTTATAACTAAAGACAAAGGCTATATCCGCCCACGGCTCGGACAGACGAAGGGCACCGAAATTATGGAGGTTTTCGAAGGCATTCCTCGACTAATGATTTCGAAAGATATCCTCCCCTTGAATGTAAAACGACTCCGCCCCTAGAATGAATTGAAACACTGGCGGGACCTTTTTTATTTATTTATTAATTGTTGTTTTTCAACTGACGGTGGCCCGGCAAACATTTGGGGCGATATTTTTATACTTATATTTTAATGGTTCAGGAAATTGGGATTAGAAAAACATAAATGAGTTATTGCTTTAAATTTGCTGGTCTTTCATATGCGGATTAATTCGTTATTAAAAATGTTACGGGGAGTGGTTCGATGTTTTCTATTTTTTATGAGGTATAATACTAACGAACATGCTTGCAGTATCTACTGTACGTATCTACGTATGATGAAGAGGTCTTATCGTCCATGGGCCAGGAATACCTATGTACCTAATAATGCTCAATTAAGATATCTGCCTCATATTCGTAGCCCCTTATCTTTCACCACCATTTAAACCAGAAAACAGTTTCACTTCCATGACGTCGAAAACTATATCTTATATATAAAATTCTCGTGTTACAATGTTAGTTATACTCCTCCGAAACGACTTTATCGATTTTTACTAAATTTTATATGCATATTCAGTAGGTCTAAAAATCGCCTACTCTCTATTTTTCAAACCCCTAAGTGATAAGGGTTGTTCGCCCTTAACATTTTTTATTTATATGGCAACACAACGTTTGCCGGGTCAGCTAGTATATATATATACGCATTATGCTTTACGTCCATTATTTTAACACCAAATCTTACCTAATACGAAACTTAACATTCCTACACGCGTCACAGTATGAAATATCGGTGATTTGTATCGGCTAATTTAGCTCCGCGTTCCACTGGTTTACGCGGCTTTGTGCCATAAAAAACAAATAATTTATGTCGCTAATGCGGTGATAAGTAAGCTGTTTTGTCATCTGTGGTCGCACCATCTAAACCCTAGTCGGCGCATCAATCCTCGTTAAGCATCGCCCACACACACCGGCATTAGTCAAAGTTTTACATATTATAAAAATAATAAAGTTGAACTGTTTGCATAAGAGTTAATGCGATGCTTCGATTTCTGGAATTTATATTTGGAATTTGATTACATTTTTTTTATAATATAGGAGTAGCAGACGAGCTTGCAGTCCACCTGATGGTAAGTGGCTAATGCTACCCATGGACATCTGTAATCAACATAAGGTTAGATATTCCTAAGGTCGGCAACAGATGCACCGCTACCCCTGAGAACTAAGCTGGAACGCTTCGGAAAAGTATGTCTCCCTTACCACACCCTTCAAAACGGAACACAGCAGCTGCTATTGGCTGCTATTAGGCAGAATTACGTGTGCCGGAGTCGAACCACAAAGGGTTCTATCACCTTCTAAACTACAGAACTAACAGCTCGGAATAGAGGAACTTTCAGTAGATGTTACAGAAAAATACTAGCGCCAGTTATAAATAATAAATGTGTCTAATGTTTTGCTTACAAACGATCGCCGTAAGACAGTTGCCGCCTATTAGAAATTGTTATATTCAAGCTACGAGTATGTGCCGTCTATAGCGCAACCCACCATTCTAGAGACGGATATATCTGTGGAATTAATACTAAAAATTAAGGAAATATCAATGATTTCTTTTAACATAAGACTTGATTATTGAGTCATTTCTAAATTATGTTTTGTAAAAATATTAATTTGGATAATTTCGTCAAACAATACAATATTTGGAAAATTTCTTTGACGCTAAAATAAAAGGTACCGGTGCCATAACTATATTTGGTATATTGATTAGCATGAATAAAATATGTTTTTCAAAAATGGAGAATTGAATATTAGTAAAACATTAAAACAATGACAGCTCATTAATTTACAATGAAACAGTACGTAGAAGCATTAAATATGTAAAAACATCTACTAAGAGTGCGTTTATAGAGATGCTGGGTTCAAGTTCTGATGTCCACTAAGTAACGTAACAATTCATTCAGACAAACACTTTGTTGTTTTTTATTTATTTTTTGATGTATAAACGTAATAACAGTTATAATTACTTAATTATTATCATTGTACTGTAATAAAATTGACATAAGAACAAGAATGAACATAGTAATAATTTAGCTTTTTTTTCTGGCTACCACACTGTTAACATCAAAATATAAGATTAAAAGATCTGCATAATAATTTCATTTCTGCTACTTTTAAACGCATAAAACCAATATCATCTTTATCGATATAATCATATGATGTTAAACGCATACACCACATCATTTAACCTAAAGATAAATACGTCGACAATACAGCACTAACGCATACGACATCTCAAGTTCCAAAACACGGAAACGTGAGCCTGGGCATATCTGAAGATATATAGATACGCTTATTGGTCCTAATGAGCCAGTAATCTTTCGTCACCGTACAAATCGTGTTTGTCCGGTTCCCAGGCGTTATTTTAAAACCGTATAAAGTTTCGCCTTTATGACAGCGGGATATCGGATTTGTAAGATGTATGCCCAGATTTCTATGCAAGAATTTGGCTAGATTCAATGAATTAATTAAACGGTGATATTAAATTGTAGTGTCGCTAGTAAAGATGCTACTTAATCTTCGTGTCAGATTTATTTTTATTAATATTTCCTGAGCTTATTGGTTTAGGATCGTAATGGTGTTTTTTAAGCTGCGATTTTTTACGGAATCCTACGCAATCTGACTGCCGATTGTCATAACCGGTATGGTTATAAGTTTAAACAAACAGATATGAGACACAGGTAGCCTCATTATCCGGACCCCTTACTGATATCTATGTAAGCTTTTTGAGTTTATCATTTTTAGAATGGGACTAAGGGACTAATGGAAATTCCTTTAAGAATTAGCAGGTTTAGCGTTGTGGCTGATAGGTGGCCCGATCCGATAATTCCGATAAATCAATGAATAGCGATAAAATGTAACATCGGCGGTAGGAGACATGTTAGGCACTATGTAGTAATGTACTGTTCTCTACACAGTATGTATTATTACTACAGTACAATACAATACAGTAGTGATATTGTAATAATTAATGCAGTGTTCTAGTTTAAAATAATAAGAAGCAAAAATGAAGAAAATGTTATATAAGAAAATATTTAATTTAAATCCAGCGATGCACTAACTACACCAGAGGAGTCCTCTGGTGTAGAAAATTTCCGTAGGCGGCATATCGTCTAAAATACTATTACGAGTATGACACTAGTTACATTACGTTAATCCTAGTTACGTACGTATAGTCCGCGCCAAACTGCTAGTCCGCTCTGAAGTTGTAGAGAGCAGGTGTAGTCATACAATTTGCTATGGCGTCGCGATTCATTTCTATATTTTGAGCGGACTAGCAGTTTTACACGGCCTATACTTAAATTCACATTTATATTTTTAACAATAAACTACCTATTATCACACATCAAACATTAGTGACAAAAAAGCAACTAAGTATAGTGTGCCGGATAAATATCGATGAACCGTGAACATAGATAGATCATTTAATTATTTATGCATCACCACTACTCAGGTCGATGTGGGTTCCGTTTCCTGCATGATTCATGGCTGGTTGCATTTACTTTTGTCTATTTGTACATGTTAATTTGAAACAAATATACCATTTGTTCATTAACTTAGCAAAGGTAAAAGTAATAAATAGGCGAAGTTCATGATTTTCGAATTTTGATAAAACATTTTCTATTAAAGGGATATTACTATTATCTTTTCATGTAAATTTACATTTTTTGGAGGTGAGTTGGCAGTGGTTTTTGCATTACATGAAATTGGCTAGCCCATATGTCTGTGTACATTATAAGAAATGAACAAATGTTAATCAGTGCATAATCATGACAGCGGTAAGAGAAGCGTGAGAATTTTTCTATTTAGAGTTAGTAGACTACGAAGAGAGTTGGAATCTTTATTTAGTAGATACATGCCTAAAATTATTATGGTTGATAGCTTACTCGTACTAGGTATAGTGTTATATATTGTCCATCACACAGACGAAGCCGCGGGCATAGACTAATCTATTAAATAATTGCTGAAATGAATATATAGTACCTATAGTAAATTGTCCGGGCTTTGAGTCATCGTTAAAATTACAACTTAACTCAATCAATATGAGTATTCACAATCTAGGTCAATTGGTATCAATTGTACTTAACGATCTGTGTCTTCTCATAATCATCAATCAGCTGATCGTGAGTTAAAGGCTTCGTGCGTTAAGTCATTCAACGACGTCATCTTGTAGTTAACGCATAATATTTAACTGTACTACAAATTATGACTAAGATACAAGATCTTTATTAGTATAATAATCGACGATGTAGTAGCAATTATGCGGAATTTGTAAGTAAATTTTAGATGACTCCTTTGATAAATAAATACTTAGAATTACTTAGCGTTCAGCCTTAACAAATATGAACATGCTAGTAAAAGCAAGGTAAGTAGTGTTTGTAGCAAAATTATTTTTTTAATAAATTTTTATTCACTGCTTATGTTTTACCCAACTGCAGAGTGTAATGATTGTATGCATGTCTCATTCCTTGGCACGCCCAAACTGTTTGACGGATTAACATGTGAGGTGGATTAGTTTAAATTGTGGGAGTGACATATACTACATTACTTCCTTTTTCAGTTTTTTAAACAGTCGAGATTTTTTGTTTTTAAAGTAATTTATAGAGCGAGTTATTTAATAGTCGCTTACCGTCAACTCGCTGGCAGTGAGGCAAGTTCGTTAACGCATATATTTCCAAAGATGATTCATTTTATCTCCATTCTGATCTTGCTAATAAATTATAAATCACTTGTTGTTTTCATTTTACATTATTTAATATTTTGTAAGATATCGCTTGAGTATCGGCTAAAGTGTTACAAGTTTATTAATTTCTTAGTCGGTATTATTGACAAGTTTATTTTAATTTTTATGAGCAAAAGTTCATGTGTAATTAACGAGCGATAAGCCATCTTACAAATTTTGAAAATTGAGTTTAGTTAGATGCGCTTCTACTTTCTAGACCACCTCATGTTAGGTAGCTACTGTCGCCCATGGACAGTTGCAATAATTCCCAGACAAAACCGGATTCCTACCTAAGGTCGGTCACAGATGCGCCGCTATCCCCAAGCACTAAGCTAGAAAGCTTCGGAAAAGTATGTCTCCCTTACCGTACCATCAACTTACATTTCGGAAAAAAATTAAATATGCCAATGAGACCTTTTCTCAAATATCCTAATATTTCCAAACAAAGAATTATAAGCTTTCAAGATTTGCATCATTCAATTCAAATAACCTATCTCGATAGCACACTACACCGACAATTGACTCGACTATTAGAAGGCAATATGCAATAAGCGTACACAATCAGATGGCAATCGCAGAACATTGCGTACAATACGCAACAGAAGTGATTACGTAACTCATATCGCAAAGTTCATAGGTGTAAACCGTTGTTGACCATTGTACCGTTAGCTCCAAAAGTAGATGTACAATGTAACTCTACTTTTGTGAATACCTACACACCCAAAAATACCTTTACTCCCGCCTTCGTGGTTTCCAGATATATATAACTTGGGATTGTCCAAGTCAATGATGCTACTTCTAGGCAAGCGTGTTTTTTCCAAGACTGCCTCTCAATTAACATTAGGTAAGATTGCAACCAAACGCAAGCCAGTGTAGTAAAATAAAAGAAAGCGTTAATAAGCAGCTAAATACAACTAGCACCTTAATTAAATAAACGTAAAGTTTCAAAATCAGATAAACACGGAAATGTCAAAAGCAGTTGAACAATGACATATCTAATATTAACATATCACATATCGGTGTTCAGCTACTTTTGACGCGTTAGTGTTCAGCTATTTATCAATGCTTGGGTATAATATGGGTGTTTTTGAAACTTTAATCTGTTATCTACTTTTGAAGCTGACTGTACATAGACATTATATAGACATTCTTCCTCTATACTTACACGAACTATAAACCAATAGTTATAAGGTATAGTTTTAAATACAGACTTAGTGGGCAAACATTTTAATGCAATACCTCACAGTAGGGTTTAGTGTAAAGTTCGCAGCTCGTTTAGTTCGTTAATAGATGGTAACAGAATAAAAATATTGATTGTGTCGGTTGGGTAATAGAATATTGTGTTTAGTTTCGCTATTCAAATAACATGATATGCGTTCAGACCAAGGATGAGTAGCAAAATAGACACGTAATACAAAATATCAATTCGTTCATATTTCATTCATTCGTCCGTCTAGAGATATGTTTTCGCGAACAAATTGTTGTTGCTAGCACGAGTTAAAAAGATAAAATTGACTCCACATTCTATCATATTTACATAAGTTTGGCTACATATAGAGCTGCGTTGATATGTAAGTGTATATTGTGCTTTACCATTTCATTTAAACCAAAAACAAGAGCATTTACCACTGCTGTTATCATGTAGAAATAAGTAAGTTCGAACTTTGGACCTTTGGTGTCCGGAGTTCGTATCACTAGGCTATCACTCTAACATGTGGATGTACGCGTCACTTTATATGCGGTCTCTTTGATATAATATCATAAATTGGATTAGGACTCTATTTGGTTATTATATCTACGTATTTGGGCACAGTATTGCGTATTGATCAGGCTTGGTATTATTCAACTTAGAGAAATATATCCGCCTTTATCATGTGTCTAATTAGTAACATTACATCAATGCAATTTATCTGCAAGCTCTTGTTATAAATATTATTAAAATTTGCTTATATATAAGTATTTTATTTATATATTTTCTCACTATGTCTAATTGAGTGTAATTTATATCCACGATAAATGAATTGAACACAAAATTTTAAGCTAAACACAAAGCTAAAAAAAAATTATCTATGGCGAATGAAACTAACTCCAAAATTGAAAGCTAATCGCATTAATTCGGCACGCTCTGTGTTGTTTTTCAAAAATAAATACAATCAAATTTGTTATAAAAAAGTGATACCTACTTAAGTAGTATAGAAATGTTATAATTATAATTATTTATTAGTGTAGTAGTTGTTATTAATATTAGTGTCTAGTATTCTTATTTCTTCAAGTTTTATGTTTAGTTTATATGTTAAGTCAAATGACTGTTATGTAATTTTCGGTTCGATTTGTGGCTAGACATGTTAATAATAAATTAAAGGTCTGGGTGTTTTTATAACTACCGTTGTATCTGCCTTTGATACTTCAAAGTCTTTAAATGTATAGAATCTCAGTGCGTTAGACATATTTGATTGAAACACCCACGACGACAGACGGTCCAATATGCTCTAATTTATCAAAAAGCCCAAAACTTCGATTCAACTAAAGCTTAAACCGCTTGTCATATTATTTGACATAAAAATATTTAAACAGAAGTCGGCCCGTTATGTTTATTATTAAATAAAGAATTGTTTGATTTATTTTCGGAACTTCGGTCAGTTTCAGGAACCAAATCTCCGCAGTCGATCTTTTGTTTGTGATTTCTGTATTAAAAAGCACCTCGTTTCTTTTGTGGCTTATTCGTAATGTTATCTAGTCCATCATTTTCGTTTGTATTGTACAACAATACTCAAAACTCACGCCTTGGTTTGAGTGGCTGGCACCTAGGGTTGCCAACTGTACTTTAATAATTAGCTAGCTTGGAAAACGTCACATTGCCTTTTCTCGTGTATGTCGCGATTCTCAATAAAAAATATGAATGTATTTTTTTTATAATAACATGCTCTTATGGGCATAAAGTTTCGTCATAAAACTGTCCTAATGATAAAATTATATTCCTTTGTACGGATTAATATATCAGCGCACGCAATCAAGTAGCTTACTTGCTGGTTGGATGTTCTTTTGATTTGCTTTCTAAATATGAATATTTCAAGTTTAAAAAATAATTGTAACTGTAATCAAATGTAGGAGCTTTTGAATGGCGAAGAAATGATTAAAATGGGTCCAGTTGTTTCAGAGTTTACCGATAACAAACAACCTTTCAGTATGTTTATTTTTTCAATTGACTAAAAGCATTATTGTTTATTGTTAACAAATAAATTACAAAAGATTCAACTGATCTACTCTTCAAAAGATTAATGTTTTCACAAAATGAAAGAAGTAATTGATATACATTATTTATTTTTGAGTTTTTGCCTTTACATACTTTATTTACAGATATTTTACTTTCCCCAAAACCGTTGGTAGCCCTAGTGCGACTAGAAAGCTGATTGGGATTGCGCAACCGAATCGAACTAACCTTTCATATTCTTGCATTATTCTGAAGTATTGATATGAGATAATCGATACTAAAATGTTAACTCGTTAGGCTGAATGAGAGTTATGGAGCATTCGGTAATCGTTGGTGGCGGAGCGATTGAATGGAGATTTTAGATTGATTTAGTTTGATGTGCGACGTTTTTTGCATTTATAAACATTTGTATTTCGTTTCGTCCGTTATTAATAATGAATCTATCCTGTTCTTGCGTAATTTGACATTTTCTTGTATGCAAATATTGTCAATTTCGATCTTTGGTTGGCAACACATTGGATGGATTGATTATTAAAAATAAGCCTCTTTCGTAGGTGTTATAGAAACACAAAGAAGAGTATACAGGGGCTAAGACCCAGGACAGAAATCAAAATCTTCATTTAGATATCTGGTCGGGATCGAATACGGACCTCTCTGAGTTAATGCGGTATGATGATCGTTTTGTCGTCTAAGAGTCCATAGAGTTCGCTCTGGTTTGATAGTGTCACGCTAGCTTTGTCGTCATTTTCGTTTTATAAAAGGTATGTTTTCGCAGCTATGTTTTGCGAAGTGTCAGGTTAGTATATACTCCTAACTTTATGAGGACCTCTAAACTATTCTTAATAGACGCATCTACAGTAAATTTTAAATATAATAGTTCTGTATCCTATTTTGTGTTAGTTTGGTTTGTTTGGAGAGTATCACAAGTAAAAAGCAAAGGAATTTCATAGGATCTATCGTTTAATAACAAATTTCAGTCATATAAAATCCTTAATACATATTCTTATTTACAATTCCAAATGCAACCACAGCATTCACGTGCCATAAGGCATTGTACTAAGCTGTTAACAAAGACAATACAATTACAAATTGTAATCTACCACCGTGACCCACACAATGTAGGAATGCGGTTCAGTACCCTTAGTATGAGTTTTTACGTTTTGACAAAAATGACTCTTTTTGTATTTGTTTATGTATTTGCATATACATTTCCAATCAGCATACCCAGCGGGCTGGATCAGAACTGATTGGAAATGTATGGGAAATACGTAAGCAAATACCAAAACAGTCATTTTTGTAAAAAACAATACAATAACAAATTGTAATGCACCACCGTGACCCACACAATGATGGAATGCGGTTCAGTTTAGTTAATATTTTGATCGTTGAACAATTAATCACTTGAGTCGTTTTATTAATCGTGAGTAATCGCGACTGTGGAGCAAATGTGTTGATGTGATTAATGTCCGCGAATCGGATTTGATTATCTGAGAAAGCGGCAAGGATGTAAGGGCTTTCGTACGGTGGTGGATGAAGCGTTTAGCGGATATTGTTATCGTAATCAATATTTATTGCTACGTGCATTTAGACGCAGGTGTTTTAGTTTTTATGTTTAGTTTAGTGTTTACGTTGGAGTATAACGGTGTAGTCACAGTGTTTTTAAAGGTATGAAGTGCACTTGGTAGAACATCGGCAAATACCTTCATTTTATAAGCAAAATTTCATTTCAAAGTTATGGTAGTAAGTAGTAGCTATTATTTATTAAAATACTCAAATCATTTGCAGATGTCCAATAATAATAGCCTTATTCATTATTTCATAAGTTTAGGTTACTCTGTCATTGAGATTTTAGAAATTCATAACTAAAGTCATTTATTTTAATTTCCTAATAATGTAACTTTAAACATTTAACACTGCTTCCGCTTCCGCTGTCTCCTCATTACCGATCAGAGATACCGAAGACAATTACCAAAACGCCGCAATTAAGGTCCCGGTCGGCTGTCAAAACTCTCGATCAAGACAGATTTTATTAACTTCTGACCGGAACGTAATTCTTTTGAATGCAGCTTATTTGGGGCGCTGTTGATTTCTTAATGTAATACACCTTTTGAAGGGTCTTTTGTACTCAAAAAACTGTAGCAGAAAGTGACTTCGTCGGATTTTTGCGCGGTTATTTTTACAATAGAGGTCAGTTTTAAGCTGCTTTTATTAAACAGCTTTTTCATTAGGTATGTGCCTACGTAGATGTCATGTATGTTATATTATGATTGACAATTATGCCGATTTTGAATATTATTTTAATTCAATTGAATTAATTGAATTGTTTTTTTTTGGTATAAAAATATGTATATAGAAATTAAATTTACCGTTTTGAAATGAATAGGCTAAAGTGGCAATCATCTGATCATTGCTTGCTGAAGGACTCGTATCCATTAAGCGCTTAACAGTTATAAATTTAAAATAACACTAAAATACATGATAGTTTCCTGTAATATAACTTTTTACAATGATTGGATCCCTTGAAAGATATTAAGAAGAAAATTGCAATGCATTTACGAAGTTTACTTCATAATTGCTTCTCAATTTTACACAGTAGAATATGATTTAAGAATAAATTGATGTCTTCTAAGTACTTTCATAGTCATCATCGTAAAGCTATGAGGATGTGCGAAGGAAACGTCGGTAAAAAGGGAATAATTACAAAGTGTTGGTAGTAACGGTTTATTACAATAATGATAGAATGATGGTTGTGATTTTTTGGAATAATGAAACCAAATGAAACTTATTATCGGAATTTTATGTGTAAAAGTTTAAACTTTGTGATAATGTGTTTTAAAATGTGTATTGTTGGATAAATATATTTTATTTCATATTCATAATTATGTTAAACTTCCTTATGAGGATACTTACTCGCCTCAGATTGAAAAGCATGTAGGCTATTTATTGTCAAGCTGATCATCACGCTGATCACGTGAAGATAAGTAAATAATATAAGACTTAACATACAAGAATCTAAGAAATACCTCACTTTGTTTCGTTTAACCAAGTGATACTAACTTTATAACTACAAAGCGGGAACCCGAACTTCGCACCACTGGCTTATCACGTCTTTTAAAATTAGCACTTGTCATACGAGAATTGTAAACGACAAAACATGAATATTATATTAAAGGAATTAAAAGGTTTGTTGGTTTTAAAACTTTTACAGGAAGCTTATGAACCAGTTCTGATAATATCAGGGATATAAAAACCCGCCCCTATCTTTCAGTTCATTGGTTCCGACGCAACAATTCGAAGCGACTAATTGTGCCAAATCCGATTCAAGCAGTTTGCCGACGCAGAAACTCTTCCGCATCGGTTATTTACAAAAACCATCTATCTAATTGTAGTTATACCAAACAACTTACATCTTAATGTGCTACTGAACATTGTTGTTGAAGATTATGGTTTAGGGTTCTGTGATTCATGAATAACCTTTCAAGTAAAAAAATGTGTGCGATTCGTTCTTGTGGTAGTCTAAAAAATATATCTTGTAACGATGTTTGTAATTACGCTTACGGAAATATAAAAATAAATCTTTTCAACATTTTGTCTATTTGTATTGGTAGATCTTACAAATCAGTTCGGTTTTCAGGATAAGGCAATTTACGAAAAACAATACAGACAATTTTAAATATTAATGATTCTAGAAAAAAATAATTGATTAGATTAAATTTATAGGTTTACTAAACTAACAGGGATTACTACACCTGCGATAATGTGTGTTTTAGTACTCCTGTTCTATTTAAAGACGTTTACTCTTATCCATGGGCGGTAGAAACCAATTAATATCAGGTGAATCGTATGGTACTTTATTACTTTACCAACAAAGTAAGGTATATAAAATAATTACGGGACCCTTGTTAGGCGGTTTATTCGTAGGCGACCATTTAAAAAAATAAAACAAGGTAAAACAACATATGGATGTCCTCATATTTCTCGTGCCTCATTATAAATGGCGTCAGGTATTTTCTATTGTATATTTTTTTCGGAAATACAAATAAATTTATATTTCGATCGCTACCTGGTCTCGAGTGCGGATTTCGGGATTTCGGTTTTTAGAAAAAATTGATGCTCGCCGCAAACATTGTTTTTGTATGGTTACAAGCTTAAACTTTTGGGAATATTATTGATCAGGGGTGCACAACATTTAAGGAAGTGTTCATAAATGTGTTTTGTATATTTTATAAGATATTAAAATTTTGGTAAAAGCTGCGTTTTATAAGAATTAGTGTCATGCCATAAGTACTTAGTTCTAAAAATGCCACCATAACGATCTGACATGCAGAGGGTTCCGGGTTCAGTCCTCGGCCAGACAAATATTTAAATGATGAATTTGGATTTTTCTTTTGGGTCTTAATGTTGGTGTATTCGTCTTTGTGTGTTTCCATGTGTATTTACATTCCTACGAGTTTAAAAAGCACATTAGCGTTATTTGTTGAATTTAAAATAGAATGTCGTTGAAATCTTATAATAATTGATTATGGCACCAAAACGATTCGATAGTAATAATGTTCAATAAAATCACATTCCGATATAAAAAACAAAAATGTTTCCGACCTCTGGGGCGCTCGCGGCAGGGAACCACAAAAATAATAAAATTTTTAATGTTGCAGATCCTCGCTGTAATGTGCATACTAACAATGCCATATATCTTCGCATTCGTATACATTGCTCGGTACGTACCGTTCTTTTCATATTTTCAAATACATTGTTTAAAGAAGCGAGCAATGTATGATGTATTGTTAAAGAGCGGCAGATATAAATCTTGTAAAGGGCGGGCAAGGGAGAGCAGACGTCATATGGCGATCGTTACGAATTTCTCTTTGTTCTTTGGATCGTTGAAAAATTAAGTTGGTTTTGCATCATTTGTTTTTTAACCAACTCGATGTGTTTTTAGTTAATGATCGGAAGATAGCGATCTTAAGGCCGTGTACTCTCTGCAGGGTTACAAATATGTCAATAAATTGTATTAATTAATGATAAATACTTTTCGTACTAATGGATGGGTAAAGCTGTAATCGTATTTTAAACAGTGCAATGTTTCAACAAGATAGGCATAGCCTTTGGTTGCAATCCTTTTTGTCCCACTGCTGGGCACGGATCTCTTCTCACAACTGATTAATCCCTGGACCACATCCCATCAGCCTGCTCTAGTGTGTTTGGCGAAGAATATAATCTTTATACAATCATTGATCATCTAGGAAAAATGTATACTTTAGATATATATATTTTTATAATATAGGAGTAGCAGACAAGCATGCCACTGTCACTGCCACTGCCATGTCCACTTGATGGTAAGTGGCTACTGCCGCCCATGGACATCTGTTACCACAGATAGGATTACATATTCCTACCTGAGGTCGGCCACAGAGGCGCCGCTACCCCTGAGGACTAAGCTGAAACACCTTGAAAAAATATGTCTCCCTTACCACACCCTTCAAAACGGAACACAGCAGTGCATAACACTGCTGTTATAAGGCAGAAATAGGTGTGGCGGTGGTGCCGCCGGAGTCGAACCACAAAGGGTTCTACCACCTTCATACTTCACTTTAGATAATGTTTAATTGTGCAAAATTAAACATTATCTAAAGTGTTATATAATTATTGTTACCACCTGTAAAAACATAAGTTGCTTATATATACTTAATGCGTGGAAATATAGAGACTATGAGTTCTCAATTCTTTCTTAAGATAATATTTCTTAAGAAAGTCATCTTATGAAGAAATTGTAGAGCTTAAAGATGATAATGTTTTACCATATGTTCGTAAGCCCTCAGGGCAAGCAAGTGCTACCGTATAAGAGATTAGCTTCATATAGTACCTTACGCGTATATTTAGACAAGTGTCCATAAGTGACAAAAAATATTCTTACTTACAATTCTTAGGTGACCCCGGAAGCATACACCAAGTAAATAAATCTCATTTTATTTCATTTCATGGAATGTATAAGTCAACAGTAAGCATATTTTATAATATAAGACTTTTTACTTGCAGGAAAATGTAGTAAGCACTTTAAAAAATAATTTTCAAGTAATTTGATCGGAGTCTTTGAATTAAATCAAATTCAAAAGTGAATTATGATCGTAATCGCTAAATGTATTCGGGGACAAAAAATCAATATTTCATAATAAGTTGTAAGCAAAAAGCGTATTACCCGAATAGTAAATCAGTATTGCTCGGCGTCAAATCTAAAAGTTTTTTTGATTAAAATCTATTCTATGAATGTATGCTTCTTGATGGTTTTTGATTAAAATTCATCCGATGAATGAACGCCAGATTACCTTAGCTACATTACGCAAGATATTGTAGAAATTTGATTACTACGTGATTCTTTGAATTATTTTTTGTCGTCCTTGTTGAAAATATTAAATTTGTATTTTGGTGATGTTAGGTAAAAATCACTCTCTTGCTTCAATAAATATATTCGTACAAAACAACCTTTTACGGAGGCACGAAAATAACGAATGAATTCGCCGCGTTGGAACGAGAAAATATTTTACGAATAATTGCAGTGGTAGGTAGAAGTTAATGGAATAATTATAATTATAAGGTTCTAAAGGAGCCGGCGGCCACCCGCTGTCCGCTGACTTTCGACGATTGTTGGGTCCGAAAAAGCAATTAAAAGCAACCACGTGACCGCGGAGGGAAGCTTCCAATAAATACGCTTTTGATGAGATCCCCTTTGTAACGTCTTAATTGACAGTGATTCGTAAGACGCCGTTTTCTTGACGTATTTGCCGCGCGAGTTCATATGTTAAAAATATTGATGCTTTTGTTCTCATTATATCGAAGTGGATATCTTCACGATTTTACTGCAAAGGCACTTCCGTCAGACCTATTTCTGCCTATTAACAGGGATTTAAGGCGTTATTGTGTATAGCTTTGAATGTGGTAAGGCAGTCACGCGAAGCATTCCATGGGCGGCAGTGACCGCATATCGCCATGTAAATGTAGGACGTTAATTTACTACCTACCTAAGTTTATTTCATTTTCAGAGAGTGGGAACTGGCTTTTTATCAATTTTTGATTTGGTAGTCTGCAGACGATGATCGTCCCTTTACATCAGGTGTCTGCTTTCTGCCTTGCTACTGCATTTACGATCACTCTATTTAAAAATGTATAACAAATTAATTCCTTTCTATTTGAAGTTGCATACAGGCGTATATTTATGTTAAGGCATAGTCACTTTGGACTCGTCTATTTACAGAGTATGGCGTAAAGCAATTTTTTCCCGCCGATGTCAACGTCAATAACTCTGAAAAAGTAAAGAAGCGTGTAATAACTAAATAACCGAAATAGACTACTTGCTAGAATTCCCAGAAACAATGTTCCCTCCCTTAACGCATGAATATATCTGTTCAAATTGGACGATCGGCTGCTTTGGAAATCTCCGGGCTATAGGCTAGGAGACAGAGATTAAATTGAATCAATACTATGTTGTTTTATACTGTCAAATCAAGATTTGTGCCTTTTGTTAATCTAGGTATCTAGCTATGGATTAATCTTTCGTTTTCATATTTTATTAATTTGTAATGATTTACAGCAAATTCACACTTGACGAATATGTCATTTCATATTTTCTGTTTGACTATTATAATATAACTGATATATTTTTTAATTTTCACTTCCATTTTAATTAAAACTTTGCGATATTACTATAATAATAAATATTATAATTCCATTAAGCTTTCGTGTTTAGTTTTTTTTTTGTTTTAATATATTTTCGGGCACCTAGCCTATATTATATTGCGAGTGAAATTGAGCTGTCAGCCATGTGTGTATTAACAAATGACTCGCTATGAATATTAATAATACGTCAGTACGTATTATATTCGTTTGCTTAGCTTTAGTACTGCGGCGATGCTTACAAGTTTATTACTTAAAGTAAATACTCTTATTTGTACGTGATACCATTACCAAGTTGTAGAAAGCTAAATAGTCCAGAGGGCTTTAGTTTACAATCAGATGAGATCGCGGTTAATAGGAGATTTATCGGAAATTCAATAGCAGTTGATGTTTTACACGGTATACGAACTTCTTTTAAATACTAAAACATAACTGCTAACTCTGTCTGCTTAGATATAAATATGACTTTTCGTGAAAGATTGTATTACTTATATACATGGCATTGCCTTTATTTATACTCACGTGTTTTTAGTATTTCTTGATTGTAAATGATTTGGTGAATATATTGTATTATTAAAACGTGATTCGAAATAAAACTTTATGAAAATTTCACATTTATAGCGCCAAATAACTTCACACAATATGTTTTTCATACAGGTATTACTTTCGATATACAGAGTTTGTGTTTTAGCCTGGTGTTTTATAATACATTTTATCTAAAATACTCTGCAATGGATCGTATAGGCAAAATACTTTATAATAATTATATAAATATATTTTACTGACATCTTCATTCGATACAAGTAAGCCTGCGACCCCATTAACCTGTGGAATATCTTATAAATTCCTCTTTAATAAGTCATTAGTTATTATTGTAATTCAACCATCGTGTCATGCTTAGAGCTGACTTATTACAACATTTTAAACTCATGATGTCAAACAGAATAACATATTTACTTAATAGTCCTTAAAGTTTTAATATTCTATACATACCTACTGAATTTATAAGTCGTTTTGGAACTGAAAAGGTAAACTGAATAAATAAATCTGATTTCTAAATTGTAGTTTCAATGATATTAGAACTTGAAAGGACTCGTAAGCTGCTATAAGTAGGATTTACAAATATATAAGTATATTTAGAGTATTTGAGATAGAAAATGGGCCGATGAAGTGGATTACTTTTCGCATTAAGTGGTCATTTTAGTCACTACATCTTTCTATTAGTGAATAAATAATTACAATCTACTGGATATTAAGATTGATCCAAAATTATTTGTGGCCCCTGAGGACTAAGTTAGACCAGCAGGTACCTAAGCTTGCATTGTTCTAAATTATAACAGATGTATTTAAGGTGGTAGAACCCTTTGTGGTTCGACTCCGGCGGAATTACCACCACGCCTAATAACAGCAGTGTTAGGCGCTGCTATGTTCCGTTTTGAAGGGTGTGGTAAGGGAGACATATTTTTCCGAGGCGTTCCAGCTTAGTCCTCAGGGGTAGCGGCGTATCTGAGCCCGACCTCAGGTAAGAATATCTAATCCTATCTGGGATTCATTACAGATGTCCATGGGCGGCAGAAGACACTTACTATCAGCTGGACTGCATGCTCGTCTGCTTCTCCTATAGTATAAAAAAAACTTATCCGAGGCATTCCAATTTATTCGTCAGGGATTTCGTCCAACACATCTGTAGCTGATATCAGGTAGGAATCTTATCTTATCCGGGGTTAATTACTGTTGTCTATGGGTGACAGTAGCGTGCATCAGTCGTTTGGTACCTCTGTACAATAAAAACGAACTTGAACTTTCGCTATCAGTTTTAACGTTTACAGTTATAAAGAAATACTCGTATGTATTTTGGGAATTTTATCTCAACCTTTCGCTATAATTATGAAATTGTCAATTAACGAAAAAATATTTATGAACGTTATGTCATAATTTGACTGTTAGTAACATATATCGCAATTTTTAATTCCAACGTTATTTAAATTAATTTGTAGAACGTCCTCAAGGCATGTTGATTTCATATAAACATTTTAAGCCATAAATAATACTAAACATGTTATTTTAAGGCGTAATCACGGACAAAGCAACCCTGTTATTTATGTATAGATGATTAAGAAAATGGATTCGAATCGAAGCCTAGCGCAGTGGAATGATTAATAGCTTGATTTGTTGCCGAGTAACTTATCTTGTGAGAAAAAATAAACACACGTTTCCTTGTTGAAATTGCATTATTTATTAACGAAAATACCTTGTGAATGAAGGGTCGAGTCGGCTTATACTTTTTGGGATGGTAGTTTTTCCGGAAGAGTATATTTATCTAAGTTAGTAGATATATTATCGGGTATACAATCCATCTAATGTTTAATGGTTACTGGCCATGGTAAACTGCAACCAAGTACAAATAGAATAGGAGTCCTGCCCAAAGATGATAGATTGATGCGGTGGAATCCTACACAGTTATTATTCGAATGAACATGTTTTAAGACACCTAACCTTTGGTAAGTTTTGATAATTTCTTTATTCCAGGAATCATTAGTATAATGGGTCATGATTTTTTAATTCAATCAAATCTGTATCAATTGTATTATAGGAAATCAACCGTTTATTTAAACTTCATAAAAAAAAGTTTATCAAACAAGCAAATTTGCATTAAAATCTATCGAGACAGTCATTGGAATCCGTGATACAATTGAAACGATTCTTGAGTTAAAGATAAGTATCACAAAGGATTTTTATTCCACAGAACAACTCCAGTAAAAGAATCTATACTTTCATTTTGTGAAAAGAACTGCTAAGTAAATTCATTAAGATGATAGTGAAGCAAACTTCTGTATTAATGGCTCCAAGTCGGGACGTTTAAAGCAAGATTAATAAATAAATAAAATGCAAAGAGCTTTGAAGAAAGAATAAGATTTTCAAATGAAATACTACTTGTTGAAGTTGTTTCGTTTTTTATAACAGTCGATCATAAAGATATTTTTTTATATTTTTATAACTAAACGATGAGACAGATGGGTTGCCTGATGGAAATCATCGCCGGCTTTGGAGGAGAGCTCTTTTTACACATTTTTTGAAGAGCCCCATGTCATAGTGCTCCGGAAATACCTCAGGAGGAAGTTCATTCCACATCTTGCACGTCCATGGCAAGAATGTCCATGAAAACCGAACCGTGGAGGTCGGAGGACCGCCACGAGTCCAGTTGGTGTGGATGGAACCTCATCCTTCGGCGAGTGGTGCAATGGAGAAATGGTGACGTAGGCACCAGCTCAAATAGTTCCTCGGAACACTCACTATTGTAAAATAGTAGCTATAATATTTAAAGTATTTCTTTGAAATTTTGCGCCATTCTTTAAATTTAGATAAGTCATGATTATTTGAAATATGTTTCAATTTAGTGGCGATGTAAATGTTGCTAGAAATTTTCAATCGTTAAATATTAACGTTAAATTCTTAGGGATTTCCAATAAAATCAGATAATTTATCGATAAAATACACAGTGACAACATTCCTGTTAAAATTACTTTTTTTTGCTTTCGCAACATTCCATCTGAACTTATGCCAAATGTAATTACTCTCGTGTGTTTTGAAGAAGTCTCTGCAATTCACTTTTTATCTCCGTCACATTTCGGTATACATTCCTCGTGCACGGTGGCTAAGCCTCCGCCCAAGGCAATCTGAGAGCGAAGTAAAATTCGAAATAAGGTCACGTGCTTGGAACATGTAAATCTACTTACGCCCGTGCCTTGACTACCAACCGTATTTACTAAAAGTTACACCACACTATCCTTAACGTTGCCTACTTAGCACAAGTCTGTACCCTTACCAGGAGTTTTTACAAATATGACTGTTTTGGTATTTGTTTACGTATTTTCCCATACAATTTCCAATCCAGTAACGTAATCAAATGTCTAAATTGACAAAAGGGCGGTTTATGTTTTCTCTCTCTTTTTTGCGAACATCTGAGGCAGACAAAAAGACTTGAGCACTTACTTATTGTTACGTTTACACAGTATACTGAAGCAAACGGAACAGAATAATGGATTGAGTTTAACGTAACGTAAAATTGTGAGATGTTTTGAAAACTCATGGTAGGGGTACTGCTAAGAATTCCTTCTTTATATTTCGAACTGTTTTCTACAGATAAAAACGGCTAAAAGTTCCAAGTGTCGGTTGAAATTGTCGCGCTGAGCTCGGCGAAACTGGAGTTCCCTAATTAGTTTTTCACGCGTGAAAGTTTGACTCCTGTTTTGATTAAATTCATAACAACTTGCAGTACGACAAATAAAAAGTTTGCATGGATTATAAAAGAACACAAATTAAATCTTTCAGTCTTCAGATTTATGTTAATAAAGAAATCTAGGTGTTAACTGACGTTTCTCAGACAGTCAGTATTTATAATACTTGAATGGATGCAGTACAGAAATTTAAATCATTTTAAACACTAAACATGTGAGGTAATAAAAAGTTTAAATTTTTGACGACAATAACAAATATCTTTTTCATATTATACTCGTACTGTCTGACAAATAAGATATTATTTGAACGTATAGACGGTATAAAATAAATTCAAAATGCGAATCACCAAAATATTAATTCATGTTTATATAGGTAGAATAAAATAATATGGCAAATCTGAAGTCGATGCCCTCAATATTAATTTAATTAAATAAAAACGTACATTACTTCATACACATTGCATCATGATATGGTATCCTTAGATTGAGTATTTTATTAGGTTCCCAGCTTACTCTGCAAGTATTCCATTTTCTAGCTCAAGATTAGTCTGGTCGATAAGCCTGGAGCGTGTGGCGATGGGATCGATTGAAAGGGCTCAGTCGGACTCGATAAGATAATTTAATTGACTCAATGTAAAACAGATTAAGCTCTATTTATCTAGGAATGATTGATTTTTATTACTTTCTCGTGTTGATATTGAACTGGCGCGTTTGCGGTGATACTTTATGTGGAGACTTTGGTTCTGTAATTTTATTCATAGTTGCTTGAGAAATAGTCGAAGCCCTAAGGCGTACTATGAACTATAGAATATATCAATAATCTCATTCCACCATGCAGCGCGCTGGTTTCTTATCATGATAAGAGTTTAGTCATCATTCAAAAGTGCAAATTGCTAGACTTGAAAACGTCATTGAGAAGTTTAAGATGTGTAAGTTTCTTCGCGGCATCTTTTTTTCATCATTAAGGGCTCGAACACAAAACTGCGATGCGACGCGATGCGAATTCGCAACGCAGAAAATTGCGATGCGAATTGCTGCGATGCGATATCGTGCGGCGTAGCGTCTCTCAGGGTGACCAACAACAACAACCACTGTGCGATGCGAATCAATTCGCAAGTTCTTGCGATGCGTCGAGGGAGCTCGCAGATTTTTGCGATGCGACGTCGCATCGCAGTTTTGTGTACGAACCCTACAGCTTTTTTCATACGCTTAATATGTTGATCAAGTTAAATGGGCCATTTTTCTGGCATGACAAATCTGCATTAGTCAGTGAGGCGTAGTTTACAAGTTATATAATATTACTAGTTCTACAATTATTACGTGAATAGCGTATGATAATGGTTTAATTTAATAGGTTGGATTATAACAATATTTTATGTAAAACTAATAGCGAAGATACGTGCCAAGATTATTAGCAAGCGTACACCGCAATGAAATAAAATTTTATTATTTCACAATCTGTGCAAATTGTGTAATGGTAACGTGTTTCGCTTTACCTTCTACTCGTGTTGATTGCTGGTTTTTCGAAGCATCCCTAATTTTATTGTAAGTACATACGTATAAGACGTACGTTTATACTGTACAAGTATGTTTATATATGAGTAACACGCTATACCGTCATTGTTAGTAAGTAATTTAGAAGTAATAAAAGAATTAGTAAAAGTCACGGTATAAAATATGGTTCAGAACTAGAATTTTTGATTACGCACGTGACTTTAAAATAGCATTTCGAATTGAAACTCAGACTCTCTATTTTAAACTTCAGTTTCAATAATTTGTTACTGTTAAATACATCACTTGCTTTTTTAGCATCTTCGAATATTTTTTTGTAATTGTATGTATGGGACACGTAAGATTTTTTAGGGTCTCATTAAAAGTTATTAGAATTATGAGGTAGTTTGTACATGTGCTTAACATTATATTATCTTTTCGCCCTGTATTACGTTGTACGGGTAGTACATACAATCCTACATACCACTGCGTAAAGTAGTAAAATAATCCCTTAAAATTATCTATTCCTGTCCTACTTTGTAACTTAAATACACAAAAAGTAGTATTAAGTAGCCACTAATCTGTCTTTCTTTGCTTAGGAATGTCAGCGATAAAGCAGTGACAGTGTCGCCGGCGTGCAAACACATCCCTGTAAACAATTTGACTGGACAGGGGGTTTATTTTGTATCCGCCAAGTTTCGGCGCCGTCAGAAAGTATTGACATAACAATCCGACGATAGAATGATTTGTGTTTGGAATGTGATTGTACTGAGCCAATTTAATGTTTGCTTTATATCAAAGTGAAGCGCTGCGCTATATTCTGGTTGGGGTATAAAATAAACTTAGGTGTTCAATCGCAAGCCAGAAGAAGCAAATAGGGTTATCAAATTTAATATGACTTTCTTTTTGAATTTGACGGCAGATGGTAAATGTGGTCATTAGCGATCATTTATATTCTCAACCTCATTATCACTTGTATGTTCCACAACTGGACACGTGTCTCCTCTCAGAATAAGAGGGGTTTAGGCTACTACGTCATACTTGGAATATGGCGTATTCCCCATTCAGCAGAGACAAGACCCGTGCCCAGTACCCTTACCATGAGTTTTCAAAACATCCCCCAAATTTTACGTTACGTTTACCCAATCCATTATTCTGTTCCGTTTGCTTCAGTAGACTGAGTAGGTAAACGTAACGATAAGTAAGTGCTCAAGTCTTCTTGTCTGCCTCACATGGTCGCAAAAAAGAGAGACAAATCATAAAGCGCCATTTTGTCAATTTAGACATTTAATGTTACGTTACTGACACTATAATTCTGATACAATCCGCTAGGGGCGCTGATTGAAATTTGTATGGGCAAATACGTAAACAAATACCAAAACAGTCATATTTGACAAAACGTAAAACTCATGGTAAGGGTACAGCTGTGAGACAATAATGGGTTACTCTTAGTAATGCATTAAGATATACAAGCCATTCATTTCAAGTACACAGAAAACTTTAAGCTTCGATTACATAACTCAATGCAGAATTGGAGCTATTATCAAAGTAAGAAAATAAAGTAACAAATTGGTAATGTCCCATCTTTCACTGATAACTCTAAAATATAGCAGCTGAGTTCATTGCTATCTGAAATATATCGTTAAGATAAATCTGTTTTCTACTTCATCTGGGTCCCATAATTTCTATTTAATCTTCAGAAGTTTCCCCTGTTGACTTATTTTATTTTATCGCTTAATAACTAAATTAACTTAGATTTTTACAGATGGTATCTATTAGATTTAATGATATAATCTGAACAATTTCGGTATAATATATCCCGTTATGAAGTAATCCTGTAAATCGTGTTACCTTATAAAGAATATTCGGATCCAAAGTATTCTTAAAGTATAAAAATTATTGACTACGTACGATCGGCCGAAATAAAACATGTTTAAGTGAGATGAAAATAACTATTTAAACATTTTTATCCTACCAATCAAAATTCCCTTGTCATACGAAAACTACTTTAAAATACGCTTAACATACTTGACATAGGAAAGTGTTAACGTTGTAAGAATGAGCTTTTCATAAATCCTTTTAAGGTAGCGGCAAAACTAATACTATTATTTCGTAATAAAGCCTCCTTTGAATCTGTCACTTTACTAGTATGTACTACAAACTTCTATATCTTAGGACAAATTTGAAACAATCCTTCCTACGTTCTACTGCTGGTCACGAGTCCCTCTCCCAATCAACGCTATTCCAATGCGGATAAGTAGAGGACAACAAAAGAATATGTGCAAATATTACTTGATTATTAATGATTCCGACTACCCAACTAGTTTGAATACAAACTCGAGTATTGACTCATTCGAACAAAGCATACTCAAATTACTATGTCTTTATGAGTTATGGATGCTTTGTAGATAATCAAATTCTATTATGTACTATGGAGTGTGGAGTCTAAAGTAAGAGTGAACAAAGCTGCATTATAGTCTGATGGGTGTGGTTACTGCTGGAAAACGCATCTATGAGTGATGTTTGGTCTTATCTTTTTAGGGTTTTGGTGTGTATTTCTTGGGTTGGGTAAACTTCATCGTCATTATCACTCCTATTTTTATCTGCTAAGTACGAGACTTTTACATAATGCTAAGAATAAAGACCACAATGTACCAATAAACCACGTAGATCATTGGATTTGTACATAGTTTTGAAGTCGATGCTCATATTGGACAGAGTTTCCGTTGCAATCTAGCGAACTATTTACTGTGTTAGCGAACTAATTATGTTTAGAAATTAGTGGTATACAACCCAATATGTTATTTAAATTAATATTGAACTCGGTTTGTATTATATTTGTTGTTATGTTAAGATTATATTTTCCTTAATCATTCAACGGTTAGTAATTGATGAATACATTTTCAGGCATTCCATATGGCACACATAAAAACGTAACAAAATAAAGCGTAAAGGATATATGTATTTGTATTTCCAAATTAAAAATACCGTTTTTATACGTGTCAAATTCACCGCTCTGTGTCGTCTTCGGATACGGAAACATGTCCAAATTCAATTAATTCTGACATCTGCTAAGCAGGAATTCAATGGATTTGTCCGTTAAAAAAGGCGAGCCCAATAAGAGATCCGTATACGATCGCAAACATTTGACATTGGATCGACTGTGTCGATTTTGACAGTGAATCAATTTGAAAGGCACCAGGTGATCGGCGGGAGCATTGCTTGTTAAATCGATTATTTTTAATCGCGCTCCTCGCTACACATTCTATAAAGTCGAGAATCGATTGGAATTGAACGAAAGCGAAATTTCAAGCTGCAAAACGCATTTGTCGAAACAAACGTAACAAATATCGATCGTCGAGGAGATAGCCGTAGCATGTTGTTGTATCGATACAGACATGGCGCTTTGATTACTCGATTCAATCGAACTCATAAGCCCTCGGTTCTCGGATGCCGCAAACCGTGTTTCGAACTGAGGTAATGTCCGATACCTATCTTTGTTGATGTCGAATCAACCGATCATTCGAGTGTAATGCATTACGTATTCATGTTGAGCAATTGATATAACTTGTCTGTGAAGTGCCGGTGCTAGTTCTGCGGTGTTGCCTATAGATTCACATAACAACGCATGCAACATTAAGCTTGATTGCTGAACGTTTTTCTGCATACGATTCAAAAGGTTGGATAAACAAAGAATATACTTCTTTAAGTAATAAAAGTTTGAAAGTTGTTTGTAATCTGATATTATTAATTACATAGCTATTCTATATGTAATATAAATTAATGAGCTCCGAAGATTAAGATCTAATATAACTTGAAAAAAATCGTCATAAGATGAGATGTGACAGGACGAATATTGAACAAGCTATAATTCTGCAGATGCTTAGTCCTTAAGAACTCACAAAGGACGGACTTCAATAAAGAGTGTTTTCTTCCGGTCAACCTTTGAAATGTCCATTCATTGTTCAAAGAGATAATATCTCCGTGTAATTGATCTTTTTGAGCATAATCATGTGAATACTTTCCTCACATATTTGAGTAACGTGCGTGTTGTGTGGTAATAAAGCGTGGTTCGGATGTCGAACAAAGATGTTCTCTTGTCTAGATTAGCTTGTGGGCGGACCAATTAACGATTATCAAACAAAATACCAATCAGTATGACGTTATTATTGAGAGATGACTAACGTCTATTATTAATAATCGATCTATCCAAATCTCGCAATTAGACAATAACATGCAAAAATTGACAAATATCAAATCAAATCAAATCAAATTTTAATTTGCTAGAACATAGTATTTTATTGTCGATCTTTGGTACACGCAACATTGGATAGATTGATTATTAAAAATGGACCCAATGGCACAAAGATCATCATACTAATCCGATGTCTGAGCGATTTCAGGTTCGATTCTCAGTCAGGCATAGGTATGATTTTAATATCTTCTGGGTTTACCATTTATCAGGTTTAGGTAATTCAAACGAAACCATTGATTTAAAGCACTACTTAATGACCATTAAATTAATGTATTGATACGCCAATTTTAATTAAATATTGGTTTTAAGACTAATGGATTTTTTATTATAATTTTAACAGCTAATTTTATAATACTACATCTATGAATTCCTCCATTAGCGTTTTATAGTTTTTGTTATTACTTTTTATGAGCAGGTGTAGTGCTTAGCATCAGATGGACGGTATGATCGATGAAGCAATAGCTTTCTACTACATAAATAACTCTTGAAAAGTTTAATACGTGTGTGAAGTGTTGTATTGTCCCATTGCTGGGCATGAGTGTCATCTCAGTGTGAGAGGGTATGTTCTTAGGCTATATTCCACCCCGCTGCGCAAAAAAGTATTGATAGGTGGTAGGTTGTGGTGGTAGGTAGGACGCTTGATACACCTTTGTTTTTTTTAAATAACGCTCAGGCATGTAGTTTCCTCCACTGATAGAGGAAGTGACAAGTAATTTGTAATACGCACATAATCTTTAAAAATCAGAGGTAAGTCTGAGATTCGAATTCCGTATTTCTCGATTGAAAGGTCGAGTTTCTAACAAGTCGAGAGTGTGTGGAATACGTTGGGACAAATCATTAGCGACCGATTCTGTCTACACTCCCAATTCCTATTGTGCAAGGACCTTTAACGGTCTTATTATAACGCATTCATGTCACACAATGCGTTGCATCCACAAATGTATACTTAAAGTAATATTGCATAATCTGATCACGCGTTGCCCAAATTCGATTCTGAAAGAGTTTAATAGATCGAACAATGTGACCTGACTGACACCTACAAAAATTTCACTTTTAAATTCTGACGAAACTCTTTTTCATACACCATCCAATACTGCTTTGCTTACAGTTGGAATAACGCGTTAAACATAAAACCAGCAATGTATTACGAAAATTGAAGTTTAGCGTTTGAAAGCGTATCGTTAAAAATTTTGGTAATAGGTCCCATGGCTGATTGTTTGGACATTTTGACAGCTGACCACGCTCGTTACCACTGTCGTCGTGAAAGGCATCAGTTATCTAAATGTAAGGCTAATTGAATACAAAAGCATCGATAACCACGGAATGCACTTTACATGTTCGGTTGTGTAACGAGCCGATAATTGAGCAACACAGATCGCTCTTATTTGAAGTGCGTTGTGAGTATGCCATTTTTTTATTTTTGCATCTGCAAGTGTTCTTAATAGGTTTAATGGTTGCAGAATGTTTTAGTCCGTCAGATTTTTCAATCTATTGCTGGACGTACGATATTCTTCATGATAGGCGTGACCAGGTTGTTTCATTGCTATTCTGCTTATGGTCACATGTTGGTGTCCACAATAGAATAACTCCCATGTGTTGTTGCTCCCGTCCCCTGATAATTATTTGATTATATCATTTTTTCATATCTGAGATTGGTGGATGGCATGCTGCTTTGATACTTCATCATAAACAATATTATTTTCATAGGTGATCTAACAGTTTTTTTTCACGTTCTTTGGTACCTACTGCTACTATTAAGTGTATCGTGTTATGTGCTAGTCCTGAATAGCACCATCATATTCCCGTAGATATCTTAGAAACAATGCATTGAAAATAGATGAGGAAAGTCTTATTTAGAGGTAACTTATATATTTACTAGTACTTATAGATCAACACATTACCGCTAGATCATATAGCTGATTTCCAGAAACAAGTGAATACAAAATAAATTAGTTACAACATTCGCGTTTTAATTGACGTGGTTGAAAAGAACCTTATTGATAGCGACTCGCATTGTACTCGTTTAGGGAAATTGCCCACGCCGTGTCGCGGACACCTACACAACTATCAGTTTGCTTAAAACAATATCATCTGTAATGTTCTAATTGTGTGAAATATGTTTGTACGTTGAACATTTTTGAACATAAATAGAAAATGAAGCTGCTAAGTTGTATACTCACACAAAAAATATACGTATATTTTATTAGATCTATTTGACTGATGTAATACTTAAATAAATGTGCCTCGTATTTGAAGTCTACGGAGGTCTATATTGGTGGAATTGATTAGTTAAGTACTTTCATTTCTCGAATTTCAACTAAGTTAGAATATTTAACTTATTCATAAAAAATATGTCTGCAATTTTATCAATATTGTACTATACAGTTACAGCAAAACAAGTATTGCATGTGTAAGTAATTCGTTTATCTACACATTTTTTTTATTTGATTTATTGTATTAGAAGTCGAAGTATTTTGTATATAAGTATTTATAGAGTCTAAACACAGACAACACCAGGAGCGGGGACTAGTGCATTATACAAAGTGTTTGTGGAGCGAGTAGGTTGATAGTTAATTAAAGGTGGCTGTCGGTTCCCAGGTAGTCGATGTTTGAAGAGGTGATTCGTTGAAGCAAACCAAATGATTGGTATTAGCTGCCCACTGGATTAAATTTAATATGTGTTTTTGAATAAGGTTTAAGGATTGGTTTGGGTAAGTAAAAATTAAAGGAAGTTCATTATGTTAGGATAGGTAACTAATTGTTTTTATATAAATTTAGTTATAAAAGCAGTGATAGTCCTGTAATATGAATATGTCTCAATTTGTTTTAATTTTTTTTTTTAATTTTTGAGCACGAACCACAGAAAAAAATGGTGTACAATTTATACATTACGAGCACATAATATTCAATTTGTTTCAAAGACTAGCGTCTAGTTTTTGAGTTAAATATTAATTTTGTGCTGCAATCCCGCCACGCCTTCTCAGTTCTGAATAAACAACCTCACGAAATGTCAAACAAACCACGACGACTCGTGTATTTCGGTGCCTTTTCAAATCCGCAACAAGTCACCAAACGGCCTTATCCTGCAATCTTAGCGCGGACGCTAGCAGTCTCCTGGCTTCACCACCTCATCATTCATCCTCATACATCCTGTCTTGACAAAGCTCGACCCTCGGGCGATGCTCTGCCTCCTGGTTAATGACGTCATTAAAAATGAACCGACGCCCATACAAGCGCTTTTTGTGACGAGGTACCGTTTAGCGCAGCGGTGTTGTTCTAAAGATACCGAGATTGCGCTTTTGTTCTGATCCTTGAAAGGTTTTAGTTCTACTAACATGTGCTCGTTTTATAGGGTACAATGTTAACAACCTGTCACAGTATAACGGTTTTTGAACGTCGAATTATTTTCTAAACTGTTTGCAATTTGAGATTTAAATATTTAATTCAGCCATTTCTGCGTTAAAAGAAGCTAAAAGCACAAAGAATCAGCAAAATTCATAACTTTCATATAAGCCATAACTTTTATTTGAAGTTGATCGTAACCCTAATTACTTAGTTGAAACGCCTCTTGGACCTCTTATGTCAATTTTGAAATGACCAAACTTATTTAATTTTTCCAGCTGCGTCAGATCATAGTGAAATAATAATGAATCTGGAATTAGGCACTATAGCAAACTTATTTATTTTGCATTATCCTCATCATTCTTCGGTGTACTCCCGCAACAATGTCGTCCATACCCCGCATTCTTCCTATATGAACACCTAAACTGTCTATAATGAGCCGCCCATACATTCCAATGCTTTTAGCTCACTTAACACACGGTCATTGGATGTATCGATACCGACACTTGGCTGCTATTCACGCGTGCTTGATAAGATACCGTCCCTAATGAGACAATAGCTTTTTTGGGTTCGGTGCGCAACAATCTTATCACTTCCTCTATGATTCGTTAGCTCTCAACGGTCTCAGTGAATCAGTACCTGATAATGGTAGATAAGGTTTGTATTGGGTGTGACTAATTTTATGGCTAAATTGTGTTTATTTGTTGGCGTTATCGAAATTGATTCTAGTTTTATCTTCAACATTAACGACTTCATCATTGTCATCGGTCTATAGAGCCTTTTTGGGTGTGATTTAATTATTTTGTTTATTATCATTTACATGTGTGTGATAGGTGTGAGGAATATACATTAACATTTTTAAGTTGAAGAAGTAGCAACCAGATATATATTATTCAAATTTAATGAAGTTCTATAACTTCCTATATATAAATAATCTTTCCTATTATAATGTAATCTTTTTTACACAACTTGATCACTGGGTAATAATGACAATCAATCGACTAGAAGAGACAATATTTATAAATAAGTAAATAGACATCAATTGACGAAAAAGAGGAATAAATAAGAACTAAAGATTTTTAGAAATCAGTAACATATTTACCAATACCATTCTCCACTTCAATCATGGTGCTGGCGAAAAGTACCAATGAAAAATTACCCAAAACAGCAACATGAGTCATTTAAGGGCCGTAATTTGGGAGTAAAATGCTAAACGTAATAATACTTTTGCAACATTGTATGAAAACTGATTATTACGAAGGTCATTACGAGATTTTTTTTGTAAATACCTTCTTTCTTAGTAACAAATTTCGAAAACCACAACGGTTTTGTGATTTATACAAATCAGTCACAGTAAACCTTCTGTTGCACCAATCTTGATTTGCAATTTTCGTATCTGCGATATTATATTTAAGTTCAAAATTGATTTTTGTGTAGTAACATTTGTTAAATGTTTGTTCAGCGTGTTGGCGAGTTCGAGGGTGCTCATATGTCGGAGTAAAGTATTTATAATTCTAAAAGCATAAATAAAATTGCTAGTTGTACCGATTTATCTAGGTAATTATGAAAACAATTTAAATGGGACTTTGATAAAATAAAAGAGCATTTCACTAAGAGAAATATTGGATACTAATTATTCAAAAATGCACATGAGAGCAAAACGGGGCATGTAAGTTAGTAAATACTCGTATGGTTACAAATTGGAATGATTGGCTCCGATCCAACTGTCAATCATTTCTCTTCAATAGAAACTAATGATTTTTTTACAATGTTTACGGACTTTTTGTTGATTATATTATTACTACTTCAAAGCTGCTGGTTTTATAGGTATGAATTCGGTGAATACATTCAGGTTTAGTAGGGTTCACCTTACTAAACGATAATTTTATTATGCCCACACGCCTCACAGCATATTTATGTTTTGCTAATGGCTACATTGGCTAAAGTTTATTTAAGCGGACAACAATATAGCATATTAAGATACAACATACGAGAATTATATACCCATGATTAATTTCTTGATAGGGTTAGAGTACTATTTGACGTTCCCACAGAAATTACTTTTGAGGATTAAGATAAAAGCTCTGAAAAAGTCTGCCTAACCGCACTCTTTAAATCTGAGCACAGCTCTATATTGAGACATTGAGTTTAACGTAAGGCATTAGGTAATGGCGGCCAGTGAACTCTGGTTTAATTTGTACCTCAGTTTCGGGATGATTTTGGAGTTGCTGCTGCAGTTGGTCGGCATTCGATCAACTGCCAGTTGCCAGTTGCCAGCCAGTTGTATCAGGTAGGTACATAGCATGATTGTTTGCTGCTTTAATTTCTTATAACAAACAAGAGGAAGAAATGAAAAATAGTATCTGTGTCAAATACCAAGTACTTAGGACACGTTTAAATATTCTCATGCCAATTCCTATGCCAATGATCACTAAATTACAGTAATACTTAAAAGTAAAAAATAATAACGTTACAAGCGCATGCTATGGTATTCATAAGTAACTTTCAATTATGCTAGGGATGATTTTCTCGGCTCCCGTTAGATGCTTCGAATGAATAATTTATCGTTGTTTTGAAAACGAAAGTGAGTTGAAATTGGCAAGGCTAATCACGTACTTCCATTGCTTGATGCCTAACGTATTATATGTAAAGATGCGTACAGATAATGTGTGTCATAATAAAGCACGTAATAGATAAACCAACTAGAAGTTTTGTAGGTACTTAGATTAATCTTCCACTAATTGCTGGTTTCTCCCCGTTGTCTTCCCGTCACCACAATTTTGCATCACAATCCATATGTCCAAATGTCTTGAAATATCGGCACTTCTACTAAATTTCCCATCGGCGTATCACTAATAAAATGTAAAATTCACATGTGTAAAGAACCCTAAGTAGACGTAGCGACTCCGGTCCCAACCTAGACTAATCAGGTAGTGTTTTTTACTGTTTACATTTGATTAATGATATAGCGCGATCCGTGATTGATATTGAATGGGCACTAACCATCCGATCATTGTGAGAAACGTGCGCCGCCAATTATCCAATTTTCGTCATCGTGCTGTTATGCGTGTGGCACAATCTTTCGCCGGCCACAAGCCGTTTATGGTACTGCAAACATATCGCCAATTTACCAGCAATTTCCCGTGCGGCTCGAATCGTCAATCTTGGGTACTCGCTCGAGTATTTTAGATAATGGCTCGTCTAAAACACTTGAGCGGAGCGTCAGTGGAAATTATGATTAATATCTGGCCAGTTAACGGTTTGCGGGTAGATTAGGCGCACGACTTGAGTCGTAACGAACTGGCGTTTGCCGTCGGGCGCGGATGTCCGTTGCTATCGCTGAACGCGTCGTTTGTTTGATCAGCGACCGCTCTCTGCTACTGTACAGTATCTATAATTTTCAATTCGTCATTATTATGTGACTAAGATGTCCTACTGCTGAGACAATGGACTCTTTCCAATACTGCAAAAGATTCCAAGTATTTACCGCGTTGCTTTAATGCGGATAAGTGGAAGAAAGTCACTAATCCGTAATTAGTGACCAAAACGTGGATAATTTTTTTCAAAGTGCCCATAATTCGCACGAATAAAATTTTATGACTGCTGTAGAATGATATTACTTGCGACTGATGGCTTAACCTGCTCCAAAGTATGGAATCACGCGTTAAACTTTTGTCAATGACGGCCCAAGCTTAACTTTATGTTGTGATCACGGTAGTTATGATCTATGCAAGCCATAGCCTCGCGGTTTGCGTAGATCATAACTACCGCTTCAATTTATCAATATGTATTCGTTTATGATGAATTACATTGAGATTTGATGACACTTGGACAAGCTTGATGACTCTCGGGAAATAAAGGTCCGTCTAAAGACTTTAAACATCTAATGATGTATGCCACATACACCCTTACTGAAAATAATTATGTTCTTCCCAATAGTCAATATTCCCAATACATTCAGATAGGACGACGTTAACATCGGTGAGTCTCGACACTCATTTTATTTGCTTACCGACCGGTCCGCTACCGCACAGTACTGGGCTACGGTATTCATAATTTTTCAATGAACCTCTTGTACCACTGCCCCGCTGACAACCACGCTTATGGCTCTCTCGATAAGATCGCTTTGTGCGCCATTAGCCAAAGTGATTGACGTTGTTGGTCTGTTGTCAGTAATTTTGTTTGAATTTGGTTCAGGTTTTTTTGTTTCATTATGTACACACAATGTTGACACGAGCACTTAATTATTTTATGGTTATCGTCTCTTTCTGTATTACTCTGCTGCAAAGCACTTTAACATTTAGATCACGATTTTTCTAATAGACCGATCATAGATATGTCTAAGTATGTTCCAATATTTTTGTAATTTTAATTTACTTCCAAGTGCCATACAGTATAATTACCGTACCTATAGATATATTTTTGTAACAGTAATTATAACTACCAAAGTATGCCTATAATGTCCTATATATGAAGCTCAGTATACCTATCCAATATAGAGATCATATTCAATGTTGCAGTAGGAATCTATATTTATTGGATTTTTTTTTCATATGCTCAGTACGTACCTATCACCTATAACATTTTATTTCGACTGTATAAAACTTTATATTGAGACATATAATTGATCCAAAGTTCTGCTTGAATTCAGCAAACTTAGTCGCTTTCGTAACAATTTAATCTCATAAACAGTAAATCAATTGGAAACGTTTTCACGGCTAATTGTGGAAACAATGACCACCGCTCACCGTGACGACCACAAGCGAATCCGGTGACGTGATCCGGTGATCTAACTGAATCCAAGCAATTATTTGAATTCCTATGCATTGCTTGAGAGAGAAATAGTGGATAAATTGTGAAAGAATGGCGAGCTCGTGATCTATTTGAGAACTTTTAATTGTTTAGTGCAAATCATTGCACCACTTGATGTTATGTTGTTTTTGTGGCCCGAGTAGGATTGAACTCCTGTGTTATCTTACTTACAGATGACTTTAATACCCTTAACGAATAAATTGGAATGTTACGTTTAAAAGTCTGTGTTTAACTTCAAAGCTGACATATGATGTAAAACAGATGAAAATATTGCCATAATCGCATTATAAAGTGTTTTAACATATTTAATGGATTTTGATTTAATCGCTGGACGCCAAAATAAACGTAAAACGAAACGAAAACGAAATTCAGTTCCAATTTACGAGATGCATAACGCGGTTATAAGCTCGATAGGTTATAAGCACGGCACAGGTTATAAGGCGCATGGCTTACACGTCAATAACTTCGTGACCCACTGGATCGTGGTACAAGTGCGGAGGCGGTGAGCGAAAAGCTGAACTCACTTGAAGGCTATAACCTGACCTTCTTTGTCATATTCAATCACGACTAAGTTTGGAACTACTGGTGCTGTAGTTATTAATTGGGTGCAAGTTTCACTGATTCGGCGCTCCTTCGTGGGAAAGAACTTTGGAGGCACCACCGCCACACCTATTTCTTATGCCTTATAATGTGTCAAACTGTGTTTGTGTGTCAGCTGTTTTCTGGTTTGGATCATTTATACGAGGCATCCCATTTTATTTGTCAAATGTGTGTGAGTATTAGAAATTAACTAGTTGACCCGGCAAACGTTGTGTTGCATATGGCAACACAACGTTTAAAAAAATGTTAAGGGTGAACTCCTTATCACTTATGGGTACAAAAATAGATAGTAGCCGATTCTCAGACCCACTGAATATGCATATAAAATTTGGTGAAACCTACAGGCCTAAGATTAGGTACTTTAGAAGGAAAAGATTTTAAAGGTATGTGTAGTCTACCAACTTGAACTGAACCAACTCGGTGGACAAAGGCCCAACATCTCTCTCACGGAGACTCGTATCCAGCATGTGCACAATAATGTATTGACGTCAGTGTATTACTATAACGCTTATTATATTATAGTTACTATGTATAGGACTATCCAAAGTATGAACCACGATTTTGTTCTACTTTATTGTACAAGTCCTCAATTCACTCATGCCTCATGGCCTGTCGACTCCCCTACAATAAATTAAAACCGGCAGCAATTTATCCTGTCATGTAAGACTGACTCGAGATATTAAGCCGCTAATTAGTCATTCATAATAGACCCTGGTGTTAGGTTTGACTGTTAGACATCGAGAACTGTATGTAGGCGTTATTGTTCTGCGGTAGTGGTATAATGGATCATAAGTAATCAGATTGTTAAATGCTTTATGACGTAGCTTTTGCATACCTGTTTGTTATGTAACCGATAATGGAGTTTATGTATTGGAAGTAGTATGGTGCTTTGCAAAATATTAAGTGGATCACCAAATTGTTTATATGTTATGCATTAAAAACTTTTGTAATTTGATGAGAAGTAGCCAATTGAGTTTGTAACTTAATGTCTAGTCAAATACCAAGATACTATAACTTTATTCATCTTCTATGCTACCTGGTTTTATAAATCTATATTACATTATTCATAAAAAAGCATATTTACATACATATATTAAAACTATATTTATGTACATATGTACAAAAAATGGGGTATAAAAACAAAAATCATTATGGTCAAATTGTGATAATGGTGTTAGAAATCATCGTGGTTTCCACATCTATGTAATGGCAGTGTTAATGAGTGGTATACCTACTTTCTGGGTCTAAGGCGGTAAAGGATATATTTTAATGCTTAATAAGAATTCTGACTTAGGTCTCAGGGTAAGCTACGCATTTGTGGACGACCTTAGGTATGATTTTAATCCTGTCTGGGGTTAGTTAGTAGTAGTGAGTACAAATTTCTATGCAACGGCCATTTGTTACTTCTTTAATATAAATAGTGATTGGTTTATTATGATTTCTACTTTAAAGTTAATTACAGCTGCCTGCAAGCTGCAGTAACCATCAAATATTACGTATATACTACGCCCGTGCAACTTCAGAGTAGATATATGTTTACAAAAAAATAGGAACCAACTTGATTTATATCCAAATTCCTATTAGCAGTGACATTATAGATTACAACATAATACCATACTTAAATAAAAATAAAAATAAAATAAAATAAAATAGCCTTTATTACTGAGAATATACAAACACTAATATAGCAAAAGGTTTTACATCTTTTCGATTTAAAATAAACAATAAAAATAAAAATATTTAACAAAATAACCTCTTATATCAGGTCTCTTAACTCAGTTTGCCTCCTGGCAAAGGCCTCCTCTAATTCTTTCCACTGAGCCCTGTCTCTTGTGACTCTCCTCCAGTATGGTCCCGCTGTCTTTCTAATTTCATCTTCCCATCTGCAATATTGCTTACCTCTACTTCTTTTGGAATCTCTGGGGTACCAATCTGTGATTTCCTTACTCCACTTTTCCTCTTTAGAGCGCATCAAGTGGCCAGTCCATTTCCATTTTAGTTGGTCTATCCTTTGCAAAATATCTGTAAATTTGGTTTTTTGTCTTATATCTATATTCCTAACTCTATCACTTTTTCTGAGGCCAAGAACGCTTCTCTCCATAGCATGTTGACATGTTGCAAGTTTCGTTCTATTTAGTGATGTAAGGGCCCATGTCTCACAGCCATAAGTCAAACAAGGTAAAATACACGTGTTAAATAACTTGCGTTTAATGGACATGCTAAAGTCTTTATTTTTCATTAAATACTTTAGTGCCCAGTACTTTTTCCACCCATTTGCTATCCTTTTGTTGACTTCTTTTTTCATCTGATCTTTAAATGATATGATTTGTCCCAAATAAACATAATCCTCAACGTACTCTAACATATCGTCATTTACTGCTATCTCTACCTCTACGCTATTAGTCAAGAGCTTTGTTTTTGAATTATTCAGGACTAGACCAAACTTATTACTCTCTTTAGATAAGTCTCTAATCATTTGCTCTAGGACTCTCGGCGATTCTTCCATCAACACTATGTCGTCGGCAAACCTTAGGTGATTTAGTCTCTTACCATTTATACAAATACCAAAGCTTTCCCACTCCAAATTTCGACAGATACTTTCCAATACAGCTGAAAAAATCTTCGGCGAGATTGGGTCTCCCTGCCTAATGCCTTTCTCTATAGGAAATTCATTACCTAACGATTCCAGCTGTATTCTCGCTCTACTATTTGAGTACATTTTTTTAATGATATTTACGTAGATTTGTGGTATACCTTGTTGCTGTAAACTGTCCCAAATTCGTTCGTGGATCAAACTGTCGAACGCCTTATTATAATCAATGAACGCTATATACACAATTTTATTAAACTCTTTGTATTTTTCAATTACCTGTTTAATTGTATGAATGTGATCTAAAGTCGAATAGTTTTTGCGAAAGCCGGCTTGTTCTACTGGCTGTTGTTCATCTAGCTTCTTGTGGATTCTTTCTAAGATAACTTTAGCAAATACTTTATACACATTTGATATGAGGCTAATTGGTCTGTAATTGCCGATCTCTTCTCTAGGTCCCTTTTTGTGCAAAAGAATTATGTGAGATTTGGTCCATTGTTGTGGGATACTGCACGAAGTGAGCATTTTGTTGAAGATTTTAGTGAGGATAGGACTTAATACGTCGACAGTACCTCTCAACATGACGTTTGCAATTTTATCAGGACCGAGGGCTTTACCTGTTTTTTGGCTAAGGATTGCTTTTTCTACTTCTTTAATTAAAATCTCAGGTTCCTGCTCTACCTTTGATAATTGTTCTAAAGGCCATGTGTGGGTCGATGCTAAACTAAGTTGTGGTGTTGTATTAATGTCTCTAGCATATAGTTGTCTATAGAAGGTTGTAGCGTGCTCTATTATGTTTTTTCGTGTTGTGATGCATTTTCCATGTCGGTTCATCTTTGGTATCCATTCTTTGTTAATTTCCCTGAGTTCTTTCAAAGCTTTTCTTATACCTCCCGTTTCGTTTATGTGTTTTTGTAAGATTTGCCATTTTCTTCGTTTTCTGTCTTTTCTAATGCTCTTGTTTATAGATTTACTTATTTCGGCAATTTCTGTGAACCTACTTTTCTTATTTGGGTCCGCTAATATCTTTTGTCTCTCCTGTATAAGTTTGGTAGAGTTGTCGCTAAGGAAAAATTTAGTTTTTATATTGTTTTTTATTTTAGATGTTGGTATAAGTCTTTGTTCAAGTTTTTCATATGTTTTCATTAAATCTTTGTCTAGGTCTTGTAGTATATTCCATTCTGACAGCATTGAAATATTGTTCTTGATGTGTTTCTCATCCACCTGGCCTACATTAGTGTTAATAAATCGTTTTCTTGAGTGTTTAGGTGGTACTAATCTTAAGGAGCTTCTCACCATTCGATGATTAGTATTGAAGTTAAAGGTTTGAATAACTTCCGTGTTTGTAAATGCATTCTTAAAGTTGGTAATCACATAATCAATTTCATTTCTATATTTACCATCGGGGGAAATCCATGTCCATTTATTGGTAGGTTTTTTATAAAACATAGTATTTAAGATAGTCAGGTTGTGTTCTAACAGGAATTCTATCAAAGTTTGCCCATGAGGACTCCTTTTTCCGTGACCGAATTTACCAATTACGAGGTCTTCTCCACTCCGCCGACTGCCAACCTGGGCATTAAAGTCACCCATGACTATGATATGGTTACTTGAAAATTGCGATGATCTAAATCTTCTATTTTCGCTTGTTCGGTTGGGGCATACACTTGAATTAACGTCCACATTTTTTTATAGTTTGAAAATCTCATATTTAAAATTGCTATTCTGTCAGATATCCCTATAAATTCTTCAATATTATATTTGAGTGACGTTTTTATGAGGAAGCCCACACCTCTGTGACCTGCTATTTCACCCTTATGGTAGAGAATATAAGTGGGTCGTTCTTCTATTGCTTCCCCTACTCTCCGCATCTCGCTAATACCGAGTATATCCCATTTAAGGTTATTCAGTGCTATTTCTAACTCTTGTAGACTTTCTTCGGATCGGAGTGTTCTGGTATTAAGTGTCGCTATTTGTAGTGTGGAGCGCATTCTTTGTTTCATGTTTCTGTTAATTATAGTATGAGTATTACTAGGTAGATTGCATTGACTGTTATAGGTTTGCCGTAGAGTTGATTGTTGTAGTGGATGATCAGCTGTTAGAGGGTGTTGGTCTACATTTCCCGCGGGGACCAACCGTGTTGGGAAAGAACAATGGAGAGAGGCCTTCCTTGTTTGCTACATATCTTTATTGTTTGCAATAACTGAGGTGCTACATGATTTTTCTTTATGTTTGGGTGAGTTAATATGCTTCTTATTTGTTGTAACATATGAGTCCATTGAGGTTTTATTTTTCTTTTGGGCTTGGTATGAAGACGGAATGTTATTTCTCTTATTTTGAATATTTGGAGGTGATATTGATAAGTTTCGCTTCTTGGTAGTGGGGTAGGTTATATCGCTTTTCTTCTCTATTATTATCAATTTATCATATTTAATAATAGCCTTATTTCCTTTTTCGATTTCCGTTTGCTGTTGAAGTTTCAGATCTTTCCTTTTCTTCAAAATATAATCAGGATAGTCTTCTTTAATATAATACTCTGTATCTGATAATTTTCTTTTGTTATATACCATACTTACAATTTCCTAAATAATTAAGTAAATCTTGACTCTGACGTGATTACGCCCGCTTCCCACTAAACCGGTCTCCGGCCCTTTATTCCAAACCGAATGAGTCGTGTAGTCGACTCGATAAATTATTTGATCTATTCCGCTCTCCCGTTTCCACATACCACGAGCGAAAGAGACGGGGATAGTTTATTGAAATGAATATTCAACTCAATTGGTTTTTGATGATATTGCAACAATAAAATGTGATATAAAATGTTTTATGTAATAAATAAATGAGAGAAAACTGGTAGGAGTTACTATGGAATAGAAATCGAAAAACTAACAACTTAGCGAGGCGGCAAAATGTATGATCCCCTGTGGTGTTTGAGAAAATTAAATAAGTAGGTAAATGAAACGTAAATATGTGGATGGGAATATCTTTTAATTTTTAGCTTTTTACTACGCTTTTATTAGCTTGACCTGTATTACGACATTATAGTAATGTCGTAATACAGGTCAAGTAGTACGACATTATAGTAATTCTGCATTTCGGAATAATATTAATACAAACTCATAACAATTAATATCAAGAGTCCCACGCTTTTGGTAACATTAATTCTTGTCAATCATTTTATTCTTATCAGTTTATTATAGTAAGAATTATTGTTTACATTTTTGTTTGATTAACAATGAAAGCGTGAATATTTTTGTAAATTGAATTAGGAGACGAGCGTTCAGTCAAACTGATGGTAAGTGCTCAGTAGCTGTTGCTCGGGCATCTTTAACCAAAGCCTCGGGCATCTTTAACAAATCTTTAACCTGCGCGTTCTACCGGCTTTACAATGGTGAGTGTTCCGAGGTACTATTTGACCTGGAATGGTGCCTACGTCACCATTCCTCCATGGCACCACTCGCCGAAGGATGAAGTTCCATCCACACCAACTGGACTCGTGGCGGTCCTCCACGGTTCGGTTTGCACGGACGTTCTTGCCACGAACGTGCAAGATGTAGAATGATCCTGAGATTTACTCGTAAATTCTTAAATTAGGTTAAACTATGCCTCTATTTATCACTCTGATTAGGATATTTGGATATAAGATTGTCTTCGAATAAGTTTTAGACTAGTCCAGGCTGATTTGATCTCTATAATATGCACTAAATATTATACACTAGAATATCGAGTAATTTTTTTAACGTTAGGTACGTTACAAAAGGCAAGAAATAATGAAAAAGTAGCAAAATAGATAAGCCTGTTTAACAAATTAAACTCAAATAAGAAACAGAAAAACTATTTATGTTAAAATTAAACTGTCATTTTTGGGCGCCAAATTGAGGAGCGCGACACAATTGTGAGGGGTTATTAAAGTTTTTTCTCGTACGAATCCTGTGTGGCATCGTTATAACATTGTTTATTTTATTCTTGATGATAGGACTCCAATTTACCACATGTTGCTCTCGTTCCTCATAAAAAATTATATCCACATGATTTGCCGTAATTTATATCAAGTTATGACGATCGTGTGTGTTTAAGGCAATTTTTGTGTCCCGTTGTTAACCGGTAACAGTTTTTTTGAGGTAAAAAACTTAACGAGACGGTTGTAACGAGGGCTAGGAACACGCTTCTCATTATAATAACGAATATGAAAATAAGGGGGTATTTTGAAACTAAAAAACGTATAAAAACGCTTAAACCATATGCCTTATCGACCTATTTTTTGAAAATATGAATTTGATGTTGCATTCTATATCTATCGGAGTAGTGAGGTGGAATCTGCAGAGCTCTTCCGGTCATATGGAGAGAATCTTGCCCAGAAGTGGGATCCTAAAAGAGTTATAGTCACAAGTACTATCAAGTCAAGTGGTAGTTGGTAACAATTTGTAAATGGCTTGTTCGAGTAAGTTTTCATTAAATATACTTTGTATTTTACAAGCTTTTATTTGCGATAGCTGAATAAAGTTTTATTTATGTGAGCACTGCGTCTAACATTTTACGTTAGCCAAAGATAATTTATTCAAATAAAGATTTTTCTTACTTTCATTATATTTAATTGGTGTTTCGGCGACTCCATAAAGAATTTGAAGGCCAATAGAAGCGTTATATTTGTTCATATTTAATTTATATTCAAACAGAAATGTTCTTTATAGGCCGTTACCTACTACCTCATATTGAGATTATTACACTCACTGGGTTTCAACTATGGACTAAAAGACACAAAATCGATTGTGAATGGGAATTGCTTTAAAACATAACACTTAAGCCAATTGGTTTTTGAAAAGAAAACTTCGGAATTTTTGTAGTTTTTACCGTTTCGTTCAATACGCTAGTATTTTTATAAGCAGCTACTGGTTTTCTTTTGATCGACTTTTTATTGATATAAACTTTCGAATATTCCAAGATTTCCGTTTGAATATTATAAGTTTTCGGTTTTCCATTTACATTTGTAACTAATTTCTGAACATTCTTTTACATTTTTCTGAACATTATATAAACACTGTACGTATCTCATATACATTCATTTCATATACATTGTAATCTGCAATGAACCATATATTATGTCAATACAGCCTTCCGAAACTTTTCCGAAATCTACTTATAATATTCTGTCTTTATTTCATTTTTATATGCATGTGATATGCTGGTAAATATGACTGCAAACTTATGTCAGTAAATCAGTGAAATATGTACCAGTACCTACTTGTTTCTGCATCATAGTTGGATCACAGGTCTAACTGCGATGTTTTATCTTCTGATCTGAAAGGTCAAACACCTACTATTCTTACACTGCATCTTTGACTGACAGCAGTGAGACCTGTAATCCTATTGTTTTTGCTTATAGTATTATCCTATACCTTGTCTTTCGAGTTCGATCTCTGGCAAACCCGATAGTTCATGTCGACAATCGTCCCGATGGTAGCTCGCGTAGCTCATTGTAGTGCTCGGTGGCTTGTGTTGCTTGAGTTTAATTCCAAGATGTTTCTTAAAATTCCTACGTATGTGCGATAGAAGTATCTCAAGGAGTCCATGCATAATATGAGATAGAAATGGTTTATTTATTTGGGCTTTAGAAGTTATAAAATGCCCATTGGCTATTATTTAACTTCTTATTGGTGATATAGGAACCAATAATAGGAACATAGATATAATAGGAACCAATTTAAAATATGTCCAAAAGACGTTAATTATTGACATTCTGGAAAATTATGGTTTTAATTATTAGACTTTATAAACGTTAACTTAATTTACGAAATGTGGTAGCCGACTTAATTCATTATACCAAATTAAAATGATAATTGGTCCTCGGAGAAACCGATTCCGTCTTCGACATTAAATTTGTTTTTAAAACGCTTATTATTTTTCGAAAACTGTTATTATCGTTTATACTGGAATGAAAGGTCGGTCGGTGGTCGAATATTTGATCATAATAATGGTCGATAAGCTTCTAATCTGATATCAAAAGACTTGCGATATAATGGCATAACAATCGCAGATTTTAATACGCTCGATAAAGTAATTAAGCGTCGAACAAAGAATTATAATCAAGCGATTAAGAAGCTAATCAAGTATAACCTGATTTTGTAACGTTTAGCCGCGTCCTACTGTTTTAAGTATGCCTTAAAAATAACATCGTAACCGTTTGAAATATTTGCAATTAAGCTTTAATTAAAAAAGGTAGATAAAATTCCTGTCAGAATAATATAATAAGAAATGATTTTATGTAGCTTTTGAAATCCAACTGATGGGCAAATATTTCTCTTCACATTGCCTTTTAATCAGGTATCCCACGTGAATTGAAACATTGCGAACACACGATATAAGATTTAGTGACCATTTTTTTGACACCACACATAAGGCCTTTGTTCAAAAAGTACTATACAGTCGTTAAAATAAATAGATTTTCGTTGATCAACATTGTTTTAACTCAACCAAAATGAACATAACTTAGACCTCACAATACTAACATTTGTGTTTTTAACTAACATTGGTGTTACCCATTTTAACTACATACACGTCAAGACAACAAGTGGTTGTGGTGGTGGTGGAGACAAATTGGCTTGGCACAAATAAACTTTTAAGTTTGTGGCTTTCATGCAAATTTAGTATTTCTTTTTTAAACAGAATTCCGTCTGATGGTAAGCCGTCATTGCCGCCTACAGAAATCTGTATTTAAACAATATTAATTAAGTATTGGCGTTAGCTACAAATGCGTTACTATCCCGGAGGTAAGGGGTCTAATGTACGAGTGACAGTTTGCAACTGCAACCGACCAAAGCCGCCTACAAAACACCCTTTTGAACGTGGTAGAACCCTTTATGGTTCGACTCCGGCGGCACCACCATCAAACCAGTTTCCACTAGTAACAGCAGTGTTAAGTGCTGCTGTAAAGCCATTAGACTTCCAAGGTTTGGATGTCGATTGCTGGCAACAGGCGGCGATCGCTGACGAATGTCGTAACTTGCTGTCAGACACTGTTAGCGACATTTGGCGACCATCGATCGCTCGTGATTAGCCTCGATTTAGTCGCGCGCAGAACGCATCCAGTGTATTTCCCAGCTATGCCATAACCAGCAAACTAGAACGCAGGGGCGTTTCATACGAATAACGCAGGTTTCATATAAGTCATTCATACGAGATGTTCCAACTTAATTATCAGGGACAGTTGTTAGTATAACGTATAATTAGATAAAGCAGTATTCACGACGTGCGGGAGGCGCAGAATGAGTACTTATATCCTTCAAAATTTAATTTATGATAATAGGTTCTTTGTTTACAATTTTCTCAAGTTTTTTTTTTAAATATTTCAAGACATAGGACACGTGCTATTTTATGTCGCATAATTCTTTGAAATTGCAAAGTGGTTACAAGGTGGCGGGCTTAGTATTTTTGAAACAATTTTTACAGCGTTTAAGTGACTGTTTGTCTTTAAACTTCAACTCAACGTTGCTTTCGGTTTTCCGTTTCGTTCTTGGTTAATGAATGTGTCAACTTTAAGATTTAAGCAGACCACACGCTTTGTTAGACCCAATGACGTTGCCTTTGTGTCCGTGAAGTTTCATAGCTGTAAATAACTAAACGTTGCGGGCAGCCTTAACTATTTTTAATGTTTAGGTAGTCGCATCTTTTAAGTATGTATTGTGCAAAACATTTTCTTCTTTACAATTGCTCATAGTTTAATATTTTTATGGGATATTTCGTTTCTACCTTTTTTGTATGGATTGTAATAAAAATATCCTAAAGTATTTTAAAAATAGTGTAATATTTTAACACTTTTATTTTTTAATACTTATGTTTTTATTACTGAAAAGTTGACGCTGAATTAGCTCAGCCGCCATAATTAACAAGAAATATCATAAAATGTCATTTAATTTTAATTATTATCCGTAACATGCGCACAAAACGGGTTTTCACAACGGAAATTAGCCTTGCGCAAATAGTACACCATTTTGTAAATTTATCTTTCGTTAGATAAATTAGCTATTATGTAGCAAATTATGTTCTACATTGCTGCTACTTTGCAACTCGTATCAAAAGGGCGCTTTGCCGACGTTATATCCTGTTTTATTAAATTAACAATTTGGTATATCTGGTATAATTTGCACCTACTTATCATATCCGCTTATTAATGTTCAAATTTTGATTTTTTATTTAAGATCACAGATTAGTAAAGATTATTCGCTCCTATCAAGAAAATGTAACCTTTTGACAATTGTCACTGTCATCTATTTTCGTGTTTGAAAAATATTAAAAAAATGTAGTTTTTAGATCACTTACGAATGAAACGATATTTCTTCGCACTTTTTTTTCTATTTCGTGTCTTAACTACGCACGTCGGCATTGTTCCGCGTAAATTGCACCATGACAGCCATTAACCGGCTGACAGAACTGTTAGCCGTTTAAGTCATTTAATGGCTTCCTTCAATTACAAGGCGGTGACATATCTATACTTAATCTATGTTTAAGATATAGAATTTTATGGAAGTAGATATATTCTTATTACAAGCTTTTGTTTAGTTTCAACTGTCCCTTTGTTTGTAATGAAATCTTGCAAGCTAAATGTCTCCCACTTCCCATTGTCCGATTGAGCTGAAATTTGGCATGTATCGTAATTAGGCGTGACAATGGAATCATACAAACTTAGTTTTGTTGTCAATCCAATATGGCCGCCGTAACAAAAAGGCGGAGTACATATTTCAAGACAACCCACCCAATATGGGCATCAATTTTTTTTTTTATAATATAAGAGTAGCAGACGAGCATGCAGTCCACCTGATGGTAAGTGGCTACTGCCGCCCATGGACATCTTTAATCAACCCCAGATAGGATTAGGTATTCCTACCTGAGGTCGCCCACAGATGCGCTGCTACCCCTGAGGACTAAGCTGGAACGCCTCGGAAAAGTCTGTCTCCCTTACCACACCCTTCAAACCGGATTTAGCAGCGCCTGACACTGCTGTTATTAGGTAGAAATAGGTGTGGCGGTGGTGCCGCCGGAGTCGAACCACAAAGGGTTCTACCACCTTCAAAGGAAAGAATGAAAGGAAGGAATGAAAGGGCTTAACTTATAAAATATGACAGTTTAAAAAATAATAATAAAGAAATGGAACCGACTTCTATGTCACTACAAAGTAAAAAATAATTCAAAATTTTTAGTTATTTTTTATTAACAAGGACTAAAAGTTTGCTTGTTTTTAAAAAGTTTTATTTCTTTTGATTTTATTGTAATTTAAAATATCTGTAATCTTTCTTAAATAGGACTGAAATTCAGTCGATGTCAATGTTACTTATTTTTACTTCGGAGGACAAAGCTGGAAAGTCTTCTGTTATAGTCTCTACTCTACCACACAGTCGAAACCAGACCACAGAAGCGTTTAACACAGTTGTTATAAGCTAAAAACAGATAGCGGCAATATGATAGTGGTGTTTTCTACCACTTTTAAAAATTATATGGGATAGGAGCGAGGTAATTGGTAATAGCATTCATTTGTGAGGTTATTGTTATAGATGCTATTATAACTTGAGGCACCCATACTAACTACATAACAAGCTATAAGGCTTTATTAATTTTAATTATAATATAATTTAATCTATTTCTACTTTAATTTTGTATCACTGCTTTAAATCTAGGGTGAACACCTTTCTTACGTGTATAAAACAAAAAATTAAAACAGTAAGAAAGAAATTACAATGTAAGTAGAGACAGGCATTCGTTGTTTATTGTTGAAAAGTCATTATATGTAAATCGTGGAGTCGTGATGATGGGTGAGCTGATAGTGACATGGCATGTTTTGTAACCTAACTACACTAAAATAACTGTATGACTGTCTGTATGTTGAACGCGTCTTAAAGTACTAAAGGTTAATTAATAATGTTTAAAAAATGTATGAGAAGTTATGTTTTGATATTTCCTATTGAATGCTGCTTAAATAAGTACTACATTTTACTTTTTCCATACTTCATATATACTTATTGTAAATATAGAAAAGGAATAATTGGTAAAATAATACACGATATGAATTTTAAATATTTATAAGTAACTCCAAGGAGGATAGTAATATCATTAGAAAAGGAATAAAAGTACGTTTTTATTTCAGGGCATCACGGAAGGACTACTAATAAAAGATAAGCTTACTTACACTGTGTAAGGTAGTTATAATTTGGTTGCTGCTGACAACTTAGGAATTTACAGTAGGTGCGTCACTAAAATATATGTTAAAACCATTTTATATCTAAGACCTCATATTAGAATATAATTTGTTATACGTTACTTAACATGAACATAATAATATAAGTACTGAGAACAAGAACGGAATTTTAAATCATAATTGTTGTCTGTTTCGCCGAGCATCAAACCTGAAACCGGCACTGCGCTTCTTCAATTGCAACAAAATACATAGATATCTTAGAAGCTTTAATGAAGTCACGGGCACGACCTAGTGGAACGATAATCCGAGTCCCAGCGGTGAACGTGTGGGCGCTCGGTAGAGGGCGCACCTGTCTTTCTCCGTAATAGACGAGATGTGAGCGATACGCGCACAGATTTATATTTCATATACGTACGTGATCTTAATGCACGCTTTGTTAGTTAGTACTGTCACGGAATTCTTAACTTCATGGCTAACATTTTTAGTTAACTTCACTATAGTCAACATTATAACGAATATTATAATTGCATCAAGTTTCTCTCTAGAAATGCTCATAAGCTGTTTCCAAAATGAAATATAAGGAGTAAAAAGTATGTTAAGAAAAATACCGAATGTAACAATATTGTAACTTCAAATTAATTTATTGGTAATTTGCTAATTTGTATTAGAAATATCTCATTACTCTTTTACTTTGGGGCACAAGTAATCTTTGAACGCAGAGCCTACAGTGCAAAAACCACGTCTTGATGAATTTCTTCTTGACTATCTTTGAGAATATGTAAAATATTAAGAAAAAAAAATGTGTTGCATGCCCGGATTATTAATTTAAAAAAAAACAGAATCATAATAGTATACACTTAATGAATTCAAAATTAACCAGATTTTTTTCAAGGGTATCAAAATAACTTTCACAATGAAAAGCGCATTAAGTACTTAACGTACGTGACATAATTGTAATATTATAATTTATCTGAGTTCAGATATAATATCAAGTAGCGATGAAATGAAGTGTAGGCGTTGGCAGATTAACTTGGTAGGCGTTTGAGCTACATTCAGATTTGCGACAATAGCTTCTGGCGTAGCTTTAAGCTTCGGTTAGGCGGAAATGATTGTGTAATTGTTAAAAGCCTACGAGAGGGAAACTAGGTTTGCCCCGGGTTTTATCGATATAGTTTGTCATAGATTGTGATTATCAAAATGTGCCTGTTAAGGAGTTTCTTGCTCTTCTAATCCACAATCGAAAAACATGCTACATTGTAAGTAATATAGACTGCGCTAGTCAGTTACAAATATTGAAGAATATTACATAGTATGCACTGAAAAAAATTTATTCGTAATAAACAATATCGTTTCTATAGCGAAATTTAAATTAAATCGGGAAGTGTTTATTGTAAAATATTTTAACAATTGAAGTATTCGTGCTTTAAGAATCTTTAAATATAATAAACCGTTTTTGAGCTTAGCTTCTAAAAGCATTTTTAATGTTAAATATATAAATATTTATTTATTTTCGAAGGAAATTTGTCTTTTAATTTACAACAACAGAGCATTTAGCTTAAAACTTGGCGCAAGAAACGGTAGATGTAATTTGGCTTGTAATCCGTACTAACAGGTGTTGCTCTTGGCTGTTGTCGACAAGCTATTTGGCTGTTGTTGCTTTACCGATATTGCTCTATCTTACAAATTGCTTTGAATATTGCTCTATATATTGTCCTAGGATCGTATATATCTCTAATTTAGAGTTTATCGTGCTTAGCATTATGCCAGTAATACGCCTAGGAAGATGATTATAAAATGATATACATACATAATTACATAGTAAGATTGACTTATATATGATGCGACCATTTTAGTCTTCAGGAGAGGCATTGCACGAGTAATAAATTCAGATAGAACCATTGTTATTTATGGAGTTACTTATAAAAGTGACCATTTATTTATGTATACGGCACGCTCGATTTCTACTTTAATCTTCTAATCTTGACGTACTATGAAATATCGACGAAAACAAAAATGAGGTCACATAACGTAGTTTCAATAGATTTTTGTTCAAATAATATGTTTCATATAAAGAGCAAATGCTTTTGGTAGGCTCCTCACAATGTTGGGCCTGATTTGACCTGTGCCTCAATCCTCAATGCTTGTGAAATTTTCTATTCATATTTTATTTGCCTACGCTTTTAACTGTAAGAAGTGGTACCACCGTTTTAAGAGCTGCGTAGTGGAAAGCTTAAGTAATTCTCAAAGAACCAGAATTACTGTAGCGAATTTATCACAATATTTTTCTTAACATTTCAACCTGATATACCATCTGATTATCAAATTTTTTTCTGCTTAAAACGGGACCGTCTTCTTATTTGATGGGTTTTATGTAAAGACATGGATTAAAGTCAGGCATTCAAATTTAGTCCACAGGATTGCAGACACAATTGTGATAGACCTTAGGAATCCAATATTACGGCAGTCCACTTAACATTAAGGAATGCTGCATGTTCCTTTGCTGTCATCTCATGGAATGAAAAAGCTAAGATTTAAGGTCAATTTATGTACCAACAAAATTCCAAACCGAAGATATAAAAATAAATATCACTAAAAACGAATCGTTAAACGTCTGTAGCTACAAGTGAAATACATTATCAACACTTTTGTGGGCCCTATTAAGCGCGCGTACCTAATTAATGATCTTGATTAAGTGACAACTTCCGTTCACTCTCCGGTTCATTACCCCGAGATACTCCCATCCTTTATAATTGTAATTAGGTAGTGCGTATTCAGTGTCATTATTCAGTTGTCTAAAGGAGTTGACAGTGCCCGTTGATAATCTTGCTCTACATGTGCTAATTAAACGGACAATCCCTTACACAATGATCGCGGCTGTCCCCGATGGAACACGGTGCATACGAGCCTTTCTTTCCAATCGCTGACTGACTACCAATACCGTGTTCTAAAGGTAGGCTTAACTTTTCAATGTGTATTTGTTTCACCGCATGCCGCACTATCTCAGTTTACAAATACGACTACCTCACTAGTTTACTATCCATTACTGCTTCGATTTGAGATATGTATGATGTATTGTTTGGAAAACATGCAATGAATCGTGTGTGACGCGATAAAGCCGAGAGGGTGGGTTGTAGCGGTTAGCAGCGGGCTTCATTGATTGCATCCTGATAATCGCGATCACGGGTCTCTGACATTTCTTTTCTTTTATCGCAACGGTTGCTGTAAGATAAAATGGCAATAAATAATGCGGGAAGACACGGTCGGTACGTGGTCTCGGTTGCACTTTTCATTTGTATTATCCGCGTAATTATGCCTCGTCCGACGTATGGTAGCCTTATTTATTGCTCCACCGACTAGCAAAGGGATATAGTTTGTTAATGGGTGGCAATAATTATTTTAATATGATTTATTATCTACTCCGTGAGTTCTTGCGCTCGTCTAATTGGTTTTACTTGTTCTAATAGTGTAGTTATGTTTTGCTTTAGTGATCGTTATTACTATTGCTTCTTAAGTGGTTCGTAAATCTTTAATATATACTGTATGTAACGTCACCCTTTAACATTAAAGTTATAAATTAGTATGGACACATATTAATACACAATACATAATTGTTATAGTTATATTTTGACCGTACGTCATCTAATAAGATTTCCGTTATATTTCGGTATTGTATATAGTGTATATTTTCGTCTGTCCCTTTTAAAGAATGGTTTAATTATGTTCATTAACTTTGTCCAAAGTTCTATTTTTGCTTATTTATATTCTTTGTGTTATAAATGGACTTACTAAATGATATGAAATTAGAATATATTAATTTTCGAATGGTAAGAAATTTACTTATATTTTACAAATTTATATTTCACTAATCAATTCATCTATCAGCCTTAGTCTCTACTCAACCTCTGGAATTGATGTCTTAGTCGGCCTAACATACTATCACGTACGAAAATTTTACAATATTTTTCCCAATTGAACAAGTTTAACTTTATGTTATACAGTTACAGATGTTTTGCTATCGTCAAGGACTAAATTAAAATGTCCTATGTTAGCGTCGTGTTTTATCAGAATCTTTAGACTAGAACACATAATTTTATGTTGATGTTATAAAGAGACAGCTTGGATTCCTCAAGAAAGGTGCAAAAAGAGCTCTTCTTCATAGTCGGACGCGATACTTCTAGTGTTACAAATGGCCATAAGGGTAGGTGATAGCTTTCCACCAGGTAGCCCGACTGCCGGTGTATAAGAAATACACTGCTAAACTGACATCGGGGTTAAAAAATGTTTCTAGAATAAGTAGTCTGGTTCTCCGAGGCGAAACAAATTTCCTTGCATGTCTGTCGGCGCGGTTCCCTGGTATTTTCATTCTTGTCACGTCTTTCAACGGGATGTGTAGCCACCGACTGGATACTTCGAGTTAATATGACAATTTTGGTGTAGGTTTGTGTTAAAGAAGCGCCGGTTTTATATGAGAATGGATGTGATATTGGACATTTTCTGGACGTGATATTGGGTGTTGTCTGTAATAGTTGTAAGCGTTGCTGCGTTTTGGTATGATGTAAGTGTTACAAGAGGCATTCCACCTCAGTCCGCAGGATCTAAATAGATAATTCAAGCTAGTTAATATGGTTCTGAAGTTCACAGATTTATTAAAATGACTTATGCCTGTAAAACATATTATGTACTTCTATATTTAGTTTTTATAGTATGATTTTTCAAAAATCTTCTCCTAGTCAGATTATATCGGTTATATCTCCTAGTCAGATAGGTCTCAATTTCTTAACTTTGTATTTGATGCCTATAAATCCAGTTGTATAAATTTTCCGCTATCTGATTAATAGTTATTTTATTGTTTGTTAGTTAATCATTGTTTTGGATTTCAAAGAAAGGACATACTTTTCCCCTGTAATATGTAGTTTAGTAGGGAATTTTGTCATGTTGTCTATTACTATTTGTCGTATAGAACCTATATCTAAGTATATGTATGCATCTGATGCGTTCGAAGCCGTTATTTGTATGCGGATTGGGTGCGTGTCGCATCTGCCGTACGTCGGAAGTTTTTAAAATAGTGGGGGAGTGTCGATGTCGTTTGTATCCCATCTTCGTCTTAATTTATAGGGGATTTGACAAAAAACAAAACTTCGTTTCAGTAATGTCGTTTGGTTTCTGGGCATGTTCTGAAGGGCTGGGTGAAACGTGTATTTGGCTGACGTCTGGGCGGAAATATATTTATATAAGTCTCGATCTTAAGGTTGTATAATTTGTTGTTGATTGTGGCGACTTGTTCGACATACAGTGATTAAATCAAATCAAATCAAATCAAATCAGGTCAAATCAAATTTATTTGTGAAATAATTTTATTGTGATTATTGGTTTATGGCAATATGTTTCAGTTAACAGAGCAGTTGTAGTTGTCCTAATAGTTGGAATCGCGATCTTCCAATCGGGTGTTTGAGGTTCACTTCCCAGACTAGCACATCTGACTTTTCAGAATTATTTGCGGGTCAGAAATTAGTCAGTTGCTTAAAAGGAGAAGTAAAACATCGTGAGGAAACCTATATGACGTTTTTTTTTTATAGGAGTAGCAGACGAGCATGCAGTCCACCTGATGGTAAGTGGCTACTGCCGCCCATGGACATCTCTAATCAACCCCAGATAGGATTAGATATTACTACCTGAGGTCGGCCACAGATGCGCCGCTACCCCTGAGGACTAAGCTGGAACGCCCCGGAAAAGTATGTCTCCCTTACCACACCCTTCAAAACGGAACACAGTAGCGCCTAACACTGCTGTTATTAGGCACAAATAGGTGTGGCGGTGGTTCCGCCGGAGTCCAACCACAAAGGGTTCTACCACCTTGAATACGTTTTTTTAAAAAATACACTTAGCCAGCGTGATGACCTAAATCCCTTTAATTGTGGAAGTTCCGCGTCTAACAGTGGGTCAGTAATGGGTTGACGACATTATTGTATGAGTGTGTATTGTTGTGTATGTGTATTGTATGTAGTGAGTTATGTTGCTATTTTGTAGTGTACCGTTGTGCTCCTTGAAAGCCTATCTTATCCATCCTGATAGCCTTATTTGACACGCGCCATGTACAAAATGTTGTGGATAACTTTATCAGCAAGTGGCTAAACACGTGTTTAAATTTTACAGATCTGTGATTGGCTTCTGGACGACTAGTTGTTTAACTTACTTAGTATTATAACACGTATATGACCATTTAAACTTTACGACCATTTATGCTAATTACAAAATATTTTTATAACCGTATTTTAATATAGCCTGTCTCTGATCGCTTAAATATAGAGTTCATAGGGTTTTTTTACCTCAGGCTAATTTGACTACTGAACGAGTAATTGCGTTTGTAGCCACGTGTTATTAATGAAAAATGTGTAAAAATCAAAATAAAAAAATACTTATTTCCGTTCATAATACCTACCTAAGTGTTAACGATATAGTACTTATAAAATTGCCTCTGAATTCCTTATTGCTTTATATAGTCCAGCATTCAATACACAATGTACAGCCTTGTAAGTGGATTGCGTGTTCACGGGCCATTTAGCACTAAAAAGAAAAGAAGATATCTGATTAAAACCAGCAGTTGGCCCTTTAGCATTGTCTACACGGCTACAGGTTTGAAGAACAATTTGTCTTCGAGTATTTGAGAACTTGATTGTTCGTTTAAACTAGATATACGGGTTGGTCGACTTGTAGTTATTAGTTGATATGAAATGCTTTTGTGAACGGAATGGTGGTTAATTAATGATTGGTCGAGGAGTTTCAGTTAAAAGAGAACTTATACTAAACACAACCTCCATAAATACTCTAATAAAGAATGTTTGCATGGATATCGAACTTGGAACCTGCTGTTTGTCAACTAATATAGCGGACTCTACGCCACGCAGGTTGAGCATTTATTAACTACTAGCTGACCCGGCAAACTTTGTACCGCCTCAAAGTCTATTTATCAAACATATTTCATATAAAATATAGCCTATGTTACTCGTGGATAATGTAGCTTTCGAATGGTGAAAGATTTTTTAAAATCGGTCCAGTTGTTTTTGAGCCTATACATTACAAACAAAGTTTTCCTCTTTATACTATTAGTGTAGAAATGTTAACAATGACCGGATGACAATCCGGAGGGGAAAGTTGTAAAAAAAGCTAGGAGAATACTTAAATACTAAATGACGAACTGACAACTTTTAAATAACTCAAAATTTTCATACAATTGCTAAACACTTTTTGTAGTCGTTTATGTAAAACGAGAATCGTTACCCCAAACTCTTTTGTGGTGGAACAAGGCACTACAAGAAGACAGTTTTCTATAAACTGGAATCTGATTAAACGGAAATTGAATATTTTGTTGGTCGCTTATCTTTTTCTTCTTCCCTATTTTTACGCTACAATGCAAACTTTTTCGTTTTGGGCCAAAAATAGATGCATAAATAGGCAGATAAGGTTTTTGTATATTATTAAGAAAATATAAACAAGTGGTGTGGATCCTACACTGATCTTTTTTTAAGTATATGTATAAAAAAAGAAAGAAAGCCAAATGTTTATCACTTTTCTAATTTATTACAATAGCCGAACATACATATAAATATATTAGGTGTATTGACACATATTTTATTTTTATTTGTTTTACTACTTAAAAACTTAAATTGTCGAAAACTAAACCTTTCTTCATTTCTTTGGGTGGATTAAAATCTTAAAAGGACCGCTCAGCCTTGGGTGGAATTGAAATTTGTTAATTACATATAGAAACAAAATATTCTTATTTACAATTTCACCATTGATTGGATAATTGTAAATCAACTTCGGATTACCAAAACTTGATTGAAAGTTTTAATGAATTCGTAACGATCTGGACATGAAACTAATCTATAATGAATTTGTACCATAAGGGCTTCAATCAATGACACAGCCGTGTCTACATAACGGCCTTTAGCCTAATCCGATACGAGGTAGTAATAAGAAGATTGTAATTGAACGTCAAAGAGACCGCCTCGAGGATTAGGCGACTGAGACACTCTGACGGGCGACAATTCACGTTTTGTCTATGAAATATGTCGGACTTCCTGTCCGTATTTCGATTTTAATCCAGATTTAGATTTAGTGTTAATGTTAGCGAAATGATTTCTTTAAAAAAATATCGTGGAAGAGTCGTTTTTGATTCGAATACAATATTTTTTAAATATTTTGTTGGTCATAAAGCTTATGTCATTCAGGTCACCTATTCTTGTGTATGTTTAGTTGAAATACGATTTAAATTGGGTCTATAAATATAGACATACCTTTAAATCAATTATTAGAAAAGTGTTTTATTTGTTACAATGTTATCTTAATAAGCAGGATAAAAAATAAACGACATTTAAAAGCTGAACTTATTTTGAAAAATATCTGAGACATTTAATATTTATAATATTTTTAGCATTTACTTCTATGCTAAACCAAACGAATCGTATCTTACTTTAGTACGTTTAGTATTTGTAGGTTAATTATAAAAAAAAAGACACCGGCCGAATTGATAACCACCTTCTTTTTGAAGTCGGTTAAAAAATGAAGATGCACGTAAGCAAAGCCGTGTTTCCAACTAGTATGTACGTATGATTGACACGAGCCCATTCCATTCGTTCTTGTATTTCGGGGGCATGGAGGCGTTTATTTCATTATCGTTTTCGTTACTAATCACCACTAATCGTCTGTAAGCGTTCGCAACGGATTGACGTGTACATAGAGCCTTATTGCTTAATGGTGACAACTAATTAAATTAATTTTCAGGTGTTATAAGAGTTAGACGATGTATTACGAAACTATCTATTAGTTTGTGGATAAGTAGTATGACATATATATATAAGGCATATCATAATAATACTTTGACTGCTAAAATATTAAGATTAAATTTGCGCACTTTCTAGGAACTCTTATAGAATAAATAAATATGTTTGAAAACGTACCTGCGTATTATTATTTACATTATTATTATTATTATTTATTATTTATCATGTTTGTAGTCATGTACTAAAGTTGCTTGTATATACAAAGGTGCCACGCTTACAATTATTACCTAGAATAGAAATATAAATACACTAGCTGACCCGGCAAACGTTGTATATAAATAAAAAAATATTAAGGGTGAACAACCCTTATAACTTAGGGGGATGAAAAATAGATGTTGGCCGATTCTCATAGATACCGGATAAGCACAAAAATTTTCATCAAAATCGGTCAAGCCGTTTCGGAGGAGTATGGCAACGAAAACTGTGACACGAGAATTTTATATATTAGATGATTTATATGACAACATAATCGGAAATAGAGCCCGGAACTTTGAGCGTCAGACAAAAATGGCTCAAAACTATTAAGTGTAGAGAATTAGTCTTCAGGGGTAACGACTAATGTCCTAAGGTTAAAAATATACATGGGCAGGCAATATCCTTAATAAAAGGTCCACTGCACGTTCATTCGCTACTTCAATTAATAAAAAATGTACTCAAGCATTAAAGTAAGCAGAAGATGATGACATTATTTCATGAAACAATGCAATTAGGTTTAAGTTGGAGAAGTCACATAAATACCGCCAAGTTCCGTTTAGGAATGACGATTATGGTTGCGATTTATGGAAATTAGGTTTTTATTTAGTCTTTTGAATAGAGTCGTGAATCAAAGGTATTGTTGCCTGAGGAAATATTCGGATTTTGTTAACGGGTTCCTTGCAACCCAAGTCCTTGTCATACTGCAAACGAATTTATGTGGGTTTGGCGATAAACGTCAACGTCTTAATGGGCTTGGACTCTGCCTCCAGTAAATTTAGTATATTGCTGACTGTTATAATTTTGAATTATCAGTATGAAGAGACTTTTCAGATCATAGACTGTAATACTAGACAAGTGCGAGACTCACTCTTCTCTTCAAATCATATCACATTCTAAGTAGTTAAATCTCACTATTTTAAATTAATTAATTTCTAATCTCTCATTTTGTTCTGGTGATAAAACCCTCTATTTTTGACGGTTGCTGTGGTAGCAGCAGTTCTGGTTTTTAGGAACCCATGGAGGTTCGTCAGTGGCCAACCCCAGATACAACTCCAATCCTATTGGGAGTTTATTATAGAAGTAAGTGATCAGGTGGATTGCATGCTCTTAAGCTAGTTCCATCTCATAAAAGTATATCTCCGTTCTAAGAGGTTTGTATCCTTACCAAAATAGTTAAAAAGGCTATGAGTTTGGAAATCTTGCTACTCGTTACTCGCTTGCGAAAAGACATAAGCATTATATCCTCAAATGTTTCTATCGAGGTCCATAAAATACTCTGCATAACGAGCATTGTTCCCCATATTTTAGGCGGATTTAGCACATTAGTTTGAATAACTATGTGACGTTCCAGATGACCTAAAAGATACAGTGACCGTCGAATATTTAGGTGCTGCTGTTCGTTATTTAGTTTTGGACTGCACTGAAATACGGTAACGGTATGTGATAGAAAATATGTAGTGGTGACGGTTGGACTATATTATTATAGTATTTTAGTAGAAAACAAGCAATAAGCATGCACTCCACGTGATGAAAAGTAATTACGGTCGCTCATGGACATCTTTAATCGACCCCAAATTAAGATAAGTTCGGCCATAAATGCTATCCTTGATGACCAAGTTAGATTCTCTCGGATAATTTTGAAGGTGTAAAGGTGTTAATAACAGCAGTATTCTAGTTTTAAGGGAGATCTTTTCAGAGGTATTCCAGCTTAGTCCTCGGGGGTAGCGGCGCATCTGTAGCCCACTTCAGGTGCCACAGATTAATTAATATTAAATCCTATCTGGGGTTGATTACAGATGTCCATAGGAGGCAGGGATCGCTTGCCATGCGTACCACAAGCTTTAAACCAGAGACCTGTTGCTACCTGAAGACCAAGTTGAAATACTTCTTATAAAGATTCTACCTTCAAATCGTCCGCGAGTAATAAATATAAATGCGGAACGTTTTGTCTAATCACAGTCTTAAGCGTAAGCTAAGCTTTGATGCATTCCTAAAACTGTGTCCACAGTACGGCCGAGCGAGGAATTCCAGATGCTATCGTCGTACGGGAGCTTACTTTTATGTGAGTTATGGCGCAATAAATGCGGTGACCGTTCTTTTAGTATTCTGACGGACTTTTTCTTAGATTATGAAAAACAGGTACAAGGTTAGGTAGGTAAATACTTTTATCTTACAGAAGGATAGAGTAATCTTACTTAAACAAAATTATTGCAATTCTTACATTGAATTTACGCTAGTTTAATGAGCAATATTTGGATTTTCCGGAATTTCGCAATTTTGGAATCAGACTCAAATCAGAAGATCGATAATAATCCACCCCAATGGAAACTAATACTTATACTATTGTAAAAACTGAAGTCGGAATAATACACCTTATGTTGTTGGGACACTCTTTCAATACTTTGCCCACATTCCCGTCACCTGAATAAAATTCCTTTGTAATTAATAATTATTATTTAATGTCAGGATACATGTGTAACATAAACGTGTAGATGCTCTTCGCAATACCATTATTGATTATATAAATACTTCGCCTAAATATTTATCATATTCCCGGAATGTTTTCGCTGAAAACAAAACTGTTAACAATAAATAAAGTACCGTTGCGACACCTATTTATGTCATCGGTCATAACTAACTATAATGGATTTGCGGAATCAGCCGACGCATCTTTATCCTCGTGTCATAATAATGCTTACTACAAATTGGCCGTATATTACATTGTCGAGATTGCCTGTTTATGATTATGAAAAGCCCCATAACCGCCGCTGTTAATTAAGTTTCTTAATTTGCTGTCTATGAAAACGTGAAGTTGAGGAGATAAGTTTAGTAAAATAATGATTAGGTACGTTAGGTGGAGTAAGACATTAATCCATCACACTCTGATAGGAGACCCGTGTTCAGCAAAGAAAAATGAGTTGTTTATGATTTTTTAATAGATTGAAGTGGCAAACGGGCAGTCTAACTGATGGTAGGTAGTCACTGACTAGGAACAATTGTGAGCAAGTCTATGTAGAACAGGGGTTTCTACCGAAGGCCGATCATAGATGCGTTGCCACTTTCTACGATTAAGATGGTCGCTTCATCAACCGGTATGTATACACTTCCATTGAAACTTAACACGCTAGCAATACGTGTAACAGTGCTACCTGCCTAGACTTTCAAATACAGTTTTGTACTGCGACTACGGTGACATTTCTTTCCTATAGCAGCAGCGTTCGACCTGCGCTATTCTTGTATAATATAAAGCCTGATGACGCTGATGACCAGTAGCTTCTACCACTGCCAAAAATCGAAACCCCAATAGGCAATATAAGTTTCAATGAACTTTGGAGAGGATCAATATATCTTCTCTACGTGCCAGTACTTCAGTAAAATAGGAATGAACGATTATATATGTCGTGAAACTTAACGCTAGTTTTATTCAACCATAGGATGTTCTTAAACGTAACGTATAAATATAGAATTTCCTCTTAGCCACCCATAGAATCTTTATGGCTTCGATTCCCACAATCGTATAACGGCTATTTCCTTCAGAATGTTCTCGAGATATTCAAATTGAATTTTGTACAAACTTGAGAACTAAGGATCATGCATGAAAGGCGTTAAACCGATGTGACAGTGTTATAGAGGACCGCTTAAAGTCGACAGATGAGATGTCAGTAGAAAATTGGATTTCGTAAAATAAATATGTCGCGTTGACTTTGAATTAATGTCCATCATTCGAAAGTATGCCGTTTTAGTGTACCGCAGAGTCTTAGTTCGTATGTTTCGCGTTAGAAGAAGAAAGTTAATTTTAAGTGCGATTTGCTGCCCACAAAAGATTTAATTTTTGTCCGCTACAGGCGTTGATATGATCTCTTTTGCAAAGGTTTATTTCTTTATCCTTAGGGATTAATTTTGTTACGTTTGCAGGTAAGACCTCGTTACGGTTTTGAATGGCATCTACGTTTCGAAAATAATGTCGTCAATTTTGACGTCAATGTGACTTTTAATCCTTTTGTTACGTTTAGTTTAAAATTTAATCCCTTTTACTTTCCTGGTCCGTTTGTCATTTTATTTTATTAAAGTTATTTGTTTTCGATTTCAAGTGAACATTGTAACTTAATTTATATTCGTTTTCACTTTCTGCGTAAACTTTTTCGTATAAAAAAGAGAATTTATGTGATTGGTAACTTAAAATTAAATTAAATTTTCGGTAACCGTAATCATAACGGATGTAATTTACTTTGAAGTTATGCAGTCATTAATTTGTTTCTGTTCTGTTTTTGATCCAACCACTAATTATTAATTTGGAATTCATTTTAGCAGAAAGGCGCATAAACTACAAGAATAATTTGTTCCTTTGATAACCCACCGCAAAGTAACCACTTCGAGAAATTAAAAACCGCAATTAATGCTCAATAGTCGTTTCATGTATTTTGTATGCGATAAAAAGTTATGATCGTATAAAAGTCGTGGTCGAACAAAATAAAAGATGCGTGACAATTTCAAGACACAAGTTCCTGTGGTCGTAGCCTCGATGTTTATTTTATGCCTTTTAAAACAAGGGTCAGAAAGAAATCGATGCATTGGCCCTGTTCGACAAGGCACGGCCGTCAGATAAATCACTACCTTAATAACAGTAAAACGTCAATAATACATGACTACGGAATATAAATTTGGGTATGATTAAGACCGGACGGACAATATTAACTCTGTTTATTCGTTATTGTAATTTATACGAGTATTGATGTGTAGAGAAATCAAAAGTTGGTAGCTGAATAGTATGAAATAGTTAAATGGGAGGGAATTAGTTTCATCCCCATAACAGCTGTAAATATCAATCATACTTATATACAAACTACATAATTACATATATATCTAGCTGACCCAGAAAACGTTGTGTTGCCATATAAACAAAAAAACGTTAAGAGTGAACAACCCTTATCACTTAGGGGTATGAAAAATAGATAGTAGCCGATTCTCAGACCTACTGAATATGCATATATTGGTGAAAATCGGTAGTCATTTCGGAGGAGTACGGTAACTAACATTGTGACAAGAGTATTTTACATATAAGATTTACATTTGACATCTTCGTTTCGTCTTTTTTTTTTTCATTCATTCAAGTCTTTTGTCAGCTTTCCGTTGCTTCGTTGGTTTTGATAAATAATTCTTAGATAAAGTTTAAAGAGCTATTATATTATTTTATCGCGTAACAAAGGCGGTTACTAAATCATAAATATGCAGCTCAAATTGGCTTAAACATTAGCATGTGGAGGCGTACTATAATTTTTATATGAAAACCCTATAAAAGGTGCTCATCCATTTTTATTACCTGTGTAAATATCTCATTCAGTTAGCGCTTATCTGCGAAATTCTATTGTGGATGGTAAAACATTTCGAGTCGTAATCATCAGATGCCTGCGAAATTTGGACCACACTTTGAGTAACTTACTGTATGTTGTAGGGTGGCGAAACACTCCGGTGATTTTACTGATCAAGTATATTTAGTCAGAAATAAATACTGATTTTATTATATTGTTGTATTCACTTATTGTGTTGTATGTTGGGACAAGATTACATGTCATTAACATATCAAATACACATTGTAAAAGTAGAGAATTATTTACATTGTATGAAAATATGTTTTCAGAGCTTTGTATAGCTTTCTTTATATTCTTTAGATTAAGAAGTTTGTTAAGTCTAATTTATGTCATATTTTAGTTACTTAGGTATATTTTTTATATTTAGTATAAATATTTGTATAATATATACCTTGTATAAAACACTTGCGTATTTTTTTCATATAATATATTTTGTACCTTCTTAAATCACCTTAGAAGTATTAATTTACCAAAAATCATTAATTAATGGGCTAGCCTTCACATTGTTATAAATAACTTGCGTGAAACAATCCACACTTAAAATTTCATACCATAATCACGCGGCTCTAATTATGTAGGTATTATTTTTTCGTCACGCCCTCGTTAAGCTATAATTATAAAACCTTTCATTAAAATTCTAAAAGAAAATACCAATAACGAAATTCTGGTATTAAAATACGTTCTCTATATTTACATACAAACTTGAATGTCCTGTGTCACATACATACTTGAAATATCTGTCTTTTTTATAATATAGGAGTAGCAGACGGGCATGCAGTCCACCTGAAGGTAAGTGGCTAGTGCCGCCAATGGACATCTGTAATCAATGCCAGATAGGATAGATATTCCTACTTGAGTTCGGCCTCACATGTGCCGCTACCTTTAAGGATTAAGCTGGAAAGCCTCGGAAATGTGCGTCAACCCAGAAACACAGCAGTGCTTAACGCTACTGTTAATAGGTAAAAATGGCCGCGGATCGAATACACAAGTGAATAGGATTTACAAGTGAATTGCAAATACATGAAAAGTTTTTGATATGTTCGTATTCGTAATCATAGTAAGATTTTGTTACAATCAAACGACCTCTTTTGTACACACCCTTACTTCTGCATGTGTATTATTAATCGTCATTTAATTGGCACCATTTTGCATTGACATAAAACAAACCATTCGCGAAACAATAAAGGGCGCAGTAATTTACGTTCACATATGAAATTCTGATTGTTAGTGAGCTTTTAGTTGTGGCACGTTCTAATTGGAGTTTTCTCATGAATTATTGTATTTTTAATGGCGTTTTATGAATAAAAGCACCATATACGGTTCTTTTATTATGCGTACATTTTTATTGATAAATTTGAATGAAATGTACTGTAAACTTTTACACGAATTTCTTAATATAATTAGTGATATAAATGTTTATTAAATAATTTGAGCTAAGTAACATTGGGCGTAATACTTAAGAAATATTGTTATTATGTCTTATACGTTTTATATTAGTACGTACTTCCTTATACGTACGTATACGCGTATGTAGTCAGTAAAATTATATTTGTCATATCGTAAGTCATCAGAATACATTTTGGGCTTATACATAATAATTAATTTCATATGAAATTTAATAATTTCTGAAGGTGGTAGAACCCTTTGTGGTTCGACTCCGGCGGCACCACCGCCACACCTATTTCTACCTAATAACAGCAGTGTTAAGCGCTGCTGTGTTCCGGTTTGAAGGGTGTGGTAAGGGAGACAGACTTTTCCGAGGCGTTCCAGCTCAGTCCTCAGGGGTAGCGGCGCATCTGTGGCCGACTTCAGGTAGGAATATCTAATCCTATCTGGGGTTGATTACAGATGTCCATGGGCGGCAGTAGCCACTTACCATCAGGTGGACTGCATGCTCGTCTGCTACTCTTATATTATATAAAAAAAAAAAAAATAATTTTTATATTTCACTCAGAAAAATATCCTATAAAATGCTCTATACATGCGGCCTAACATTTGGAATTCTAGTGTTACCTGTAAGCCGAGGTGACGTCACGTACACAGCGGAACTCTGCGGTCGCAGTGCGAAGGAAGCGGATATACTCGTACACGACCGCATAGCGCAAACCCACTCTATTCAAGTAGGACTTTTGTAGAGGTTGGAAGTTTGCAACCAAATAAGAATGACATCTGCCTATAAGAGAACTAATAAAATTAATATATAGTGGGTACGAATACAGTATGTTATGTTATTTTTATAACGAGGAAGCACATAACAATGCATGAAAACTATAATACATATATAACTATTAATGTTATGTTATGGGACTCGACCACAGGGGTTGGAACTCAAGGAAGCAATATATTTGTTATTCGTGCTTTTACCACACGTTTGTCTCTTGTCACTACCATCGTAGGACTGACTTGACTCGACTAGCGGGTTGCAATTTCACAATTATAATCGGCGGGTAGTACAACATAACTTATGACATAAAATTCTAGCATTACCTAGCTATCTAAGCTAAGTTTGCTATCTAATAAGATTGACTTACTAATAAGAACAATTGATAAAAGTAAGAACAATTTATTAGAATTTCATACTAAAGAAAAAATATTAACGTCATCCGAATAAGAGTTGGTAGACCAAAACGCATTTGATGATATTAAAATTACCTACAGATACTAATGTGTCATTAATGCCTTTAAATTTATATTTACAAGAACTAATGCAGAAACTTAATTTCCCTACTGACGAAACGAACGACGAAGAAGAAAAGTAAGTATTTGCAAAACATAGAACCATTTCGACATAAGAATTTGTTTACCTGTGTGTTCTATAAGGTTATCAAATGTTCACATTAATTGGTTTCTTATCAACGATGTTAAAAGTCAAAAGACGTTTGACATTATGAGTTTAACGTTAGTTACCTGAAAACATAAATCCACCTCGATTAGAATTAGCATACATAAAGATAAAGTGACGTGGAAGCATTAATTGGTGAAAGGACAGCTAGATCAGAACAAAGGGCATCAGTCATCTCCACAAACGAGAACGCACGACTGCTGAAGTTCGATGGATCGGAATGAAGTCAAACGAAGTCATAATGAAGGGAGTTCACACCTCATCATCGGCCTATTTCTGGTTTTTCTTTTAAAGTGACAAGGATTTACACCTTTGATCTTCGGATTCCTAGCGCGGAAGGATGAGTTTACATTTAATGTATGACTCTACAGCTTTTTTGTTCTATCCATATTTTTTTAAATAGCTTGTAAAACTTTTTATATTTTCAGAGATCCTATTTACAAATTACGGTAGCACTATTAAACAAGCAATAACACTTTACATGTAATGTGCTATAACTAGATACCAATTTCTTTTCTTATGAGAATCGCTAAGCTTTAGAAGAGTACATCGACTTCTTCAAGGTACCTTAAGATCAGAACGAATCCACAGAAAAGAAATTATGTTTAAGCAGTTAGATCTTTCACAGTGAATTTAACCAATGGCTGTAATTTTATGAGTAACAGTTTTCGAAAATAGAATTTTCGTGTTTATAAATGATTGACTTCTCCATTTATACGTACGGTATACTAATGTAGGCTCAAAGCGTGGTGTCTTGGCGCGCACGCCCGAGCGAGCTGTCTCTAACAATTTGGACGACACGACAGAAATACAATCGTCCGAATGCGCTCAAGCAAAAGGCAAATAGCCACGCCTTTTTAGAAACGAGAAATGGAACGAATGTGTTCTTGTTTGATTATTTGTTCGATTTAGTGAGCGTAGGAGCGCTGTAATTGCATCACATTGTCACCATTGTACGAATACTGTCGACTTATACTTTGTATTCAATTTTCACCTGAAGGTAAATGGCTTCTGCCACCCATGGACATCAGTACTCAACCCTGATAACATTATATGCCTACCCATAAACACTAAGCTGAAATGCCTCGGAAAAGTACGTCTTCCATACCGGGTATGGTTTCTATACCATACCCGGTACTTTTTCAAACCTGAAAAACCAGCGCTTAACAGTACTAATTTAAGGCAAAAATATGGCAATAATAAGGCTATGGTGATGCCGGAGTGGATCCACAGAGGGTTCTATTACCTTCAATATTGATGTAAATATTGTACAATTTATTATGTAAGGAATATTTACGATAATGTCTAGGCTAAAATTGTACAGGAGGCATTTTAATGGGGTCGAAATGTCAACGTATAAAAAGCTTCGCGTGGGTATCCGTTACATAATAAAATGTGTGTAAAATTGTGACAGTAGTTGTTTCATCATAAATCATGAATATACAGTGAATTTACTCTTTTGGCTCCATCTTTAGTTTTCCTTATGTCTTATTTAAAGTCTATATTTATCTATCTTATTGGTTTATTGATTTCTTATTAGCGTGATGATCACATCATCAATAGGCGTCAGTCTAATATAATCTGTAAGTCTGTATCTGATGATGCATCCTGCAGAATATCCTTTGGTTTATCACGTATGTATTTGTATATGAGACGCTCTTAATTTCCTTTTGAAAAGGCATCTGTGGGATACATCGGGAGAGACTACAATTACACACATATAAGCCTAAAACTCGAAAGTACAGAAAATTCTAGGGCTTTTTCTGAATACATTGTGATAAGTCTAGTACGTGTACTATAGACCGCTGAAACATCACAGAGCGGCAATTCTATTTACAATGACAATGTTTCACATTTTCGACTAAATTCTAGTACCTAATAAGAATTGTCGACATAGACGTATTAGACTTACGCTCTTAATAAATGTACGCTTTTATTTTAACCTTATTTTTGTATACAGCATGATATATGGGACATGGATTCTCGCTTTGGATTTCAAGTATTCCCTTTCATGTATGTATGTCGCTTTAAAAATGCATGCACGAACGATTCCGTAGGAATACATCGACTAAGATACTCACACATACAAACATGCGTCAAGAAATTTGAGGGTAACAAAACGAAGGCTTATTCCCTTGAGATATGTTTTATTGACAACGAACTATTGTTTTTTTCTGTCCAAATAATTCGCGTACGTGTTATATGCCGCGCAATCTTTATACAATGAATGTGGATTTGTTAGAGATCACGTAGCTTCAGAACGATTTGTGCTATTAACTCATTTGAGATATTTCTTTGTTTTGTCAGGACTAAGGTTTAGAACTATGCTATGAGTTGATTGGTAGCAATCTCTTTTAACAATGTGTACTTCGATGATCTATAAGCAGCAAACGATGAAGACGCTTTTAAAACCTACAAACGTAAAAAAACATAGCCATATAAACACCGGTCAAAATTCCTCCTTTTTGGTTCACCATAGTCGGGTAAAAAGTATCTTTCAAAGTCTTGCTACATAATATGGATACTAAAACGAATAATGCATAATAATACTTATCTATAACATAACTACATGACCCGGCAAACGTAGTGTTGCCATGTAAATAAAAAATATTAAGGGTGAACAACCCTTATCACTTAGGGGTATGAAAAATAGATACTAGCCGATTCTCAGACCTACTGAATATGCATATCAAATTTGGAGAAAATCGGTAGAGCCGTTTCGGAGGAGTACGGTAACTAACATTGTGACACGAGAATTTTATATATAAGATATAACACAACGTATACCATTCATGGCGTGTCTACACCGTGTCTATTACAATAGTAGAGGCCTAACGAGCACACGCAAAACATTAATCGCACAATAATTTCAAGACGTTTCAACAACAATGATAATCGTACATCCAGTGAGCGTGATTCAATGGACTATTGATAGCGATCGTCAGGCGTAGGCACGATTATCGGTACTAGGAACATACTATACCTAAGTACTAGTACTTAGGAACATTTGTTATACGCTTAGGGTGGTTACATACGAACGACAGTGAACTTATAGAGCGACATTTAGCTAATACATGAGCGACAGTCCACAGTGACGATCGTCGCTGAATATCACTAGTAATCGCTAACGACACGATAATGAACCTGGCGATATTGATAGCAGTCGGCAGTGGCTGACAACTGTTGCATAAATTTGCGATCGAATGTCCTCGGTTGTCGAAAAATTACGACCGTGTTTTGTCACCGGTCGCTGACGATAGACTGCGACTGATGGCAACATACCGTTTTCAAGTTTGTTGTCATCGGTCGTATGTAAGTTGCTCGTATGTTTTCTCCCTTAGTACGATTAATTAATAGTAGGTTTAGAGTACAGTCAACCTCTCTTACTAAGACTTCACATACATTTGAACGTTTTATCTCACATAATAATAATCAGCTACGACTCTGATAAGACCGATATTCGATATTAAGATTTATGAATGCTATTCGCACGAGACTTTAATTTTCGTCCTCAAAGCCATGATGTTATCCACCAGGTTTAAGAATTTAATGATAATAAACAGGACCGACGATTTAACCTGTCCTCTAAAGCAAGCAAGCGTGCATAAAATATAGCCAGTAACGGTAACCCATCTAACTGCCGGCCGCGCACGACATAGCTTAACTTTGTTGCTAAATTACGATCTACACAAAGGGCTATTTGCGTTCCAGTATAATAATAAATAATTAGCAACGGTAAAAAGTGTCTCTAATTGTGAGCGTTTCATTGCTGTAATTAAAACTTCCACATACACTTATTAATGAAATCTTATACAAAAATCATGACCACTGAAAAATAAGCCGTATAATATGATATTATTATGTTTAATCTATTATCTCTTAATAGTATAAAAAGAGCATGGATGACTTGGTATACTTTTACAGTCGTAAAACCAAAAAATGTCAACAGATTCACTGTTCGCAAGCATTATGCAAAGGGGAAGTAGCAATTTCAAAAAATCGCTAACTTGTTACATTGTGCAGCTTATCTGCCCAACGTGCCCACAACACTTGTCACACTACTCGAACAACAATAGTCCTACATTCAGAAGCGCATTTCAATGGGCGTAGCGATAACGATCGACGTTTGACGGGGGCGACAGAGCGATACGAACGAGGAAGCGATCGCGCGATCTATCGCCAGCCAATTAGCCAATTAGAGAGCAACATCGCCCGCCGACGCAGCTTCACGTTTTTGTGCTCGCGCCCTAATATAGTCATTGTCAAAGTTTAATGAGTACTTTGTTTTACAATTGCATTGTATCTATTTTGTAGTATAATGATATTGTTTGGAATATTGGATTTGTGCACGGTATTGAATTAGCTGGATATATACTACAATACAACATGGTATATGTTGTATTCACGAGTTGTATTAATATAGGGCCAAATATCGCCATTTGACATTTTTTTCATGCTAGAAATGGTATTTTATTACATTTGATAGGTAAAATATTGATAGATATGTTATTAAAAACCGGCGTTTGAAGTTCGTCGAATATTCTTAGTTAAACATTACTGCTTAACTATGTTATATTTTCTTTTATACAAAAGTTGTATGAAGCTCACTAAACTAAAGTCATAAAAACTTGTAACGAAAATATATATTTAAACAGTTTTATTGCTATGTTTAAAAAGTTTTGAAACGTAAATGAATACTTGTATCTGAAGATACTTAAATAGCCATCGTTCTGTTTTCAAGCACGTGATATGGTAAAATTACATTCAATAAGTAAAGAAATCTTCCGTTATGACAAAAGCGGACGATAATACACATCGGACGGATTTAAAATGATAAAACAGAAGTACAATAATTATTGATATAGCTTTGAGAATCTCTGGATCAAGGCAATTTCACTATCACATAAATCGAAGTCAAGAGTTTACAAGCAATGGCATCTTAGTGACTAAGTCGTGACATACGATTATTCCACCTGATCTCAACACAGCCTCAATTAATAATGTTTCCGTAATCTGCGTTCCCAAATTCATAAACAGCTTATTTTAATTATTCATACCCATGGAGCGTCAATATATAGACTCCTAATCGATATATCTGGTATTTTTTCAGTAAAATAGTTTTACTAGAGAAGGAATAAATAGATTTATTTCGTCCAGTAAAGCAGCTCATCAGTTTACCAGAAAGTTGGTTTATGATTATTCTTGGTCTATGGCATGACATTAATTTCCCGGACAATTCATTGCTTGACTCACAAATAGCGCTTGTTATCCGAGCCAATCAGCAATTCAGCAAATTCAATTGCAGTTAAATTAAGCCACCGTGTCCCATATAAGTACTAAATAGGGGTGTGCGAATATCGTTCGAATCGAATCGAATCGAATATCAATATTCGATTCGAAATTCGAATCGAATAATTCGAAAAATTTCGAATAATTCGTAAAAATTCCGAATAATTCGAAAGTTTTCGAATAATTCGAAAGTTTTCGAATAATTCGCGAATTAAGGGGGTATTCTAGTCTAGAAGCATGAATTTTAGTTAATTTTTTGAAGTGCCGTAAAAAAAGGCAATCAATATTTTTACCATCAATTTTTTTATAAGTTATTTATTAACATTACAAGAATAGGATCATCCCCTAATTTCAATTTTTACTATTTTTAAAACATTCGAAAATGTCAAAAAAAAAGTACAAAAACAATTTTTTTATTCAAGCAGTCGCCATTTTGTGAAAAAAAATTTTTTCAACTTTTCCCTAGTTCATGCCATAATTGAAAATAAGAAACCATGAAAAAATTCGAATTATTCAAAAATTTTCGGATTATTCGAAAATTTTCGAATTATTCGAAAATTTTCGAATTATTCGAAATTTTTCGAATTATTCGGGAACTTTCGAATAATTCGAATTTTCGAATTATTCGATTCGAGTTTCGAATCGAATATTAATATTCGATTCGGAACGAATAATTCGTAAGTTCGAATTATTCGCACACCCCTAGTACTAAACATAAAACATTACATGTGAATAGGACTATTAAGTATTACGATTGATTTCTACTGACTTTCTCTATAACTCGTACTCAACAAACTACACTTAATTTGTTATTTTATGTATGTCTGTGAGTATATCTATAATGCAGATATAATATTAAAATTTAAATTACAAGGCTAACATTAATTATAGGTACAATATCTATATGTAATTAGATATTTAAGTTTGACTTCATCGTCACAAGAATGCACTCACTAGCAGTCTATTTCAATGCTTCGTCAGTGTTGAAACCAATCGTAATATTCGTTAACAAATGAGTTGTCATCTTTATAAAGAAATACAGTTTTCTCGTTTAAATATGTTTAACAACCGTTTAATACGTGAAGTGGATGAATGATAATATCGGCTCTACCTGTTTTTCTACTAGGAGCATTAATCATGTCATCTGTTATGATATCATAATGATATTGTTTTAAAGTTATTATTGATATTTGTGAGAGGCACTTAAATTTAGTATTAAGTATAAAGGATATTTTGGCATGATACATATAGCGTTGCGAAAAAATTGCAAGTCTATGTATCTCAGTGATAGTAGTTTAAGAGTAAGGTTTAACTTGAAATGTGAGTTGGTCCTTTACACTGCGGGCCCAGGATTCGAATCCTAGGTCTCCGGACCCAAAACTCATCTCCATAAAAGTCTGAAAAATGTGAAGTCTGCCACTTGGCACATGGCCAATGCAGTGCAATACGTCTTAAACTCTTTGAGATTGAGAGCGACCCGTACCTAGCAGACAGGGAGATTTTTTATTTTATTTGATTTGCTAATATGAACCATATACACTTATATACCATGTAATAAATCTATTTTTTTATACTTTTGCAATTTTGTTTCTAAATGTGAATCGAACAGGTATTTTTAAAAAATAAACTTTTGTATAAAACTTTGTTGGCACTTTTGCATATATTCCGTTACAAATATAATAGAGAATTTCATAAATAAAGGTAACTAGTGTCAAGAAAAATGTGTTCAAGTTGTTTTTTTAAAGTTATAAAACCAAAAATGTGTGACATTTGTGTTAAATAAGCTTAATAAAACATTTGTTCTATTATTCGCTCTATAATTTCAGTCGCTTTTATGAATATCATAAATTTTAATACACAAATTATCGTATGTTGTGTTGCATACGAATTGCAGAATGTAATTTTCCAACTCGATTTCCACTAATTCCTATTAGTTTTGTTGACCCCAATAAAGTGGACTCAATATTGTATATTAGAACTAGGAATATCACACGGTGTTTGTCAGTTGATCGTTTTGAAAAAAATATTAATTGATAATTGTGATACCTTATGGTATTTTTTTAAACGGTTTTATTTAATTATGAGATTGAATTAAGAAACGAGCTTTCAGCCTAGCCTAATGGTAAGTTTATACCTTTGAAGGTGGTAGAACACTTTGTGGTTTGAGTCCGGCGGCACCACCGCCACACCTATTTCTACCTAATAACAGCAGTGTTAGGCGCTGCTGTGTTCCGTTTTGAAGGGTGTGGTAAGGGAGACAGACTTTTATGAGGCGTTCCATCTTAGTCCTCAGGGGTAGCGGCGCATCTGTGGCTGACCTCGGGTAGGAATATGTAATCCTATCTGGGGTTGATTACAGATGTCCATGGGCGGCAGTAGCCACTTACCATCAGGTGGACTGCATGCTCGTCTGCTACTCCATATTATAAAAAAAAATACTATGTACATCTGTTACCAAGTCAATATAGAACAGCTTCTACCTGAAGTCGATCATACGTCGCCACTCTTGAGGATTAAGGTGACTCATATGTAGGTATGTCAGTCGGCATCGGCATGCACGACCCTGTACTGAAATCTAGAAATGCTTCACACTACCCATACTCACATGGCGATGCTACCCCCTCGGTCGAACCATACTGGCTCTACCACCTTTTGTGGTAGTGATATTATATGAAACTTGCGTTTTCAAAATACGTACGACTTGGTTATGTTTCTTAAGGATTTTACTACCTGTACAAAAAGATCAGGAGGAACCATCATCGCGGATTTTACGAAAAACTTTATTGGCAAAATCACAAAATCATTTAAAATCAAACGATATTACCGCACGCGTTCATGTGTAATACAGTCCGATTAATCCGATTCCTCACAAATGAACAATCTCATGGAATCTGCAGCATATGCGGATTACAGCGGCCTTCATTAGCGCGGATTAGCTCTGTTCCAGCCACCGACAGTCTCATTTCGTGTCTGGCTGTTATTGGCACTTTTCATATTTTGGTGGCAATTCGACATATGTAGTATTTTAGCAATACATTTGTAACATTAGGTACATAATTCATACGATTACAGTAAAATATTCCAACACACCAATTCTTGTTCAATTAATATCTTGCAGAATCTATATATGTCTGCAATAAATTGCGTTATAATATATGTTGGAATTTGATGAAATAAATAGATATTATCTTTTTATTTCATTAAGTACTTAAGTAGTATAGAAAAGTATTTTTTTAATTGTACCATTGTGAATTTCAAATGTCAAATCAGTATCGATTATATTATTTTAGACTAATGTTATCTGTTTAATTTCTTTCAAATCAAATCAAATCAAAATTTTTTATTCAAAATAGGTTCTTTACAGAGCACTTTTTGAATGTCAAACTACCACCACTTCACAAGGTGTTTCGTTATGGAGAAGAAGCGGCGAAAGAAACTCCATAACACACATCTTTTAAAAAAATTGGATTTTACAATGTTAAACTTAACCTAATGGTTAAGTTATTGCGCATATTTCGCCCCAATTGCATGGATGGTGGTCACGGTGATAGTATGGTGGCGGTGAGAAACCGTTGACACATACTATTGGTAGATTAATTTATCTACCCTACGTCTACTTAGTTTTTCTTTTCTAGAATCCATATCAGGACACACCACAAACTTCATCTTTACGCAAAATTCTTGCACCAAAAATAGACGTGGCTACTGGCGCGATCCGACACAGTTCCACCTTAACAGTATAACCTCAGCAATTGCTCGAAATGAACAATCTATTCCGCTCTGTACGGAAGCGGATTACAGCGAGGCCTTCGTTAGCACGGGGCTAAGCTTTGTCCGGGAACAGTTCTCTAAAATCTCAGTACTACACACTACCTGCATACAAGCTTGTTCATATAATTGAGCCGTCAATATACATTAGGAATGTGGTATAAATAGCAAGCGTCTTAAGACGATTAGAAAACGGCAGAAATATGGCACTATAAGTATACGGTTTAAAATATATCCACGATAGGTTATCCACGATAATGACTAACTATTTAGATCTTCTTACTTATTCTCCGAGAGTGGCAGACATTGTACACGTTGGTGGTTTTAGATGCGTATTGGCTGCTTCGGAATTTAATTTGTGGATATTGTTAAAAGCATTTGAGGAACTAAATTTAGGATTCAAGCATACTAAGGCGTAGTGGTGTTAAAACCTCATTTGACCAATGACTACATGAGGTCCAAATGAACTTCTGAGGAGAGCTAAAAGGAGGGAACGAAAATAATTAATCACAGTAAAGTTGATCTACCTATGTCAAGTATTTTGTAGTAATAAGTTACAGTTTATTCTATCGAATCGCCTACTACTAAATAGCCTTACTTGACCGACGTTATAGGCTCTTTCACGGCGTTTAAATTCCCCACCGCACTTGCATACGTCTTTATATTGCTATCGTAAAAATCTTATTGACTTCACTAGCGTAAGCTATGTACTGGGAACGTATATTTCCTTTAAATATTGCTACTTTATTACCCTCTCGTAATGTTGTATAATAATATAGATGAATGTCTGATTCGAACATTCAAGCCTTCAATAACATGGTTCTAACGTATAAGATAAATAATGAGGCTGACTGTTTGATACTGTCCAAAGTATCAAATGTCTTTTTATAATATCAAATACGAGTAGTATACTTAACAATATAGCGGTGGTGGCTGCCGCAGTTGTAGCAAGAAGGGTTTATCACTAATAAATTTTTAATGAACTACTACTACTAATATACGAATATTTTTTAAAATTAAATATGGAGTGTATCTGACACGAAGAAGTTGAAAAGTATTTATAAGAGTAGCGATGGAGAAGGGCATGAAAGCATCATGTCGTCACGCATTTTCACTTAAGATGCTGCCATATTTACAGATCTAAAGACACAACTCAGCCATAGGTGGTCGGTGTGAACTTGACATATCGCTACCCATACCAGCACATTCGAGTTAGCTTCAACCTGCTCTGTAAACGTCTTTTATCGCTATCATCAAACACTCGGTTTAAGTGGAGCATAGTGTAGCTACACAATGTACTGCAACGTTTACTGGCTCAATTTTTATTACTCTAGCTGTCCACGTAATGAATACACGTAAATCGGATATGCATAAAACTATACGGTCTATAATAACTGTCCGTTCCTATCGTAACCTCACGATTTGTTACCGATGCAAGCGGGGAAATGTTCCGGGAATTTGGTTGGATGAATAGTTCTATAGTGCTGAGCTATTCGTTTCACGAAAGTAATGTAACGAAGTTTGCTATGTGGATATGGTAATGTATTGGTTTCCGTTAATAAAGTGGATCCGATATTAAGCTGTTATTGCCGCTTCTGGACATTTATATCTAACTGAGTTTGATTATATATACAATATACCTATGTATTTTCAAAACTGCGTTGGAACTCCTAATTATTCTATTACTGCTTTAAAATTAATTTATCAATCCTAACATCTGTCAACAAGTGCTCCGTTAGGTCCGTTAGAGATATTTTACTTCCTGTCATTACTCCTCTGAAGACCATATTGACAAACTGAATATTATTCGCTTTATACTTTTCATATGTTATAATGAACAGTTTCACATTCACTTTATTGATTTACAAAAAAATACACAAATACATAATAAATAATGGCAGATGAATTTTCCTTTTGAAGGTTGGTCAAGAATGATAATATTTATTTAAAATTCGAATTATATAGCCAGGCACTACACATTATATATTTGTAGAAAAACTTCTTTCATCATATCTTCCCAGCCAAAATACCTTGAGAAACGTTTAAAATTTTTGTCCAAAAGTTTTATGGTACAAATTTGAATATTTTGACTTTGTGCGTATCGAAGTCGGAATCTAGAATGGTCGTAAAACATGAGATATTGATTTGGTATTCTTTTTATAATAGATATCATGTTTTTATTTGCATTGATCCAATTACATAGAATGTGGACAAATTTAACGTGTGTGGGATTTGATTATGGGTACTGTTAGTAGAAATATGGCTATATTTTAGATGGTAGTAAATAGGTATACGGCCCACTTAATGTTTAAAGGCTCTTACTACATCCCGTGTGGTACTACTGGCTACTTTGTAACCAATCTTTCCATAGTTATCAGAACTTTCATAAGCTCTTAAGGGCTACTACTGAAGCAAAACTACTGCAGTAAGGAAATGGTCTAAATGAGACATACTTTTCCGTTTCAATTTAGTACTCAGGGGTACCACCGCACCTGTGGTCGACCTCAGTTAGGGATCTTATCTTATTTGAGGTGGATTACAAGAGGCGGCAGTACCCACTTATCACCAGATCATGCAGTCCGCACGTACGTTAGTTATTTGTATGTTATAAAAATGTTATTAAAATACGTTTTAATAATAAACGCAGAGCAGATCGTGCTGAATCTTACGCCTATCAAGTATCCTTAAATCTAAGCACCTTAAAGCTAACATCATAATACATCACCGCGGCGACAAAAAGACTGAAACAGCGATTTCAAACGCCAACGCCAAACTGTTTGTAAGATAAAGTCAGCTCCTTTAATAGAGAGCTGGCCTTAACCGACAGAATAGTATCGTCCTAGACCATTACTCGTATAAATTATCGAATATGTCAGCGGCCGGCTTCAGTAATGTGTATAAAATAGTTCTTTCATACAAGCGCACATCGAGCGTAGACTACGGTATAGTTGTGTAGCCACATTTTGTTATACTACCGTCAAAATTGTGATTATTTTTAAGACTAACATGAATGATTACTTGATGAAATTTATCATATTACAGGGTCATCTTGACAGATCATTTATTATGTTATTATGTCTGAAATATTGAGAGTTTTACACAAAGAGAGGACTTTACTGCATATTACTCGAAAAGGGCCTTAGTTCTAGCACTCAAATATGAAGCACTTTTTAAATATATAACGTCATAATAATAAAGTCATTATGTCTACGTTGAAGCTTTGTAAAGGCAAAGATCTAATTAGACTTTAAATCATGCAGGATTATTGGCTTTTGTATATCTGATCCTTGTCCATAACAAAAGCTGCCTTACACTGTTAAAGGACACGACAAAGCTAAAAATATTGTCGTTAAATTTTTCATCAAATGTATGGCTATTGTAATATTACCGTTTACATTGCGGCACCGCGAACACAAAACGCTAGTATGAAAAACCTATAAAACTTCATTTGAATAACTCACTCGGCTATGCCCCGTCGTATTCAAACCTCACTCTTCATTTATTTTTTACCCATTGTATAAGTAAACGCAGATAGGAAAATTGTAAGACATTTAATGAGGTGTTTGGCGCATATAAAGCACTGTCTTGTATATGTATAAGGTTTATGGATTGCTTAAAAATGATACGGTAAAAGATATCAATGTGTTTTAATGCGTACGTTGTTTGACTAGTAAGGAGAAATGTATAGTATTTTATACATTCAAGAGATATTGTGAATGAACAAGTACGTGATCGAAATATTACAGTTTTGGTTTTAAAGTTGTAGGTTATAATAATCCATGGGAATGAGGGAATAAAAGAAAAAAGTTCATAGGTTGTTTGTATAAACGATTTTTAACTGATTTTCAAAAGGAAAGGGGTTAATCAATTTATCAAATTTAAAATTCTTTCTTTTTTTATTTGATATGTTAAAAGTATCTAATTGGGAATTAGTAAGCGTCAGTCGATGTCTGATATTATTAGTAAATTAATTAGGTACGAAACATTTAACGTCAATAGTAATTAATATATTAATTAATATCTATTGAGTCTTTACTAAACTACTGGAAGTGTATATGCATAATTTAATCCAGAATTTGCTTAGAAAACTTTTTTTTTACAATAACCTAAGGTACCTAAGGACTATAATATCTAACCAAACACGCAGCGGTCATTTTACCGGTCTCATATGGCAAGGTTCCGGGTTCAATCCCAGGCTAGCGCACTCAATGATGAATTTAGTGTCGTGTTTTAAGCGCTATGCGTTTGAGTTCGTCTTTGTGCCCCCGTCTATTAATGTACTTCAGGATTTATGATGATGAGTTAAACTCTTAAGAAAAGCTAATTACTTCTAATGCAAAAATACCGTTAAATTAATTGTTAAGTTTCTATTATTAATGTTTATTGCACCCACGTTATGGGCAACGCTCCAATGGGAGTTGTTAAGCTTTATCAAATTCACTAACGATAAATAATAGTTCAATGACCTTAAGTTATGTTCTTTATTAGCGCTGTTCATTAATACTATTAGTTATTAATGAAATTACTAATTAATTTTGATTAATGTAAAGGATTCTAAAATTGTCGTGCCCTAGTCCATATAGGTGCTGATTTCTCGACTAAAAGATAAATATCACTAACTTCTGCATTACGGTTTAATCTTCTCTCTTCTAACTTTTCTATCTTTCGAAATTACCAAAACGAAAGGGAAGAGATGTGTACCATTTACTCCGAAAAAATGAAATCCTTCGATTTAATTTTTTAAGGTAAGTTTCTATGGTAAGAAACTGATGAGTTGCTACCCCTAAACATTTGAAGATTTACTTCTATGAAACTAGGTATATCTTTTTATATCTTAAAGCTAGCACAAAATATGAATACCGAACTTCCGCCCAAGAGTGTGTCGGATGTCCATTGAAAACAGAAGAGTCGTAAACGCCCTTTAGTTTTGTATGAAGTACCTCTAGAAAATCAACAATCTCCTACAAAATTACTACCTGAGTGCCTGCCCTACGAAGAATGTGCACCTTTGCTTATGTCATAGTAAAATGTTTATGCACCATAATATTTCCATTCAATCCTCGTTGCATTTTAACGGTAGGCATTATGGCGTGTGTGGCATTCTAATCGACGATTTGCATTGCATATGAAGGGTTTACGTCAATGAAAGTTATAAACATTGAAAGGAATTTGTTATGGGGTCAGGGTAAGAACAATGGAATGCTGAAGATAATATAAATTTCGTGCTTTTGTATTTAGAGAAATATATGCATAATAGTTATTATAAGCAAGTGCAAATGTTTTTTAAATGTACGCAATTCTGAAGTCGACGATCATATTGGACACGCTGTTAACGTTCTGATCCAATGAAATACATATGTTGAGCGCCAACTTCAGAACTATGCATTAAACCAGATTTTTTTAAACTAATTTTACTTTGCAGTAACGTGAAAGTCACTTGTATTTACCGAAAGCAGTGTAAAATACAGAAGCATACTGTTTATATATCGGTAATACAAAAAATATCGAAACTGCAGAGAAAAAAAACATGAAAACTACCTGTCTGTAAGCGTCATCAACTACGAACTAAGAACCATGCATAATGACGGGCGGTACCATCTAAAAGAACTGTCATATTACTTCCTACCACAATAGGCTTCCCATACGAAACCTTCGACACTCCTGAATATGATTACATAACAAAATCTAATTAGTATTAATTTATTCCGGACACGGTGTCACCGACTACGGTTCAGAAATGTTAAAAGCATAAAAAAGGATCCAAAACGTTCACAACAGCGCGTCTACATAATATTATCTTGAATATAAAACATTGGAACTAAAAAGCCGAATTTGTATACATCAAGTTAATATAATGAAGCTTAACTGACATGCGCGTCTAATGTAGTAAATTGCCTTATTACGATTGTTTTCTATTACGGAACCGTAAATTAAATGTGATGCGTACGGAATGTTACGTACGTAACATTTGAGTATTATTACATAATAATACTTTTAGTATTATTATATTAAAACAAATGATTTTTAAATAATTTTAAATAAAGATTTTTATAAATAAGTACAATAAAGATTTCGTTATGAAATATAGTCCGCGTAAAACTGCTAGTCCGTTCTTAATATATAAATGAATCCCGTCGTCATAGCAAATTGTATGACTATATACCTGCTCGCAACAACTTCAGAGCGGACTAGCCGTTTGGCGCGGACTATACCAGATTTTTTTACAGAAAGTAAACTTCATTTCAATTTTAAATATTTACTAAAATAATAAAATATAAAATAATAAAGTGAAATAATAAAAAATAGGTAAGTATATTAACGATGTTCAATTTATATTCAGGAATGTTTTCTATTATGGTAACGTTAATTAAATTCAGAGGACTTGCACATACGGTAGTTTTGAAATTAATTATAACAAAATTTTGTGTTATATTAAATTGTGTCGAGTATTTAATAAATGTGGAAACAATTGTTTGGATGTTAGCGAATAGTAAACGAAGTTCTAGTGGATCCTTTCCACTATTGAAAAACTAATAGAAGAAAAAGCTTGACTTAAATCTTAAAAGATCGTCACAAAAAGGATTATTATTATATTAGAATAAATTCACTTATCTTGACCACACTTCGACTTCACAACTTAAGAGTCACCGCGTTGAAACAAAAAACTAAAACGAAAGCGACGAGCGAAATCTTAATGCGTTTAATAATTAATGTAAACAGACTAAAAAGTATGCGTGTCCATAAATTAAACGAAGCGGAAAGGGTCCAACGCATATCGAGGACCTTTTAAGAAACCTGTACACTCGAATGCCATTCCTTGGGCCATAGTTAAAATGCTCAAAGAATAGCTATTCATTAGTGGGTGCGAGAATGAGAATTCTTGAGGCACTCTGAATATTCCATTGGCTGAGGGCTTGTATTGTCTTTAGAAAAATGCCTTGGTCATCGGCGCTGGTGCTAAATTATGTCACGTTGGCGACATCGACACAGGGTGCGATCAGGGTAATTCATGTTACCGGTACGGTGCGATGGCTTTCTGTCGATAGTTTTCGAAAATACATTTTTTTAATATTAAATGCACTTGTATGCATCCACTATCCAGCGACGTGTAATATATTTTTTCTTTTTTATTAAGCTTATAGTTTTGTCGTTGCTTGGTAAAAAAATAATATTGGGTACTTTTGTACAGCTGTTTACGCAAGGCGATAGTCAGATGCACTTAGTACATATCATGTCCAAACTTTTTGAGTTTCGCCATTGGTATTACCAGTCCATTCCTTTCAACGTATCGGGTAAGGCGATCCGTGCAAAACTGGAAAAACATTATCCTATGGTTCACATAGTTATAACGATTCCTAAAGATATTTTTCTTCACCGTTTGAGCAAGTGGTCCTAATTTAAATACATACAATTTTAAAAGGCAGAATTTTAATTGACCAAATTTCATACCGCTGGGCTATCACTACTTTCGGTTCGATTTCAACGGGTAACCGGCGTCTCTATGCCCGCACCCAAACACAGGATGTTCGCTCGTCGCAGCTCGTATATCCTTGTTCATTATCTAGTGATTCCATAGATTTTATTGCCATCTGTCCAGACAATGGATGGCTATAGCGCTAGAAGTTAGATTGTTTGACTCGATTATATGGCTTGTAAAATGTTCATAGCTTTTGATATTTCATGACAGTATATTATAGTTGCAATAAAACATATTTTTTCGTACGTTTTTGTATTCACACGTGGATGTATCACAAAAGTTACATTAATTATGAAACGTCAATTTTGTTTATAACAAAATTATTTTTAAAACGATAATTACTATTTGGTTAAATTATTTCCAATATGTAATATTTTCATGTACAAGTAATATTTGTATACGATAATTTGGCAACAGTAAATATTAATAACAAATTCTATAAAAGCAGATTTGTATAAGCAGTGAAAGTGAATTCTGACGTACTACTTTAGTTACTTTTAACGCTATAGTTCCGCTGAAAGTTTTAATATTCCTACGGTTTCCTTATCAGAAATATCGCGAGTAATTACTCTCGTTCAGTCTTTAAATAATTAACATTCCCTGTTACTGTGTCAATGCAAAGCGCTTGAATTAAAACGACACGCAAGCATTAAGACCGTGTAAAATTATTCAGCATCCTGTCGGAAGAGGCACAAAGTTTGCACTTTGCATATTTAAAGAAATACTCGCCTTATCTGGCTCATCGGCGATTCCGTTCACAGATATTCTCGGGCGAAAAACGGAGCAAACTAAAGCCAAAGATTCTTCGGCTCGGCGCGCGCATTAGGACAAAATTAAGTGCGGTTATGTGTTCACCCGTCACATTAAAATGCCATCGGCTACTTCGCACCGTTTCGGTAAAAATAAAGGTCCGTTAAGCTATTGGCAGTACAATTATTCGATGAATCCCTCGCGCGTACTGTGTACCGCAAGTTACGGCCTCGCTGCCAATTTATCGTGAGGCGCTCCAATAAAGTGCGGTACACACGCCACCCGTCAAAATCGAGTACGCTAATTCCGACTAATACACTTTTCGAATAAGGACCATATTTAGATATGCGAAGTTTCATTTGATTGATGCTTAAGACCAAGTGTTGCCGCTCGGATGCTGATCTCGACTATTTGTTCGCGAAGTAGTTAAAGTTACGAGCATTTTTGCCATAGCCTTAAACGGCTGTAATGGACTGTATTGCTCGATACACGCAACTGTCGCCTTTCGTATTTCTTCCAGACATCGCATTTGCATTAGTAGTTTCTAGTTATACTAGTATTAGTAGTAGTAGTAGTATATCTAGGTAGACCAGGAAGATATTAATATCATGGTCTCAGAATGAGTTTATTATTTCACATCTTTCTAATTATATATGTTCTATATTAAACATAGATACTAAGTGATTACTGATTAGAATATGATGGATCGCGAAACATGTATTGCTTGACGTTTGGTGTAGATCGTAATCGATCTACAAAATTAACGTAAGGGGCGGTCTTGAGTTGATTGAGTGACCGTTAGTGGCTAAGTTTCATGCGCGTTGTCTTGCTTTGGAGGGCATTTTATGATGTGGTCCTTTCCACTGTAAAAAGTTTCTACTAAATTGGTCATTTATATTTATCTTTCTCCTAGAGACTGAATTGGACCAGCGTGAAAGACAGGTCTTCCTTAGTTTAGAAAGAGTCCGACAAAGGTTATATCTCCCGTTTCGTATGGTCTAACCTTTATCATTAAAACCTTCATGAGTACCTCGTCGTAGTCTTAATCATAACCTTACATTCCTCAAACAATAACAACATCATAAATAAGTTAACATTTTCTATTAAGCACTAATAAAATTTCCACACCTCGCGCTAGCGAAACGACCGTCAAACCCGAAAGAGTGAGTCAGCCCGTAAAAAATCATTTCCGTGGCGAGTCCATTCGTCTCGAGCATTGAGATCAATTAAAACGTAAGCGCAGTCGAGCGAGCGGTACGAGATGGAATCCCGCGGGAAGCGAGCGAGCGTGCGACAACCGCCGGGTTACGCTTCTTGAACGAAAAAATAAATCACTATTAGATTAAGTATCGACAGTAGCGCCGTGAGGTATAAATCTGGTCAATTTCAATGGCTGTACAATATTATCGATAATTTGATATTTAGAGGATGGTCTCTCAAATTGTCTCAAGTTGCTTTGCTGGCCTATAGGCAAATAACGTTAAAGATTTGTAGAGTGAGGAAAATTCCTCTTAGTAGGAATATTTATATTAAGAGTAATAATGTCTATCACCCCCGCATAATTATGAGTATCTGTTACAGCTCCAGATGGAATAGGGGCTCTATTTGAAGCCGATCACAAATGCGTCGTTACTTATGAGATCTAAGACGGTTGACTCATACGTAATTAAACTGGCATCCAAAGCCTTCCAGTGAAAATTGCGTCATGCCAAAAATAGGTGTGACGGTGGTACCTCCCCTGTTGTATCTGTTAGACCTTTTAAATCTGACGACTGAGTGGGACTCTTTGAAAATAAAAAATAAAAGGTAAAATAGGTATAATCGTCTTCCCGAAGTAAAATTGATTGTCATTAATCTATATTCTTTGGCAGCGGTCAATGCCGTTCCCGTAACGCACCGGTTATCTGACCATCTGGCTTGCCGGATCACCGTACTTCAAATTAAGAGCTCTATTATATTCGAAATTTAAATATATGACACAGAAAAGCGCATCTTGAAATTTAAAAATGGATGTGAATATTTAATGAATATGCAATTTATGAATCGCGCATTATTATCTTTTTAATAATAATCTGCATTGCTTCCATATTAAACTAATTCGAAAAAATTAAAACTTTAAGGCTTAAGAAGTACATAATATAGGACTATGACGATATAACCTTCGGTTCTTAACTTAACATACACTAAACTTAAAATTAAATCTAGCTCGGACGAAAAACTTTACTGAGATAATCTCTTAAATACTTTATACTTCCTAATAAATTTTAAATAATTTATTCGATCTTAAAATCGCAACTATCCGAACTGTAAGTATTTTCTTAGACCGCGCGTCATATCCATTCTGCTATTATAATCAATCTGAATGAATGCCACCAAGAATTCAATTTCCTGTGGCCAGTGCAGCGTGTGATGGAACCTTCACACAAGCCTACTGTAGCGTGGGTAACGGTAGAGTAATTAGTTGTACGGTAGTTGTCACATCAGCTTTGAGGATGGTGAATCGATGCTTATAATATGCGAGCGATATTTACTTTTTAAGCGCTCATAATTTGGTACGGGCGAAATGCAAGCGATCCAAGGAAATAAGCCAGAGGTAATATGAGATCCTAACGTAGGCTTCTGGGGTAACGCGTGTGATAGAATTGGCTAATTGCAAGCAATTTGATATGAGAAAAATTATTTGCCTATAAGGGATTAAAACTAACATCCATCATCTATTATCGACATCAGTAGAATTGATATCTTTGGGTAGGTTTAGGTAACTCGGGGTGGGGTACATAAACCAGGATACCTTTGTCCATCGGCAGTAGTGATCACAATTATAGGGATAAGCAGAAGCAAAGCAGTACTTTGCTTAACTTTTCATGGTACAAATATTTTTATTCTAAAAACCCCATACTTATAATTCACAATATGGCTAATTCCACTTCCCGCTATCGCAATTGCTATAGCGTATGGGTAGCGTGTGTGGGCATAACGGTAGAGTAATTAAATAGCCGTAGGTAGTCGTTGTCAGGTTCGCGACTACTGCTTCTTCAGCTCAAACGAACATCCGACTTACGCCTAGATTAAATGAAATATAGCACGCGATCCTTATACCTGTAATTTAATCATTTAAATTAATTTTAAAGTAATAAGGGACTCTGCTCTGTATTGCGGATATTAAGCAGTCGGTGCCGGTTGTCGTCAAACATTGTTAGAGGCCTTAAGAAAATATTCGTCACATTATAAACACTATATCTGTAGTGTTGGTATGGGTTAGTAGCCATAATCTGTATTGTAGGCCTTCCTCAGTTTTAGAAAAAGACCCATGTAAGCAGTAGGATATAAAAATATTGAAGCTTTCAAAAATTGTGGAGTTCCACATCATAAATATTTTAAATGTCTTCTCATGAATAAATTTTAGTGTATACTTTGCAATAAACTCAAGAATTTTCTATCATTTTCACAGTAATGACAACTCATTTAAAAATAATATAAGGGCTCGAAAGGGCAGGGGCCATAGGTCAATATAGAAATTATCATATTGTAACTACCAATCATATTATCATGAGTTATTTAGCTTCAATTAGCAATAATATTTGATGGCGACCATTAAGCCGTAATGCAAGAATTTACGTTAAATTTGATGTTACATAAGACTAGCCCGTAGTCGTGACTTTGGCTACGTGGTTGCTGATATTTAACATTTTAGTTAGCTTATGAACTTTTTCAAATATTAGGATTAAATCTCTTTTCTATAGTCTGATTCATAATTAGGTGTCCAAAATGTAAACAAAGAAATGTCACTGTCAAAATTAACAAGAAACAAAAACTTTAACAAACTGAACAATAAACGAAAATTTAACAAATATACACAATTTAACAAACGCGTTAGGTAAACGAGAAAGCATTCGAGTTCGATCACAATCAAGAAAATTTATAATATCAGCATCGAACTTAAAAATGACAGCACAAGAAATGTCTTGGATTTCGGTTGTGTTACCATTATCACATTTTAATTTTCTACCATAAACTTTGTTTTTTATTATTATTACTGTATAGATCGAAATTGAGCTGATATAAATATTAGAAAATGTGAATTAATCTTAATTTATTTAGATTATTATTTTATTATTGTTGTATTACTTTAAAATCGACAAAAATAAGAAACTACCATTTCTAACGTATTTTCTTGATAGGTAAACACCTTTGTTTACATTTTGGACAACTAATTATGAATCAGACTATACGTAGTCTTACTAGTATCCGTGGATAATATTATTCTTACCTTCCTGTTGCAGTTGTCATCAGTCATGTTTTTGTAGTGGATTTGTTTTGTTCTTCACCTACTATTTTTCTTCAATTATAAACGAACATCTGTTGTATCCATGGCTTCTAGTACGTAGACCGTAAAAACTAAACATATTAGCAATACGAATTTACATGGTAAAAACTTAAAGTTTTCTTAGTCTATTGAAACGCTTTAATTATATGTTCGGTCACCATATAGTGCCGAATTACAGTTTTGAACTTAATCATCAATAATATCATCATAATCAATCATTAAACACAAAAAGTTTCATTATAATCAGACCAAATGTTTCTTGCGAAAAAAGTAGAAGAACAGTGTAGATAGTTTTATTCTTTGCTTATAAATAGATAATTCAACAATTGTGTACTGATTGACTCACTAGTTTTATAACAATTTATTAACTTCCAATATTTTTTCAATAAGGGTTCACACATACTAGGCAACTTAACTGTCTCAAGTGGACGTGAATAACAAAACTATACATATATCTAGGTTACCACATAGCCTTACCTTTCGAAAGACATTAAATTACATGTTAAATATTAGACGTCACGTTTTTTTTGTAATTATTGCATCTATTTTAGCAATGTTTTTGTGTTTTAATGGCTATTTGAAACGCCTGGCCTTAATTGTGTTTAGTTGAGTCGTCATATGTCTGGCAGGCGACCCGCCCAGTGCGTAAACAGCCTTATACATTGCAAGCATTTCCTCAATAAAAAAAATCCCTTAATCATCGTCTTATAACTCTATAATTTTATTATCTGAATCACGTTTAAGGTCGCTACGGATGAATGAGCAGTGGTTTTTAATCAATGACTTTTCACTTCTCTATTGAAATTGATTTTTTGCCATAGAATTATATCCTAAATACACACTAGCTATAAAATATTATTGCACACTAGTTGGCTCTGTAGGCTCTTGGTTCTTTGTCAGATGTGATTAAATAATATAGATAGAATAATTATAGAGATTGTATGGACATACAGATTATGATATAAGTGTAAACATAAATAAATTATTATACTGTAATTAAAGATTTTACGCAATGTAAGTAAGCAGTTAAGTGGTCATGACTTCAAATATTGATAATTATATTCATAAAATTCATTATTACATGAGTAAAATCCTCCGAAGTTAAAATGTTTATGAAACTTTCAATGAATGCTTTAATAAACTTAATATGTAATATTTTTATAAAAAAATATACGTAACGATTTGTAACGGTATTAATTACAGATAGACATAATATAAGAATAGTGATGAGGCATACAGTCCACCTGATTGTAAGACCGTCAAAAATACTTAGAGAAAATCAAAATTAAACTTGAAACAAAGGAATTTTAGAAAGCACAATCTCAATTAAATGTAGGTATAATATCGGTATCTGGGCACCGTTATCCAAATACTGGTATTAATCATAATCAAGCGCGATTCCCAAGCGGTCATAGATAGTGGTTAGCGAATAGCGGTCGTGAATTATTGTTGATGGTAACCAGTAATGGAATTTTAAACGGCCTTTTTATATAGCTTATTGTTAACGAGGTTTTCTGATCACTTGTACGTTTAACTTAAATGTACTCTTTAACGGTCGCCTGCGGGCATCGTTGCACTTATTTGTGCATGATAGCAGCAGTGTAACTGTTCACTGTATTTTTTTGAAGAGTTTGTTAAAGAAGATTCATTTTTTCGAGGCGTTTATACCTCAGGAGTTCCTGATTTACTCCAATACGATGTTTATACGGTTGCAGTAGCAAATGCATGCAGACCACTTGAAGGTAAATGGTCACTGTCGCTCAATGACATCTGACCAGCTCAATATAGTACAGGTTCGACCTAAAGCCTATAACATTTGTTTTGCCATCCCATAAGACTTAGGCTGATCGTCTCATAAGTAAAGTAAATCAGCCGAAATGCTGATCTACATGAAGTTAGTTACAAATTACAAACTAAACACTTGATGTATTTTGCAAAATTAATATAGCATGAAAGCATGCGGCCTACTGGATGGTACGTGGTAGGCTGCATATACCGCAAATAACTTTTGAATCCTACCTTACAGTAAATACATAATAAGTATTGCTACTCCTAACGGTTAAGGTAAGACTCCTCATGTAAATGTCTCACAGCATTTAAAGTAGAAATAAGAAATAGGCGTGGCGGAGGTGCCGTAGACGATTCACGACGGGTTCTAGCTTTAAAATGAAAGCAAGTTTACATTAAATACTAGTAGAGAAGGGTAAATCTTGTACAAGATGTTTAAATCAGTCCAACGTAACATCTCAACAAGCCACCTCCATGTACGTATAAGGAGAGTTACGGTACCTTTAGTACCGGAAATTCGCGATATATTCAGATAATAAGAGTTTACTTCGCTACACCTGAAATAAGGACGGTGTACACGTATTTATAAACTACACTCATAATTATTTGTTTGTTTTATTATGGAAAAATCAAATTCATAAAGTATTCACACCAGGTCAGTGGGAACTTTTTATTTTTTATAATATAGGAGGAGTAGCAGACGACCATGCAGTCCACCTGATGGTAAGTGGCTACTGGCGCCGTTGGACATCTGTAATCAACCCCAGATAGGATTAGATATTCCTACCTGAGGTTGGCCACAGATGCGCCTCTACCCCTGACGACTAAGCTGGAACGCCTCGAAAAAGTATGTCACCACGCCTTTAAAACCAGAACACAGCAGCGTCTAACACTGCTGGTATTCAGCAGCGTCTAACACTGCTGGTATTAGGCAGAAATAGCTGTGGCGGTGGTACCGCCGGAGTCGAACCACAAAGGGTTCTACCACCTTCAAATTAGCTTCAAAATGGCACTTACTTATAAATATACGAACAAGTATGAAGAAAAGAATTATTGAACTTTACTTAACAAAATTGTGTTAATTATTAGGTATCAATACAAAACTTCACACGTGAAAAGGTTAAAGTTAATAGTTTTAAATAAGTTCCTAGGAAGGCTTTTCAATTTTAAGGCGTAGTATTAAATTTGTGTTACATTTATTTTAATTTTTTTATTATGAATTTATTACGGAAAAATAAATCAAATATATTTAATATTGAATGATTAACGTAATAACGCTTTTATATAAAATTGTTATCGTTATTATTACATCTACGAGTGTTAATAATTTTGCCACTGTAGTATGTGTGTTCCTACCCGAACTTGCACGAAAGAAGCAATTATTTCTCAAACCCCCTGCCTTGCGTTTAAAAATCGACAAGATTGTTTTCAGATAATTTAATGACGATTACTTTAGCTCTTACAATCCATAATGGCCCTATAAAAGGCCCTCGCGTGCAATCCCCCGCGAGTTAAGGTCCATTTTATAATTTTACATATTGTTTCAATAATATTTTTGTAAATTGGCCGCGGTCTTATTGAGAACATAAAGCAATTGAATGAATGACTCCCAAAAGTATTATGCGAATATTCTTGCGATTATGTTAACGTAATTGGCTTTATGGTAACATTTTATTACGTGAATATCTGCGAGTATAGGATTATACTCGCAGATCATCATCATCATCATCCCAATGTCCCACTGCTGGTCACGGGTCTCCTCTCATAATGAGAAGGATTATTGGTAGACTTCACATATCATTGAGATTTTTTTTTATAAATCTCTCAGGTATGCAGGTTTCCTCACGATGTTTTTCTTCACCGTTTAGCAAGTGATAATTAATTTCTAATACGCAGATCACTTTGAGAAAATCAGAGGTGCGCGCCCGGGATCTGAGCCTCGGACCCCTCGATCGAGAGGCCGAGTTTCTTAACTACTAAGGTATCACATACTCGCAGATATGGGTACCCATTGTTTTGTATTTTTTACTTCTGTACACTTCATTTATCATTCAAATCTCTATTAGAATAATAAAGATTTACTTTATAATGTGGCGAGCTATATCCAATTTGTGAGTTAGTAGGCTACAAGATGAATAATTAGCGCTGTTGTTCTGGTTTGGAAGGAGTAATAACATTAGGCTTTCCGACTTACTTATGTGGTAACCGCAGATAGCATTTCAAACCTATTCAGAGCTGCATAAAGATTACCGTAAGCATGTTTGTTCCTTTGACTTCAAAATTCTATTAATACCTAATGTTAAAGATAATTTCCGGTCACAAGGATATTCTTACGACATTTTTGTTATCGTTCAAGTAACAGATACTTATTAGGTCAGATCCTATCTTATTCACGACATGACTTAGCGAAACAATTCTGACGTCACAGGTTTAAATACAATAACTGCATAGTGACTTCGAATGCAGCTATATTTTAGGCACGAATTAAAAACCGCTTAACAAACGAACCACTCTACTTATTACTAGTTATATGTACGTATCTATTGAATTAACCTGTCACCCGGGCGTGACAGTATCGCCGCGACATCGGTAGCGGCGACGGATAATCTGTCGACCACATTTTATTTTACGCTCCCTGACGTGTGTCGGTAGCTGTCGCCGGCGCTCGTTATATTGTTGTCACGTGAAGCTCCTACTTATTAAAATGTTAAGTTACAGTCATGGCTTATATGAAGAAATTATATCGTAGTTTTAGTAACACCAAATACCGCTGCTCGTTGTACTAACTGAAAGTAATAATTTATGAGTTTTGCAGGTGGCCTTAACACCCTTCATGACTTTTTCGTTTTACTTACCTGCGGTTTCATGCGCGTTTAAAAGTGCCAATGTATTTTTTGTGCAAAAACCTAATTATTTTTCTATAATAAAAGATAATTTGAATTCGACTCTACCGATGCGGAAAAATAGCCAGATTAAACAGATAGACACACAGACAAGAACCAAAAATTTTAACAATTGTTTTTTGTAGTAAGTACCGTATATATTTTTATATTGTAGAATTTGTAAAAAAGCTGTTATTTTGACTTTATAAACAGGCAGCTCAATTTTATTTCTTTGTATAGATATAACTTGCTATACCTACTGTGTTGTTCATCTAAATTAGACGTCGTGTTGTATCGCGTGCTTGTATTTTGTCTGTCATAGGTTTACACGCCTTAGACCATTTCGCCTAGTTAAGAGGCGAATCAGGTCAACACAGCACGTGCAGCACACTCCCGACAAACGAGTGCCTACTACTTTACATCAAGTATTCGCCACGAGGCATATTAGAGGCCATCGCATAGAGCAATCCGTGTTCAAGTACTCGTTTCGTGATTTGTCGAACGTGTGAGTGCACCGTAATGTTCAAAGGATGAATCTACGAATTGTCGGTTCAATGTAAATTTGAACGCTTCTCGTTATTGTTAAGTTGTTAAGTGGGGTGGCGTTTAAAAATTAAAAAAAAAGCTGTCCAAATTTTTAATCGATTAATCTATACTTTTGGCTTACAAATTGAATTTAATTTCTATGGGGTTTCTTTTATATGCTCGCATGCTGCCATAATTTCGTAAAGAAAACACCTGAACAATAAAAAAATGCATGTTACCAAATACGTTGGGTTTAAATAATGAATGTTGTTCCTACAAATAACAGAAACTAAGTAACAGATAAAAGTTAATAATAGGTTACATAAAGAGATATATAGCCAAAACTACGCGCTCGTATATCGTGGGTGGCGCGTATCAGGCATTAAAATTAAAATATTTGCCCAGCTTCGGGCTACAGCGCTATCTAATTAACCGAAGAGTCATATCACACGCGATAAGCGATAAGCGCTAAAGAAGTTTCTGATTGTTGAAGCTATGAAGTACTTGATGGTTTGAATGGCACTTGATAATACTTATTTAGGTATATTACAAACTAGTTCTAAAGGTTAGTAATTCATTTGTGATTGAGTTTATTGAGATACCAATGCTATTTGGATAAGGTTCATGGATTGCAGACACTATCTATCTATTTAGTAGTATGCGTACTGCTTGTCCGTTTTCTCATTTCATCACTAAAGGTTAAAATAACCTTAATTAATAAAAAATAACCTCAGTGTAGTCGCGGTAGTAAGTTACTTACAAAGCTAAAAGTTCAAAGTTTATTTACAAAACTTTCAACCCTTTTTAGGAAGGCTTCCAACAATGTTAAGGACATTGTTGAGTTGAGTTGTTGAGTTGAGTTAAGAGCTGAGAAAAGTTTCTGCCAACACAATTCTTGGACTTCATCGCATTACTCACTACTCGTTTATCGCATACTATGCAACAAGTACCGAAATGATAGACACTGGAAATCCCATTAAGTTGTCAAACGACGAATAAACTTCGGCAATATAGTAAATTGATTGGACATCTCTGACCGATAGTGAATTCGTGAGATTGCCCGGATAAAATATAACTATTAAAATATGTCTTTTGCTGGCCTTGCGCGTGCTTTGGACTTAGTACTTGTTCTACTAGTATTATGTAATCTGCTTAATTGAAACTTCAATTGGCCTTCATTTAGAAATAATCAATAATATTTTATTATTAATGTGGAGCTCGCTTCTTTAGCATATCGATGTCAAAATATCTATGTTACTTTTATTGTTAGCTCAATGTATGATTGTATGGCCCTATTAATAGTATATTGTCTTATTGTTCTGTGTTCAAATTATATTGATATGTGATGATTATATTCATAATTAGATCCGTCTAGATATTTAAATTAAGAGAATCGTTACGTTACGAATTATTTTTCGTTTGCCTACTAACATTATTTTGTGGCGTCACTTGTTTCTAAAGCATCACTTTATCCGACTTCATTTGCATATTTAAGTATAATTTATCTTGAAATCAATGTTCTATAACACCAAGATATTCAAACAGGTGATTTTGATGTTAAAGATATAAAACACCGCCAGCAAATAGTTACATGAAACAAGTATATTTATATGATTTACACACAAGTTAATTTGTGTTGAAACATCGTGGTAATATAAATATTTTCGCCATCATCGCCTATAAAATATTGCCGTGAATTATTTTTATAGCGTTTCATCGATACAGGCGCTACGCCCACTCTACAAGTTTCAATTAATAATTTCTTGTTGACAAAAAACCAAGCACGTTCCTAATACTTAAACTTTAATTTGCTCATTAACTTTATCTTTCTAGCTTCCATTCAACGAAATGGTTGGTTTTATTGCATTCGATACCAAATTAGTTAATTATTTTGTGATGTAATGAGGAAGATAAATGCGTAGGTAAACATACAAATAAATATATACGGAATCTACGACATTTTAGTAAAAATATTATTATTTTTTACCTTTAAAGCTTTTGTATTGTGTTTTACATAAAATATTCAAATCATTTCTTAAGCAGTTTTCATAATGAGGATTTATTAGCATTACAAATACTTAATATATGTATTTGCAAATTAATATAATGTAGTTATTTAATTTATCTATTTGCAAAATTAATTTCATACAAGGTTTCATCAGCTGTTTAGTCCTTGTGGATTTTTTTGTCAAAAGTTCTATTGCATTCATCTACGTTATTTAACGAGTTATTTGAAAAAAATATATATTTGCAGGTCTATTTTAAATCGTGCGTTGTGTGTTAATCAGTACCTAACTAGCGATAGGGTACGTATTCAATTCCTTAGTACATTTTCAAATTATATCACACGTCCCTTATTCAAGCAAGCTAAATATTGACTTTTATGTACTAAGCTAATCTGATATTTTTACGAAATGTTAATGGAGTATACCGAAATCGGAAACTAAAAGTTCAAAGTTTATTTACAAAACTTTCAACCCTTTTTAGGAAGGCTTCCAACAATGTACTTATAAGAGCTGAGAAAAGTTTCTGCCAACACAATTTTTATTGGACTTCATCGCATTACTCACTACTCGTTTATCGCATACTATGCAACAAGTACCGAAATGATAGACACTGGAAATCCCATGTCAAACGACGAATAAACTTCGGCAATATAGTAAATTGATTGGACATCTCTGACCGATAGTGAATTCGTGAGATTGCCGGGATAAAATATGACTATTAAAATATGTTTTTTGCTAGCCTTGCCCGTGCTTTGGATTTAATACTTGTTCTGCTAGTATTATGTAATCTGTTTAATTGAAACTTCAATATTGACTTTTATGTACTAAGCTAATCTGATATTTTTACGAAATGTTAATGGAGTATACCGAAATCGGAAACTTCCAGTCTTAATATTTAGATAATCTAGAATCATATTTCTTTGTTCTCATTAATTTCTCATCTCATTCGTAAATTCACAAATTGTGATGAGCTAATAAATACTCGTATTTTAAGCTGAGTACACACCAATTTTCGTTTGATTTATATTATTTTAAACAAACGAACATACCAAAAATCTTTAAGACATCACCATACATTTTAAGAGAGCCATTACAATACAATAAAAGTCGTGATTTGTGGTATTTTGGTACCTATCGAAGGCGTCAACGAACACATAATAGTGGTAGTAAAAGTTAAACATTGGTTTCCGATTGTGATTCATTCCCAAAGCGAGGTCCTCGGGTTTTATTATTCAACTAGCATTTCGCCCGCGACGTTGTCCACTTGTTAAAAAGCTAAACGACATATACATTAAACTCTTGCTATAGGTACCTATAGACTTACATATTATGACTTTTATGGCTTTGGATGTTGTATTTGCCATGAAAATATGAAGAGAAGATACCTGGACACAGAAAAACTATCTAAATTCCTCGGAAATCGAATCCGGGAGGCCTTTCTACGACAGGCCAGTATAGTTGATATTGAGGCAAGTGGAATATGTAAAGGGTTTGGAATTGAAAAAAAAAGAATAATAAGAATGCTAAAACTGCTCGATTTCTTATTGAAAGCTCACATAAAATATTTATAAATGTACAGTACAGACAATTTATTTACAGTTATAATATTAAATATTCCTGTTGATGGAAGAACAGAAATGGTTGGTTCTACGTTTTGTGAGGGCAAAGCGTGTTTGGATTTTACGAGCACATAAATATCAGAACAGTCTGTCACAGGCGCGGGCGCAGCTTTAGGCACTCCCTCGGGGAGAGATCACGCAGAAAATACGTCGGGCAGGAGCGTAGCCTTTTAAATGCTTTCGTGCTTTTAAATGTCTTGAAGAATCATATGTAGCAGGTATAGCGGAAAACTCGTAGACTGGGAGGAGGTGTCGCAAGAAGTACCCAACTTATATATAATACTTTAATATAAACCATGTAGAAAAGGTAGGTACCCACCTGGGTAAGGCAGAAAACATGGTAGTCGGGGACGGGGTATTAGACCAATCAAAGTACTGTGTTTGTGTCATATTTCTTTTATTATATGTTGTAAACGAATAAAATGGGTACTTACGGGAACTTAAAAATTATCAGTTACAATATTCTTATACTACTTACCACCGAATCGGATTACAGCTTCTACTGAGTAAACGATACTGATTAAGCGAACTTTGAAAGCAAGACTCATACAGCTTAATTGCCCGACGTCTTTTCTGTGTGGAGGATACTTTAATTAGAGTAATTTAAATGGCGGTCCATCTTAATCCTTAAGAGCACCAAAACACCTGTGAAACATCAAATAGGACTGCTGTTTATGCAGAATTGGTAAAAGTACCCTTACCATGAGTTTTCAAAACATCCCACAATTTTACGTTACGTTTACTTAATCTAATATTATGTTCCGTTTGCTTCAGTAGACTGAGTAAAAATAACAATAAGTAAGTGCTCAAATATTTCTGTCTGCCAAATATTCGCAAAAAGAGAGACAAAACATAAAGCGCCATTTTGAATATTTAGACATTTAATGTTACGTTACTGACACTATAGTTCTGATACAATCCGCTAGAGGCGCTGATTGGAAATTGTATGGGCAAATACGTAAACAAATACCAAAACAGTCATATTTGACAAAACGTAAAATCTCGTGGTAAGGGTACAGATATCCCCATGGATATTGTCATCCACTCTATATCAGGAGGGTTGTTTGCTCGTTTACTACTTCAATTAAAAATGCAATCATCCAAATAACCCGAACTGTTTTGATTGTCAACACATAATATATTCTGAATGCATGAGATTCCAAATGGACTGAATTAGCAAATGCAATTTTGAAAATAATTGGTGCAGTTTTGTTTTGTTAATCGTCGCGCCTCTATTTTCAATTATTCGAAATTGCCTCTATCCCGTAATCGCATTTCACTGATGAAATTTATTTGCCATTAAAGCAAGAATATTTTTGGTTAAATATAAATAAATACGTATCTAGTTATTTCGACATCAGATACGCATACAACAGGCTCTAAATTAACAAAGCTTTGAAAAATAAACATCATTTTCCTATTGTCTACGTAACGCTTTTATCACTAGATCCGTTATCGATCTGATGTAGGTTCCGTGTTCGATCCCCGGTCAATTTTTTTTTTATTTCTTTATTATAGGTGTTTTTATACTTTTTTGTGATTTTTTAATGATTATTCTGTGCTCTTAATTCTTGTCATTAATAAATTGGGACAATTATAAATATGAGATCTTTAAAGATCTACATAGTTTCGCTACACGTATCAAGTTTCTATATCACATGAAGTAATACGGCCCATAGTGATTGTTTATGGATCAGATATAATTCATGAAAATGGTTAAAATCAGTATAGATTTGGATCTTTAAGCCAAATCAGAGGCTGCGGTTGAAAGACTCAGTGGAACCCAGTTAAAAGACCTATGTTGGTTAAATAGATAAATATGATTATCACAACTCAAATTGAAAAAACATCATAAGCAGTAACATCGAACATTATTAATGAAAGTCGATGATAAATTACACCACCTACATTTCGATGGCCACCGTGGGTATTTCGGGTTTCCGACAACGATATCAATTTATTGCGACGGTATTTACGAGTTATCGTGAACACAATCGTAAGAGCCCGTCAAATATCATTATCATTAAATGATGGATGGCTAATTCTTAAACTGTATCTGATAGAAACCCGTATAAAGATGCGTGGGACACAACGCACAATGCATCATTTGAAGCCAAGTAGCGTATCGCGATATCAACATTGGAATCGATGGAACAGCTTAACCCCTAAAACGATTCATGTTTTAAAATAACAAAATGTGATAGGATGAAACATTATTTTAGCCCTTGATTTGTAACAGAAGTAAGATGATTCGATTTCTGTCTGAACTTACATATCAACCTTCGTCTTCAGAGGCAACAAGCCATTTCTGATTTACTTTAAAAAATATAATAGTGATTGAAACGGTCTCTGAATTGAGGAGTCCAAGGTTGGAACACCAGACAGGTATTTTTGTGCCTGTTAGAAATTAATTAAATTTTGCCGTAATGGTCAAGTAAGTCATCGCGAGGAAAGCTACGAATCCTAAAATGCCCAAACGAGTCCAAGAATTCTAAAAAGTTCTTAAAGTTGTCTAGCAATTTCGTACTTGGGCAGCATGGTGGACTATAGTCGAAATTCTTCTTACTCTGAGAGACCCTTGCAGTGAGACGGTAATGAATTGACGTTCCTCGACGTTCAATAGTCACTCATCAGGTTGAATGCGTGTCCGTTTACTATTTCCATTAAAATATAGAAGTGAGCAACCGTTACGGTGAGCACTCATAATTACTTCTCCGTGTTTATCTTCCATAAACGACTGTGTGGGCCGCTTCTCAGCTATTTATTCTTAATTTGCTTCCAAATTTGAAACATTTCGAATATCTGTGTGGGCTACGAATGCAAGGAATACCGACGTCACTCAATAGGGCGATTACGATCATTGAGACTCACAATTATGCTTTACGGTAACTCGACATTTTTGTGAAATGCCAATTAACAGAATTTTGGTTTCCGCATGACAACTGCGATTTCACGATAGAGCTTAAATTCCAATTCTGTTATTTTTGAATTATCGGGCTCGTTTATCAGCGATGCAAACAAATATTCATGATTCGTACTCGTCATTAAGAGGACTATGTTGTGATCATTCGACTTAAGAATATTTGTTCTGGCGTGCATAGTCTTAACAAGGAAAATTAAGGGCAAAGCACTTTCTGGCTCGTATTTTTTTAAAGGTTGTCGTAGTAAACCAAATTGTACTCCAACTATTTTGATTGGTCACCTTCGCTTAAGGACATTGTAACTAATTTCATATATATTAGGTTCTTGCAGCTAACAGTTGCCACTCCTAAGGATTGAAATGGTCGCCTCATATTTAAGTTAGCTAGCATCATTCCACCGTTCAACTGGAACGCAGAATTGCTTCCTGCTATAAATAAGTGTGTTCTCAGTTAAAGTTACTATAAGTGTGAACGCAATTGAAGTTCGTATTGAGTGCCATTGTAGTATCAGTATTATATACACCATTGTATGTGCAAATCCGTTACTATAGGGTAGCGCAAAATTAATCACCCTATTTTGTTTTTAAATAACTTTTGTAATAAATTAAAAAAAAATGTGTAATAGAAATCTTTACCAGGATGTAATGACTCAACAACAGCAACAAGCCTTAGACAGTCGCAGCTTTTAAGGAGAATATTCGACTGGAATGCGAAGTGTTATTGGCGAAAATCTTAAGGAAAGTCGTTGAAAATCGGGCGCAAATTTTTGTCATCGCTGGTGGAAGTCACTTGACATATATCATATTTTCTAATTGGCAAAAAAAAGTTACAGGTCCTGGTAAAGATTTAAAAGTAAACATTTCTATTACTCAAAATCGCTTTTTTTTATTGAGTACAATAGTTATTAAAAAAAAAATAGGGTGATTAATTTTGCACCACTCAGTATAACCAACTTATTAAATTGATACTACTTGACAAATACATGGTACCAACACGACATATTGGAGCAATAGAAGAAACGAGGTCCTAGAAACGTGTCATATTCATGGCTCGCAATCATTTTGCATACACCGAGCCGAACCACCAATTGTGAACATTGTACTCTACCACATCGTGATCTGAGATTTGGACGCCCCACATCCAAAGGAATGCTGTAAGACCGTACACCGGGTCCAATCAAATTTGTACGGTGTAAACAGTGCGGTTAAAAGGTGGATTTGAGAATATCAATCTTGCTTTTTTTGTTAAGTTGTCGTCACAATGTGACTTGACGTCACGACTTAAGAAAACATGAATTATGTATTTTAAATATGAGTGCATATTAGGGCCCGTAAAATATGTGTATTTATTAAGTTTCCATAGCCTTATATCATAAAGTGATAATTAAAATTGATTAAATGGTTGCACAACATAAAGTAAATGATTACTATTTTATTTAAAATCCAGCTCGGCTCTTTACATATATAAAAGAAGAACACATTCTTTAGTACGCTATTCCAATGCGAAAAACTGTTAAAATATAATTAACTTTAGAGGGTGGTAGTCGTGGTGGTAGAAATTTTACAATGATTACAAGTTAGAGATGTACATAGCTAGGAGCCTTTATTTTCAAGTCCACGCATTATTGGCGCTGCCGTCAAATAGGTACAACTTCAAAACGCATTTGTCAAGAGCAATGATTCGTTGTAATTACTCATTCCGTCGAACAAATTGATATTATAACCTGGTGATGTTATTAGAAAGTTGATTATGCTTTTAATACGAGATGGCCCAGTTTATTATGAAATGTTTGAAGCATCTCATATGCGATATGGATCTATTATAAATATAATATGACAATGGTATTAACAAAGCTGATCGGGACGGTATGGGATCGATAAACATCGGTTTTGTTCATTCATCATTTTGTTTGGTAAGTAGCGAATGATAAGCTTACGATCGGTAGTGTTTGAACTGTTTGAAGTGACTTACGGGCAACGGGAACGAACTATTAAGATTACATCGAATGTGCGTACTTAGTGGGAATAAGTTCATGTTATGTTGTAAGCGGGTGCTTTGATTCGATTACATTTAAGTAGTTTATTATTGTTAACTAACAAGCAGAGTCGTGTAAATCCAGAATAGTATTACCAAACTTACACTATTTAATTACTTATTTAGATTTCTTATATTTAAAAAAATGGTACAAAGACGTTATGCTATGACCATTGATGATCTATTATTCAACCGTTCGGCAAAGCAGAGATCGACGTGGAAGATGTAGAACAGACAAATATTAACAAATTAATCATTAGGGAAAACGGAAACAAAATGCAATATCCCGGTATTACGCTGCTAAGCAGAGAATTGTAAGAATTTAAGATCGTAGCGCGTTACGAGGTGTCGTGTGTTAAAACAGCGCCGGCTGACGTTGCCGGGCGACGAATGTAATGCTAACGCTTCTCGTGACCCGGCAACGACGGTCCATAGGAAAGCCGCAAAAATCAAGTAAAGACGTAGGTATATCAGACGCCTTGAAGAAGAGTCCGTCATACCTTTTCACTTCCCGTGGGCGGAATGGTAAATGTGAGGATTTCTTTATAAATTTTTCGTGTATAAAAGTGTTTTACACAATGTAGATGACTATGACTTTAACATTCTCTCACGCCAAAGGGTGAATAGTAAATTTCTGACAAGTTAAGATTTTTGTGGATCTATTTCAGTTTTCAATCTCATAGAACACATTTGGACTTTTTGAGTTATGGGTGATATCGTCTAGTACATTTACGTTCTGTCTGTCTCCTGGAATCCGATAAAGTATCGTACCATATTGTACTAAATACATGTTGAATAAGCGTAGTATGCATAAAACACTTATTTATTCATGATGCGAACACTTAGCATGTCCACTTGTCACATGATAAGACGCGACAAAACGACTATAGGTTATTAATGAAGCAAGTGCTCGTTTATTTAAAACTAAAAATTGAAACTCCTACGAGGTTTTAACGTATATTCTACAAATATATATTTAACCTCGACCCTAAAATCGTAGGAAAATGTTTATTCGTTGAGAACAACGAAGTGAGAAAGATTGAATTGCTGACTGAATTATTTTATCCGTCCATATTTCACATTAACGTTTATAAACGAACCTTTTTTCTTATACACTACCTGTTCGAATAACCGTTGAGTATGACGGGTCCCGGCATCAAATATGTTCATAAAGTAGAATTCATTAATTTTCTAGTTAAAGAATCGCATTATCTTCCGAATGTCGGAACATATAATTAATCGAATCGATTTAAATTGATTGGAAAAGGCATAAAAATACAAAATCCACATAATATTCCGCGTTGTGACGGACGAGTAAAATGTTGCTTGAATAAACATTATCGTTTTGTTTCTCGTATTTTGTTTACTTGTCACACTTTAAAAGATTAACTATGAGCGATAGATACTTGAATATTTGATTAAGAACTTTTTGGCCACTGAAAAATACATATAATTTTAAGGTTCGTATCATACGCATGCGTATCCAACCACTTGCGAAAATATTCTACGCTACCTATGCATAACACTTCTACAAACTGAATCTTTGACATTTAACGCCTCCAAGTTAGTTATAAGTTTTAAGTTACCTAATGTATAAAATAATAATGTTAATATCTATATGTTTGAACGCTACACACACTACTAGTTTACCTCTGTCAGTGAGACTAGTTCCTTATAAGCCTTGAGATAGTAATTTAAAAACAGATGTTGTTTACACCTGCACAAATCAAAGTTGTGGCCGTTTTATTTCGTTGTCGTTGTTTGATGACTCCATATCGCGTTGAATTATTAATTCACGCGCTTCAACCCTACGTAGGGGGAAAAGGGAACGTAAGTAGGGATGTGAGTGAAAAAAATCGATTAATTATTATTCGACCTTTTTCTTCAAAACATATCGATTTTTGTGGACAAAAATGATTAATAATCAATTTTCTGAACTGAACTCAAATTGGCCGGCGAAAGAAAAAGTCAAAGTGGTCCATGAAATTTAACAGCAAAAAAAATACGATGTATTTTTAATGGCTCATTGCCATTTTAAAAATTACTGATTATTACGCTATGATTCATTACTATTTTAAAAAGCAATTATTATAAAAATCGATATTTTTTTCACATCCCTAAACTTAGACCTGTATACACTAAATTATATTATGTTTACCTTGACGTCTTAATACATTATCCTGTCGAGTGTTTTCCTCGAGGTGATTTTTATAAATAGAGTTATTTGCGAATAGCCATCTCGAATACGGCAAACAAAAATAATATCCGATCCTATATTTACTTAAGACTTGAACTTGAATATGTAATTGTTACCCACATTTTAAAAATACGTCATTTGATAATGTACTGTGTGCAATAGTGTGATATTTCTAATCACATTGTTAACAACATAGATTAAAACATTTTTGGTGATAATACCCCAATGTGAAGTTCAAATATATGAATAATTATTTTAAACCCATATAATGTTCTTGTATAAATTAATCTTCTCATGGCGTTTAAAAAATTACTTTGTAACTTACACCAAAAGTGACCAGCAAAAGCTCAAGACTAAGATTGTTTCCTCCTAGTTGTCAATAAAAAAGGAAAGCTGATCTTTACATAAACTTGTGGGTTTGACACTTCAACATTTAATCGGCCCATCAATCAAAGAGTCCTAATGAATCGTCGGATTGTAGGGATGTTCACAATCTCACGCGATAGGGTTACACAATGGGTGGTTTCGGGTTAAGTTTTTTATCGCAAACCAGTTTTTTACGGAAATAGGTAAAGGGTGCAGGGTTACTTTGGGATTGTAAAAAATATCACACGTACAATGTTGGATTTCCGGTCTAATCGGAATACATTATCACTTGTATGTGACAAAAAATAATTCTGTAATAATGTGATTCCTTAAAGCATACGTTATCTAGAATTCAATTGAAAGGAGAATAAACATGGTGGGCCAAAATGTAAAAAAGTGAGATATACCGATTGATATAACAAGTTGAAGGTGGTAGAACCCTTTGTGGTCGACTCTGGCGGCACCACCGTCAAACCTATTTCTGCCTAATAACAGCAGTGTTACGCGCTGCTGTGTTTCGTTTTTGAGGGTGTGGTAAGGGAGACATACTTCTCCGAGGCGTTCCAGCATAGTCCTCAGGGGTAGCGGCACATCTGTGGCCGACCTCAGATAGGAATATATAATCCTATCTGGGTTTGATTACAGATGTCCATGGGCGGCAGTAGCCACTTACCATCAGGTGGACTGCATGCTCGTCTCCTACTCCTGTATTATAAAAAAGTGTATAGTCTAAAAAATAGGTCAAAACAGAGTTTATTTCTCAATCTGGAAGTTGAGAATATAAAAAAAATGTTTTTCATGACATAATCGAGTAGTTGTTGAATATGTACTCGTATAACGTACGAAATCGTTTCAGTCTCCTTTAATTATTGTAATAGGTATAAAATGTCATCTATTTCCCTGTCATTGTACACTGATATAGAAATTGCTTTTAATTTCCAAAGGTTTTATTCAATTTAAAGAAAATTGTACGTGTATACCTGAGCATAAATCACAAATAGCAACATCTATTTCTACCCCAGTAAGCTAGCCATTTGATATAATTTTAGCACGCGGCTCTCACTGAGCGGAATCTACAGCCGTTGATTCGTGGTGGCGTGGGTACAACGTCACCATAAAACACGTGATTCTTAGTGGTCACTCGGACTGATTGAATTTTATTGGGCACTATATTACACGTATTCAAAAAGATATTCAAATACTTACTTCATATATCTTGAACTTAACTTAATACCTTGAATAAACATAATGTTATTTGATAACATTGAATCTTATTTTATTGTCAACTAGATGACCCGGTGAACTTCGTACCACCTAATTATTTGTGACTATCTGTACCTCGTGGTTTCAGTCGTGTAATTTATGTATTATGTCCATAAACTACTGGTAAATATTAGGAAATGGCCACAGGAGAACAGGAAAATAAAAAATACAATTAAATAAAAGTCACTCTACCTCTCTGCACTCTGTTATTTTTTTACTGACTTCAAAAAGGAGGTGGTTATCAATTCGGCCGGTATCTTTTTTTTATGTATGTACACGAATTACTCCGCCGTTAGTGAACCGATTTTAATAATTATTTTTTTATTGTGTTATTTTTTATTGTAGGTTCTAATGAAATTACAAAGTCAGTTCATCATTGACTATTTAAGGGTCTGATAATGTGGCTCGGAGACAAAATATGTAACTCCTCAACCGATGGGGATATTTGAGTTGTGTTTGAAGATATTTGGTGTAAGTTCTAACGAAATTGCAAAGTCAGTTCATCATTGACTATTTAAGGGTCTGATAATGTGGCTCGGAGACAAAATATGTAACTCCTCAACCGATGGGAATAATTGAGTCGTGTTTGAAGATATTTCGTCTAGGAGGTTCTAATGAAATTGCAAATCATTGACTATTTAGTTAGGTTAGGTTGGAACACATAAGACAATATAAAACTAAGCGGGCAGGGCGCGGCAGCGCCCTGCAAGCGGGCGGTTCCAATCAATGTAAATTCAGACCGTACCTTAATTCATGATCACGTTTATACAATTTTATATTGTATTCATATAAATGTTATTATGTCATCACTAAAAAGGGTAAAAAAATTTTTAACAATAAATACAACCGACTTCTATGTCACTACATAGTAAAAAATAATTCAAATAAATGTTGGTTTAGTACATATTTCTGAAGTCGGCGCTCAATATATTTCGTTCGAATTATTTTTTACTTTGTAGTGACATAGAAGTCGGTTGTATTTTTTGTTATTTTTTTTACAAACACGCGAAAAGTAGTAACTTCAATAACGGTTTTTTTTAAAGAAAGTTTATTTACTTATAGTACTCTAATCGGGTTGTTGAATAGCTAAAAATGCTGAAACAGGTGTGTAAATAGAAAGGCGATTTATAACAGTCTTAAGGGTTGATCTAAAAAAACAAACAGTGACTCAGATGCTTCATTATGTCTTATGATAATTTTCTTAGTGCTCCAAATTAACGGATATTAAATTAAAGTTCCATACCCGATTAAACGACCCTAAAGGTTGATTTTCCAAAAACGGTGAAAAATGTGTTCTATTATTTTGAATCAAAAAGCTAAATTCCAATTTTCATAGACTTTGCTTCAAAATCTGCCGATTTCTAAACGAAGTGTCTTCTAAAGCCAAATGCAAATTTTTACAGTTTTTGCTTCCAAATTAACGGATTTTAATATAAAATTCCAACCCCTACTTAACCAACTTAAGGGTTGATTTTGCAAATATCGTAAAATAGATATTTAATTACTTTCTATCGAAATCCTATCAAATACCAATTTTCATATAGATTTGCATCAAAACTGGGGGACTTTAATACAAACTTTCAACTTTTATTTATTCACGGAAACGCGGTCGAACAGGATAAAGAGTATCCTATGTCCGTCTCCTGGTTCTAAGCTACCTCTCCACCAATTTTCAGTGAAATTGGTTCAGCCGTTGTTGAGTTATAAAATGCTTCACGAAAACGCGATCGAACGGGATAAAAAGTATCCTATGTCCTTTTCCTGCTTCTAAGCTACCTCTCGATTAATTTTCAGTCAAATTGGTTCAGCCGTTCTTGAGTTATAAAATGACTTCACGGAAACGCGGTCGAACGGGATAAAAAGTATCCTATGTCCGTTTCCTGGTTCTAATCTACCTCTTTACCAATTTTCAGCTAAATCGGTTCAACCGTTCTTGAGTTATAAAATGACTTCAAGGAAACGCGGTCGAACGGGATAAAAAGTATCCTATGTCCGTCTCCTGGTTCTAAGCTACCTCTCCACCAATTTTCAGCCAAATCGGTTCAGCCGTTCTTGAGTTATAAGTGGAGTAACTAACACGACTTTCTTTTATATATATAGATATTATTGGATGTAATTGAATAAAGATTATTTTTGTCACTGTGATAGATGTATAAAGTAAAGAGATATTTGTATTTATTTGTTCCAAGAAACTGTAGTTAACATTCGAGCAGAGCCTTGGGCAGTTTTTTTTTGTAATACAATATCAGTCTATTGTAATATCAGTCTGTATTAGATTACTCTCAGCTTTAAATAGTTATACCGAAATTATTAATCTCATCGATTTCATTCGCCACTTGTATTTTACTTAAAATAAAATTTTAGCGTTTTCATTTTGACTTTAGAAAACTGAGACTGAAACAGTTGTTACTGTTGGAAGCCGCTCATATTGTTAGCTATTTGTTTTCTTATCTAGAGCACTATTCACGAGCGCCAGAAGCTACAAAGGCCTTGCATAAACAAACCATTCGGACTGTGAACGGGCCATTAAGACCACTGACTATTTAAAGAACGGCTCCAATAATAAAGTTAACCTTTAATTCCATTTCAGCTTCACATTCAAATAACTCTGTAAAGGGAACTTATTACGAATTCGCATTCACAATTTTATGTTGGTGCTCAATCCGAATTCGCCGGCACGGGCATAAATGACCACATCGGCGGCTTACTATTGACTCTTCACCAATAAAGCGCCCCGTAAACCAGACCCTTGTGACAAATAAACCACCGTTTCGTCCACATCATGATACTATAATATGCATAGAATCCGTTTTATTTGAGGTTAACACTGAAATATGTAGTAAAGAGTGTCAGCAGGATCGGGTACGTCCTACATTGACACTTTGGCTACTTGGTTACGTTTTTCCGTATATCAAGGGAATGAATTATATATGAAGTTAGGTGCTGGGCACGATTTATGAAGGGTGGCCAGGGTTTTAATCTTGTGAAACGACCATACCAAGACGTATGGGCAAATTACTGAATCTGTTATGAGCGTCCTGAACTGATTTAATATCTGCTCGAATTTTACGGTAGATACCATCATATTTTATTCTATCGTAGAATTAATAGTATCTTCGATGTGAGTTTGATCTGGCGTTTAACTTGTAGGTTCTATTGACAAGATCAATTTGAAGACTTTAACATAATTTAAATATAGAGCAACAATTGCTAAATCAACAATTATATTGATAATTAATTTTACATAAGGGCCGCATAACAAAAATGTTAAGTCAAGAGTCAGGAAAAAATAATGCAATAATGATCTGCTCGCCTTTGATCTTCTTTTTATACAGTTTAGTTCTTACACATCAAAACTTCGTCTTTTGGATGAGCAACAGTATGTCCTATAAGAGAACTTTATATGAGAATCACAAGAAAAAGCTAACACGATAAGAACGTAACACTTGTATAGTTACAAAACTGTAGCAGTGAGTCGCGGATCACCAGTGGCAAGTACTAATAGTGCTCATTCGTTCCCCATGACACGCGGTGACCCCGCGCCGTGCTCCCTTCATTAGCTCCAACTCCCATCGCGATACGCTCACGTGTGCGAATTTGAATAAAAAATCGCTTGAAGACTCCATTTTGTTTGCTTGACGTTCGAATAGACGGATTCCTTCGTTTTAATTGTTTTGTGAATATATTTGTTAGGGGACTCATTTAAAAAAGATTTCATCGCAACCCGCCACATTAGTTTCTGGTTAAGATTTAGAAGGATCATAGAAGGATCCGCCATATTATATTATTACTCGTATATTGTCTAAAACATTATGTTTAGCCTCCACGCAATTTTGAAATTTATTTCAATTTGGAATTAATGAATTTGTCTTTTTCATTGGGTTCACATCTCGTGATCATGATACGATGAGTAATCTAACGTTACAGGAAAATAAAATGTCCATCATCTTGAAATTAGATGCTTTTTATAGTTACCAACGTACTTCACGAAGCTCAATGCCTTATCTATAATTTTAACTGTTTTTAGCGTTCCGCACATAAATTGAAATAATACAAAACACTTTAAGGTCCCTCATGTCTCAATGAGTTCACTCCCTTATTTCGATTCTTTGTCTGTTACTACCGATTTTTTTTAATAGTAGGGATTATCAAGATACGCCTTAAATTAAACGCAATACTACATAATTTGATCTACTAAATCATTATCATGTGAATAACGTGGTTTTTACATATAAATAATTTTGTTCTTAAAAGTTTTTTCTACTAACCTATCATTCTATTTTTAGAAGACACAACATATTGTCAAGGTACTTACTGAACCCACGTACCTAACACACACTTGACGGTATTTTTTACTCCAACATTTATACGGTACATTTTATAATTGGATCGACAGCAATAAAGCTCGACGTCTAAGCTCCATTATGCGAGCGCACCTTCCATCAAACCGTCCGAAGATCAAACATTAGCGATACGACTAAATGACTATACTTGTGTAAATACTAATAAACGAACATTATAATCCGTGATAGGATCTCGCTCTCAATATTTGGCCTCAAACAATGTCCACCGACGCGGGGCCCACGCGTGTGCACGCCTCTTTCCGATATCACGTATTGTTCATAGATGCTTTCGTGTATCCACGCTATCTGATCTGATGGCTGGGATTCTTAAGATCCCAATCGTGATGTAAAGACTATTCCGAGCTGAGTTTTATGTTCCATAAATGGCTAAGCCGATTTAAAATACACTATGTGAGGAATGTCCAAAAGATTATAGTCTAAATGTACGATTCATTAACGAAAAAGTTAATGCGGTCGAGTTTATTTATGTATTTTTAAAGCAGTAAAAATTTATGCACCGTGAATACTTCGGTTGCGTTGCTGGAAGGCGGACGCCGACAAACAGTTTGTGGTTGCCGTTTCAGATATTTGTTGTTCTAGAGTTTAATTTACAATGTTTCAATTTGTTGCATGTGAGAAAAATGCGCGTTAAAACATTTTTTATACAAGTACACTCTGTTTTCCCCTAATTCGCATTGTAGCAATGTGGTACCCTATTCTAGGTTTTCTCTAATTGTAAAGGAGGTCTGATGTTCATTAGTGCCCCTTAAATTGTTTTAGTTTTTCTGCGGCCTGAGAATAAGTATCTTTACAGTTTATTTTAATTTCAAATCCTTATATTGCTAATTAATACTTTAATTTTAAAGATGCGCTATCATTCATAATTCATGATGTAATTAATCTGACAGTTTAGTAATGGTATTCTTTGACTAAGTCCCATCATAAATTAATTGTATCTACTTTAATTTACGACATGGGTTACCATCATGCAATTAGGTTTACCGAGTTATTTTTTTGCTTAAAATACCACAGCAACATCGTCGTCAAGACGCAATGCGAAAAACGGTAACTGTTAAAAACTTCGAATTATAATCGGACTTATTTCGTATTCGACTCTTGCACAAAAAGGACTCCCAATTATGCGTAAAGGCAGCGTTCACTTAAATTCGAACATTGACTCTCGTTTGCAAGAACGCGAACAAAGAGCTAAGAAGGATTTGAAGAAGAGGCTTATAAGAAAACTTGTGAAAAACTCGCCCAATACCGATGGTTCATTTGATATTTCTATACCCAGTTTGTCCCTAACGTCAAACGATGCGTCATTGTGTCGGGCCCGTCCGATGCATTATGCATTGTTTCCATTGCACTACGAAATTTAACATAAAACCGATGTTAACGTTTCTGTCCATGAATAAAATACAATTTTTTAGCTCGAACCGTCGTATCTTGAAGTAGGCATGGGACCGCTTTTTGTATGCACTTGTATAGCAATGGAATGATCATGAGGATGTTATTTTTGTTGCTAGAGGAAATTTAGTAGACAGTGAGTTGATCTATATCTAGAACAATGTAAGCAGGATGCAAAAAGAAAACGTAAAGTTTTATCGCTGAGTCGCTATTTCTGGAATAGTTACAATGAGTAATCGTGAATGTACGAGTATATGTTTTATGAGCATTATTTTAGTAACACAAATAAAATAATATTCGCAGTAATACAGCATATAAAAACAATGTTAGGCGCTGCGGAATACTGACTTAGAATACATTTTAGAGGATGTAATTGAGTCAAGGTTTTTACAGAAGGCGTTCCAACCTAGACTTCAGGTTATAGCCTATCTTTGGGTTTATTAATTATTGATTATGTACTTAGGTCCATGAGATCTGATGATGCAATCATGACTTACCATTAGGAACCGTTAAAGCAACATAAGGTGTTTTCAGTTTGTAGAGACAGTATTATTTTTTATCATCATCAGTACCCTTACCATGACTATACGTTTTGACAAATATAACTGTTTTGGTATTTGTTTACGTATTTGCCCATACAATTTCCAATCAGCGCGTCTAGCGGATTGTATTAGAACTATAGTGTCAGTAACGTAACATTAAATGTCTAAAATAGTAACCTAGTAACTAAGCAAACTGATTGGGAAAGTTTCAAGATAGATCTTTCTCGTAATATAAATTTGGATGTTCCCCTTAAAACTCCGGAACAAATAGATAAAGAAGTCGATGGCAAAATTATCCAAAATACAGCCTGGGAAAATACACCACAAACTAGGTTGAGAATTACTCGTCCTACATATCCAAGAGAAATTATCTATCTTATAAGCGAAAAGCCTAACAAATGATCGCAGCACAGACTACTCATTGTGGAAAGCAACCAAAGGATTAAAACTTCCAATCAAGCAGATTCCCCCGATTAAAGATAAGGATGGAAAATGGGTAATTGATGATACGCAAAAAGCTTCACAGTTTGCCTTTCACCTAGAAAAAATCTTCCAACACAATGATGGAGACTATAGTGATCACAATAGACTTTGTATAGAGCAGACAGAGCAAGACATTAAACTTGTGACGCCAAAAGAAGTACTAACAGAGATACAGCGCAGCATTAATCCAAAAAAAGCTCCTGGATTTGACTTGATCACAGGGGAAGTTATGAAGAACCTTCCGAGGAAAGCTGTAGTAAAATTAACTACCATAATTAATGCTTCATTTAGAATCCAATATGTTCCAGACTTATGGAAAGTTGCTAAAGTAATCATGATACCAAAACCGGGGAAACCGCCACATGACGTTGCATCATACAGACCTATCTCCCTATTACCTATAATGTCGAAGGTCTTTGAAAAGCTATTGTTAAAGCGACTCAAGCCCATATTAAAACATAAAAAAATAATACCAGACCATCAGTTTGGTTTTAGAGAAAAACACTCCACAATTGATCAGATTCATAGAATTACCAATACAATAGAGAAATCATTAGAAGAGAAGAAAGTCTGCTCCGCAGTATTCTTAGATGTAGCGCAAGCCTTCGATAAAGTCTGGCATGAAGGTTTGATATTAAAGTTAAGAGAAATGCTACCAAAACAATTCTCAGAAATTTTAATATCCTATATTTCAAATAGAGCTTTCTTTCAAATAGAGACAAGGAGAAGCATACTCCGATCTCAAGCAAATAAAAGCTGGAGTACCACAAGGCAGTGTATTGGGGCCGGTCCTGTACCTCGTATACACCTGTGACATTCCAGAAACAGAAAACAACATCTTTGCAACTTTTGCGGATGATACTGCAATCTTAGCTGTTGGGAATGATCACGCTGAAGCAGCGGAGAAATGCCAATGAGCTATCAACAGGGTAGTTAACTGGACGAAAAAGTGGCGAATGAAGCTCAATGAAAGCAAATCAGTGCACGTCGACTTTACAAATAGGCATAATAACTACCAACCTATATATATAAATACTACACCTATACCATACGCAAATACAGCCAAATATCTTGGCATGACTCTTGATGCGAAGCTGCGCTGGAAAGCTCACGTCAAGAAAAAACGGGATGAGCTAGAGCTGAAATATAGAGCTATGCATTGGCTGCTTGGGAAACATTCCTCGCTGTCTACATACAATAAGTTATTATTATACAAACAAGTCCTAATGCCAGTATGGACATATGGTATTCAACTCTGGGGCTGTACCAAAAAAAGTAATGCAGAAATTATTCAAAGATTTCAAAATAAAGTACTTAGGAGTATTGCAAATGCACCTTGGTATGTAAGAAATGAAGATCTACATCGGGACCTTAAAGTAGACCTTGTCAAAAAAGTAATTAATACGTATGCCGAAGGTCATCAAAAAAGACTTCATCATCACGTTAATATCGAGGCTATCCAGCTCCTCGATACAACGGACCTAGTGAGAAGACTCAAACGGACTAAACCCTTTGAGCTTGTGACATGACACAGTGTAGTGTTAGTGAAATAGTGATAAGTGAACATTATAGAACACAAGAACAATGTGTCTACTCCCTTATGTGTTAAAACAAAGAAGTGCTGTGTCAGAGGACGCCGCCTTCATTATATGATTATTTAGCAGTTTAAGTTAGCGTAGAATTACTCATTAGTCATAAATTAGGCTAGATCGTAATTAATATAAAGTACCTATTAGTCACTTGGTACTTTATACAAACAAAAAAAAAAAATGTCTAAAATGAAAAAATGGCGCTTTATGTTTTGTTTTTCTTTTTTTGTTAACATGTGAGGCAGACAAAAAGACTTGAGCACTTACTTATTGTTACGTTTACTCAGTCTACTGAGGCAAACGGAACAGAATAATGGATTGAGTAAACATAACTTAAAATTGTGGGATGTTTTGAAAACTCATGGTAAGGGTACAGATAGGACCTCCGTTTTACTCTGATTGTAGAAAGAAGCTACGTATCATAAATTACTGCACATACTTATTTCTTATATTTTAATATATATAAAAAAAAAAACTTCATATTAAAATTGATTTCACATTCACTTATCAGGTTGACGGTATGTAACTAAAAAAATATATCAATAAACGATTTAATTTTTATTTGACTTATAATAAAAATAAATTATACAGAAATCATTACTTCGAATCACGGAAAAAAGGCTTTTTCTTTTAAAGCTACCAAAATACGAAACGGCGGATGCATCAATTGATCGTTTTGAAAGTGGCCTGTCGATAAAAACCAACTTGAATCCATTTATGATGGCCACTAAAAGCTCCCGTAAATGGGTAAACACTGATTTCGTTATCGGAATGCCTATGTCACTCACAGCTAACTGTATTGAACATTTCACTGCTCTGTACCCTTAGTATGAGTTTTTACGTTTTTACAAAAATGACTGTTTTGGTATTTGTTTACGTATTTGCGCATACATTTCCAATCAGCGCCCCTAGCGGACCTATCAGAACTGATTGGAAATATATGGGAGATACGAAAATAAAAACAGAATCAGTCATGTTTGTCAAAACGTAAAAACTCATACTAAGAGTACTGTATTGAACATTTCACTGCTCTGTTTACAAATACAAACATTCAAAGTACGCTTCCAGAACAAATACGAGTGATTTGCTATTCCGCCAGTTTGCTTGTTCGCGCCTAATATTTGTGTTTGTCGCCTAAGACAAACTGAACGCATCGTGCCATGTTCTTCAGTTTCCCCTATCCATTATGATTGTCATGTTGCTAACTTCATCAGCTATTTCCCTGTTCAATGATTCAATAGTGATTATTCTGTGATCAATTGTTACGTTAACAAATAGTAATTTTGGTAATGCGTAAGAATTTATTGTGGATTGTAGAAAATACATTTAAAAAGTGATCTGATATAAAAGTGTCGAATTTTCATTATGGAGTTCTTGACAATTATTTTATTTCAACTAAGTTTTTAAATTCAAATGCGGTTAACATTAAGTTGGATTGGATTGACATTTAAGTTCGACTTGGATCATTTGATAGGATAGTTAGGAAGGTAGAACCCTTTGTGGTTCGACTCCGGCGGCACCACCGCCACACCTATTTCTGCCTTATAACAGCAGTGTTAAGCGCTGTGTTCTGGTTTGAAGGGTGTGGTAAGGGAAATATTCTTTTTGGAGGCGTTCCAGCTTAGTCCTCAGGAGTAGCGGTGTATCTGTGACCGACCTCAGGTAGGAATATCTACTTCTATCTGGGGTTGATAACAGATGTCCATGGCCGGCAGTAGCCACCTACCTTCAGGTGGACTGTAGGCTCGTTTGCTACTCCTATATTATAAAAGAGGTAGTAACGGATTGGAGACATAGATTATTTATTATTAATTAGTCTATCCTCGCCACAACCGAACTTCCACTTAATCTCCCTACACGATTCCACGAAATCTTACTACTCGTACCACATCCGAACCATTGAGTTCAATCACCTTCGAGAATGCATACCCCCATATTAATTGCACAATATTCCGTGAATATAATTAAACTAGATGGTTGCTTTGATGAAATTTGTAATAGATTCCCAAGTACATTATCTGGTACATTAAACGAGGTGAACAGACACATGAATGACGTGCCCGAGACTGAATTATTTGCCTGTGGACAGATTTATGCTGATGCCGAACTAGTATCGCAAATCCTTATTTATGTGCTAACTTACCTTACTTAGAATATAACCCAATTTGGTTTATTTGTTTTAATAAGCGTGGGCATTCTCTATGCGCTATTTTTTTCTTATCTTTGCAGAACACATGTGTATGTTGTTGTATATTATCAAGTAGTCGGCATTTTACACTATATTCGGCAATATTAGAACTATTTTTGCTTCAAATAACACAAACTAATTTCAAGATAAGATTTAAAAAATCCTTTTTTAACCGGTAAATACTTTTAGGGATTTCAATGTAACGTTATTGTGTAAAGTTTTTTTTATTTATTTTTTATTAACATTGGTTAACTTAACAACACAAAAGTCCTAGATTATACTGAAGTCAATCACTATTTACGATTACTACCCGAAATAAAGTGTTGCGTCTAAAAACTGCGATATAAAATGCAAATGCACGTGTGAACGCAATTAAACAAGCAGAAATTTTCATATCTCATAGATAACTTCAACAGATTTATTCTCGTAGTTAATCGATCTGCTATCTTAGTTCCATCTTTTTATTGCGCTTATCTTTTATGCAGAACCGTTTCCCATACTTTGCATGATGTTTCCAGTAAGGTATCTATCTAATATACATAACATTTATGATAAATAACATCACAAAACCAAATACCCTCGAAGCCCCGAGTTATGATAATGTTATCTCCAGAATGATATCACAGATGAAGCTGATTGTAATAGATTTTAAATTCTATTCGATTTCACGTCCGCTCAAACATTTCCATAATACATGTTTTGTAGCGAATACCTTAAAATAAAACTGTCGGATGCGTCTTATATTCAAAACATGGTGAATGAACAAACTAGAAGAGAAAACGAGGTGCCTGGACCACACAGTGCGAACTAACGTGTGCAAGTGATTATCACAGACCGTTATTTTTGAATGCGTCTCTATGTTATATCATAGTAAAGAAGGACTAGTAGGTTAGGTAAGGCCGCTCGGCGAGATAATTACCTACTCTTGTAGTGATGCATAGGCTTGTCACTTTTATTTTTAGTTAAATACTAGCTGACCCGGAAAAAAATTTACTGCCTCAGAATTTATTTGTGAAATATTTCCTTCGTTTAAACCTTCCCTGGACTTCCACAAATTATTTTAAACTAAAATTAACTAAAATCTGTGCTACTACTCTTTCTTTACTATGGTTATATCGTATCCGCTGAGTTTTATTTATAAGAGTAGAATAACAAACGACTATTCCATATGATGGTAAGTGGTCACTGCCGCTCATGGAAATATGTGACCAACTTCATAAGAGGTTCTACCTGAAGTCGATCACAGCTACCATTTCGTGTGGTATCATTTCTGAGGAGTAAGATGTCTCACATAATATACATCTCACACTCTTCTACCGAAACTGCGGTGGTCTTCCCTGGTGAAACCAAATTGTCTCTACTACCTGTAAAGTTAAAAAAAACTTTATTTCATAAAATAACACAATTTTATTAGGTACACACAGTGCACAATGTTATTAGGTGTAGGGTAACATTATCGTAAGATTGGACATAACATTTATCTTCAGTTGCCTAAACTGGGCGTGAACCTGTAATATAGGCAACTCTCCCGGTGTGAATCTAGCATACTATAATAGACTAAGGAACTCTATGTACAAAGTTATATATTTTAGTAATGGTATTTCTTGTAATCTAATCTTAATACCCAGTATGGTTTACTGTGTTGAACAATAAACAATCACTAGAGAATAAATACGACTTGTGAAAAATGTCTGTAGACCTACAGAAAAAACAAACAAATCATTTTAAAATAAGGCTGTCAATGAATAGTTTATTTACTTTACGAACAGTTTCCAAAATAACTACATTATTTACTACAAACGAGATAAATTTACGACCTTATAAATTGATTTATACTATGTGACATGCAATTTTACTGTTGGCTTGAAAACTCTAATTACGCTGTTAAAGTCATACCGTTGAAGTTTAAATATAATCTTTAAATATCTTATCAATTTATAGAATTGATCGATTAAGTAAGGCGTATCGTAGCGATCTCATAAATTAAGAACTAGCTCGATGGGAATACTATTGTCAAAGGAAGTGCATCGGTTATTGTTCCCGTCGCATTATCTGCTGACCGATCGCGAACCAGATTCACTGCCCACAATTTACTCCGCCCCTTCCTCGTTCTTATTTTACTATCGAAAATTGTCTCGAATTGAGGCATCACTGCAATCTTGGGCAATTGTGATCGTTTTTTTGCTTGAGATAGTTTGAAGTGGTCATCAATTGCATAAATGATAATATCCATTTGGATTTATCCTCGGCCCATTGCGTATTTGGCCGTGTTTATAAATCGAAGTTGATATACGATTTACCTTTGTGGTTCACATCGAAATGTCTTAACATTTAGGTCTTAGTTCTCGTGTACAATGATTTCTAACATTTAAGCGTTATCATGTAATTTATTGATACATAATATAATATGTTCAGTAATTTTACTAATAACATTTAATATTCAAACAAACACAAAGATTCATTTCATATTTAATTATTTCGAAGCGGATATCTAATGTTCACTCTCACTTAATCTTAAATATAAAATTATCGTGTCACAATGTTAGTTACTGTGCACCTCCGAAACGGTTCTACCGACTTGCATCAAATTCTATATGCATATTTAGTAGGTCTGAGAATCGACTACTATCTATTTTTCATACCCCTAAGTGATACGGGTTGTTCACCCTTAACATTTTTTTATTTATATGGCAACACAACGTTTGTCGGGACAGCTAGTTTAATTTTAATATTGTAACAAATAAAAACTACTCGTTTCACATTATAAAAATCATACCGCTAATACGAGTGGTATGTTCGCAAATGGTCGATGGTAATCATATTTTAACGGAACTGTATTATAATTCAATTGCTTTTGAACCAGAATTTATGATATTATTTAGGTATGAAAATTATTTCTAAGTTTTGGCGTATTATCCAATTTCAGCATCATAATATAACTTAGTATATTATGATGCTGAAATTGGTTCTTACGTCGCTGGTTTTTTTTAATATTTTTTTTTCTAATTCACAGCCTACTTCTGTTCACTTTTCATATTTAAAACACTGTCACGCCCAATTCATCGCCACTTCATGAAAATTATGTCTTACATTATTATTATCTCCACAAATAAACTATTCCGCCTTGTTTACTACATAATTCATCTCAGCATAATGTTAATCGTAGATTAAATCTATGATAATCGTTTATACATTCATACTATGCAAATATTATTGTGATCAATATTGCTCATATAAAAACGACTACTGTCACTTGATACAAATCGTATCTCTGATATCTCTGTAAATCCTCAGATCGATTGTGATCATGTCACACCGAGTGACGAGTATCAACGTAATCGGTTTACCGCCTTCCTACCGATTGTTATTGTAATACTGTACTACCGGTTATTAATATCTTAGATTGAGCGTTACGGATTGCTATGACTTGTAAGTTCATTGAGCTTATGATTTTACTTGCAGAGAGTAATGTTTCGAGCGTTTGTATGTCTTATTCTTTAGCATGCTCTACAGTTTGACTTGCCGGATTTTAATATATTATGACATATCGGGTTTGTCTATTTTTTTTAGGTTTAGTAGCCTATTACTTTTCTGTTAATTCAGGCTCGGTCTGGAATTTTGTTTGTGTAATAATTTCTAGTTCAAGAAGTAAAATTAAAATGCAAATAGAAACAAATTACTGAAACCCCATAAAGGAGTAGCACTAAATTTACAGTATAATGGGTACTATTACTATATGCATTAAGGAGTCTTTTCGTCACGCAAAATGTTAACATATGGAAGAAAATGAAGACTTACTGCCAAAAGCACCTTGGGTTAAAATACTTAGGCTTTTAAGATTCTCAAAGGTACTAAAGTACTGAGTTTGTCCTTCATTTACAGCACTGAAAGTGAACTCACGTGTTCATACTACGTGACCACTACCGCGGTGAGATGGGATTGCTGAACTTGAGTCCTTAATGCATTCGTGATTTTAAAGTGGAATAAATGTTCTAACATAAATATAACTTATACAGGAATGTAGCCATTAATTTCATCTAATTTGATGACTTAGTGCGTGAGATGCAGCATAACTTTCATTGTTTTTAACAATTTACTTACCTTCTAGTACGCCGACAGTTTTTAATTTCAATACTCGGCATAGATAAACAGTAGTTTATAAATATGAATTGAAATTTATAGAATTAAGTTGAAATTCCTTCTAAAAATCTCTTGTCCTAGTGCAGTGGCACTGCCATAGTAAGAGTCTATCATCTACCAAGTATTCTGCTGTAAAATATTATTCCAATCAATTTTGTAACTATCAATTAAAACGTGTTTATAAGATGAACCAATAGAGAACACTTAATATTGCATAACTAAAAAAATTAAATGATCATAATAAGTTACCACAGCAATGAAGCAAAAAACCTGCACATGATAACCCGAAAAAATCAATTACGACTAACAATACAATGATTTTAATTTTTAAATTACGTCCCATTCTCAGTTCAGAAGTCGTGTCAATAAAATATGAATCTCAATGTGCAAGGACATCAGATTATGAGTGACGAACAAGAAACTCATCAAGAAGGAGTGGTTAAACACAATGGTCAGGATATACGCCCAAAGCTGTCCCTCACGACCATATTGTCAGGTTCGAATAAAGCGCTGTTTAAATTGTGGAAATTATGACGTGGGAAGCGATTTTTATGTTGATGTGTGTTTATTTATTTATTTATTAAAAAGTCGCACCAACAAGGTGAACACTGATGCATACAAATTATTTTGATAAAACATTGAGATATTTATTAAGTGCCACCTCAATTACAGGTGCGAACAGCTTGAGAGTTAAGTGTGTGTTGGAGTTAAGTCCCGGACGGGAGATGTTAGGATGGATGTATTTGTTTTGTTTGCTTGTTTGTAAAATAGACAACACTTAAAGTAAGCTGAAGAATCACTGTAAGGAGATTTGTTACAAAAATAACTAAATAATAATATCAATATCCACCTTACCCGTTTACAAGACCGAATGGTCTTGGTCGGGGATTTTTTTTAAGACTTGATTATACTGATCACTGTGTCGGATATTATTCGTTATGCGGTCAAGGTCGCTTAGTAAAATTTTGTTATTTACTAAGCTGGTTCCAAGCAATGATAAGAAAGCTCTATGGAGGCTTTTTGCGCACAAATGTGAAACGCGGTCGAATGCTTGTATGCTATATCACCATTAAAACAGTTCACAATCAATTGCTTACATTTATGCCATGTTGGTAGGAACCATATTATTCGTATGATTTATAAATAAAAAATAAAAGACGTGTTGCACCTTAATATACGCTATTTCTGTATATTAAGTATATAAAGATACTTTGTTGTGTGATACTGGCCTAATTACATTTACATTAGGTATCTGTTGTGTTTGCACTTGTTTTCTCTAAGTGCGATAAAGTTTGTTCGTTCGTTTCTGTATATTTCTCGCTGCTTAATTAAAGAAATAGAATTGTTTTATTACTTTTAGAACATATTAAATTTATCTTTAGACTGTTGTCCACAAATAATAGTTACCTGGACAGACGATTTAAAATTGTAGAAGAGAAAAACCATTCGATTTTGATCTGTGTCAGTGGCATTATCCTATGTATAATACTCGTAGTATAAATTATAAAGTTATGAGGACTATACTATAGTAAATAAGTACTCTTTAGTCGTAGTGGACCATACCTTTTGATTTATAGACTTTTGTAATTTACTATGAAAAGTTGTATAAAGATATTGCCGTACATAGGAGTCGGTTCATACCCGTGATAGAATTTTTATTGCGATTACAAATTTAAGTGTATATAAGAACTTTAACAATCCACGGACGTCAGAATTTACGCGAACAACCCCTATTCCGATCATGATTTACGATGGATGCTAAGATAACTTGGATTGTAAACCGATTTATAATCTTTTTGATTTATTGACATGGTATAAGTTTTACATTCCCTCTCTGTTACAGCGATTCTTTTACGACATTTTTTGCTTATATTTTTTTATCGTTTTCGTAATTAAATTAATGTTATGATGCTATGGTCCTATTAATACTGTTTATGGTCCCGGGATGTTGATTAATCATAAAATTATCTGGCGTTATTTGTTTTCATTTTAAGTGAACATTTAATTAACAGACAATAAGATATGCATCACCTACTGTATAAACGCGTATCCCGAAAGTGGAGATTATTACGAAGGTGAGATTCCCGAAAGTGGTGGAAATAACTACATAATAATAAGTCCGCTTCAGTTTTAGGGTAAGTAGCGTAGATAGATTTATAAACAACCATTCATGTAGGCGAGTTGAAATATCGAATGAAATAAATAAATAAATAATGAAATGCTTAAAACCGCGCATTATATATTGTACCTGTTAGGTACATAATAAAATTTGTCGATTCCGCGATAATATTAGTCAAATTCAAATATTAAGGATTTTATTACATTACTCAAATTAAATACTACTATACAGACTACATTTTTAAGATTATATTATTTTTAAATGTACAAAAGTTATTTCTAAAAACCGTGTATGCATTTACCGAAAAAAAGCTAATTTCGGTACAATAGCAGCCGTTTACCCCTCTTCAGCTTCAAATACCTTAATCAAGTGTCGGCGGTACAAATAAGGTGATTTCGTCGGCCACAATCTGAATAAATATCTTCATTCGCACCCACTGCTCTTATACGAGTATAGATTTTTTTATACGAGTGTAACATCGGCTTTTACTTGCAACTTTGTTGCTTTTCACATGTACATATTGTAATAGAAATAGTATTTGTCCATTGAAAGTCTCGTGAAAATTAATTCAATTGTATTCGAGATAATATTATGTACGCACCATTGTACGCACTCTGTTTCTCTCTCACACACACAAAACTACACACGCTTTTTTATTTTCTTTGAGATTTTGTTGTGATAAAATTGTTAACGAAACATTGTTATGAAATTACTCTTTATTTATCTGCCTGCTGATAATTTATCGAAATAATCACAAATATTTTACTGAGTAAAGATACTTATAAGTATCTATAGTTGTTCCAATTTATGTAAAGTTACAATAAAAGTTCCCAGTACAAGTGAGTACTTTATAAAAGTCTTTATGTATCTTTAATTGATATGATATGTATTAGGTACTTAAACAAACCTTTTCGCTAGTAATGAATTAATGAGCAATGCTCCTATAGCAGATCAGCTCTTCTTTATTGTAAAAATAATCGCTGTTTAATAGGACATAATAGAAGTATACGTAGCCCCGTGGCTTGTGCAGATCTTACCCGAGTTACAAAGTTAAGTAACGTTGGGCGTGGTGGGTACTTGGATGGGTGACCGGTGATGGAAGAAATTCGTAAGTTTTGTCTAGCACATTGTGCGGACATTGTTGGACTCTATTATTTTCATAGGCTAAGACTATTTAAATATTTTCGTACACCATATTGGCGTTTCGAAACTATCTGAGACAAGCTGATTACTGACCTTTTTGACCCCAAGAAATATGCGTTGGAGCAGCGTGGTGGGCTATGCTTCAGACTTCTCTCAGTTGTATAGAGAAATCTATGTCCAGCAGAGAAACAGACGACGATTAATAACAGAGAAAGTAACGATCACAACAGTAGGCGCAGACAACTATAGCTATATCAACATACCATTCACATGTTACATACTTCTCAATCCTAACCAAAAGCTATCATTAACATCGGATTTACAGTCAACGTCACGGCCGGTTCCCGTACGCAATTATCCAACCCGCGATCTCCCCATTGTTGGCGAAATTTAAAACAAATTTCCTGTACAACGGGGGGTCGCATTTTTCTGCCCTGCCAAATTGGATAAGCACTGTAATTACTCGTTTAATTTCGGACTCAACGGACGGCTTGTGGATATTTCGAATCGGCCCGAATCTTCGCAGTTTATAAGGCGGAACGTTTCTTAAACATTTCCATTTTTACGTTATTCCGCTCCGATAATTTGCTGTAATGAAAGAAGATGCAAGGTATCTCGTATCAGTTGACTGTAATTTCTCTTCACATACCTCGTTATTGAATTTAATTACAATATTACCGATAAAGTGAAATGAAATAATGTCTTTAATTTATCATTATACAGTTATTTTAACGAGAAGACGATCATAAATTCGAAACGTTTTTGCTGACAGACCAAATACGATTATTATTAATGCTTTGAAACAGCTTGAAAATAAGTGCCTCCTGCTAACAATTCTCGCCTCGAAGATTCGAACACGGCATTTCATTCGCAAACAAACAAGCTGAACAGTGCACAATAAGCATTATTAAAAGTAGTTCCTTTCACGAAGGCATTCCACTTCATCTTTATTTGCAGGGATATAAGGTATAAATGTAGATACTTGAGGAGCTGTCGCGAGATGCAGCAGTTCCACCCGCTGTCAAGTTTCATTTTGATGTGTGATACAATTTAATAAAGCCGTCAAATCCCCGTGAATCTCGTTAACTGTTGAGATTGTTTTGCATACGAATGCAACGTCAATCAGCCTTGAGCAAATAAAGAAATGTTTCTTACTACAACAGATGTTGGTCAGTACATTTTTCGGGATTTTTATCACTGAGGAATAAGTGATTCGTTATTCGTCGATGGTTATACCAGACCCAAAATGATTTGAGTGTTCAATTTTGGACTTGATTAAGTTATTGTGTAAGAAAATTAAAATATGTCGTCGTTATTCTGAAGCAAATTTTGATAAAAATGTACTCCATATAAGTATACTTTGAATTATAATTGAAGTATCACTGTCACTGGTATAGGTTTTTCTGGTAGAATGTGTTAATAAAGATTATTGCATTGTTAGCCTCAGACACATATTTTAAATTTTTTATTCTTAGAGCGGCGTATTGCAGCAACAAAGTCTGTAATGTAGGTACCTTATATGAATTATAAAACAAATGTTCCAGAAAACTTGTTGTTTTACTTTATTCGTATACTTATGTTTTATTAGGCCCAAAAAAACAGAATATACAACAAGCTTTTTTAGTCATATTGGTCCAACTGTTCGCTTCTATCGTTGCACTGTAACGCTACGTCACACCAAATGTATGACAATGATGGACGAGCGATGACTTCGTAGTAAAATACTTAAAGTAAAATATACTTCGTAGTACGATAAACTGAAAAAACATACGTTTTATTCGATATATTAAAAATTAAATTTTATTTATTTTTCTTTTATTTACCATTTTCATCCTTGACTTTTGTGCGTACGTGTAAAATTTACTCGCACACTTTTGCTGATGAACCAATTAAGATATATCTACATCCGCTTATACGTACTTATACATGAGAGAGTTCGAGTAAGCGAATATCATAGCAGCGTGACATTGGCCGGTTTGCGCGCTGGACCGGTGCACGTCATTCACGTCGCGTGACATGACTAACCGACGTCAAATGTATGACTATGACGTACAGCGACACGCGATCAGATTTAGAGAGATGTGTGACTTTTACTTTAAAAAGTTATATTTGTGCTTTTTGATTTTTTGTACACATTTTCTAGCTTTACCTTAAACGTAATCAAAAACAATGTAATGAACTTTAATTTACCATTTTCATGCTTGACTTTTGTGCGTAGGTGTGAAAATTTCTCGCATACTTTTTCTGATGTACCAATAAAAATATATCTACTTCTGCGTACACATGAGAAGACAGTGAGTAGGCGAATATCATAGCAGCGTGACATTGGCCGGTTTGCGCGCTGGACCGCCGCACGTCATTCACATCGCGTGACATGACTAACCGACGTCAAATGTATGACTATGACGTACGGCGACATGCGATCAGATTCAGAGAGATGCGTATGTTTTACTCAAAAAAGCTCTGATTTTATGCTGTTTAAAATATCATTTGGTAAACTAGGCAGTTTTAAACGGATTTCGTGCACAGAACTTAACGAGCAGAGTTTGGTAGAAAAATCTTAGTAGTCAAGAATTTTAAATATCGGAACAGATAAGACTTTTGTTAACATTGTAAACATTTGAAAGCATATTATAGTTGCCATTCAATTACTATTGTACGAAATTATTAATTCATTAACCCTTTAATATCGCCACATAACGACCAAGTAAGTCAAAACAAGGATCATAAATTACTTCCACAACTCAATACCATAAGTACACCAGTCAGAATTAGTTTGGCGGTGGAAGTCAAACACGAGGGCGTACGCTTTTCCATTTTCCGTGACAGTGGCAAGTTACCGAATAATGTTAGATTTCCCCGGAGATTGACGCGGATTCATTGTGCGGTGTGAATGTGCCGTAACTAGTAGTGATTTGTTTGCACGAGGGCTGTGTCAACCTTGTTGGTTTCAGAACAATTCGGCCTGTGGACTGTGACCTTAGTAATATTAAATTCGTTATTTGATACCTCTTTATTGTTTGCCAGAATTTGATTATGATTAATATTAACGCTAAAGAGGTTGTAATTAACGTAAAAGGAATATTGTTGAATATCTTTGGGCTGAAACTATTTAAGTGGGCCATTACTATGTACAGATCTTTTTTCCATTACTGGGGGAAGCCTGTAGGATAATTACCAGCTATAATAATAACGGAAATTTTAATAAGAACATAATTGTTTTAACGAACATTATTACAAATAACGTATTGATCCTCAATAGGAAGACTCAGTTAGATTTTAGAAAGATTCTAAACAGACGAAGACTCTATTCCCGAGAATAACTTTATCTACCATACAATTTTCAAATGTATTCAAACCGGTTAGCAAACAACTGCCATCGCCCATGCAAATCGCAATCAGAAACCGGCACAATATATCAGTGACCATTAAATCATAAATATTTCACCGATTATGCACGAAGCGATCTCATCACTCATGCACTGTCACCCGAAGCTGAACACGCCTAACCACTCCCGGGAGATATCATCTCCGGAGATATCTCCAAACCGGCCATCTTCCTTAATACTTCCCTTATAACTGAATGTCCTTAGGTTATAAATGATCACAAAAGGACTGAGGCGAATTTTTGTAAACCGATGCAATCACCGTTTAAGTTAATTTGTTTTTTATTCTTTACATTTTTTGTATGTCATGTAAGTGAAATAATAGTGTTGCGGAAAGAATATTTATTAACTGCTACTATATTTTTATTATTTGGAGCATACCGTTGTGTGTAATGCTCTACCACACGATTGGTTTGTTGGTAGCATGCAATAGTGTTTCAATTTAACCTTCCGAGTAATCTTAGTATCATGACTAGTTATCCTTTAGTCCGATTATAGTACTATTTGGTATCTATTATTATGTTTGGTAGATGTCCATAGGTGTCATGTTTTGGTATTGTAATCATGATTGTCGTTTTTTAAAAAGAAGTCTCCTATCAAGATGACAAGAATGATAGTTCAGTCCGTTGAATGCGCTAATTATTTCGTGGGCTTTGAAAACTTTATGAATAATTATAACGCATTTTTTTCATATCTATATTAGTTAAAGTATATGATAATTATTTTCCATCAAGATTTCGAAGAATTTAAAGATTGTGTTTTTGAATCTGAATTTTTAGCAAGGACAGATGTAAGTCCTATTACCATGAAGTATATTCTTCCTACTTATTCCCTTCATACCGGCTAAGTATAATCAATATCAAATTACGAAATACAATTTAAATGGTATTATGTCGCATTTTACACCACTTGATTGTATTCCCAAATCGCCTTTAACCCTTTGTGTCTAATTGTAATCGGGTCCGGGATTATTGGGTCAGCAACAAGCCACGTTCCCGGCGTTCCAATGACGTCGAGAGGCTAGTAATATTGTATCGTAACTCATAAGGTGCGTTTACATTTCTTGTAAATGATCTTTGGGAATATACTTATTTGATTTCTATTTAGATTACGTAAACTTGCTATTCTAATGCAGAAATTAATGTACAAATCTGGATATTTTTTATTTCAAAAAGTCCAAAGGCATTCGATAATGTCACGATGTAAGAAATAATTAAGATTTCTGATTTCATCTAATATTTCCTGATGGCTAATAACGTAAAGCTTTGTATTAAGCTTTATATATATAAGGAAAGCTTTTTCGTAACCCAAATCTTCAATAACACGATTTTGAATCTAACCATGGATCATATCCACGAAGTATAATAAACAACACCTTACTTAACTATAAACGTACCTTAAGCCTATAATGTCATGTAGAGTAACCACATTAATATGAACTCGGTTAGGAGCTGAGGCGCCCTGCTGCGCTTACAATCAATTTATTGCGCTAGAGGAGACAAATTGCGTATCTCTTCGTGTTTGTCACTGCACCACTAGTAATAGATCGCCATATCTTTATTAGGTTCCCATATATATTCGTGTAATGAGCTTGTACTGGCCGTATTGAATTGTTTAATGATGGTATTGTAAGTGGAGCTGATATATTGGAAACAATATAGGGTGACCATTGAAATTAAGCTAATAAGACGTAACGAGAATGCGGATGAGGATTGATGTAACGGTTTTGTAGTGATACTCGAGTCGGAACTATGGTAAGGGACACTTACCCGAGGCCTTACAAATTAGCACTATGGATGGCAACGCATTCGTGGCCGACTCAAGTAGAGCTCTAATATTGTCTCGAATGAGTGAGCTCTCCGGGGTAGATTTCAAATGTTTATGGACGGCATTGACCACTTACCATCAAATGGACTATATACTCGTTTTCTATTTCTATATTACGAATGTCTGTTATATCTGTCTGTCTGCCTACTTATTTATACTGGAAAATCTACGAAAGTGCTGGACGCTTTGATGGGATTGTAACTTTAACTTAGACGATGTTCGAAGGAGTAATTTAGTCTTTTATATTCGTAACATAATTAGGATTCCGCGCATAATAAAATATGCCGAAAATTTACGCCGAAAACGTAAGTACTGATAATCTTATTTCATCCTTATTCCATTAACATCATTAAACCAGACCCAATTTTGTCAATATTCATTGAAACACTCAAATACATAGTCATTGCAATTCATAACAATTCGGAGCACTTCTATCGACAATTTAATTCAATTAAGGGTCTCATGCTCATAGCTTTGTACGAAAGGGTGTAGCAATTGGCTCGGGTAAGGGTTTATTCGTGTTTATGTCTATGATCTTATCTGCGGTCTGTCTATCGGTATACGGGCGCGCGCCCTTTTATTAAAGTCCCATGTTAAACAATTTGATAGGAAAACTGTGGAGAAGACATGACAGATTAAGTAGTAAAAATATTATTATATTGTTATATCATAAATATGGACAACAATAAATAAACCCATTAACGTATCCCGTAAGGTGGGCGAGTTGATACATAAATATTTTATTATAGTGACATTTTACTCACCAATCCAATAAAACTCCTATTCTTGGTACGGGTCTCTTCTCATAATTAGAAGGGTTTAGTCTTTAGTCCACTGCGCTGGTCTATTGCGAATTACACAAGTAATACAAAATGAAATTATTTTTCATATTCAAAAATTTTCTTCGAGTTAACATATATCTCAAAGAATCTCCAAGAAGTGTAGAAACCTATTAGTATAAGAATTAAGTCAGTAGAGTTACTAATATAAGAAAGTAAAATATTAAGATATGTAGTATTTACAGAATCATATTGTATCATAAAGTTAAGTAAATTAAATGTGCTTAAAATAGTAATTAATAGTCATAATTTTAGTTAGATTTACCACGATACCAAAAAATAAATTTAATATATTGTATTTATTGTGTCAGCCTCTCTACGCCCGTTCTTGTTCTATTTGCATTAGGGGGTGTGTGCTAAATGAAAACAGGACAGGCATCTAAATTTAATAAGTTTTTGTATACCAGTATTATGTATAGTTATTCAATAAGTTTATCGCTTTATTGGTATTGTTGTGGGATCAGTTATCTGCGGGAGTTATATTATTTATTATCGTATTATGTTTAACTTATAACTATTTAGTTAGGACTTTTCGATAAACAATAATAACTCATCTTTTTTAAATATTTAACCTAACGATAAGGCAGACGGGCTAGCTGATGGAAAGCAGTCACCATCGCCTATGGACATTTGCAACACCAGAGGAGTCGGCAATGCATTGCCGGCTTTGAAGGAGAGCTCTTTTTACACCCCTCTTGAAGAGCCCCATGTCATAGTCCTGAGGAAATACCTCAGGAGGAAGTTTATTCCACATTTTGCACGTAGGTACGCGGTTAAAAATGACCGTGCAAAACGAGACGTCGAGGACCGCCACGGGTCAACTTGATGTGGATGGAACTTCATGCTTCGGCGAGTGGTGCTTCCAATTAAATACATAATGAGAAAAATATAAATTAAACAGTGTAGGTGTTTTTGTAAAACTTTGAACCTATCTTAAAGTATTACCAACTCACTCACTAGTCTTACAAACTTTCGTGGGCTCTTGGAAAAGAACTTTGCTAAACATCATCACTTGATCAAATGCATAGTTTCCGATTCCGATTATGTATAGAGAAATATTCATTTTATATAAATAGATAGATGATAGACTAACATGGATAATTAAAGTAACTGTAGGTAAATTTCTTAGCGACGACGACAACCGATTAAATGTTTCAGTGAGCGAAGCCTGCGAGATAGCGAAAAAAAAGGTAGTCTGGGGCGAACAACCACTAAAATCTGTATTCGTCAGCAAAAATGTCTTTAACTATAATTGTTAATACTCAATCAACTATCAAAAAATTGAATTCCGATCTTCTGGGTCGAAAGATAGATTCTTTTTTATTTGGTCAAAAATATCTATTCTCCGATTAATAGATCTAAGCTCGCTATTCCTACTTCCCGTGGGATTTCCGGGATCAAAACTATCCTATGTCCATTCTAGGGTCTCAGACTATCTTTGTACAGAATTTCATTAAAATCGGTTCAGTGGTTTAGGCGTGAAGAAGAGACATACAGACAGACAGACAGAGTTACTTTTGCATTTATAATATTAGTAAGGATAAGGATTATTGTCTACCAATACGCACTTGGCCAGCGCGGTGGACTATGGCCTAATCCTTCTCATTCTGAGAGGAGACCCGTGCCCAGCAGTGGGGCAGTAATGGGTTGATGATGATGAAGGATTATTACATTTGTGTTTACAGAACATAAATAAGAAATGGCCCGTGACCGTCAACTTAAGTCAACATACTTAAGTCAAGGAACTCAAGCTATTGAAGACTATTAGCTATTCGATAATATTTTAATTTGACCACACATTGAAACGAAACAAAACAACTTTAGGGATGGTAAATAAAATAATGTATAACATTTTACTACTGGCCCGTTCCCCGGTCACCGAACTCCGAACCCCGACAGTAATAGCCGGTCACGTCACTCCGCTGTCGTCCGTCACCGACCGAGAGAAGTTAATTTCCACTTCATTCTTTATTAAAAACTACATCTCTTACATATTGGTCATTGGCTTAAGTTTTGTTAATCATTGACTCAACGTTAAGTCATTAAGCTGTCTTTGAAGGAACCTAATTTTTTGATCTGGATTTTTTATAATTTTCAGATTTTTTGACGAAGCAAATGAGCATTCCATCCAAAGGTAAGTTGCAGTGCCTCGTATAAGTTACATTATTTGGATTTGGTTGGTTGTTATGAGAGACTGTCGTTGTAAGAGAGAAACGTCTGTCGTGGTAAGTCTGTTGTTTTAAGAGAGGTAAGTTGTAGCGGTGTTAAAATACGAAAGGTTCTACCACCTTAAGTCAGTCTGTCAATCCGTCATATCTAAGAAGTGATGTTTTAAGCAGATATGACTATAATAGACATCACAATGCTATTTAAACGAATTTAAGATGATTATACAAAAACAGATATAAAGCAGAAATATAGAGGACTTAATCGAATTTTAAATTGGTTTGCGCTAAATTAATAGCTTTTAGAGAAAAAATATGGGAAATAAGTCGTACTTTATTACATTTATTTTCCTTATATAAGAGTAGTTTATTCAATCTTATATATAAAATTCTCGTGTCACAATGTTAGTTACCGTACTCCTCCGAAACGGTTTTACGACTTTTCACCAAATTTTATATGCATATTCAGTAGGTCTGCGAATCGGCTACTATCTATTTTTCATAATCCTAATAAGGTAAATAAAGTGATAAGGTTTGTTCACCCTTAACATTTTTTATTTATATGGCAAAACAACGTTTGCCGGGTCAGCTAGTATCTACTATTATATAAGCATGTAGTACCTACTTTCCAAATTATAAACATTTGTTTAATCATTGTATAATAACGTTATAACGTTACCCTATTGTTTATTGGATAAACAAACTAATCATAGATCAGTATGTATACAATGTCCGTTTGTTTTAGTTTATTTTGCCTATAGTTGCTGAATCATCGTAGATGCGATAAGACATACGTGTTCATGGAACTAAGCTTGTATCCGGAGATGAAAGTTTAGTGGATTGTAACATTAATATGATTGTATGTTTAAGATTGTACGATTTGGAATCAATTTTGTTATTTTTTATGCGGAATAGGAAACGAGCATATGTTGAGCATAACGAGGTATGTTAGTTCTATCACACAAGAATCGTCATCAAACTATTACTGTGTAACTGCTGGGCACGGGTCTTCTCAGAATAAGAAGGATTCGGCCATAGTCCACCGCGCTAAGTGCGTATTGGTAGACTTCACATACCTTTGAGAACTTTTTTTCATATAAGGATATCTGTAATTAAATCCATATAGAAGAAAAGTTCTAGTAGCCGGCCAGCAAGTAAAAATACTCTTTCAAGTATTTCACGTTAGAAAAAGGGTGTCAATCATCGTTGTCAACGTCATGGTCCCACTGTTGGGTACGGGTCTCCTTTTAGAATTAAGTAGAAGGGTTGTAGACTATACTCCATCGTAGTGTTCAAGTATGAGTAAAATCATATTATTGTTCAAACGAATAAGCTAAAAATTATTGAGATGATAGTAATAATACGCATTACATTCAATAAATATTAAAATAAACCAAAAGTAATACAAAAATACAAAATAATACAAATAAATAAAAAAATAATACAATAAAACAAAAAGTATTTAAAGGTATCTTCGGAAACACAATACTACGAGTCCGACTTGCTTGATTTTAAGTAAGTGTAGTATTATTGGTAAGCTGTAATTTACATTCTTCATAAATGAGCGTCTGTTGCGAAAATTGAAGTAACCAGAAATAACCAGTTTTTTAAAGATTACTATTGTAGTAAAAATATGCATCTATTTACACATATAAATATAATCTAGAAATATGAATATAATGCGGTCGAAGCGACAAAATTCTCAAAATAAAACGGTTAAACTTTAGCATAAATATTTGATTCACAAAGTGCTCCTACTTATATTTATTCGCCGGCCATTTTGAAATCCCAGCGCGGACTGCGAGGAAAATTTTTAAAGGAAACTCATGCAGAACAAACTAGCTGGTGAACTTGGATAGAATTCTGAGGGTATGTTCGTAGACCAAAAGTTAAGACAACGCCTAGCGGAGTTCATTATAGTACCTCTATGTTGTACTTGTGATTTTAAGCGTGGTATTTCGTGAATATTTTGAATTTGAACTACGTAAGTGATTCCTTGATTCTGAAGTTGGTAGAACCCTTTGCGATTCGACTCCGGCTGCACCACCGCCACACCTATTTGCTGGTGTGTTCTGGTTTGAAGAGTGTGGTAAAAGAGACATACTATTTCGAGGCTTTCCATCTTAGTTCTAAGGGGTAGCAGCACATGTGTAACCGAACGCAGGTAGGAATCTAATCTGGGGTTGATTACAGATGTCCATGAGCAGCAGTCCACTTACCATCAGGCGGAGTGTATGCTCACGTGCTACGGGGACCGCACAACTTGTCCAAAATTTTATTTCGTGCTTAACACAATAATCACAAAGTAAAACATTATTTTGACTGTATTTTTGTCAGAATTTGATTTGCGTTAATATTTTAGTAAAGGCTGCTACGTCTATCTTTTTTAGTCTAAGATCATATTAAAATTGTTCGCAACCGTTCTAAGGCACAATGCACATTGTCACCGCATATAAAGATACACTGTTGCTTTTAAAACACTATTGTGTTGCACCCTACGCTGTTTACTGTTTTCACGGCGTATTCTAGTATTTTATTATTCATGTAACAACAGCCTTATGCGCACCTTCTGTAATGTTAATAATTGAAGACTTCCGTGACAAGAGGTGGGTAGAGGGAGCTAACGCGAAATAATATATAATTTACTGACAGACGTTTTTTATGGCCGGTACAAGGCATCCTTTTTGAGATACGTTTTACAGCCATTTCAGATGTTTCTCCGGTGAGAAGAATTTTAGGTTGTTGGATTATAGTGTTTAGATGTTGACAGAAGGTAGTTCATTGCTATTCAAGAAATAATAAATTGCTATTCAAGAAATAATAAAGTGGCATATAATGGAAGCAGTACCCAATAGTTTATAGAGTTTTACTATATTATACTTGTAATATGGGAGCTATGTAAATATGTATTTTTTATAATATAGGAGTAGCAGACGAGCATGCAGTCTACCTGATGGTAAGTGGCTACTGCCACCCATGGATACCTGTAATCAATCCTAGATAGGATTAGATATTCCTACCTGAGGTCGGACACAGATGCGCCGCTACCCCTGAGGACTAAGCTGGAACGTCTCGGAAAAGTATGTCTCCCTTACCACACCCTTCAAAACGGAACACAGCAGCGCCTAACACTACTGTTATTAGGTAGAAATAGGTGTGGCGGTGGTGCCGCCGGAGTCGAACCACAAAGGGTTCTACCTCCTTTTAGAAATTATAATTAATTGCAGTTAAAAAAGATCCTTCTAAAATAAATCGGCAGTGTACATTTTTATAAGGGTGTATACCCTTTATATTGAGGCACCGTTGGCGCATTGGCTATTTTTTGAAGAAATTGGTATTGCACTGATGCCGTAGTTCGAATTTACATTAATAGGGGTCTGGTTCCGGGGTCGATCTGACCAGTATACGTCTAAATAATAAAAAAAAATAGTTAAAAAACTAAAAATCACGCTAAAATCGTACAAGGAAAATTGTTAATCCTGATTCCTGACGACCCTGATGAGGAGAATGGGATAAAATTATTAAACTCGTGTATTGTCATCTGTTCTTGATAATTGTTTAAAATTGTAAATTAATCGGACAGTTCAAAGTGGATAAAAATCGAGTTCAATGATTCCGTTACATACATACAGGTTAAGCTAATAAAAGCGCGGTAAAAAAAAGCAGTGGCTTACCATGGCTACTTATATCAGGTGGACTGTGTGCTCGTTTGCTAATTGGATACCTACTTGTTATAAAGAAAACCATTGGTCCTTATGGCAATAATGAGGGCATGTTGTTACCACAGCTAGTTATTCAATAAAAAAATTGTACCCATTAAAACGCTTGATTTCACACTTAAACAACATAAAGCTTAACTACTTGAGTGTAAAAGATTACACGAATGCCTGTTCCACTTCAATTTACAACTCCATTTGCAACTGTAAAGTTATGATCTGCACCTTTACAATTACAACAGCATAAGTGCAAAAAATCATTAAAATAACTGTAGTGTATTAGAAGTAATATGAAGGTGCTGTCGTCTCACGTGTACACGCCGCGAACGGTATGGTGTGAGCGGGGCACGGTTCCCCCCTCATTCTGCTGGAAGCTGTGGTGTAAGATAGATGTGCGTGCGGTGTGTACAGCAGTGAGCCGATATTTTAATATAAGGTGAAACACAAGCAGTACAGTAGCTCATATGCAAAGAGATTAATGATTAATGACAATAACATTCTTCTAGAAACTTCGAAATGTTGATCGTTGGTAGGAAAAACATCTGAACAAAAATGACACATGTCATATTTGACAATTCCTGCCTACTAAAAATTGTGAAATTCGATCTTTGGTATAAAACAGCATTTTTTTAAATATCTCTTAAGTAGATACTTAAGAGATATATAGATATATACGGGTTAAGGTTAAAAAATATGCATTCCATATGTTTAATATTACATCACAAGTAACGTATGAATAAATTTATTATTATAGATAGATGCATATTGCGGGCATTTCGTCGCTATGCGATTGCATTATGCGTTGATATGACTGCTTGTTTATGGCTCATTGTTCTCCGATATTATACTTAACACCGACTTAAAACATTTCATTGAGTCCCTTTGAAAATATTCAACACAAAGGTCAACCTTGTATATATTATGGAATAAATTTTAAAAAGCATAAACCCGACGGGAAATTTATAATCGCATTTATATCGAGCTCATAAATAATAAAATGAAATCCGATAGTATTGGAATTTTAAAGAGTACACGTCTCAATGGCGACTTGTTTTTGATGTCCTAAAGACAATGTTTTTGTTTGTTTTATTGTTTTCGTGCTTTGTGGTTTAGGATAAACGGTAGGCTACACGATTTGTAATTAAGTAGGTATGTATAATTGTATACTTAACGAGGTTTTTGAGTACATAATATTCAAATGTACCTTCTTAGTTCGGCTGTCAACACCACAGCTACATCTATTTCTGCCTAATAAAAGCAGGGTTAAACGCTTCTATGATACGATATAAAGAGTGCCATAAGGCGTAGACACACGAGGCGTAACTACTGAGTCATCAGAGTTAGCAACGTATTTTTGTAAGTCCTAGTTATGTCTATTGTAATTGTGTCGATGCAGATAGCACATGCAATGCATGCTCCTTTAAATTTCATAAAAAATAAGTAAATTATAAAGTTTAATTCTTAAGTTACGTTAAGTGGGTAGTAGAACCTCAGACAATTTTGCCACTTCATTATTTAAGAATTAAAATAAAGATGTTCACAGATGCGTTGAGAAATAAATTACGGCTGAGAAACAAATAAGAAGACACAATATACGAACTATACCAAATAAATCCTTACCACTTTGGAGGAGACTCGAGCATCTAGACAATGCTGGATACATCACCAATGGAACAGATTACGATTATGACAGTGCGAATAGGCCCTAAGGAGCAAACAAAAGCCGATAAGCCTTTATATACGTGTTGTTTTAAGAATATCTTTGAACTACGGTCCGCCATATTATCATATCACATAATGGCCCTGTAGTAAGCGCCTTCGTTATCTTAATGTTATAGTATTTTTATCTGTTTAATGTACGGTTATTAGCGAACAAAATGTTTGTGTTGAAAGGTTAACTAATAAAGATGTTTTATTGGGACTCTTATGCCCCCAAGATTAAGATAACTAGTTTTAACCCGTGACTGTACGCATCAATTTTTTTTACATCTGAGAATTTAATGTTATAATATCAGTTTACGAAGCTTAATATGCGGTCATCTTACATAAATTATTTGAGGATCATAAACTAAAAAGTTTAAATGTCAAGCATTATGTCGAGGGTTAGACAGGCAAATATGTTTCAGTCACCGTCTTATAAGTGGAGCCATACTATAAGAATTTAAGATAACTGAAACAGTTGTATTAATATATGTAACTTTAACTATAATTTTAAGAACAAGCTCAAAGAATTCAAATTAAGTTTGTGGTAGAAAAATGTATGTTTGTCTAATTTGTTTCTAGTCTAATCTAGTTTTGTCGAAATTAGTTTAATAAGAACCTGACATCTCAATAGTACCTATAGATACTTCTATCTTATAGTAGTTGGACTGCTGTAATTTGATTTGCGACACAACAAATCATTATCAGAGAGAACTCCCGCTAATGTTAGAATGGAAGTTTCAATTGCAGACGTACTAATTATGGGCGGCAATAATCACTTACCGTAACGTCCTTTAATTTACGATGCTAAACGAAGCTTATATCATGTAAAATTAAATCAATTATCTTACTATCAATTTATTACATATTCGTAATTAATTAATTGTTGATTCATCAATTACTATTTAATTTAATACTAAATTAATAAGTAATTAATTAATCAATTATTAATTAATTACATTTGTAATCTAATTCGCACTGATATTAGATGAGCATCCGTTATTGAATGGGTTAGATTCCAAGTCTAATATCAACCGACCATGAATACATAAGCAGACAGTTTTAGTTTATGTTATTGAAATTTCCATCTGCAATGGCTACTATGATTTAGGAATACGTCTTTATACTTTATCGAGCCGTTGACATGGAATTTGAATAACAAATTTGCAACTAATTGGGTGTTAGTCGGAAATTCAATACTTTATCTAACACTTTATCTTTATAGCTCGGCTTAAACGTTTTCTGTTGCAAATTATGTTTCACGCGTCACTCTGGAGATAAAATATTGTAATTTGGGTCACTTGTTTGATCTCTATAGAGACATTGTCTAGAAATTACTTTTTTATATTTCTATAAAACTTGCGTGGTTAAAATGTTGTTTATTTAAATTAATTATCAATGATATTAATGATAACACAGTGGCTTTTATATTATCCTTGCATGTTTATCTTAATATAATATCTCTGACTAGCGTAGTATACAGTAGTATTGAGTACTACAGTCTACTATTTCTCAATTTGAAAGTGGAAGTCAAAAATACTTAGAGAGACAGATGTAGGGTTTGAAGTAGCAAAAACAGCTTCAGGTGGTTTGTATTTACTTAGAGACAAGGTATCGCTGTCTCTTGTTCCCAGATTTATAAGATTTAAAATAATATATACTCCAGAAAAATTACTGCGGAGGCAATGCCGTGCCTCTGGAGGTACGGCAGTCACAGATACATTGCTATCTCTTAAGAACAGACAAGAACAGTGAACACCTTGTGTAACTAGAGACCTGGTGGTTTTGGTCTGGATTATGCCTCTGCATCTTCAGACTAAAACTGTAGGACGCTTATAATACTCCTATTCTAAGCTAGTGGTAGCTAAGTGTGGCCGTAGTGCTAGCAGCATTTAATTCAATTAATTCTACTTGCCGTACTTCAAACGGTAAGCCAATTTTAAAAACATAAAGCTCAAAGGAAAATAAAACGCAGATATATCAATTTTATTTATATTTATATCTCTATGCTTTAACAATCCATCGTCTAAATTAACAAACGAGCGCTATAATATAATAAAATTTGTACAAACGAAAGAAGGTACATTTGCAAATGTACAAAGAGAGAACGTTTAAAAGATTCTTTAATAAAAACTAAAACTTAATTTAGAGTGAATTGAGTAAAGTAATTCTGCAGAGGCATCTCTTCCATAACATTTTATGAATTTAAATAGCCGGATAAGTTTTAAAAAAGGAACGTAAACACAAGATAGCCGGCTTTTCTCGCGAGCTACAAACACCACACTTTTGCAATAAAATTTCAACGTTTTTATCTAAAGGCTTTATGAAAGTTCAAAGTAAATAGTTTCTTCAGCGCTATATAAAAAGAAAGTATGGCTGGGATATCGCTACTTAACAGGTCTTATCCGTTACAATTTTATTCCATTTTCACAGGAAAGTAGCTGAAGTTTTTTCTCGGAAAAGCTCAGTAGTATTGCCGTATTCATAATTAGACCACACGCGATTGTGCAAGGAGGCAAGGAATTTAAATTCCGCCATTTCGAGGAAAAAATTCATGTCGTTCGTTGCAATACTTTCTACGTTTCGTTTTGCAAAAAATGTCTTTGAACGGCATGCGATGGTATATTCCGGGAAAAGTTTAGCTCTTTAGGGCACGCGAAGCAACTATACCAATTTACGATGTGTTACATCAAACTCACGTTCCAAAATTCATCTACTTGGGTGGCCCAGTTAGATAAGTATTGGCTTTTTGTTAGATTTAATGTTTCCTCAAAGAGACGTAAGAATTGTTCTTGCTTAGTTTTCTTGGAGATCGTCTGCGACTGCTACTATATTAATTATCTATTTCCGTCCTTAATTAAACCGGCGTTAATCGATTTGCGTCTAAAGATAGATTATGTTTGTATTATCGATATATTTAGAACCAGAATCGGCGCGCGATTCCGCATGCGTGCCTTTGGGTACTTTTTTTATTTTTACACAGGAATAATTTTAGGTGAAAAATAATTGAAGATTAAATGCAGCTTAAATCCGTTTATGAGGCTTAAAAATAATTTTATTATAACTTTATTACCATAAAATTTTCAGAATTTTCACTCATCTAATAAATCTTTAAAGATTCCGGAATATGAAAAAGTTTTCTGTCTGAAAGTCATAACTAGGACACAATTTTAGTTTAAGTCTCCGCTCGTTAAAATCATAGACAAAAGTCCTCTTCCTCAAAATACCAAGCAATGTGGTATGACGTTTTAAAAGTAGCAAGTTGTCACTGTAATTCAAGACGAATGTGTGGGATATTCGAAGCCAACAGTTGCTCACGCCATCCACATCCTTTACGCTTTTATAGGTCTTTTGCTTAAAATAATAAGGGTGATAACAGCATGTACATGTTACAAATAGTAGTGCTGTAGTGACTGTATTCCAGGGGTGCAGGGGAGCACAACCGTTGGTTTCAGCTACGTATCAGTTTTAAAACGGCTTTCACTGACAGATGTTACCGTCGTCGGTTGGAGTGTACGTGACTCTAATGTAAAACAATACTCCATTTGAATACTACGGAAATTTAAAAATAGAACATTCGAGGGAGATCTAAACATTTTTTGTTGATATGTCCTGACAGGTTTTTGTATCCTTTTCATCTTGTCATCTACTAACATTATGTCTTTTTAGTCTTTGTTCGGTATAAAATAAATTAAATTAATTATTTTTATCAGCCTTGTAAATGTCCCACAATTGGACAGTTACCACTACCAACGGATAACTATAATATTATATTACGTGTCTGTACGCATGTTCTTTTATATTATAACAAGATGAATAGTAATTTGACAAAAAAATCCACCTACTACTCTGCTACTTTTTAAAATAAGTTATACCCGTTAATAACTTAAGTTCATAAAGAAGTCAATGTTTATTGTAAACATAATATAAGTTTTTGACTATAAATTTCCGCAAATAGCAGTTGTTGTATGCCGATGGTATTGCATCTAAATTCCACTTAGCGCAACGAAATCGAATACCAAAGAGGATTTGTAGTTGAGCTGAAAGCTAAACGCTACAACACTTTTAAAGCTAGTGATGCGAATACTCCAACTGCCATTTACATTCTTGTCTGAACAAAAAGCGCAATAAAATAGCTCTATTTGACGCGGTACACGTAACTTCACTTACTCGTACCTGCGCAGGAGTTGTCGGTTCCAGAGCAGACATCCGCGGTATCCGAGCCGAATATTCGCCTCGAAAATATTTATTACCCTTTGAGAAACTTCTCAGAATTTTTGGATGGATATAAATCACTGGTGAATCGCTAATTTACGAGCTAATGCGCCCGAGGATTTGTTCAGTTTGAATGCTCCCATAATTTCGTGATAGCGTCGATTGTTTAAGTTATTTTGGTCGTGTTGCGCATTGCGTTCACTTATGTTTTTGTGTGTTGGTTTTTATTATTAACCGCCTCATTATTTTATTAGTTATAGGAATGTCTCATATGACAATGCCATTTGTAAAGCATACAATTAAATTAAAAGTGAATATTACATATCCATATACTTATTATAAATCTGCACCATTCCGTGCAAATTTCCAAATCCTTCAAGATTTAGTGGGAGCCTATCACACTGCAGAATAACTTTTGTAATTAAAAATGGGTTGAGATGAAGTGATTAATTAAATTAGTAAGCGTAATAAACATAAATTCTATTTAATAAATGAAATAGATTTATCTGTTTGATTGCTATGGAACAATCGCCACACTTATTTCTTCCTTAAAATAGGTAAAATAGGGACGTAGTTAAGTTGCTTCGCTCTGCTTTAAGGAGTGAAATAAGATTATTATACATAACACATATGTAAAAAAGCATTTTTTAGATATTTTACTGTATTTTTTGTCTGGTTAATATTGTATGCAGCAAATCAATTATTCGAATTTGCCTTCAGAACCGAAACAGAATAGAATAGCTAGAATATTTTACGTATTTATATTGATTTGTTAATTATGTAAACCTCATTATTACAGATCGGTGTGAGATGGTCCCTCTTATCCACCGAACAAATCCGGCTCACAGTAGCATTTGGCGATTTGTCCCTCTAAACACAGTTCCGCACTCAGACATCCGACTTCTGGACCCGATAACGCTAAAAGGATGAAAAATCTTACTAATCCCTTTAATCCGTAGATATCGTTCGTAAGTAAGTAAATTAAAACTAAGTATTTAAGAACTTAAAACTCAAGCAGGTAAGATCGATTGTTATAGCCAGTTCCTTTGTTTAAAACTGAGCTAGGTATATGTTTTAATTAAATTAAATTTCGTAAAAAAATAAGATATTTTAAGCACTTACTGAAAATGCGTAGTATTCGCAGCAATCCATACTAGGCTGACTGGGTACGGTGAGCAGAGTTCCAGGTTCGCTTCCAGGACAGCTGGATATGTAAACAAAGAATTTAGATTCGGGGTTCAGGTGTTTGTGTTTTTTATACTGCACGGTATCCAAGGGTACTCTAGTATCTGCCAGCTTCATTTTTTAAATATGGAAGTGGCAAACCATTATGCAGTCCAACTGATAGTAGTTGACTACTGCCGCGCATGAGCATTTGTAATCGATCCCACGTAAGATTAGAGTCCTACTTGAGTTCGGCCACAAATACGTTGTTACATCTGAGGACTACATTGAACGTTTGTGAAAACTATGTCTCCCTTACCATATCCTTCAAACACAGAAGCGGTTACCACTGCTGTTATTAGGCCAAAATAGATGTGGCGGTGGTACCTCCGGAATCGAACCACAAAGGGTTCAACGACCTTAATGGAGTATTTCCCGCATTTCATAATTTAAACAAACAAACGATACCAATTTTCAAAAATGTGTCAATACAATTCCAGATAGTGGAAAGGATAACGTCAAACTGCTTACGCCAATTGAAATAAATCGAGAGCAGATCATCAATCTTTCTTACGTCCATCGACCCGTAATGGCCGTGACATCTATCTTTATCATTCTCGCAATAAATAAATAGTTACCACCGATAGACCTAGAGAACTATGACAATAGATAGATATTTCAGTATTTATTTTATTGAATCAGTATCTTAAGTTAGTAAGTCAGAATTAATAGGGAATGACTCGTGTATTTTACTACTACTTACTTACTAAGCCTTCGATGTCTGTCCGCCTCTCTCAAGGCTATTTTTTGAACTGTAAAAGTTGGACACTTGAAAATTTGCAATTTGAGTATTAATTACTATTGACGCCAATTGGCACTATAACAACAAAAATACTAAAAATAAATGAATAAATAAGAGGGTATTTCGATTTATTTCTTAAGCCGAGGTACATACGTACTATATTTTTTTAATGTACGGACCACTATTAATAGTTGCTATAACAGTACATACTACAATAAAATAAAAATGAAAATTTGGTGGTACGCTACTTCACACAAGTTTCACCCGCACTTAGTACCTATAAGTTATGTTTTGTCAATATAGGGTGTACAATAAACAGCTGTTCAAAAGTTTAACACTAAAAAATTATTGCAATTTAAAAGATAATAAGTGAACTTGTACCTAACTTTGTAAGATCTTTTAGCACATTATGAAAACATATTTTTATCTAGTTATTAGCTTATTTACAAAAATAATAGAAAATTAATATCATGTACCTACTCCACATTATTATTAGCAAACTTACCCTGCATAATTTATTACTCTCAATTTGTATTCGATATCAGGCATTGAATAACCATTTAAAATCGAACTATTTCTATGAAACCTTATCTCGGCTAATTAGCAAAGCCATAAAATAAAAGTAGCACTGGACAGCATCGAACATAAATTTATTAGATAAAATAATAAGTGCAGAAAGTCCACTTAAAAAAAGCTTAATTATGAACTGTTAAATTGCGTTATTAAGTACAATTTAGTAATGTATTACGTGTGATATGAAATACAGAAACACGAAAACAATTTTAATAACAATATAAAAAAATGAAATATTAATCAATGAATATAATACAATGTCTATGTTAGTATTGACGACAGCGTGACGGAGTGGCCTGACACGCAGTGGGTCCCGGTTTGGTCGCCGGCCAAAAAGATATATAAAATGATGAATTGAATTTTTGTACATACATGTCTAGCACTTTTTATATTGATCCAACAGTCAATGGTAATATAGTGAAAAATAATAAAGACCAATTGTTTATTTGACAAATGTTTATTTGCTTTAGCTCAATATCAAACCAACCTTCTGTACCACTTTTATTCTGTGGCTTCGAACATAAATTTTGTAAAGATAAGCGAATTGCACCCGCGCGCCGCTTCTAGTAGATCTGGTTGCGATTTCGATAAATTATTTATTAAAACCTATTAATTATTTAGCTATAACGTAAATCTATACTAGATTAATTAATTTGTTAATTTATGCTAATTGCACTTTTATTATTTATGATCTTAATTATATTCATGAGAAGAAATTTAATACTATGTGGTTGGAGGAATAAATGGAATTTAATTGGAGTCATTGTTAGTGATTTTAATTTATATTTTTTTAAAAGGACTTTAGTAGAATATATCGATTATGAACTATATTCTATATCGTTTATGGAATATATTGTATAACGGCACCACTGCCACACCTATTTCTGCCTAATAACAGCAATTTTCAGCGCTACTGTGTTTGAACAATTTGTTTAGAGGCATATCAGCTTAGTCCTCAGATAGTAATCAATCTTATTTGGGGTTGATTACAGACGTCAATGGGCGGCAGCCCCTACCCATCAGGTGGACTGTATGATCGTCTGCTACTTCTATAATGTAATAAAAAATGCAATGGTTACACCATTAGGTAGAGCATGTCAGTATATTTATCCACGCGCTCACTCAAGCTATGGAATCATTTATCACAATGTAACAGCTAACCTAGGTAACCTCATTAATTGGGTACTAGATTACAATCTGAATAGTCGTTACGTACTAAACATTAAGCTACTTAGATTTAAGTTTTATTGCCTCTTATCTTGACCACACGACGATGTCCGCGGAATCTTTTTTCAGACATCCTTTTAGTATCATTGGAACTTTGTCACGATTAGATCACTCTGGCAATGTGGAACAGGAATGTGTGGGAGTCACGATAGTATAGGAGATGTTGGTTAGTATTTTTACTTTTTAGTCATATAATATGTTGATAGAGGGGTATCGTTGAAAAATTGCATGTTGTAAGGAGTCACAGTTGTGATTTGTAAGTTGTTAGTACATGCATGAGATAGTTTGTAAACATTTATTTATATATTAGATTGAAGTAAAGGGCAGCTCATTTAATGTTGTGGTAACTACCACCCACGGACTTTAAACAAAGCAGTACCTGAAGTGGCCACTGTGTATCCTTAGATTAAACCAAGTAGTAGTGCTCCATGTTTTCGCAAACACTTCGGATTAGTGCTTAAAGAGTTAATACTGTTGTTATAAAGTAAAAGATGTGACGGTATCGCCCTAGTCGAAGTATCGTAAAGTTAAAAATGAATATTTTTGTAAGTATCTAGAATAAGCGGCATAAAAGTAGCTCGATAGAGCTAATTACTAAATAACTAATTGCTGATAGCGCGTAATGCGTGTGAAGTATACGCTGTACGGTTTACAGACAAGGCCTGGAGATTAGGCATATCAGCCGTGTCCAATCTAAATATCGTTAAGAGGATAAAGGGATAAAGTCTGTCGCATATTAAACTACTTAATTAAGATAGTGCCTCTAAGCAAGATGCCAGAGAAATTGTAAATATTTGTTCTTATAAAGCAGTCCGTAACTTTGTTTAAACAAACCACACATTGACTTGTTTCACTATGAACTGTCAAGCGATGATGCTTAATGCAATAAATTATTGAAAACGATAATAGATGGCGTTGTCTACAAGAAATAGTTTTATTTTCTTTTTATTTACTTAAATTACGTTTGGATATATAAAAATTGTACGAAATATTGAAAACTGTCGAAGTTTTCAGCAAATATAGTATTTAATATAATTGAGTTTAGACGTAAAAGGACACAGAAGATCTTAATAGTTATAATATTGACCTGTATACCTGTATATATAATATGTCTTTTAAAATCACTATCCACGTTCATTCTTTACTTCCTACAATAATACTATATTTTAAAAAATAGATAAGTAGTAATCAAATATTGTGTTTCAATAATTGAATGCCGAAATCATCTTGTCATAGCTCACTAACATTTGATCTCGTTACTCGTTGGAGATCAGAAAGCTTCCTTACGCAGGATAACCGTCGTCGTCCGACTTGTTTTTCATGCCTCCCTGATATGAGTAGATAAGTGGTTTCTGTGCAATTTCAAAGCAATTTCATTACCCGTACTTTAATTAAAACCTCTATCTAAATAGTGGGTAAGTACATCATTGAGATCGCGTCTCCTGAATACAAAATAGCTTCACAATTAATATAGATTTTCGTTTACGTTCGATCTAGGAAATTATATCGGTATGATGTACATACATACATACACATATTACACATATATAAAACTGTTATTTATTCCAGTACCTTGCCCAGCAACGAACTATTAAGGGATAATTAATTGATGGATAGCGGAATATTTACACGTAATCTATAAAAAATTATAGGGAAAAACAAATGCTACTTTTTACCTCATTGCGGAGGGTTTTTCGCGCGTAAGTAGTTAAAAGTCTAATACGTCTACAAAAGGTCCACTTTGTGTGTTAGCCTTTCCAGTGACGATATTTATTTTTTTATTGTTTAACCTTACGATTAAACAGACGCCTGATGGAAAGTAGTCAACGCCGCCTGTGGACATTTGCAACACCGCCGGCCTTGTATATGACCGTTTCGCGCCTTTTTTGAAGAGACCTCAGGACGAAGTTCATTCCACATCTTACACGTTCGCGGCAAGAACGTCCGTGAAAATAGTGTATGTCTCATTCTTTGGCACGCTTTACATTGCAAATCGACTTGACGGATTTTTAGGTTTGAGGTGTCGTTGGATTCATTTAAATTGCAGTAGTGACACACGTGATTTATTTTACCTTTAAGTACTTTGTTAATCTAAAATATTTAAAGTTCCTGGATAAAACATGACAATCTACACGGACAGAGCAGTTTAAGGAACTTGATAATTAAGTAAATAAATATAACAAATCAGATTTTAAGCGGCGTTGAGGCAAGCCGTATCTTTGCTCTAATCAAATTAACTTATGTTCGCTCCCTACCTTTATTTGAGGATAATGAGCCGTAATAACTAACTAGTTGAAACTTGGTCGTGGTTAGCATATAAATAAGCGTTAAGGTGACATCACATTTAATTTCATTAGCTATTTTGAACTTCCTGCTACCAGCTCCAATTGAAACTTAATTGTCTCATTTCATCAAGAGTGAGTGGAAATTCAGTGATTAAATAATCTATTAACACCTCACTGTTCCACAGCTTAATTAATTATATTTTGAAAAAAAAAAAAAACTTATAAAAGTTGTCGTTCCCTTATGTTGTATTGTAATAAATATTCATGTTTTTTATTGTCTCATACCTTCTAAATTTTTAACTGGCACACCGAAAAATCAGGAATATACCCTAGGATTTAACCCAGACCACTGGGGCTATCGTTATGAAATATTAACATATTAAAAATCCTGCAGTAATCTGGTTTGTACAATATAACACTTATTTGCAAGTTGTTTCAGGACCTCAGGACTATACAGATTTCAATTTAAAAAATCCAGTTATTTTAAATAGAAATCTAGATATTATTTCATTATCCACTAGCATGCATCGGGTACATAGTGGTGTCGGATTTTAAGCCTTTGATACTTTTCCGCGAAAGCCTTTGCGTAGAGGCATTTTTAATCTGTTCCCGTCCGCAGGGTGTAAAAACACCTGTATCTCGGTATCTCCGTAACGGTGTCCACACACAGTGTTATTAAATTAAAATTTTTTGGTTTCCAATATTGTTGTCACGTATCGCTCCGTAGTACGTTATAGGACAGCGTTGTGGTATTTAATGACTCACCAAACCAAATAAGACTCACACTTCTGGGTGTAACTTTCGACTTACAAACAGGAGACCATAAGGAGAATGGTCTAAAATTAATGTTTGCACTTTAAATAAACAGCGATTATTCTCGTGGCGCTCTCCTACATACGCGCGTGGGGTATTTATTTTACATTAAATTTTTCATTTCACTTTCTTATTAAGATTGTTTTTCCTAAATAATAAGATTTGGCTTTAAATGGTTTGCAGTATGTGTATTTTGTAATATCAAATAATATTTTCATAAGTTTCAACGTATCATCATAAAAAAATGAATGCCTGGATTTTATTATATACTACCGAAGATACTTCTTGTCCAATGACAGTGAAATAGGTCGCAAATTACTATAAATAAATATACCTCGCAATACTTTTTAGTTAATTCATAAAAGTTTCAAAATTTCATTTTCGTAAGTATGTATTTTATGTCGATTATATATTTTTTTTATATACATCGTTTTACTCTTTTCATTCAAAATTACAGCTTCTCCCAATTTACACGTAAACGATGGTCTCTAACAAAGTACAAAAATAATAAACATACAAAATATTTGAAAAGTATATCACCATTTTTAGGGATTTGTTAGCCTTCGCAAAATCCGTATGCAACAGACAATCCGCGAACAGGATTTAAAAAGTGAATTTGTACCACGGGTGCCTTTGATACTGCACTTTAATCTGGGCGTGCAAAAACACGGGTATCTCCGCTACTATCCCTTCGCAGCGTGTGATTAAATTTTAAATTGCTCGCCCACACAGCCTGAGTCGCCTATCGTGACGCGCTGTCCCTTAAATAACTATGAGCTTTACAAATATGCGAGGCAACTTTATCATGGTTGTATTAAAGGAATTTGCAGTCAATGGAGACTTTTCAATGTTTGTGATTTTTTTTTTGTAATTATCTGTCTCAAACAGATCTGTTTCTACGCCCGATGATTACCTGGCGTGTACAATTTCTCTACCTTAAACCAAAAATAAAATAAAAAGCGGAGGCACTTACGGTGCTGACATAAGTAGGCTCCCTTATGAAATTTAAAAATCCATGAAAAATTCTCGAAAGTTTGTTACTTATAAACATTGCAATACTCATACTCACTGCAATCATTAACATTATTTATGCTCTGAAGCTGCGAAATTTTGGGCATTGAATCCTAATACAAAAATCCGTGCACCAGATTCAAAAACTAACTTTTTATCTTTTCACCTAAGCCTTTAAGCCTATGTAGGTACGTTTATTTTGGCCGCGTAAAAATACCGATGCGCCTTTGTTGTCTGCTAACCCTTCGATGTTACATTCGTGTACCAGTGAAACGTATCCATTTTTTACTATCGTAACATGCATGCAATCATGTATCAGTCTCAATGGTCGATCGGTCCCTGAATTGTACGATACGGGTTGGTTTGGGACTCCTCCCAGATTAAGAAGGATTTAGACCATGGTCAATATGGTCATATATCGCGCTGGTCAAGAGCGGGTTGGTTGATTTCAGTTTCTAATTTTATTCAGCATGTAAGTAGGCTTTTCAATATATTACCTTCCAACGGTATAACTAGTGACATAGATAACCCAACTGATAAATAAACCCCAAGTATTATTCTCGTATTAGATAGAAATAGAATGCCTAAATATGAACATCCTGCTTAATATATACCTTCAAAGTACAAACCAAAACGCTAGTAAGAACTGTATTGTTAAAGAGTAGTAAAACCAAATTAACTTATAATTGGATATATTTATTACTAATAAGAATAATTTTATTACCACGACATAGAAGGGCGTGGAAAGGCTGCTGCGCATTTGTATAAAACCGACAAAGAGTAATACGCATATATCGGCCACTCAGATCTTACTAATAGTTCTTTAGCGCAAGATATATTACGAACGTGCCACAGATAAAACTTAGCTTTTACATTATAGGCAGTAGCGCAATCATTGAATCCTAGTAACAAATCGACACCAATAGAAAACCAATTATACTGTGGTTATACTCGGTAATTATGTAAATTAGTCGAGCGATTGCTCGCAGAACTAATTTCGCGACCGAACACTGTTCAAGTCATATTCAATTATTATAGTGCTTAATCATTATCATAAGTAATTAACGATTAAATTGAACTCAGTGACCAAGTAATATTGGTTCTTATTAGGTTACTTATTTAGATTCAAGGTTTTTAATCTTATGAAGAACATCATGATTAAGAAGATAATCTTACGGTTGCCTTCATAAATAAATTTAAAGTTAAATATAATGAAGCTCTACTTTTTTTAATTCTAATAGAAAACATTAAAACGCGTAAGGGATATGGAATGAACTTATTACTGAATAAGTCGGCTCTGTGTAAAGATTGTAAGTTGGAAGCTATCGATGGACAGATATCTTTAGATATCTGTCCATCAATATAGATATCTTTAGATAGAGATAAAAATACATTAGGAAAAATCGAATATATTTACATAGACATAAATTACATGTAAAAATATGTTTGCCTCCAAAGCATTGAGAATAGGTATATTTTATATTCTGGGTAGATGATGCTCTTAAACGCTTTCTTTTTCTCCATAGTCAGACTTGTGTTTAGCGATATGGCAAATTAGTGTAGTGATATTAATATTAAAATACATCACTATTTTCTATCTAATTCAAACTATCCCAATACAGCCATAGTCGATAGGCTGCCATAAAATTCTAGGTGAATATTATTCTACATTGATAGGAAATTGTCTTTGGCGCTGACTGCTTTCTCATCTAGTATAATTGACATTAATAATGTGTTTTGTTTCATCTCTACAATCTGTAGTACATAATTTTCAGACTTCTGCGTATCTAGCAATTAATATACCTGACGCATCCCTTGTTCGCTTAGCGCTGCTTCCACTACGAGACGTTGTACAAATCGCTCATCGTGACAGCTATATTATGGTACAAAACTGCACCCTTAATAGTGGATTTATCAACTCTTTCTGCTTGGAATACGGTTGAGGTTGTTTGATGTCTTGTGGTTGTCTACCACCCACGTGCAACCAAGTCGTCCGATTTGTCAGTTGTCGTTGGCGAGCACGCGTCACTGACTAATTGATGTTATAAATCGGCACACGCGCCAAATGTAATAAGCGGTTCGGAGCGGCGATGAAGGAGTAAACGTATTCCGATGAGCCATTTTGAAGGGTTAATTCTGTTTCGAGATTGCAGTGGACAGACCTGTCACGATTTTTGAGGAATTCAAATTATGGTTCAAAAACGTTTAAGTAAGTCATGAATACCTCGTAAGTGCCGATAATTTATAAGGACACCATACATTTGGGTGCCTTTTTGGTAATTTTTCTTCCGTCCATATACGGCATTAATTCTGTTTGAACCGTATTGGTATCACTTTCCGTTGTATTGACTCCACTTTTGTGGTATATTGAGGAATAATCTGAATATGCATTGGTATTGTAAATTTAGTAACTTACGATCATGAGAAAGATCAAACCTATTACCAACATTAAATATGAAGAGAATCACACATAATAAGTGTGAACAGAATAAGTTAAGCTATAATATATAAGTACGACTAAGTATACTTAACCTCACGTACCTTTTGAAGTAGAATATAGTAGCACACTATTCTTGTTGTCCAGAAATAGGTGTAAGTAAGATGCGGAGTCAGACCTAAAAAAAAATTACTTCGCTAATTTCCTTGCATAGAATTAATTTATATTAGCAGCGTGGTACTATATGGCTATGTGGTCCAGAATGGCAGAACTATTTCTTTTCATTGGACATCTAAGGACGCAAGGAATTAGGAAGTAAGTATTGAACCCAAGAGATGATCCTGTCACTTCGTTCAAAATTATTTCTCTACTGCCGTCACCAACGTGTATAGCCAAGCAGTGACTATTGTAAAAATACAATTTTAATAGGAGACCTGAACGTAGGTCTCCTATTAAAATTGTAGCATTGAGATTGATGAAGATCAATATTACACTCATAATCTAACGGTTATTAGTCATATAGGATGAAGAAGATCAGATTTATGTCAAGTACTAATTCCCATCTAGTCTGAGCATAGAAATAATACCGTTGAACGTATGGTGATTGATGATCGAACACAAAGGCACGTTAAATTTGTATTTGTCGTTCATTAATAAGGTTATTGCGACGTGTGCCGTAAGTAACGTTGTATCCGGACAAAGATTATGTATCTGGAACAATGCAGTTTCAATAGTATTGGCTCGTCATCTTGTGTGGTCATTTATTAGAAATAAGTACAGGAATTATGCGTTCGCTCGCATTATTGTATTTGAAAATTATTAAATTAGATTTAAGAAATGGGGCAAGGCAAAATGTGAATACATAAAAAAAAAGTAAGTATTTATCCAAGATGGTTTTCTAGGCAGAAATTGAACGCTATTGGCATAAGTTGGATATCGATTTGCGTATTTCGGGTATGCTTATAATTTACTACATACTCGTAGATCTATGCAATTTTCCGGCGTATTAGAAAATTTGTTACATACATATTTAAAATTATTGCATTATTATTTGATTCTGATTATGGATTTCTTTGCTATTTTAATATTTACACACTAAAAAGTAAATTAAACCACAAATGTAATATCAAGTGTGGTATATAGATACTTTTCCATATATACTACCGGACAAAATTTTGTTGCGGGACTTTGTAGAAAGTGTGTCTTCAAAAGCATAAACGCTACTAATATCCTCATGTATTAAAAAGCAATCAAGCACGTGCTTATTAACCACTAATTTCTAAAATAGTGTTTTCCAGCCGTCATTCGAATAAATACAGGCAATTAGCGAAATCTTATAAAGGATTCATAGGCCACGGGGTTAATCGAAAATTAATAGATCTTGGAATTCTCGCAAAATTAATTTTAGAATAATCGTTCATAAACAGTGATTAACAATTTCTTGTTTCGACAAAATGTAAAGAAGCTGATTTGATGAAATATTCGAGGTGATTTAAGGTGATAGATTATTTTTTAATAATCATTTTTATACAGAAGTAGCAGATGACCTTTGTGGTTAAGTGGTCACCATACCAATCAGACACTCATGTAAACCTCTCAATTATGAATTTCTGATTTGAATCAGTGTTTGTGTATTGGTTTTTGTTGGTCTGATCGACAACAAAGAAACTACTAGTCTGAGGCCATGAGTCTACAAAACGTAGATCGGTCTGTTGTTGTAAGGTAAGCTTCAATCTTCCTCCTAATGATGGAAAAAGTTTTGTTTGTTTTGTGTTTTTGTAATATAAAAGTTACGAACAAGCCTATAATCATCATGAGCCATCAGTTGGATGGTAAATGGTCATTGCCGTTCACAGTCAGTTCACCCCAGATAATATTAGACTAACTGAGAGGACTAACTTGGAATGTCTATAATAAGTATGTGACTGCTGTTATTATGCAGAAATAGGTGTGGTGGTGCGTCTGGAATCGAACTAAGACGGTTCCACCTATGGTTCTCTGGGTCGCTGTGGGACATAACAGGTTCTTCAGATTAAAAAGATGATAGTTCTGGTAAAATATCGGTAATATTTGATGTTTGCTCTATGACAGTGCACGAATAATCCAATTAAGCGGCTTAACTAATCCAGGCCTCGTCTCACCTTGTGCAATATTGGCAATACGAGCCTATGTTTACGTGAAACTAGCATTCAAGCTATTTTTGTCTTATGTTAGCTATTTTTACGTATTTTTAGCTAAATAAGTAAGCAGTTTCGTATAAGATCGCCAGCTATCGTATAAGAGCTTACAACTGGAGATATAAGGCATAAATAGAAAAATTAACATAGGAAAATGAAGAATAGTAACAGTACATAAATATAGTCGTAAACTTCTGTTTTACGTTAAGCAAAAAGTACAAGTAAATCATTATTTACCCTTTATTCCCACTAATAGGCACTCGTACATTGTTAAAATGAGACGTTTTGGCCACAGTCCACCACATTGGTTAAATATCTTTATACAAGACACTTACTTTCATAATTGCTCATACGTCGTGCCAGAAATTTCGAAGTACAATGCTCAATTGCTCATGCATGTGAGGGGATATTGCCGCTTCTATCACTTCGCTATACGACCCTATAAGTACCAAGTGCGTTACTTATCGGCACTATTGAAATGTATACATACTCGTACGCTCGGTACGAAGGGACCACAGGAAGGATAACTAGGGAGAGCGTAAGTTGGTTTTTACGGTATGGGAGTTGCATAAATTGGGAGACGAGCAAAGTGACTTTGCATGTTCGCAGCACGTGACTATTTTGGCAGCGCGTATAAAGTACCTGCTTATAGATATGTAGTTATTTTCAAGTGTTCTATCTCTATACAATATTTCATAGTAATTTATCGAAATTGATCGAAAATTGGATCAAATCAAAAATTGTTAACATCAAATTTGGTAATAGTAAGTTCTGAAAATACTTACTAAAATGAAAATTACATATTTTTTTAAGAAAATATGATGATTGTACGAAAAAATCGTGATTTCAATTTTCACCATTCTATAGAAGCTCATAACTCGACAAATAATCACTATATAAAAATAATATTTTATGTTCATATTCCTATCCACTAAGAGTAGATATAATTGACCCCAATACAGAACCTGATGAACAAAATACAGAACCTCACTTTTTGCCCCAAAAGTGCCTAAAAATGCCCCAAAAGTGTCATTAATCATTGATTTTCGAAATTTAATCGTCCAATGCTTAATTTGCTTTGTTATACACCAAACTTGCACTACATAACCTTTTAAAACTTAAACACAGAACTTAACAATTAATAAAGAATAGAAACCGTGAATGTGGGAGCCGAAATTACTCAACTGAATCATTTTAAAATGCATTTCATAAACAATTTGGCCGAGCAAACCAACGGCGCGCGTGACTGGCTTTTTACATAAATTCACTAGATAAAACAGTTGATACTATCTCGACGGCTTATAGTTAAAGAGGCACAATTAAAAGCTTAAATACACAAGATAAAGGCAATAACGCGGTACGTGCTACATTATTCAAATTTATAAGCGCTTTCGAGTAAGCCGCGTGTGATTGCACTCTAACAAGCACTATGAAAGCAATTACAGTTATTATTTAAATTTCATACACGGTGATAATTTTTGATGGATCTGATTAGTATTTTTTAAGTTTACTGTTTGTTTTCTACGTAAATATTCCAGTTTGTTTAGGTTTTATATTAAGGTATGTAGGTTCTTGTTTCACGGCGAGTGACTAGCGATAAGAGTGATGCGATTTCAAATATGTAATTCTCTTAATTTATCAAAATTTTATGCATCTTTATTTACATACTAATATGTAAGTACAGTATTTCATCCATATTTTAATTAAATGGTCAAGCATTTAACTAGAGGTAATTAAGTTACAGAGAGGGTTTTTCGGCCACCACATTATTGGCATAGCGGATTTGGGGGCGGTCATCATACAGGTCTGATATATAAACGATACGGGTTTTGACGTTCGCCAGGATATGTCCAAATAAGAAACTTGATCCTCTGTCTATGTTCTAAGTATTTATATATTTAACTTTGTGGGAATCCATGCTATGGACAATCATATAAATATAGGATTAGCGAAAACTATATCTTTAATCTAGAGGAGTAAACCTCATACTTACTCAAAATATAATTAGTATCAAGCAAACAAAACATGTGTTTTTTTTATATTCCCAAAGAAAATACTACAATTAATTCTTTTTGTACACAATATAGCGCTTACTCGTCGGCAGTGAAACAAGTATTCCCTGTATGTCCCAGTAGACAGAAATGGGAATTCCAACCGAGGAGCGCCCAAATGTAAATGTGGCCTTATCTTTCTCTTGAGTCACTCATCAACGAAAATATTTACTAAACACAAAATTACGAGCACCTCAGAGACATTTGTTGAGATAAGACCAGATTAAGTCCAATTAACTGACACTATATTAAGCCTGATTAAAATGGGGACGTTATGTATAAGCGTTGAAAACTGGTTGCATGAGGTTTCAAGTTCTATTAGATTAATGGGAATATAAGCAGAGATAGTCTAATGGTAAAATTCAGCTTTACTACGTATTTTTATTTTGAAAGCCCAGTGTTCGAATTCCAGGTGCGCAAATCTGACCTTTTGGATGTTATGTGCAGCACCCGGTTAAACTGTAAAGGTAATCAACATTAGGAAACTTACATTCTTAAGGTTTGTAAAATTTACCTATCTAGTTAAAACTAGATAGAACAATAGATTAAACCATAATAAGTTATGGTTAAGGCTATTGTTCATTATGGTTCAAATATGGTTCATTCTGAGGACCTGTACCCAGAAGATCAATAATGGGTTTATAATGGTGAAATTAATGAGTAAATCAGTCATAGTTTAACTTGTTCAACTCACTAATGGATGAGTCCTTAACCTATCCGCAAAACGGAGGCGTAAGTGCCATAACTCCCAAGGGTTACTTAGTTAAGTAGGCGACCAACCGAGACACTATAACTAAGTACAACATCGTAATGAGTATTTATCTTGTGCCAAATGTACAAAATGTTATCAACATTACACAGGTCTGTGAACATTACAGTGATACATAACGTACCAATGATTATAAAAATGTAAATCCCAAATACTTAAATATAGCCTAGGATCGCTCCCGAATTTTAGACGATTTGAACGGCACCTTTGGTTGATATTGCTTCATTTGGCGCATATTATTCCTAAATGCCATAAAGTCATACTTCCTACTGCCTCATACTACTACTTTATATTATCTCAGCTAATAAATAACTTTCAGCTTCCGTAATGCAATTATGAAACTATGTCTTAATTAAGCTGTACTTCATCTCGAGATATGCAAAATGAGTCACCTCGCTGAACTTTAATATCTTTCTGTCTAAATAACCTATTCTAAATGCCAGATTCTTCATAAATGAAGTCTTAGACAGAAAATGTCATCGACTGCACGTAATTTTATCGATTCATGCATTGCAATTACTGGTGGTGTACTAAGCTTACGGGAATTGCCCACTTAATGCAGCATTGTAGAAGTAAATAGTTAAATCATATCGGATACCATTATCAACTCACTCGTTATTTTGCTTATGAAACCGTTAAGGCCAGTCCCTAATAGCGAATAATAAATAACTATTTTTACCCGCTGGCACCATTTAAGTACGTTTTACGGATATAAATAAGGCTCCTAGAAATAAATGACATATGACAACTAAAACCCAAACCAGAATCTATATTCATCCGGGTATCGAATTCCATTCTAATCCTATGTTAAATCGTTACTGTGACAGTATGAAACGCGTTTTGATATTATAATTTAGGTGCAATTGACGGGACCTAAAATAAAGTCAATGTTAACTTCGTGCCACAAATGATGCGATATTTGCCAAACGCTCGCATTCTTGGATTTCGCACACTATCAGAATATGCCACGAAACATCAGGAAGCAATTTACGGACGTCTCACGGGGCTTGTAATCAGAAGGGGTCGATAGAACTGTGACGCATTAGTGACAATCGCGGTGGAATATCGTCAGCTGCAAGTTCATAACTAACTATGGTATGTGAGGTGGTAGAATCTTTTGTGGTACAATCGTGAGGCACTAACGCCACGCCTATAATAACAGCAGTGTCAAGTGCTGTGCCAAAACACTAGGAGGGTTTAGTGATACAGTGAGACTTACACCACGCGTTCCAACTTTTCATAGGTCCTGACGTAGCAAACGAGTATGCAGTCTACCTGACGGTAAGTGGCTTCTGTCGCCCATGGACATCTATTCAACCTTAGATAAAATAAAACTTTTAGCTGAGGTTAGTCACTGATGCGTTGTATCCCTGTGAACTAAGTGTCAACGCTTCAGATACCACACCCTTCAACGTGGAATACCGCTGCGCTTAAGATTGCTATTATTTGGAAGAAATAGGCCTGATGCCTTCGAAACCATAGGGGGTTCATTCACCTCCAAGTTCTCTTCCAATTGATGCACTATTTAGTGTTGATCATAGTCCGAAGACCGTATAATTTGCCAACAGGTAGACTGAAAGCTACTATTACTAATGCTATTTGATACTGCCCTATTATTAAACAAGTAAATCGGTATAAGTCATTTTATTTGGGAATTCGTACAATTACGCCAGATTCATAAATCTCGCGTCAAACGATCACGGGATAAATCAGCGCACGTATACTCTTTTCACTCGAAACCATTCCCAGGAACAAACTAACGAAGCCAGTTAGCATAACAATATTCGTGTACCGGTCGTGTTGTTGGTACACGAATATGTACACCGGATTGTTCTTAAACAACTACGTGGCTTTTATGTAAATAGCCCTTTCCTGCCGCGGGGTGTGTGCAGATATTAAAAACCTTTGTTGAAGCAAGGCAATCTCGTCTTGACAACACTGAATCTCATGTAAATGGGTAACAGTGTCGCGGGTTATTAGACTCAGCCAGTTTTGGTTTAAGCTCACCTATTTTTAGACTTGCATTTTAGTGATGGTACGTTGTAAATTGTACTGTTGGGAGGTACTCCGCGAATATTAATGACGCTATTAAAGATCCAAATAACAAATTGTTCTTTTTATTGTTGTTATTTTCTATATGTTAATTGTGTCAATCTTTAAACCTTTGACTAGTGTTACTAGTAAATTCATTACTTGTAATTTTTGCATTACTTGTAGCTTATTAAGTTTCCGTATTAGAAAATATTGTGTTCAATATTATTCCCTTGATATAAAAAAATAATTTACTGCTTTCAATAACATCTATTGATAAAATACTGATAAGAATAAAAACATAATGTTTAGAACCTATTATCATCAAGGATCCATATAGCTCCATGAGAAGCTTTATTAATTTTATTCATAACAAAAGCTATTTTATTTGATACCTAGATACTTAAGAACAGCATCAATTAAATACTACATACAGTGTATTTAAAACACAAATAAAGTTGCGTCCATAATGTGTCATTATGAGTTGTGGGCAGATGTTCAACTTTGCAACACACATTTACTTTGACGCTCATTTAGATCTTTGAAGGCGCCATAAACCTTTAGCTTTACACTGACATTTCATTTATAAGGATATTGAAATTTGCGCGAACATTAAAACACGACGAGACGGCGCACGCCAAAACTAATTTACATTTTGTATACATATTGCATCTCACAATAACGTTTTACTCAATATATTTTAAATCTTATTTTCTTGTCCAGAGAATTCACGTAATATACCGACGAGGAACAATACAACAGTATTTGAGCACACAGTCGCCAGTAGTCATTTGCTCAATGACGGAGAAGACAATATTGACAAAGGACTTGCTCAGTAATGCAGAAAATATGCAAAATAAGGTGCCACGGACTTCCAATTTGATACCTGTGTGGTCGCCTGAAAGTAATAGACATTGTAAAAGTTGAATATTGACAATGTTGTCTAATATTGTAAGGATTTAATGTCTTTGGAAAAACGAAATGAGTTGAGCCTACTTCATGATTAATTTAAACGTAAATCTTATTGTTGATGAATTACTATTGGTGAGGATGGAGATGAAGGTATATATAATAAACCTATGAATGATGATGATTCTTATTATGTTCATCTTTTATAATTACATGTTTACAAATAAAATCAAAAACAAGTAAAAATTTTATCTACTGCTACAATTATTTTATACCTGAAACTAGACTGAGACTTAGATTGTATCTTTAAATATTAAATATCTGGTTTTTTTCTTTTTTTTTACTTTGTATTCACACCCAAAAAAGTGATACTGGAGTAAATAAATTATCTATTTTCAATTCGTATTCGTCGAAAATAACTAAGCATTCAATTCCTCTTTTCACAATGCCAATAGAATTCTGGCTGGCAATAAAATTGCACCTTTTAATATAAACGCTTCATTACCGCGTATTGTTTCACTGACCAGCAAGTCGTAGGGAGAGCGATAAAGCAATTTGTTTACAGATGCTAATTTTAAAATTAACGTCGTGAATACAACAAACGTGCTTCGCTGAGGACCACCGTGCTCGGCGCTTAGCGAGAGTGCATGCGTTTATTCGCAAAGGTTATTTATTATTTGAGATTATACTCCAAATAGACGTAAAGCTGGCTCGCCGGATAGGGCGATTTTTTATACAGCCTTTGTTGACTGCCTTAAAGTAGTCCGGCCGGCTTGCTTATGTTATTATTTTTAATATTTCGAATTGTTTTGTTTTATAAATAGGTGTTTGTTAAGTGTTTACGATAAACTAGAAGAACTACTCTTAAAGATATTGTAAGTTATTTCGATCCTATAAGGCGTGTAGATTACATAAAAGTAAATGCAATAAATACGACACTTCTTTCAAATACCATCAATACAAACATAAGTAATAAAAATAATGAGAATAATAAACTAACTTTTAATAATGTCGCTGTTGATCTGTTAATTAAATCTATCAAGAGGCAAACACAGTGTAAGAAGAGTTCCTTAAAGACTCAATTTTCTAAATGGCATGTTGCAGTCGCAAGTAATCATCGTGAACGTTGCAACTTGTAACAATGTAGCAACTGCAATGTATTAGGTAGGTGCCTCTTATACTTGGATTTTCGACAATAATTACTGTTTGTTTAATAAATATTTTTTTACCTTCACTAACACAAAAAATACAAGCTTTCATTAAGTTTAGTGGTGTGTTTATGAAATGTATTAAATAAGATGGAAGCTTACGGATTTTTTCACACCTACATATACCGTTTATTTTAACGGAACTGCAGAGAACTTCATCTTAAAATAATAAAATTAAAGGTATTCAAGCAACACATCAAATGCATCAACCGTAACATCACATGGGTTGCGTAAGCAAATGAAATAGCAGTGATTACTCAAATCTATTCGTAAGTTCCCAAGATTGCTACGTTCGAGCCAAGGTCTTAATTTTCCGAGTCGTGTGTGTCCATTACTAGACCGGTCACAGACAGTATACGGAAGCTCGATTTAATTATACTCAACCGTTATAACGACAACGCTATCCCATCCTCTCGACCAGTATTAATCATTGACTCGCTTGATTTATGTGATAATTCCATGGGATAAGATCTATCCTGGTATTATTAAGATGCTTCTTTCGCGATATCTACGGTGTACACACAAGTGATAAATGGATGAGTTATAGAGACGGCCGTACATTCATTGGATGAAAGAATGGCCCAACAAGTAATATTTCACGGGATAAATTTGTACGGAGACAGATAGGCAGAGCTGGCTACTGGGTGTTAAGACATCTGTTAGATACATTTCACAATGAATAGATGAGGTTGTTAACAAGTGTTCGATAAATCATTTGAAATTAATAGCTTTGTATGATTTCTGTAGCTCTAATCAAATCAATACATTTGAATGATAGATACGAGGTATCGGGGTTAGATAAACGAAATTTGAAATGTAAACATGATTTGGATAGATCGTGTTAAATCAGCCAGATACAAGAATATCAAAATTTTCCACCAATCTGCTTTGAATCAGTAGCTAATAGCTATGCATGAAATGCTATGCTATGCATGGATGAAACATAAATCTGACTAAGACAATTCTTAGTCGGATTGCATTTTATGCTTAATTTTATGAAGACTTTACATCTACCAAATCTAAGTTGGTTCTTACATTAAAAAAACATTTTACATATTATGTCTCCACGTAGAATGTAAATTACCTTTTAACAACTCAATTTCGTAACAAAATATCTACATTTCTGATTTCCTAAAATGTGAAGTTAAAGAAAACAAGCGTGCCTTCTGGGCGGATAACTCGTTACTCTAAGAACATTGTTCTATCGCCGCCAAGTAAAGAGAAAATGCGTAGAAGCAAATATAATTTCATTGTCATTATTGGGAATATTATTATAGGTTAATTATTTATGAAAACTAATCAACAATCAAATTTGAAAAAGTCACGTGAGAATAATAACAATTAGCTATACGATAGTTTAAATTACTTGTTTGTGAAAAGATAGTTCATAACGTTTACCGTTGTTTAGTTAAATACTGCCATGTTTTCGGGTTCATTACAGATTTTAAATGACAGTGACCAGTTCTCCTTAAATCGACTAAATGTTATTTCAATTTAATAAAAAAATAAAGACAGCCTTTTTTCACAGTTGTATCTGCGCCTGTAAGTATTTATGCCTGTTTATCGTTTGCAAAATCGTTCAAATATTAATTCTTAATTCTTCCAATTAAAAAATAATTCATCGCTTTCAGTCAATACCTTCGTAGTGCGACAAGTGCACTCGATAATAAGTGACTGTGAGAACACCATTACGGTTCATATGTTTGTTTTGCGCCAGTATTTCAGTAAGTGGCGGTTAAGAAAAGCAAGATTATACATGTAGACTGCGGGCCAATTGCGTGCAACTGCATTATACTCATTTGGGGAGTTCGTTGATGGATAAGGAAATCGTTTATCTGTTCTGCCCTTAAGTCTTCGGATAGTATAATGAGTAACAATGAGTAACTACTAAGTAGCAATATTTGCTCTGCGCCACCGTGTTATGATTTAGTCTGTAGGCATTATACTCAGTTTCAATTTAGCTTTGTAAGCAAGCTAATATACGAGCCCGTTGCTGACCGTCGCTAGCAACTGCCGACAACTGTGCACGGTCGCCGACGACCAGCAGTGACAGAAGTTGGCCGTGGCCGCCTATCGCCAATAATCTCCAGTATCTGGTTGCAACTGATACGAATTATCGTTTGTATGTTGCCTCCTTAATGATTCATCCATTGCTTAACATTGGAATAAGATTGTTTTACTTTAGGCATATTTGTCTTTTTCATAAAACTTTTTAATATAATTTTTCGGCAAAGTTTATATCTCTGAAATTAAAATTTAAAAATACTTAGGTCACTCAAAATCGGCAGCAGCGGCCATGGCAAAATAAAACTCTGAGATGATAAGATAGAAATGTGATTTTAACTAACTTTTCAACTGAAAGTATGTCTTATTATGTCGCAATAAACTACAACGCATAATATTGGTATAGTACTATTAAACAAGAGTAATAAGATTAAGTTAGTTACATAGCTATATTAACACAGGAATAAGTCACTACAAATGTTCGTAACCAGATAGTGTATAATGACTTGTCATACTTCAGTTATAGAAAGTTAATTCCCGTAGTCACCGATTCCGACTGTTCTATGCATCTAACAAGACAACGAATCATCTAACAAGATAATGACTTTAACAAATTCGTTAAGAAGCCATTCATTTTCGTTGATTGGCACTTGATGTCACGATACTTCAAAGCGTCAGACTCGCAGCTACTGGCAAAATTGCTGCTTAAGCCAATTACGTTTTTGTTAAAGCTTTTTTGTGGACAAATAACTGTTTGACGCACGGCGCCCACTGACATCGATGACTGGTGGAAATATCATAATACGATACATTGAAAGTAGTTTGTGTGTACTACTTTATGCTTGTTTAACATGTCCTAATCAGTTTTTGATAGGAATTGATGAATCTATTGTGTGATTTCATGTATTGAGGTGACAACTCCTTTAGTGCTTCACTGTTCTGCACGGGTACCTCACAGTAGGATTGAAGGTCAACATTACAAGAGGTCGAATACAGAATCGCTGTTTACTCGGAGGATTAAGTTGGAAAACGTATTTCTAACCTCTTTTTTTTTTGTTGACGGGGGGAAACCTTCAAAAGGTACCCGACGCCATGGGAGTGACGCCGGGTTATGTGGCCGTCCTCAGCGTTTGGTGGAGAACTCCGGGATCTCCAACGGAACACAACCGGAGTCCTCCTAAGGCGATGCCCTTCTATCGGGCTCTGCCCTGGGGGGGGGGGGGAGCAATTTACGCTCCTCTGACATCCCCTGGTGATTACAGCGATATGCGACCACACGTATCTCTAACCTAACTCATCGAATCAGAATATAGTAACATGTAAAAGCGTTGATATTAGACAGCATTAGCCCTGGAATCGACTCATTATTTTCTTCGTATGATATATTCTACTGCGAAAGATGTGGTAAGGTACACTTGTTTGATGATCCATTTTATTTTAGTTCTCAGGAGTAATTCATCAAATACATCTTAGGTACATCTCGTGTTTTGTAAGTTGGTAACAAGTAACCTAGTGACAGTGACAACTTAACATCAACTTAACGCTTGCTGGTGCCTGGTTCCATTAGTTGAAAACTGGACATATCGTAAGCGGAGGGAAGTAAAAGTGACCACGTTACCATGAATCATCAACAATCTTGTCAACTATCGGGAGTGCAAGGATTTAAGGCATCGGTCGCTCATTTGCACGATTCGCTCGTAAATTCTCGTTTGCGACGCCTTTGACACTTTTATGGTAGTCGGTGTGAGCAGCCTAACTACGCCATGCACTGTAGTCGTCAATGTAGTCGCTATTCTTTTTCTATTCGTACTTACTTAATTGCAATTTGCAGTTGTCTAGTTTGCAACCGAATGTGTAAATTTTACGTCTGTGATTTTTTTGTATTCATTTTTATCAAGATTTATCCAGTAATACTAATAATAATCTATTGTTTGATTTACTATTACAGTTGCATGAACGACTTTTATGATATAAATGAGTGTCTAATAATTCTCATAATAACGGTGATTACTTTGCACATAAGTAATGGAAAGACTTGGTACTATGCTCCCAAATCCAATAGTGTCAGTAGCAAGATACACGCAAGATAATTACATATGAGGCGATCTTTGTAATATATGGACAGATTGGTTACTGATTTGCTATTTCATTATTTTAAAATAAGGATGTCGATTTAGAAACTGACCATTTACGTTGATCTAATGTATTTGTTAGATACTTACAGCAATATTTTAAGTCAACTCACGATCAATTCCCCACGAATGTATGTTAAAACATGACCCAAAATTCATTTAATACATAATCAGATTAATTGGCCAATTCCTGTTAATTGTTTGTTGTTCGATAGTTTATCGAATAATGCATAAATAATGTACGTCAGCTGCTCGATTGATTGCATTTAAAATTTTATGCATCAGTACCGTTAAACATAATAATGGTATAATATGTTATTCCGCGCTCACACGCAACGCTAATTCAATAAATCCCCATTCGACACTTCCACCCCAATATCCTGTTAAGTAAATAAAACATGACCGCATTTTAATGGTAAAATAGGGTCAGTGCAAAAGCCCATATCAATATGCAACTGTGTATTTAAAGTTTTGGAAGCTGTTTAGGGTCCAAAATATAAAATTTATGATTTATGGCATTACTGTTATTTAGTATAGGTACACAAGGAATTAGTAAAATGTATATTTATGTAGTAATACCAGATGAATTCTTCGCATTATTTTTATTAACGTTGCGCGTATAGGTACTGCATAAAAAATGTTATCACAAGTAAATGTTTTACACTATTAAACTACAAGTAGGAAGCATTTATTTTTTTATTCACCTATTCTACGAGTAAACTTCTATCTATCTATCTATTTGCGTCTACTTCACTTTTTTATTAAACAGTCGCATTTAAGATATTTACATAACTGGCTTTGAAATGCATTATGTGTATTAAAAACAAGATACGGATATACGTCAAATATTGCGAAAAGCTTTTTACTTTCGCATTGCACAAAGATAAAGAATAAAGCTCTTATTGAACTACATTTTACAACAGAGCAACTACTAACGCTGCTGTTCGCATATTCGTATCTAATCTCGCAAACAATATTCCCTTTGTATGGAGATACAAACTCATCTCGTGCCCAAATCTCAAGAGCACATACCGACGCGAAGACGCTTTACAGATTCACTTTGATGCTGAAGCCTTCGAAAATTACCTGTTCTCATTTCTCCGTCTCAATCCGTTTTAGTTGTAGTGATTAGGGTCCAAAGACGTTAGGTAAACCCTTGTTAATTTAATTTAAACATGCCGTCTGTCTGCGAAACGGACGTGTACCTAATCTAATTATAGGTACACATGTAAGTAATGTATGTATTTTGACATATCAAAGGATGTCAAAGGATGAAATTATCAGTGACTTCATAAATTTTATGTGCAAAGTTACTTGAGTATAGGTATAGTCACTTTATCCGTAGTAAAATTTGAGTTCATGAGTGAGAGAGAAGTGTTTTATTGTTTGAGTCTTTTTTAAAAATGATACTTGACACTGGTATTTTGTACTTAAAGGTTGCGTACTTACATGAAAATATTTATGATTTATCAATTTGTAATGCCATTAAAGAATTTGATATAGTTCCAAGATATTAAAGTAAACTTTAAATGTCAAAGCAATTATTAAAATGTCTGAGATATTGGAATGTAGAATGCTAGATTAAGTTTACATTTTTAATCAATCCAGAGAAATATGCCTTTCGATTTTTCTGCTGATCGCTTATTCAATTTATCTGATGACTGATCCTAATCAATTATAGTTTTTTACGTTTTGCTTAACATGCCGCTTGATTGAAATTGAAAAGGTGCTTTTTGCGTCCATTTGCTCGTACGAACCACAGTAGTCTATAATTACGCGTGTTAGTACACCGACTTTAATCGTTAAGAGAGTAAAAACAATGAGGTTTGAGTTGAAATTTGCATGTTTAATTTCGAGTATACGCTATTAAGAGTAAGGCCAGCCTATCTATAATTGTAGGCCTTAAAACCAACATTGGAAATTGAATTTTTAGTGGAGACATGGTAATTGAGGGCCAGTCGCGCTGCCTGACGCAAATTGAGCCGGAATGCACCTGTCCGGCGTAAATGTTTACAATGGTAAAATTAATTAACTAAATTAACAACATAACAAAAACAAAATACATTTAAATTTTATATGTATGCATGTATATTTTGTATGTTTGTTAAAACGCTTTCTACACTCACTGCCCCACGCTAGGATTCCCTGTGTCGTGGGTGCCATGGACACACACATAGACAAATACACAGACACCCAGACCCAGAACAGAAATCTAAATTCATCATTTAGGTATCTGCCTGGCCGGGGATCGAACTCGGAACCCTTTGCGCGTCAGACTGGTTTGGTGACCGCTCCGCCACGCGGGTCGTCAACGCGGGTTGTTGATGTTTTGTTTTGTTTCTGTGCAATTTTTGCTTTCGTATTGCAAGTTGCGGTAACTGAATCTGGCTAACACTTACGATCATCAATGAAGGCACTCATCATACACTAAGATAATTCGCAGACCCTTTTTAATAAGTTTTAACCGCAGATTTTCACAAAATTAACCAACATTGTAAATTGAATTTTTCTGAGCGGAGACACCTTAATTACGTGGCACCGGTTCCTTACAAAAGAGCTGGATTGCACCTGTCTGCAATAAGTCCACATTATACTCAACAAAAATAAATAATGAAGCAATTTAATAATTAAGCCATTACAAATTGACGAACCTTTTGGAGTAGTAGTTATTGTATCCATGTGACACGCAAAGGATTCCGGATTTAATTCCTGGACATGCAGACAAATAATGAAAATTAAAATTTATCCTGTAAGCATATATTAGTAAAGATATCTTGCTCCTAACAAGAAAATGTAACCTTTTGACAATTGTCATTGTCATCTATTTTCGTGTTTGAAAAATATTAAAAAAATATAGTTTTTAGATTATTTACGAATGAAACGATGTTTCTCCGCACTTTTTCTTCGATTTCGTGTCTTAACTGCGCATGTTGGCATTATTTCGCGTAAATTACACCATGACAGCCATTAAGTCATTTAATGTCTTCCTTCAATTACAAGGCGATGAGATATCTATACTTATCTATGCCTGTAAGTTAAATGATAAATAATTTATTTAGTACGACGTAAACTTCTCTTCCATATGAAGTTAATATGATTCCATTCCATTAGAATATTCATTTTTTAAATTGCTTTTTCTATGCAAAAAGGTGCAAAAATGTATGCATTTACCCATTTTTTTAAACTGTGCGGGAGTCAATGATAGAGTTTTATTTGTACCATTATTTAAAGTAACAACCTGTATAAAATATTAAAACACGGTTGTAGTATACGACTCTGCTGTAGAATATAGAATCACATTTATAGAAATTACCAAAGGCTTCACACTAGCAATTACCAGTAAATTACCTGCATCCCTTATTAATCTTACGGAGAACGCAAAAGCTACCTACGTATACCTACGTACGTTTGGAAAGCAAATGGGTAGAGAACTTTAACTCTTATGCGTTTGGAATAAAACAGCTTAAACGGTTACTCAGATAGAAATTAAGGCGGATTTATATTTGTTTGACTTGTCGTGTCGTGTCGTGCTGTATGTGGACGTAATCGGTTTCATATACACAGTATGTTGTCCAAATGAGGATTGGTGGACTTTACATGCTATTGAGATTTTTTATAGAACTCTGTTGCATGTTTTCCTTCACCGCTATAGCAAGTGATAACTCTTCTACTACGGTATCCATACTAAATGCATGAAACTCATATTATTTTGACGTTCACGTCACACCAGGCCATACTACGAAAGGACACGTTAAATGTAAATCGAAATACGTCACGACATGATACGACACGTCACGTCACGTGACGATACGACACGACACGCCAGACAAATACATATAAATCCGCCTTAATTCGTTGGAGTTCGAAGCGAGTGCGGTGTATCTTGTTTAGTGGGTGTGGAACTAACATCTTGTGGTCACCGAACATTATCTCAGCTCACCACATAACCGCTCTAACATCTTGTTAGCGGAGACAATTTACTCGGAAGATTTATTTCACTTTTTGTCTGCTATCACGGTATTTATTTTTTCCCCCAGCCACATTACGCTACTGTCATTACGTGAAGCGATAGGAGAAATAATTTACTTGCATTCCACTTGAATTATTCGTCGTTATTCGTCTGGTTATTACAACTGTAATGCTGTAATGTTGTTGGAAAAATTGTTTGTGAGAATAATATTTAAATAACGCCACTCGTATTGTGTCGATTTTAGGGCTCGAACACAAAACTGCGATGCGACGCGATGCGAATTCGCAACGCAGAAAATTGCGATGCGAATTGCTGCGATGCGATATCGTGCGGCGTAGCGCCTCTCAGGGTGACCAACAACAACAACCACTGTGCGATGCGAATCAATTCGCAAGTTCTTGCGATGCGTCGAGGGAGCTCGCAGATTTTTGCGATGCGACGTCGCATCGCAGTTTTGTGTACGAACCCTTAGGGAAGGGTATGAAGTATGAACAGGCAGACTTATCAACATACGAGCGACAGGGAACGCACGAGCCACAGTCTTCTTTAAGGACCGTCACTGAATCCTCGCTATTAACAGAGCGGCGACGGTGAGCGGCAGCTGCCGGCTATCGTTGGCGACTGCCGACGATAGTTGCTGATGTGGGCAGTCGCTTGTATATTAGAGGTCTTACTGAGATAAAACATTGTAAATTATTCTTCAAGTGTAGTGACGTTTATGTAATCAAATTTTAGAAGGTATCCTGTTTTATTACGATTTATTGATAAAATTCTATTGGCGGTAGATACAATCCCTAATGTCCCTGGATCTGTTAGTTACATCACCTACTTCAGGTTTATCTGAAGGTATATATATAGGTAGCAGCGACTTCAGCACCATCCTCACTAGCTGGTTACTAATATTAATGTATTAAAAAGGTTAATATTTCTATTATATGACTTCTCTAATATTTATTTTTTACCATCGAATTTTAAATCTCGTAATAGTTCTTAATGAGAAGAATAGATATCTACAACGCGAATGGTCAATACGACGTAATTAAAGAAGCATTCATTTTAAACGTAGTCATTAAATTTCCTTAATCTATTCGTCCTACTCCAAAACAACTGATGAGGGAGCGAGACAACATTAATTTTATCAACTCCTATCAGCCTAGTCACGGCTTTTGGTTCGGTGGTAAGCCCAATATGCTGTTTTACGAGTAATTAATTCGGCAACATGAGGCGGGTGGTGGAACCAGTTCTATGAAGTAGGAAGTCGATATCGTTTAAGGTACCTTAGACACATGCCATTGTCGTGTTTAGTACATTGTTATAACGATTATAATGCCATGAAGAATGTTAATCATTCTCGTTGTCGCCTAAGTCTGGTGTGATTAAATATGGACATTTATTTCATAGAATGTAACAATTGTCGTTGTAATGAGGTACTGTTGTAGCTTATTGTAATTCTCGCACGGCTGGAGAGATAACAGAATCGTTCAACATTTATGAAGTACTATATCATTGGTTGCTGTACGTACTTCATTTAATTTCTATGTTAGGTACACAGTTTTATATTTTACACTTAGTTCTACTTAAAATCGATCAAAGACGTCTTGCCACTTTTGCAGACTAAGATGGTCGCCTCATAATTGTACCGGCATTCATACCTCTTTATCGAAACTTACAACAAATTATTCTTCTAATACATTTTTTTTTTCTCCAAGAAATTAGCGAAATTTACAGAAACTTTTAAGCTGAAACGAGATTTGATGAGTATAAGGCCCAGAAGTCTAATTGTTTGTTTATCTGCTTATATTTGTTTTTATGGAAGCAAAATCTTTGGCGAAATACGCATGATAATATTTTAAACTGTAATGCTCTATCACTGAAGACCCCTAGAACTCCGTTACAAAAGAAACGGAAAATGTTTGACACTAAGCAAAAATTGAGCAATCTTCTAAATTCAGCCTAAAACCTCATAAACTACTAAACATATCGTTTTCAAGATACGAATCGATTCGTATACGCGACATCCGCTATTTTAATTCGTTCTATCGAACGTAACGTTTGCGTTATAAATAAAGTGGGCGACTGTCGCGATGATACCGCCAGCAATATTTCAGAGTCAGAACGAACTCGCCTTTGATGATCGTGCTTATGAATATCGCGATCTCGTGAGCCTGACAGTGAGAATGGAACTAATACTACTCGTACATGATATGGTTATTCATACAGTCGTTCCTGGAGTAGAAGATAACAACAAAGTATATTAAAATTCATTTGCACAGACAGCGTTATAAGTTTGCGACAAGTGAGTCGCAAGCAAACTTTGAACGAATCTTACTACGAACGAGTCACTCGTGGCAGTTTTTAAGACCGTTTCTGTGCTTCAGAAATCAATACAGTTGTTACAATAAACTGTTATAAATAAGAAATTTTCTGAAATGAGAAAATGTACAGTTTTTCGCTAATTAGTTTAAACTGAACCAGATGAAGAACATGATTTCGATTCAAATCAAATTTATATTGGGGTTATATGCAAACGCTTCCTGCAAACCCATGACACATCCAATATCCACAATCCCATGTACAGAGCACAAATTATAATTCACTTAGATATTCTCTGGCCGAATCGACCTCGTAATTCTCTTTGGTGGACTGGTACGCTGACCAGCATGCGAACATCAATCACCGAATGCTAAAATGTATCTAAAATATCCATTACAGCATCTAAAATGAAGAGCTTGCGCTGGGACGTTTATGTCCAATGCGGCTTAAATGCAGTTATAAATTACAAGAGGCTATCCGGGTCACTGGCCTGACGGCCGTTCAGGCTTAATGGGAGTTATTGTGAATTTCAGAGGATTCACACGTTATATTGTAGCTTAACAGCCTAGGTAATTTAGATTTATTGAAAATAGAAAATCGTTTGTTAAATTTCATATCCTCGCTATCTCGTCAGTTTTAAAATTTCATGAACATTTTAGACCGTTAATTTGATAACAAGATGTTATTAGGGTCCTATTTTTACTATTCCGGTACAGCAACCTGAAAACTACATTGTAGTATGCAATTTCGCAACAATACAAAAGGCGGTCTTATCGCTAAACAGCAATTTCTTCTAGACAAACTTACGGTGCGGAGTTAAGGTAAAGGAGGATTTACGAATATGTAAGACAATAACAGTTTAAGGAATAAAGTACCGACACGATGTCTTTTGTTTGGAACAAGGATAGATGGATGTTGCAAAGGAATATTTAGTGTTTTCGAAAATACTTTTCAAATTACACATTTATTTCCAGCGTTGTTCAAATTATGCGTTTCGATGGAGAGATGCGGAATGTGGATGTGGTGAATGTGGACAACGCATCTTTGATTAGCTTCGGCTAAACCTCTGTTCTGTATGGAGCTGTTTACAAATGTCCATGGACTGCAGTTATTACTTACCATCATGTGAATTACTAACAACTTCAATTAAATAAAAAAAGTAATATGGAAACAACAATAGAAAAATAGGCAGAATCAGATGAGACAATAATTCTTCTCCAGACATATAATATTTTAATTTGGCTGTAATCTGTACTCGCATCTCGAGGATGTAAAGCAGATCTCGACCAGACAGTACTAAGAGGTAGGTTTTGTCTAATTTGCTCTTGTAGGATCATTACAATATTTTAAATACAGATTATAATTTCTTCTGTAGTATTTTAGGCACGATTATCAACTTAGGACCTAATAGATAACACTAAAATGTCCACATACATTATGTTCATATTTAATACAAAATACATGTCTTTTATTAAGACTTAATAACTCAATCATACTTCAAATAGCGAAACAATTTCCACGTACCCAAAGCGCCAATAGAAATTAAGTTAATTAATCAATCACTCAAGAAGGCACCATTGTTATATGTATTGTTCTGGTCCACAAAGGAATCCTACAATGCTCCCTGTCTTGAACAAAAGCTATTGAACTTTCACCTATACTCATTTTACTCCTTTTGTATGCACTTGTGAAGCATCTTATGGCCATAAAGAAACAAATCCTGTAGAGTCTGAAGTATTCATGTTGATCATAAGTTTATTATGTAAAGTTTTTATACTCTTGAAATTTAAGCGCTTTGCGAGTATACTTTAGGTTAGCGTTTAATTCTTGTGTTGTTATTAGGTCCTTTAGTTGAGTATGAATTACAGCTGTAACATTTACTTTATGAGCAATAGATACAATAGCTGATGTTCCTTGAGATATTTTTAACTTGTACTAATAGTTACACTTTTGAAAAAAGGTATTTTTTAAATATTTCTGAAATAAAGGATTTATTTATAAAATCAATGTGTTGTATAGGTACTCGTATATGATTACGAAAGTAAAGTTGATCTTCAATCTTCATAAATTGGTTGGGTGAGCACACAACGTATTATTTACTCGTACATAAAAGATTTTCGACAAGATAACCAAATCAATACTCATTAATTTCTGTCAGAGCAACAAACGAACCGTCAAAACACGTGTCCCTAGTTGGTTCACCCCATTTGAATTTGCATTCCTGCCTCGCTTGGATATCATTCATATTACGAAAGCTGCAATTAGGTAAATTGTTTAATAGTACACCTGTCAGCGAACTTTAATACCGCTTGCGTTCGGTGCTTGCATCAAAAATGCATGATATTACGTTTGCTCATTGTGGAGCTTTGACTGCGAGGCATAATATAAGTTTGCGTTTTTTCGATTTATTCGCGGTAGTGGTTGTGTCTGGTATTTGATATGCTGTTATATTTAGATTATATTAGACTTGATTTGGAACGAATTTGCTCCTAAGATATTACCGGAATGCTATGAAGAATTTACTCTTGAAAAACTATTTACCAAAGCATGGGATAGATAGGTACTTGAGATAACACATAGATGCATTAATACCGCTAAGGAATATGTTAGAACGCGTTTTATTTCATACCTCCACACAATTTAAATCTGAATATATTATTGTTTAAATAATGCAGTGATGGCCGTGGTGCCTCTGGAAATGAACCATGAAATGTTCTACCATTTTGATTTCTGACTACCGTAATTTGTACGCTTTCGATGTCTTTATATTTACTCCTAAACATAAAAGCTTAAATTGAGGTAAATTTCTTATATAAATATGTTTCTTACGTCTTTTTTTCTTTTGGAAATTACCGGGAAATCCGAGTATATTTTTAAATCAATTTTTGTTGTGATATTGTACTATTTAAACATTTGAAGACACAAATAAATCAAGCCGTAGACAGACGGTTCAGTTTCATTAATATGGAGCAGATATTATAGTCGTGTTTTAAATTATTATGACAATCTAATATCGCAAACCTCGCCGCGACCCGCTTTCCGCTTTCGCTTGCACGACGTCCTTTCCCCGACTGACCTAGGCCACGAAACCAGCGAGTTTCTCTCTTTATTCATAGAAGTAGTTATTTGTTATATGTATTAATAAGAATGTCAAATTTATACTTGTAGAGATACCATCAAAATAACTTATATTTACAAATTAAGTCCAATTATTTATTTTAGTTTAATTGTGTATTGAAGGTGTTAAACGGCGTGATGAAATTAAGCTTTTTCACAGCAGTGGAATCTAAATTAATACGTCGTAAAATATTAAAGAAATATAGAATTGAATCTGGAATATTTTATAGTTCTCTTCGGGCGAAATTGATAATTTGTTTGGAATTTTACATAGATAATTATGTTCGTAGATAAATAACTTTTAATATATTTGCACAGTATAACATGACATTACCAATATTAACGTTTCAAAAAAGAATTCTTACTTTACACTTTAACTTGATAGAAATGTAGTTGCAATGACCACTTAGTTAACATCAAATGGACTTAATAAAAATATTGTTTTAAAAAAAACTTTGCATTAAACATGGAATATTCTTCTTGAGAATGTTTTATCTAAAGTGTAAGGTGTATCTCGCTGTGTTAGTGGCCGAACACAGAGGTCGTGAGTGGAACTTAATTGGCCCGGGGCCGGGCGACGCGGGAAGGAGATGCATCACCACTGTATGGAACGCATAAATTTTGGCCCGCAATTGATTGTGGCAGTTTTTGTACCGCTGGACCCGTTGCCTTTGTCGCTGTTGTAGCTTTCATTGTGGAGTTATTAAGTGTTCTTGTAGTGAATGTAGCGTAGGATTGTTCGGGATTGTGCGAAATAGCATTAATTTTATATGAATTAATGATAAGAAGTGTTACCTTTCTGTACTTTACATTTGCCTTTTGATGAAAAATTGTAGAATCAAACCTTAAACCGAATTTTTGCTTATGAAAATATTATCTATTTGTTTTTCGTTTGTCTAAAGGCCAACTTCTCTAACACCATTAGTATTATTTTTTATTAAACCTACTTAAATAAGTAAGTATAGAAAAATATTTAAATATTCTATTATTTATTTTGTTTGTATTTTTTTCTGAAAACAATGATAGTAAAATACATTGTTTTCTGATAATTTATATAGTCTTAAATATATTGAAAGCAAGCCCCCATAACACTTTTTCATATGTTATTAGAACTTTAAATAAAGTCACAAACATGCACTATTCAAGACAAGTAGTATTCAATAAAGGTTCCTCGAGTGACATTTGAATAAAATAAAATGAAATAAACAAACCAATAGAAGGACAGCGGTAGCACGCTTCGAAATACGTTGACACATTTGACGATAATGTGCGCATACTTTTCAAAGGGCTTGGTCCTAGCAGTAAGAGTACTGGAAAAAATAAATTGGTAAAAGGATATCGCGATAACGCGATCGAATAACAAGTAATTAAACCCATTGAAGACATTATCGTTTTGACTATGAACAGATATTTCTGGTATAATACCTGAAACACTTTACCTGAAAAATTACTCCAGTAAATTTAAAGTGTTTCTTTAGTTTTTTTTTCAGATTTTGTATTCTGAACGGATGGTTGAACAAGACTAAATAAATGTATTTGAGGCTTTAGAAGCTTAAACATTTCTGTAACCGACTTCAGATAGGGATTGATAACGATTACCAATTAATATAACAAGATTGGTCTTGAAAGGAGAAACCCACAGTTGAATATATAATAAAATAAGATAGTATAAGTCGACCATTAACACGTCACAATCTTGAGTCAACAGGTAAACATTATTGTTTCAATCACAATTCCCCATCAGCGACAACCATCAATCAAGCGCCATTAACCGATAATGTAAACACGGAAATCGTAGCAGGCATCATTATTGCGGCGACCGATTTACGTAATGTTTACGTAAAATCCATCCGCGATTCGCTCACGTCTTGTATCCATAGCTCATGAATACGGAGCGGGCGAGCCACGTAACGAATGCACATTTACATTTCATCTGCTACAAATGACGCGAACAGGTCGGAGTGATACACTGTGTGCTCATGTTATGATCTCGACACGATCGTTTACAGAACACGTCTTGTTCTCACTGCAACGAATTGGGGCGAAGCGGTAGCGATTAATGCATTCTCTCTTCGGACCTTGATTTATAAACGTTGCGTTTAGTTACGGTGTTTTGGGAAAAAGGGATGATACTATCGTGCCTATCTTAGACTTGAGGTATCGCTGCGATTAAATCTATATCAACTACAAACGATGTAGACGCTTGAGAGTACAGATCTAAATATAACCATGTCGCTCTTCTTGAAAATATATTTGGAAGTATACTACTTTAACTTAAGTATACAAAAATTCATAATGTTATAACTTCAAAAGTTATATCATTATCAAATTTTGTAAAATGTAAGGAAGTAATGAAGATCACCAACAGTTGAGCATCCTCAACACTTTTCTTACTTAGACAGAATTCGTGATACGTTTTGTGCAAATGTACGTTCATCTGCATAAGATATCTTTAGAGACACGTCTAATGTGCACAAGTTTCTCTAAGGAATGCATTCGATTGGAATATTTCGTAACGGCTCCATCAATTGCCAGCCTTGTTTATAGATCCCCTGAGCTTAAACTAGAGCATAGAAAGGTATGCTGATAGAAATATAGAGGAAGTGTCATGAGAGTGACTATTAAGCAAGAAAAGTCGTGTTTTATCTTGATTGCATTATCCTACGCGAGGGTGCCGTTAGACGATGAAAATGCTGATTGTAGCGCTGCATTTGCTTAGTTGCATAGCTAAAGGGTTTGGTTTGCTCTTAATGTTCGAGATTTACTACTTTATTGCAAGAGAGCTTGCGTAATCATAATTTGCTTCATAGGATAAATGTAAGGAAAAAATATAAGAAGAGAGAGAATATAAGAAGAAGAAGAATATATGAAGGTGGTAGAACCCTTTGTGGTTCGACTCCGGCGGCTCCACCGCCACACCTATTTCTGCCTAATAACAGCAGTGTTAGGCGCTGCTGTGTTCCGGTTTGAAGGGTGTGGTAAGGGAGACATACTTTTCCAAGGCGTTCCAGCTTAGTCCTCAGGGGTAGCGGCGCATCTGTGCCCGACCTCAGGTAGGAATATGTAATCCTATCTGGGGTTGATTACATATGTCCTGGGCGGCAGTAGCCACCTACCACCAGGTAAGCTGCTTGCTCGTATGCTACTCCTATATTATAAAAAAAAATAGGAAAAGTACTTTTCCATATTTAAGTATATTCCTAATACATGTACATAATATGACCGGTCAAAATAATATAAAAAAAGTTTTTCTTCAACCTATGCGCAGCCCTATATTGTAAGTAGTGAATTTTAAATAAATGTCGTTATGTAAATGAGCGTTGAGTGCATTGCTAATATAAAAACGCTTTGTTTCCCCGTCAGTCTGTGTGTAGACGTGCGAGATAAGGAATTAATTGTCAATCAGGCTTATCGTCGATCTCGTAATTATCAGTGTTTGCTCATTCAACGAGCTTGGTATTTGTAAGAAAAGGATTAAATTAAAAGTTTTGATTAAAATGTACGATTGGCTTTATGATTGGGCTTCATTCAATTATCTTATTAAATGTCAAATGATGTTTGAATTAAAATAAGAAAAAATAAGATTAATCTTTTTTATGGCCTTTGTCGACTTTTTTAAGCATAGCTAATGTCTCCTGGTTTATGTGGTCATTTCAACTATTGTATCGCCACACTAACATGAGGTGTTTTAACCTAGTTTTTAGAATAGAAATGTATCTCTGATAAATCATTAATTTTATTAGGGGACACTTGCAGGTTTCCTATATCATTCGTTGTGACCATAAGGTGGACTTTATTCTCATTTGGTAGGATAAAAATTAGATTATTTTAGAGGCATTTTAGAATGCTTTATACCGTAGATATGTGAACCAAAACTATAAAGCAATCTTACGGTTTTAATGGAACACTATATGAATGTAAATAATCTCCTTCTACACGTATTGTGATAAAATATTTAGTATGGACACACATTTAAAAAAATATATTTACCTTAGCTTTTTACATTAGCGTTTACTTATTTTTTTCCGTATGTGTACTGCGATTCAAAGGTACGAGTACCCTACTTGATTACAATGGCATGTCCAGTATGACAGGCTAATCAACCCGTCAGCACAATCCGCCCCTGTGCATTCACTGTACAATATGCTAATTCCAAGTAATTATTAGGTACGTGAATTATTTGTGTGCATTTATTTTTCACGAAGCATAATGGTTGCGGAATTAGTGCCTAGGAATAGAGCTAGACTTAGGCCATCTGGCGTAATGATCTGACTGTTTATTTCGTGCCTATATATTTTTTCTATTGTTTATTTTTTTCTAGTAATGCTCGAGTATTTTTTAAAACGAATGATTTTGAGTTAGCATGTTTGCTACTTAGAATTGTGTACCATTTCGGAACTATTTTCTAATAAGATTAATTTAGAACATGGTCAACACTGACCTAAGACAAAAGACACCAAAGTTACACAATCCTTCTTGTGGTCGATCAAATTTATGCGTTTCTCCTGAGGATTAAGTTGAACACCTCCTATATTTACAAAAACGAACACATTATACCACAGCTGCATACCACACAAACTCACATGGTGGGACACACTTAGAAGATTACTGTTGGTGTATTAAACAATAGTTCATTTATTTTTTGCGTTGAGAAGAAGAACGTGTGATTAATCAGGTATCAAACATAAATCGGGTGCTGGTGACTCATTGCCAACCGTCCATCTTGTTTGATTGAAATTGATTAGGCATTCGCGACGTGAAGATATACAGCCGGACTTAATATGGTGTTTGGAACAAGTTCGGAATTGATTGTGACAGTTTTTGTATGAAATTAGAATAATAAACGATCATGCGGTTAATAATATTGTAAATTGTTTCTTTTATTCATAGACTTTTATGATAGTATTATCAATTCCAATAGGACCAAAGTAGTCTTTGAGGTCAGCCCAAGCTGTATTTTTTTTTGTATATGTAACCCTACGATAAGGCAGACGGGCTACCTGATGGAAAGCAGTCACCGTCGCCTATTTGCAACACCAGAGGAGTCGCCAATGCATCGTCGGCTTTAAAGGAGAGCTCTTTTTACACCTCTCTTGAAGAGCCCCATGTCATAGTCCTGATGTCATAGTTATATCTAAGACCTAAGTTGGAACGTCTCGTGTAACTATCTCTTTTACCAAAACATTCTAAATGGAATATTGCAGCTGCCGCAGCAGTAGCCGCCTAAAACTGCTGTTAAAAACAGTAAGGGATGTGGCGAAGCTGCCGACATTTGCGATCGAGTTGATCATATATCATCGTTGTTTTAGAATTAAATGCAAAATAACGACACATGAACATTTCCCTCCGAAATTGTTCCTAAATCCAGTTACGTTCCCACAACCCTGACATATTTAATATGATAACATTTATACATAACGTCCACAACGAAGGTCTAAGATGGTTTACCCACGATTTCTTAAAACAAATGTTTATGTATCAATTTGAAGATGGTTGCAGATTTCGCTCGCAAATTGCACACTGAACGAGAAAGTCGGCTATTATGCTCAGGTCGACAGCAAGGTCTTCTTTCTAGGACGAATAAGTCAATAACTCCCATAGACTATAAGTTAGGGTTCCCATTAGAACTGTATTTAAGAGGATTACGAGAGAACACAGTAGGTAGACTGATTCTTGAAATCGACAATTGACTTTTATGTAATTAAAACTGCCATGGTCAGGCGCCTTTTTGTGTATAAGATGAAATTATATGCTCATGGATTTTTAAAGGAGGTAATGACTGCATCTAGCAGTGGCTCTAAAAAGGTTAACGTGGATGTTCTACCTTATCATCCTCCAAGCCATATCTACAAAAACAATCCTCAATTCTTGATCAAAGATGCGTTGCAGCGTTTCTTTTATTTAATTTAATCATAATATTTTATCTAAACCAGGTCGTATATCCTAAAGTTATCAACAAGCATGGTTTCTTTAGGCAGGCCATATTTGCCTTGCGAGTTTCTCTTCCCACCGCCCATTTTCATTGTCCGTATAATTGTGATAGCACACCGAGGTTAAGTATGATCAAAGTCATTTTTCTTCCATCGATGGAATCTTATTAGGAAGGATATGACTTGACCTGTTCTTATAAAGTTTCTCTTGCCCCAATATAGGTTCTAATTCATGTATATTATTGAATGACAACATCTAAAATGTACTTTCAATATTATCAATTAGAGAATGGATTTTTTCATTCTGTAGCTATAATTCTATCTTATCTTTTGGTTGAATAAGAACTGCTAGTAAAAATTACTCGTAAATGTACCTATATATTAAATAAATTAAATTAATTATGATGCAATATCTACACTATCTTATTTTTATATTATTTTAATTATGATTAGTCCTTTATAGTTTGGTTACGTACATTTATGATGGGAAGCCATCATATAGATGATGAGATACGCTTACCTTCAAAACGTGTGTTCGCTCTTATCATTCAATTGCATTTACTAACCCAGATGCACGAAGGGCTTGTCCCTAATAATCGTCTACCATCTCGAGTGGATTATGATGTATTTATTTTTTACGCTGCCATTGCAGTAAATTACACATAATTTTACTGCGCGGAATCGCGTAAAGACCAACAAGTAACCATTTTACGATTTCATAATAGATGCTTTAGGCTGTTCGCGAGCCGAATGGCTTATTCGAGATTTTTTGTAACTGTTATTAGGTACATTGTTGGTTTCGCTTATCTTCAATATTATTATGGATTTACGAGTGTTTTACAACCGGATTTCTTTAGAAAATCTTTAACGCTTCCTTTTTTGCACAGATTTGAAGTGTTAAGTGGTTGATTTAAAAACTAGTTAATAATATTTTAACACTCAGTGTCTTTAAGTCATCTTAATATTTCTAAAATAATTAAAATATAAGTTTCATTTTTATAGAAATATTGTTACTTTAACAGCACTTGGAACAAACTTGATTTTAGATATTAACTACGTTTTGAATGTTTGAATAGGTATATGAAATGAACAGTAATCAATAATGAAGTTGCTCTGTGCAAAATTGATTACTTATTTAAGTGAAATATTTCGCTACAATATCAAAAGGAGATTAAAGATAATATCTTATGACGTTTTCTCAAATGCAGAACACTGATTATTGAGATGTTAGAACTTCAAAGGAACCGTTCTAAGTTGGGAAGTCGCCAAAGTACGTACTTTGTAATAATTTTCATTTCCGTTTTCATAAGAGATTATTACCATCTCTTAATTAAAAGTTATTGAAATTATTATATTAAGGTATTCATAATTTAACACATACTTCACGGTGTCCTTAGATTACTTATAAAATATGTTTTCCTTTTGTTTATCTTAATTTTTTTAATGATTTCTTTTTGTATATTTAATGATTTCTTGCCTTGCCGAAAACTATTCGTATTTCTTTTTACATGGAGTGGTCTCATCAAAAATAGAATTATTAAATGACTTCAACGAATATTCAAACATGCTTCTTATACTAATTTCTTACTAAAACAAGCTTCAAAATTAAAACATCAACATAATGGACTCATTGTCGGCTCGCTTTTTCCGAACTCATTTTTATAGTTGTCGCGTTGCATTCTTTTGTCTTGTAGTCGTTGGGTTCGATTCCAACAAAACATCGCTGTTGCTAATGTGATTGTATTGATAAATATTTACAATGACGGGACCAGTTTTTGCCTTTCCGAAGGCTCTAGAGTAAAAACTAGTGATACGTGTGCTTACTCGAGATTCCAAGCAACTATGTCAGGTGAAGCGTTCTGATGTTTGAGCAATTTTCAACCTTAACGTAAAGCATTTGCAGCTAATATCGAAAGGCAATATTCCATTATTGTAAGAACTCAATTGACGTAAAAAATTATAAGTAAATTGATACGTATAATAATGAAGACTTACGTGCTTGTATTGCTTAATACTTCCATTTGTTTACCAGAAATTTGCATTAACGTCTAATTTATCTTATTGATAACTTTTTCATATTTTCACTAATAATTTCGCACTTATAATTAACAATCAATTGAAATTTGGTTTATTTACAAAATGATTATGTATAACGCTACAAAAAAAGAAGTATATAGTAGATTAAGCACTTCGCTGCAATAACTTACTAATAAAGCATTGATATAAAAAATTATTGAAATAACTATCATAGAAATTATTTATAATCACAAAGAAATTATTTAGAAGTGTTTAATCACGTAAATACAAAGTACAACATTCAAAATAAAGTTTATGAAAAAGCTTAACTGACGAGCACTACTAACGCCATCTCCTAGTAACTTTACGTAACACTCACTTCGTGACTTTTCCACAGAGGGCGCATACGTCGCGTAGCGAGAACAAACTTTTACATTTGTAGATACTAAACTTTTCATGTAATAACTACAATGTTGTTGATTCTACAAATATTATGATAGAATTGGAAATATCACTTTTATTTTTATAAGTTACCCTTCTACATTTATTTTTGTTTCATCTTTTATTGTTTACTTTGGTTTGCGTGTATAGTTGTTTAAACTTGCTTATTTTTTTTTTGTTACAAATCCATAGCTTTCCGTCATTTATTGCCTAATGCGTGTCCAAATATCCTAAATATAACCCTTTTTAAATCTGTTAAAAGTATGTATCTATTGAGTTGAAGTAAACAATTCTAATGTAAATATTTTAATCACAGGTCAGTAAATGGAAGTAACTAACACTTAAAAGACAGAATTTATATTCGATAAAGTAGATAATTGGCACAGCTTCATAGTGACACACTTCACTTCACAGGTACATATGACCTTATTTGTAAGATAAACATAGTTTTATCTTCGGAAGCTTTTTAAAAACTGCATTAACTAGAGACAGTTTACTAATCGGCTAATTAAGCTTTTCTAAAAGCTATGTGGACTTATGTTCCGTTTCCGCTTTTTAAATTAGATGCTTTTAAGTTTAGACTGAAGAAGCTTTTTAGAAGCTTGTGTCATTTTAATTAATTACACTTAACGTAATAGTGATGACGTGCTTATACACAATATATATTTAAGAAAGTTGACACAAAAAATAAAATATTCTTTCCTTAAAAAATAAAGTAATCCCTTCCTTAGTAAATTAATGTCAAAAATGAATTATTCATAGTTATTATTATGTTTTAATGTATGTACAAAAACAGTTTTATCAATAATGAATGTATTTATTTATGATACATATCCATATGACAAATTTAACTATATTCCACCTAATTAATAATAAAACAATAAAAATTAAACGTTTCGAATATTAAAACAATAAGAATATAAATAAATATATTTTTGGATTTTTATAATTTTCTTGACACAGAAAAAGTTTTTTTAAACCCAAGAGTTTTAAAATCGTTTATTTATTTAGTGAGATTACTAATTTAATTTTTTTTTTATTTTTTACTGCATTTGAATTTTATTAATAATATGCTTTATTAGTAATTCGCTTAGTTTATTTATTAATTAAAATGTGTTATTTTGTTTTGTTTTTTAGTTTAACTATAATTTTGATGTTCTAATTTATCAAACTAACTAACGAGTCCCGGGTTGTTTACTGCACAAAACAGTGACACAGAATAATGCCCGCGTGTAAAATGGCTGGTTATTCCATTATTTCAATTAATTAATGATTCCATGTTGTTTTAACTCGTGACCTAATTTGGGACTATTAGTTACACGTTTTCATGGTATAGGACGGAGTTGCTTGATATCTTTTCTCCTATCGAATGTTGGATTAATATTATAATAAAGTCCTTAATAGGTACATACAATTCTTTGTACACTTATATGATACGAAAAAAGAGGATTACCTGGAAAAGTTTCGGAGAGTTCTGAAAATTGCTATCTTTATAGATTTTTATTTGATGTTTTCCTAAATTTCAACTTAGATTCCTTGTACTTTTTCTGATCGTACCGCCAAAAAAATGCGCCATAGATGCGTTGTTAGTGTTGTTACCACTAAGAAGTACCACGCCTTGAAAAACTATACCTCCCTAACCACATTAAAACATAATATGCACGCTAAGTACTGCTTATTTAACAGGAATAGGTGTAGTCGTGGTGCTTCCGGAGTCGAACCACAAAGGATTTCTATCTTTAAGAGTACCTTTTGAGTGCTCATATGCAATATATTATTACAAGAAACTCCCGAAGGAAATTTATGTTTATACACATCCTGTTACTCAATATTAGACTTTTATTGCGTACATAACAATGTAATTCCGTTACAGCACGGTTACGATTATTGATATTCTGTCCCATATCTAAAATTACGTATCTGTTATAGCAACGTTAGACATTATCGGTCTCTTCAAGTAACATCAAAAAGAAAAGTTTATGAGTGCATTGCTCAGAAATATTGTTGCTGAGCACGAGTGTCCACTGTATTGATATTTACGACTTCCTTCATTATTCAGATCGAAGATATCAATGAATTCAACACTTTGCAAGGCAAACGGGCATGTTTAAAATTTTCTACAATGTAATAGAAATAGAAATTGGTGGAAGAGAGTTGACGGTAGAATTAAATCGGATGTTTTTAAATCCGCACGTAATGCGGTTTAACGGTAACAAGGTTTAGGAATTGTTGGGGAGTCTTTGGCAAAGGGAGATCTCCCGCCGGGCTAGGTGATCATGCCCGGGGAGCGGCCGTTCTCCGACAGTCTCAGTTCGGAGCTTGCATATATGCAAGATGTTTAGAAAAGTTCCATAGCGTGATTAAGCAGCGCCATCTCATGCGTATTAGAAATAAATTATCAATTGCTATAATGGAGTAAGAAAACATCTCGAGGAAACCTACACACCTAAATAACAGTTTTCAAGGTGTATGAAGGCGTGTACTTGCACATGGGCAGCGCGGTAGACTATGGCCTAACTTTCCTATCACGGACGGCTAAACGTGCCCTTCGATATACTTATGAAGGAAAGTCAATCTTTCAATTCCGGAACGCGCCTTTTGATACTTAACTTTGTACATAGATCACTGACCGACACAAGCTATGGAGTTATGTACACTTTATGTATACGCATTTTATGGACTGACAAGATTATGAGAACATTATTAAGAAGTCCAAAAATAAAATACACGAATGAATCCGTTCAAAATGTTTGTTTTCCGGATAGCTAAATTAAATTGTATGGATAATGCAAATAAGACTAATATTTACGGTCTACCAGCTCCTTAACAAAGTAACTAGTAGATTTATTACAGCGATACAGAAACCAGCAAGTGAATGCTTCCTCTCAGAACAATATAATTCGATTTACTGTATTGTCCTACATACTTACAGTCGGCGGGTCAGAGATTACAATATGTCAATTGTCCGCCGTAGAATAGAGAATGGTCCATTGTGTTGTCGGGTGTATGGTACACATCTCGTGAATTTTGTACATAGTTACAATTTTGTTAATGAGAATCGTGTCATTCACCTCATGTTTGGTTGGACAGAATGTGAATTTGTATCCGTGTCTTTAGAATTGTATGATGTATCAGAACTGATTTTTGGCATTGAGGTCGTCTTCTAGAGAAACTCGACCTGCTGGGGAAAGATTCTATTATTTAAACGCTAAACGCTTTCTACACTCACAGCCTTACACTAGGATTCCCTGTGTCGTGGGTGCCATGGACACATAGACAAATACACAACACTCAGACCCAGAAACAGAAATCTAAATTCATCATTTAGGTATCCGTCTGGCCGATGATCGAAGCCAGGACGCTTTGCGCGTCAGACCGTTATAGTGACCGCTCCGCCACGTGGGTCGTCAAGATTTTACTTTTATTTGAGATTTATATTCACTAAAATTTCTCAGTTTCCGCTATACATTTGTAAGGAAGCTCTGAGATCTCGAAACAAAAGCATTGATGCTTCGTTTGTGTGATATTAGTCTGTGGATAAGTCGGTGAATGTTGGTTGACATAATTATGAGGCGACATCCTTATGTCTAATATTTATAATAGATCTATCCAATGTTTTGCCTTCCATAGTTCAGCAATTGATAAGTTTTGCCTACTAGTCATTGGCAGATTTGGATCTTTGGTAGGTAAAAATTAGATTTTAAAGCGTCTATTAGGTACTTAAATCTTGTGAAAAATCAAGAACAAAATCGAATTCCTGGTAAGATTATTTAAGACTAGACTATTTGCCGTTGCAGTTTATAGCCAATCCTTCTTCATGACACAACACCTACGCTTCTGTGTTAAGATTGAATCAGATCACATTTTATAACCTTTCAGGAGGTTTATTTACTATTAGTTCAGCGTTCTAGCAGGATTTCATGAAAATATATTGATAGAATTAAAACAAAGCGGATATTCTCCTAAACTTACAACGTTTGCGTTCAATTTAATACAGGTAATATTTTCAAGGAAAGAAAGATTTCTATTTAGACCACAATTTAATAATTTCAATATTTATTAATTAAATTATTTTTAAATTGGTTACAAGTATGTTATGTACCCTAGATAAAGCAAAATATGTAGGAGTAAATTAAATTATTACTAAGTACGAGTATGTCAAAACCATAACTAAAATAGGTGAGGTAAATAAAAATCCATTTAAGCATTTAAAATCAGAACGTTCCCAGGTAATAGTGATGTCACAAACGTTTATCGACACCTCCAACTCAATTTGAAACAATTTTCCAAGATAATGGAGAACCGAGCTGAGCGTCCCACGCGGCTCGTGTCGTAAACTTTACGACTACACGATGACTTGCCATTGGGATACGGCAGTGGAGCATCGGGTAATACTGAATCTGGATTAGTTTTAAATGGAGACTAAGATTGCGACACTAAAGATGATAAAGTTCACGTTAAACTCGGGAGATTGTTTTTTGTAAACAGTTTTTGCTTTGCGAAATCTGTGTTCTGCATTTTTAGTATTATTTCATTATGGCAATGACAAATGCGTTTTTGTAAGCTGATATAATCAGAATGTTTTGATTGCGTTGAAGTATATAGTTCTGCGTTTCGGTGGATCTTGACTGACTCCAAAATAAGATTACTCTTAACGTTAGTCCTTATGAGTAACGACGCGTCCTTGATCGGCTTCAGGTATGTTCCCTGTGTTGTATGAAGTTGATTTTATCAACGGGTGGACTGCATGCTATCCATAAAAAATATTATTGATGTTCATTATATGGTATTCACACATAAAATTTGATAAATATGGGTACAGAATGCAGAATAGTTTAAAACTGGGAAGGAAGTTTAAACACTTTTTGAAATTAAAACATTATTCGATAAAAATCGGTTAATGTTTTTATTACTCTATTATGTAACTTTAAGTGAACTTAACTTTGGACTGGACTTCATATTGCGACAAGACATTCTGCTATATCCAAATTGAACAAGGTTTTTCCCAATTTATGCGAAAATCACAAAACGAAACCAAAAAAAGAACGTTATTATCTTTGATTGAACAATCGACGTTCAAAATAAGCTATGTGATCGGAAATCCCATAGTCGTTTATTATAACGGCCAGTGACAAGCCAAGTTGGGAGGTTTCCAAGTTAGGACTCCATTTGGCAAGGTTCTGGTAGCGGCAGATGTTACACACTACCTGACGCTTGCGAAGGACTTCGAGTTATTTGAAAAAGTTGTTTGAACTAGTTATTTGACGTGTCATGAAGAAGCCGTCGATGTAAATATTTATTTTATAATATAGAAGTAAGTAAGCACACGCGCATGCTGTCCACTTGATGGTAAGGTTACTGCTGCCTATGGACATGTCTAATCAACCTCAGACAAGATTAGAATACCTGAGGTCGGTATACTTGTGTAACTATCCTTCAGGATTAAGTTTAAACGCCTCGGATAAGTATGTCTCCTGTACAACACCCTTCAAATCGGAACATAGCAGCGCTTTAACACTGTTGTTTTAGGGTAGAAAAAGAAGTGGAGATGATGCCTCCGGAGTCCTACCGCAAATGGGTCTACCACTTTTGTTTTATAAAGAAATCATTTATAATTTAAAAAATTGGGAACAGATGTTTTTTTTAAAAACACAGAACCGGTAGTTATATATTTATTTGGTTTAAGTACAAGATATATTGAACAGGATATTCGTATGAAAAATATTTTTGATATCAATATTCATCAGTGAATTTTCGGTGCCATTTCATTGGACTGCAACTTAATGTGATTTGAGTAATGTACCTATTGACATAAACTAGATATCTACTCGTAAGTAAATGCAATTGGTTAATAATATATTAGTTCGGTCATGTAACAAGCAAGTTGGGTGGTTTCCAAGTGAGGCCTTCGTTGCATTTGGCAAGACTCTAGCTACCAGATGTCGCACATATCAATATGAATTTATAGTAAACGAAATCTGCGCGCGTTACTGTCCATGTGCTTTATTGGTCATTAGATACACTAATCCTATAATTGTACAAGATTTTACATATTATGTAGAGACAGCAAATAAGCACGCAGCCTACTTCATGGTAAATGGACGTCTGTAGGCAATCAACCCCAGATAAGATTGGATTCTTATCTACGGTCAGCTACAGATGTTGCTACCGCGTAGGAATTAGTTGGAACGCAAAAGGTTACAAGCTGTTTACAAAGTACCAGGTAACATTACATTTTAATGAAATAAAATGATTTGAATTAGTATGAGATATCATGAGATGAAATTAATGAATGATTTAGTATTCCAGTCGCGTGAGTCTTTCACGTATGAATTAACACGCCGAAGACTTCGCGATCCGCGCGTCCGTGTGTATAAAACGCAATATTGGATGCAATTCGCACGCGCGCGCCGGTGGAACTTGCGTGCGTGCTTGTATAAGGCTGCATGTTTATGCACGACAAAGTGACACACGCGTGTATGAGTAATGAGTATATCGTCTGATTTACAAAATTAAGCAACGACGGGCGCGGTTGGGAGTTGGATGGGTGATCGCGGCCCAAGTTTTGCTGCGTGATATTTTTCTACTATTTGCTTTGAATAGCAAAGGATTTTTTACGACTGTATAGCAGCCGTTAAACATGGTCGGATTCCTTATAAGTGTTTAAAAACTGCCATAGATTTACTGCTAACCGCTCGGAAGAGGTATGATAAGAGTAAGCTTCAGTTTTTCCCTAGTTTTGTGACCCCTGGTCCTTAGTAAAAACTAATAAGTGGACATAAATAACTGGCTATACATACTTGATGATAAATATTAAATAAACTTGTAATATACCTACTACGTCTATGAAGTAAGATATTTATCCAAGTTTTAATCCATCTTCTTCAATTTAATCAAAGTTTGCATTGAATAGGGCTTTCAAAATATTTAAGAAACTAAAAGTTTGTTTAAAAGATGTGGCTTCAGGCAATTTCGATATTTGAAACAGGTCAAACATAGGTAAATTACATAGTAATTTAATACGGGTCATACGACTAGCCAACTTGGACGGACTCCAAGTGACTTAAAGATATTTGGCAAATGATGAGTTTTGAAGAGAGTTATGTATGTCGAAGAGTACGGTCGTTAGGCCTACATAGAATTTTAAAGATTTTAGAGCATTTTTAACCGACTGCGCAACCCTACGTAGTTGATGTTTCTTGATAGTATGTATGTTTTATTTTTTGTCGCGCCCTGTAGCCCAACAGTTTGACTGATTTCATATGAGGTGTCGTTGGATTTGTCTAAATCGTGGGATTGTCATAGGCAATATTTTAATTAGTCCAATAATATCTTTTTTCATACAAATTTTTAGTAATTAAAAGTACATAGGAGCAGAGCTTAACTTACCGGTTAGATAGGCAGAGGTCCCAGGATACTCCACCAGGATAATATCTGCAAAGAATAAAAAAAATGGATCTGACTGTTCTGATAATCATCAAACACGTTTTTGGCATTTCTATTGTGTGGCTATAGATTTAGAAAATGGCATAATTTCAATCAGATGATCCATGCGTCATAATGCTCATAATCATCATAATACCAAGTAGAATATTTATAATGATTGTTCTTACTTCACTCTATATCCCTAAAGTGTAACAACTATTAAGCGTCTCTCGAATCATATCCAATGTTGATAACTGGAACCATTTGCACTTTGTAGCACAGACCAGATGAGATCTACGGCTACACAAGCAACAAGACTATTCGCGCTTCAGTTTTGTAATTGGTTAGACATCGACATTGAACACTTAACAAAGGAGGATCGATCATGCTTAAATGAAAAAACTTATGCCATCTTAAAGCCATCTTCATAAATCATTTCCTATTTGCTTGTGTCAGATCTGATCTTCATACTTAACTAGGGATCATGTAAGTCGCAAAGTTGGTCGTCCTCCAAATGATTCTCAGTTGAATTTGGCAAGATTCTGGTAGTGCCCGATGTCACATATTGTTATACGGATTTTTATGGACTTTAAGTATTTTTTCTGAGTATATCTAAAAACACAGAGTTAAGAGATGTTGTTGCTTGAAAAATAATTTTTGAACGCTTAAGTGTTGATTTTGCCAAAATATATTATTTTGTGGAAGGACAACGTTTCCCTGTCCTAACTATAAAATACGGAAATAAATGAGCGATGCTATATATACACAAAATAAAATTGTCTTAATTATCTTAATTTTAAAAAAATCTGCCCTATATATATTCATATTCATTGAAAAAAAAAAATGATTTTAATCACGAATAAAAGCACTTTGCTGGTCAAGATTTCTTTGATATTACCAAATAAGATTGTTAGATATTGAAACCTATATTACTATAAACTACTACTAACAGCTATAAACAAATGGTAGCTATGCTTAACAAATCAATCCCTATAATTTTTTTTTTAATATTTAAATCGATGTATGGAAAAATACTCATGTCGATACATTTCCGTTCCTCCATTACCAATTCGCATGATTTTTCCTTAGCCAAAATAAAATATTCCTACAAATAATATGTTTGGGCATAAATATTTACTCCTAAGTGAAGTTCGCCATCTCATGTCGTAAAGAACATTACGTAATCTGCATAAAAACTTTGAATGGCAAGGATGAAAGCCTTGAGCCGCGTCTGGCATGTGAATTGCTTTTTATGTGCGCTAATATTGACTCTTTCACTCAGTCCCTAGGACACATATATGCTACAAATATCCTATGAATGTCCTTTTTATAAAATTTGGTGAGAATTTCAAATATTAATAAATTTTATCAAAAATAAATTGCTTGGAAAATCCTTTCTATATTAATCTTTAGATTTTACTCGTGTACCTTTCTTGTTTGTCTGTTTGTGTCCATGGTTCATTATGAAATACAGATCAGATTTTAGTTTATACGCCAGTTTTCAGTGAATCAAAACTGGCGTATAAACTAAAATCTGATTACAGATATACGATTACACAATTAGAACTGTTGGTGCTAGGAATGTAGTGAATCGAAATTCCACAATTTAAAAAATGATGTAAATATTTTTGACGAATTTGAATCGAGTCTTATTAATGAACATGAATTTAAAGACGAGAAATGAATCACACATATTTTTTGAAGTATCTAAATAAAAACTTTTGAAGAAAACCAGACTAAAATCGGAGCCAATAGTTCAAATTATTGAATAATGATGTCATGTGAATTTACAGACAAAATAATCTTTCTATTGGATGTAAATCTAATTATACGCTGACAGGAACAGAAACCAGAACTTTCGTATCAGGTTATTATATTCGGAAGAAATTCCCGCGACAAATATTCGCAGGGGATCATTTGAGTGGGAATTTCGGATTACTCCAATCAGAATCAAGATAAGAATTCAATTTATATTTCCGGACAATCCCCCATTCCATTTCGGTTTTAAAATAAGTTCACCCTCAAACAGAATTCGATTGCAAAGCTGATCTTAATCGCTACCCGCACATTCATTGAACTGATAAGAATTTGTCAAAACAAACATTATGAACGAAATTATGGAAACCAAATGACTGGATAATTTATTAAGTTCCCTTAAACTGACTTCCAAAGTACAATAGAATTGTTAGTAGATAGTGAAATCAGTTAAACAACTTCGCAAAGTTCATGGAATTGTTAGAAATTTCCGATTCAAGATCAAATTAGACGATGGGTGTGGAATCGGATTGGTTGCATACTTCTTAGGAGTTTATAAATAAGTGAAATCTAAGAAAGAAAGTAGAAGTTGACGTCCAAAAACAACGTTTTGCGTAAAACAGTGTTTTCGTTTATATACCTATCAAAAAACTATCATAATATAGGACGCACTTGTTATGTATTTTGGAGGTCATATTTATAGGAAATTTGTAGTCCAGTAATAAAACAGTCTTAAGAAAATGATTTTTCACACTGTTATTGAACCTGATTTGTGCATCTCCTCAATGAAATAATTAAAAGAATCCATCATTTTTAATACTTATAGATAGAAAGTGAATCAAAAGCAAATCAGTAAGTACGAAACAAGTTATTTATCTTCTAAATAATTTTCTAAATAGTCACCACCAGCTATTTCTTTACAATTATGCTAACCTCTGACATCTACAAATATCTTAACGACTTAGTACATTCTTGACACACAAAGAGAAAAGCTAGTACAGTCGTTCTATTGACTCATTGCACTAACCGATAGGAAATGCACACTCTACGTCAGGTTTAAGATTTACCTAACCTTGTTTTGGGTCAAGACTGCTCAGTCGTCGAGGAGTAATGGTTAAGCTACATTTACACTTGACTTATCCCTTTATTCATTTTAACAGTTATCTTAAATTCAGCATTGTTTATCTTAAATTCAGCATTGAACAAGATTTATGCATGCCTGTTGAAATGATTATGGAAAAATGATTTGACCAATTTTCATTCTTGTCTTGTTAATTACTTTTGAAATCATTCTGAATCAAATCAACACGTATAATCTCAACAAGCTCTCTTTTAAATTCTGTTATTCTGTACTCACCGATTAAATGACTGAAATAATGATTATTTAATATTTATAATAACTTTGAACTATTTTAACCTCCAATGATAAGTGTGAATTACACCTGTGTAATTTACACCTCCATAAGATTTTTTCCACGTCAATGATGAAGGTGTTATAAAAAATTAAATTTGTTAACAATTTGATCTATGAACCCAAAAGGTACAAGACATTCATTAGGTAAATGAATCTATTAAATTTAGGAAATTACTAAGGCAGGGTCTATTAGAGGAATCTAGCGTGTCCGGAGTTTCGTGCAAATATTTGCTGAATTGTGCAAGTTGGCTACGCCATAGACTCCCACGCGGAATAACTGACAGTTACTTTCAAAACAATTACTCTCCATAGCGCTTCCAGTTCTCTACGAACTACACACGGCTATTTAGTTTGAATCTTGTGTATACAATATCTATTATTTTCTCAGTCTGATAAAACATGGATAGTATTCGATCGAAATTTTAATTATATCTCCAAACAATTCCTAAGCTTCTTTTTTCGAAATTTCCTAAATTCATTTCATTTTTGTATTTTATTTCATTTTCAAAAATACGTTGATCGTGCTTCTCTTTGTTAGGTTTATATGTTAGGTTTACTATATGTGCCAATAAAACACCGTTAATTCTCACCGTTCATTGTATCTTTCTATATTGTGTACTATTTAATCCGACTTCTCCTCCATACCTCAAGCAACGATTTCAGTTTCTCCATCTGTCCCATGACCGATCCCTTCGCTCCACTGAAAACCATGCTCTCCTTACTCCACTCCACTCAACATCCTTCTACAGGAAATCCTTTACTATATCGGCTATCCGTCTGTGGAACTCTCTTCCTGTAAATATTCGCAATGCTCAATCCCTATACTCCTTCAAAAATCTGGTGAAATGTCATTATCTTCAGCTCTAACTCTTTCTCTGTTTCTTTTCCTTTCCATATGCTTTTGCTATCTGTAATTTAATATATTTGTTTATTTAAATCTTAAATCTGTCACAACTCTTTTAAATCCTTTCTTTGTAAATGCGTATAATTTGTTCCTATAATTTCTTCCAAAATTTGTATTTTATGCCAAATTCTACAATCTGTTATTTGCACCCTACCTATCATTCTATATCTTTTCACTTTAACTCCGCACCTAAAGGTTGCCTGGAAGAGATCGCTGCCGAGCGATAAGGCCGCCTATTGTATTTTAAAAATTATTAATTTTCCATGTGTTTTGATTGTGTTTATGGGTACAATAAAGTATATTATTATTATTATTATTATTAATTAAATATTGTGTATTAAGAAATAATGAGGCAATTATTATATTAATAATATGCCAAGAGTCTGTATTCCATGAAAAATATTTATTTCTTTTGTAGAAATACTGTCAGCCACAATTGTTACTTACGATTTTGGGCTTCGCTACTTTAATATGATCAGAAAAATAAGTGAAATTTAAATAAGAGGGTAAAAGTATTAGAAAGTATAGAAATAAAATAGGACTCACACCGTAATGTTCATCAAAGGGTAAGTCAGTGTGTCATTCCGATGCAGCGAAACACGTTTTGTCTATCTGGACAGACATCATCACGATTCCACAATTTGCATATAATGACTACTTAAAAAGCGACTAACATGAATTGTATGCCAGTTAGTCGAGCGTATATCATTCGAGATGTCAACGCTTGATACTTGATTACTTTATTGCCCTTTGAACGTTTTATGAATTAAAATTGTGGGTCCTTAAATCTTTATTACGTTTAGTTGTCAGCTCCTTAACTTACGTATTCATTTGTTAGACAATTGAGGGTTGTTTTGTGGGAAAATCATTGAGATAACTTAAACTTGAATACGAATGCCAAAAACAAGTAATTCCGTTAGTTTAAAACAGTGTAGCAATGTAGCATTTCTGTTTTAAAATATATTTAACAATATGTCTTGTATCTTTGTATAGGTATTAGTTCGGTCTTAGGTCTGACATTAAAGTTTAGATGAAATGCATATAAATAACCCAAGATAATACTTTCACGAATTTTAATGTCTTTCTGATCTTGTGCTACTTAAACTACGAGAATATTTTAAAATGTCTAATAGTATTTGTCTCCTTATACATCCATTTTTCTCATACCAAAGACAATAACATAGTGAAACCCGTTATACACTGTTAAATCATAATCCACTTCCGACATTCCTTTAGCGATGACGCAAGTAAACGGAGTATGATCTTTCACCTGCATTATTTGTTCGTTGTTGAGGTGATTCCATCGTTTGGGATACTAAACACGAGTTTGGAGATGATTGGCCGGAGGGGCGTCGTGACAGGTTCCTAGCAAAATTACTAGACAGGCGCCTACCGCACGAAATCTTATACCTTAATATACCTGAGTATAGCTGTTATACATTTTTGGTTTTGTTAAATATATTGTGCTATCCTGATAGTTGTTTAACGAAATAAATGTTATTTTGTTCTTCTTTTCTTACTTTTTTTTTCAGTGTTAGTAATACCTACCTATTGTAGATAGTACTTTTAAATTATTTAATAACTACAAATGTTATTACATATTCACAATTTTTCTACCAGAATAGTATCTTTTAATAAATTTCTCGTTATTTTGACTTTGACAATAATTATAAAACGGTGCTTTCAATAAGTGTTATTCAATAATGTGTTAGTATTGATAAAATTAATTTATTCAAGTTTTACTCTTTTGCTAACATCAACCTAAACGAAGCTACGCTATTCCACTAAGAAATTCCACTAATTCAAAGCACTCCAAGATAGATTAATATATATCACTGATGATCTAGCATGCTCTAGCTCTAGATCAGTAATTGCAATGGATATTTCGAAGCAAGTTATAGTTAAAGTAAACGAAGTTTGATCTTTCACCTCCGTTATTTGTTTGTCCCTAAGTGTAGCTCTACAACATGGGGCCTGAGATGGTTCGCCGGAGGGGCATCGTGATTGCGATAGTCGGAGGGTCCGTAGATTTTTCGGTGCAATTCGATGAGCCAAACACCTACTGGATCATGCCTTGTAGGAATGTGCCTATATTGTACAACAGATTCTACATTTTCTTGTAAGTTTAGTTATTTATGGTTAACTTTAATTAGTAAGTAGCTATTGGAACCTACCACTTTTTGTTCTGAAACGATATTTGTACCCTCAGACTATGCGTCTGTATTTAGTTAGTATTGAATATTGTGAATTAACAATTGTAAAAAATCCAGTGCTTTCTTAGACGAAATTAGAAGAATATCAACGTTTATTTGGTTCCATTGGTTTGTTTTTAGTCCGATATTTACAGCTTTCACTAATGATTTTAAAAGTAATCATGTATATTTTTTGTTCACTAGTAAGGTCAGACGTGTAATTCGACATACACGACGTATTAAGTATAAATCATAATCTAAAAAATGATGACGGTGCGAAAATATTTTTTTAACTCTGGAACTTTAAAAGCTGGAAAGTTGTAGCAATCTCAGCACTTTTCTACTTCATATGGCTGTTTTAGGGACATTTGATCAAGCGTAGGTTTCAAAGGCAAGAAATTCGGTAGACGAAAGGGTAGCCAGGTCGCTGTGTAATCCCGAATTCGCTTCACGCTTCGTGTGCCCGCTGCTCTATTTAGGAACTTGAATTGTCCTAAGGACAGTAACTGGTGTTTGTACTGTGTGTAATGTAACGTCGTGGGCAACAAATAATTAATACGTAATTAGTATAAAATGTGAACAATCATAAATGGTTTGATTATTTAATAGATATGAGGTGGGTAAAAGTACGGCAGCAAGTGTCAATATACGAAACGTTCAGCGAGTTTGCGATTAAAGTAAAAGTTTAAGCCACCCTTTTTAAGCAATCATAATCAAACAATAGAATAAAAAATAATAAATGTAATTTGTTAATCTCTCTCCCTGTCGTGCAATTTGTAAATGCTCAGCGTAAATCAAGTTAATAATGATGTATTATATTTTAGACAAGTATTAAAATTACAGCTTAACTTAACAGTTTTACAATGTTAAATATTTATTAGTACATAATTTTTGCAGTTTGCAATGCAGTTACTCGTACTTTCGATAGAAATTTAATTGTCAATTTTGTATTTATAATTATAGAGTTCATCAACGTTAGAGCAAAGGGTAATTTGTCACACTATTCCACAGCTACGTTTTAATCCGGGCGTCGGAAAGCCTTTTGATCCTGTCATAGGCACGAATTCAGCGAGAGGATTGCAAGGCTGTTTAGCGCAGTCGACGTATAATCCCGGATTAGTTCAACGTGTTGTGTGGTCACTGCGCTGTTTAGACGCTAATTGGACGTGTCCAACCGATGTTCAATGTTGCGTACACGGAACTAATGTTAGATGGACTACATCTTGTATCGTGCGCAACTATGTACTGGTATGATGTGTGTGTGAAATATTTTAAATAATAAGTATATGTGTCATTATGTTTTTTTTAATGTTAGATAATGTTATTACTTATAAATAATTTGTTACTGTGTGTTTACACGTTAACCTCCGAAATTGCTGAACCGATAATTTCGGTTTGAAAGATTTTTGGATTCGATAGGCGGCTGTTACCGAATCTATTTCTTTGTGGTAAAATAATGTTTTTCCAGGTCACTAATTTAATAAAATATTTAAGTAAAAAATGTGTATATTTTCAAATGGTTATTTGTGAAGAAAAACTTGGTTCCTTGGTTTATTCAATAGTATAATTAAGAAAGGGAATATCATCTTATAACTATTATAAAATTTGTGTCAATCCATTACTATTAAGTTATCTACCCTACCATCACTTAACGCTAGGTAACCTTGGATCTCGCCATTCCATACCTATGTATTAATCCCGGTTGCAAGGACTCTGATCCTGCTATAGGCTTCAAAGGCACGAATCCAGTGCACGAGAGGATTGCGAAACTGTTTAGCGCAGTCGACGTGTTATCCTGGATTGTCTAGACGTATTGTGTGATCGCTGAACTTTAGGCACCAATTAAACGTCCTAATAGAAATATTTTCATTTACACTTTGTTGCATATATGCAACTAATGGTAAATTAATTTAATCTTGTTTTATATGAAACTATACTTGCTCGTGTGAAGTTTAAATTACATATTATACGCATCTCTAACAGTTTTATTGAAAAATATTATTTTTAATTTCAACTTCTTTAGCTAAATACTATTTCGTAATGTATTTAAAGTTGTATTCGCAAGATATACTATATATGCTACAAAAAACCTCAATTTAGGCAAAATTTGAATATGGAGCAAATGCACAATTATCAGTGTCATGAATCCTGCCATTTTTATCAATTCCTAAGTATTCAAAATTCTAATTCTAATTCTAATTCAAAATTTTATGCTTATGAAGGAATGTCGGTTGCAAGGACTTTGATCCTATTATCGGCTTCTAAGGCATGGATGGCTCCAGTACGCCAGAGGATTGCGAAGCTATTTAGCGCAGTCGACGTATAATCCCAGATTAATTCTACGTATTGTGTGCCCCTTGCACTTTGAACACGAATCATAAGTCTCAGCTATGTTCAATGTTACGTACTGGGTATTAATTTGAGATGTAATTAACCTTGCATTATACGTAACTATTTCTACTTGTGTATCGTCTAAGTGGCACATTTTGTCTATGTTTTCTTCTTTAATGAGCATGTGCTTTTAACACGTTCCCTGCGGCACAGATTTTTCTGTACTTTCCATTACTGCGTTACGAGTTGTTTTAAACCTCGTCCTATATCCGACATTGTGGCGGCACGAGGCGTGTTAAATCCCACCGCCCGAAGGAGACTAAAATCCTTTTTTTGGCGCCAAATAAGACAAAATCGACGGCTTTTGTCTTGATTATTATTAACAATGAGTTGATTAACCTAAAACTGCCGCCGCCCTTGGTTAAATTCGTTACTTTAGATTCTATGGGTAAAATAAAATGTGGGTCTAATGCACCTCGGACCGCACTGAAAAATGGCAGGTTTCCATATAATTTAGTGATGGGAAAATAAATATCGATTTTATTTTATTGTTTTTATTTATCAACGTTATGGACAGAATGAATACAAAAAGGGGAAAAGTTATGGATGTTTTTCATTGAAACATTTCAGACAATAGGGTTTTTTGCAAACAGTGCATTCCGTGAGATTTTTTTTTTGGTTTTTTTGTCTGCCTCACGACATGTCAAGAATGTGCGGAGTTTTTCGTAGCATCCGACACATCTCTTCTTCTTTGGACCCTTATCGAGATGATGTGCTTTCTTTGCAGTGGATTCTGAAAAGTAGGAGCGAGTAGATTAGGGTAAAGAGTAATCGGAATACTCGGTAACGATTTTGCCTACGTTTCCTATATCAATAATGTAGCTACTTAACTTTTGTTTGAACCATAACAGGAAACGTAATTATCTATAATGTAATTTCTTACTATACGGATATACGCCTAGCCTGCCAAGTCTCACTACTGGACTTTCACCTAGACAGAGTATATTTGTGACTTACCTGTTTTTGAAATATCTTCCTGTATTCTGATTCTGGCTCAGATTTTTCAACCGGTTTTTCTTCATCTTCCTCCATGATCAACTTTTTTCGGCAACGTTTCGACATGATAATTTTCAACATAAAGACAGCGGTCCTACTTCGTCGCTACGCAGCCTCGACTGCGTTGCACAACACTAACCACGTGAAGCTAGCGTGGGGTGCGGTACGAGGTGCGTGGGGAAACGAGGCGTTCCCAACCTCGTTCCGCACTGCGTTAGCATTATTATTTGTTCAGTGCGGTACGAGGTCTAACAAACCCGACATTAGGTTGGTGTACCATAGAACTAGGAATCAGTAGCACATCACAAACATATAGTTATCACTCTCCTACACTGAACCAGACGGAAGCTATGCCTCTCGCACCACAGAGAAGTTAAAGTTTTTTCTTACCGCTATAACGACCAGACATGGACGAGGTGTTTTAAGCCGCGTTCCGCAGCTAACGTGTTAAAACAGAATTCAAAATTTTGATATCTATACGAAATGTGTGAATGCGAAAGGTGTTAAATAGTTGCCTCAAAAGTAGGTAAAGTACGCAGTATTATATACAAGTATCTAGTAGTTTCTTATTTCATTGTCATTTATCCAGCAGTCCTTCTACCCATATATTATAGAGTACTAGGTATCCTTAGTTTTCCCTGTTCCATACTTATGTACTAATCCCAGTTGCAAGTACTCTGATCCTGTCATAGGCTTCAAAGGCACGAATCCATTGCGCCAGAGGATTGCGAGGCTATTTAGCGCAGTCGACGTGTAATCAAGGAATATCTAGATGTGTTGTGTGGCCGGTGCACTATATAGGCACTAATTAGACTCCTCATACCTATTACCTTTATTAAATGCATGTAATAGCAATAATGTCATATAGACCCTTAGAAATAAAGCAATATAAATAATAGCCACTTATTTATTTTACGAGTACATTATAGAAGTAATAGTATAATAACACTTTTTCGATGCTTTTAGTTTATAATTATGCTCTTGTTGAAAATAAGTTTTACTTAGAAGTTTTACTTATGGGAAGTAAAACTTATCTATTTCTTTGTCTAATCATGTAGACTCAAGTATTGACGGACCAGCCATGAGACTTGTGCCCAGCAGTGAGCGATGCAAATATGTACAATGAGGGAAATTATTAATTAAAACGAAGTATTTACATTTGATCTAAATATTGTAAATGTAAATAAATTTTACATATAGAAAAAAATGTGCTCCTCACTGAAATATCATTAAAGTCATAGTTGTTTAGGTTTTACAATATTTGATATTGGATATTAGGCACAAAATTACAGGCTTGTACAGTGTTTGTCACTGTTACACGTAAATTTGGTTATTTCAGAGTTAACTGTACCCTTAACATGTGTTTTCAAAACATCTCACATATTTACATTATGTTTACTCAATCCATTATTCTGTTCCGTTTGCTTTAGTAGACTGAGTAAACGTAACAATAATTGCTCAAGTCTTTTTGTCTGCCTCACATGTTCGCAAAAATGAGAGACAAAACATAAAGCGTCATTTTGTCAATTTAGACATTTAATGTTACGTTACTGACACTATAGTTTTGATACAATCCGCTAGGGGCGCTGATTGAAAAATGTATGGGCAATACGTAAACAAATACTAAAATCATATTTGTCATGATTCCACTTCCTACATTATTGGGGAACGTATGTAACAGTTCGGACATCTATTGCTATGTAGCATCGTAGATACTGGAAGCTACATTTATAGTCTAGGCATTACAAGGTGAAGGCAACACCGTTCATTGTCTGCGGCGAACAGTTAGTCGAGTAGCTCACACTCGACACCATTTGTCAGAAAGGATCGTTTGTCGTACTATCACATACGTTTTATGTGTATATATGACGGACCTTCGAAAGGTATTTATATCCTCAAGTCTATTTTTGGTAACAAAAAATGTGGTGGTACACCCGTGGACGCCGGCTGACTTCCGTACTTATCAGTGGCAATGTATCTAAGATGGGCTTCAGGCAGAACCTCTGCAGACCACATCAGTCTGGTATTTGGAGGAGCTCGGGTTCTATTTCCGGTCACATAGACATTTAAATCGTGAATGGTCTTCTGGGTCTTGAGCGTTTGTGTCAAGTATTAACGACACAGGGAATCCTAGTATTATAGTAGATCTATATCATATATATAAAGTCTATATATATAATCGATGAATTATTACAAGTTAAATTAAACTTGACTTCAAGCTTATTGAAAATTGTGGAGATTTCTAGACTTGGTGCATTCGCTCGTTACTTTGCGAATACTAATTTCGGAATGAGTGACTGAGCATTTGTCGATCTAATCAATGTGAGCAATGCCTGGATTCTTGTCCCACAGTCTTACTAATAATTAGATAAGTCTAGATTTACTTCATTGGTATACATTTAATTTTGAGTAAGTTTTGGTACAGTGCAAATTATAAGTATGTAGTTCTTGATAAAACATATACATATGTAGTTGCTAATTATTATATTTTTCATTTCATAATAGCTAAGTAATAAAAACGTAGCGTACAAGCATATTCCTGAGGTCCATAAGATATCAAAATATTGCTCACAAAACTTTGTCTATATTTTATGATCTGAACGATCTGACGAACTGATCTGAATTTATATACTCTAATATAAATTTATTTACAGATTTTAAAGCAATTTGCATCCGACTTCAAATATAATAAAAGTAGTAAATATTGAATTTTGTGATTCGTTTCTACACTTAAGAACAAATAAGAACGCGTCACATAACTCTACCTCACCTTCAATGACACACAGGACTTCTGTTAATCGTAATAAAACGCAGCTTTTTATCGACATTACAAACCCTAATTCGGGAACGAGTGATTGAACGGTGTAGGCATTTGGCGTTCATTGTCTGCGGCATACGGGCTGTCGAGGCGCCCACAGTCGGCACCATTTGTCAGTCGAGATCGTTTGTCGTGTGGCCGGCATATAACTAATTGCTGCTGTAAATCCTCGCACGCGCCGTGGACGACGCGCTATCGCCCATAGCCGATGAACGCTCAAACTGTGATTCTCTTTGTGCTACTTCTGTGTTCAACGGTTGAACGCTTTCAGTGCTAAGTTGGATGCTAAGATGGATTGGTTTGTCGGGACTTTGTTTCGAGTTTTAGTATAGGATTGTCTTGTTAACTAATATTTTAAAATGATTATTCGGAATTGACACAATATCCCTGTCCTCAACCTAAATGGTCAGAGCAAAGCCTAGTCTTAACTTCTGCGATGTCTTAAGTACTGCTTTAACTTTTTATGCAGAATAAATAGGCAAACATGCAGATGAGTAAACAGACAGATTTTTGCAAACATGATTACATGATTTGATTACTTATGGTACTTTTGAATGACGTAAATATAAGCATTAAAAAAGATATCACACATATTGAGTAAAACAGGTCTATTAGGATTTAGTGAAAGGGCAAACGCTACATTCATAAGTCAGCATCCATTTACACGACAAAATGACAATGAACACGAGTTTCAGACACAATGAGATAAGTACAATCATTTAAGCAAAAGCGCATTAGAGACAAAACGGCTTAATCCATTTTCTCAGAGTTCCGGGTTGCTAAGTCAAGGGCGGCACTTACTCTATATCATTTGACACGTATTGTTTCGAGAGCTAAATCCGATCGCGTCTCACGCATGAATCATGATAAATGAAGCGTATTCGCTGGAGATTGACGTAGGACGTTGAGGAAGAACCCTGATAGACCCCTAAAAATTTATCGGTTGTGTATAGATTTTATGTAAACGAAAATGTAATAAAAGTGAAGGTCATGTTTCTCGTTCAAGTTGTTTTACAAGGTTTGTCAAATCTTTACTCACAAATACTTTATTTACAAAACCAATTGGTACACTTATTAAGCATTTGCATGAATTTTGCATGTAACGGTAAATAAACTTGTTAATTGATTACACTAAATGTCGACCTATTGCCTCAAATTACATGGTTTAAACTGAGCCCATCAACTTTCAGTTTTTTTCTTTCGCAACGGGTCAACTTCGAGATTTATTTATTTAAAAATATTTGTGTAAGCATAGGAGTCTATGATTAATTCATCCATGGTATAGGGTGTTCGCGCTTACACGATGACAGCCCCCGATCTGTTAATGGACTACATAAGAGATTTTTCGATACTATTTCGGTAACGCGAATCGAAAATCGTAAGTGACGACAGAATACGTTTGAGAGGGTATAATCGTATCTAGTATGTTGTAAAAATATTTAGTAAATATTAGTTTAATCCAAATATGAAAATATATTTTGGGATTTCGTAACAAATGCAAGTACGTAAAAGTGCAGATCGAAAAGTGATTATAAAATCGAAAGTATTTGAACTTAGAGTACTTTACCAGTATAGTTCGACCAGGGAGGTACGAGTATCACCACCACACTTATTTCTAGCTTGAATCAGTTCTTGCGATTCGGTGGAAGGTTGTGGATATCGGTAAACTGACATATGAGGCGACCATCTTCGATATCAGAAGGGGAAGCGCATGTGTGATGTGCTTCAGGTAGAGGCCCCGTTCTACATGGAGTAGGTTACAGATATGCAGATATTACAGATATGGTTCGTATTATTATGAGAATTTTATACAGTTAAATTGTCCTTGTAATATGTTAAACAGAAGTTATTAATATTTCTACTTGTATTTGTCTTAGCATGTTGTGCGCGTTGGCTTTGCTGTAAGCGCTTCAAGCAACTTTTTTAGAGAAATAAATATATAAACAAATGTGTTTAAACGGCAGTGACAACTTACTATCAGGTAATTTGCTTCTTTAATCTTATAAAAAATGTGAGCCGTCACGGGACGCCTGGCAGATGTGAAACATCGACATTATTTTGTAAAAGTAATATGCAGAAAAGAACATATTGTGATAGGAACTAAATATGTCATAATGATAAAATAAAATATTACGATTTTTTTCCAGATAACGATGACTATTTATTGAATAAACATTTATTTTCATTAAATACAAAAATTTACGAATTTATTTCAAATCGTGACTAATTAATTTTTTAATTCGTTTAATCAGTGACTTCGGTAACTACTGCATATAGACTGTATATATATACCATCAAATCGTATACCGTCGCCACGGCATCCGTCGCCACGCCCGAAATCGGTTTTACGTGCGGCTATAGATGTTTCACATCAATAATAATTAGGTTTTACATCCAATTTTAGATTTTCCTTCGCAATTAATTCTGCATTTAAAAGTCCTGGAATAATATTCCGAGAATCATCTCTTTCAAGCCAAGCTCTTTCGTCAAGCTGTTTAGCAGACGGCGCCTGGCGCAAGTGATATATCGTTTAATTAACGTCAACATCAACACATTTATGAAAAGGGTATAAGGTTCAATTCCAGTGTCGCTCGATTCAAGTTTAGATCAAAACACATACGCCAAGTGATACGTGTCAACGGATTCGCAATCAACATTCCGTTTGTGAACTTTTCGAAATCTTTGCGTTTTGATTACTTCATTAAAGATAATTAAGCATGTGTCAATAGTGACTAGGAAGTTAATTCATTTATTGATTATACAATCTTTAACAAGATTAAATAGGGATTCTACGATATTGTATGGTCTTGAAGTATGATTGTGTGAAAGTCCTTTGTTTGTGAGTGTTTAACTACATACTGAAAATAGTAAAATTTTAAAATGAGACATATTAGACGAGGCTTAATACGAAAGACTCTGACTTTTAAGATCTACGCGGACGAAATCGTAGGTATAACTGGTAATTCCACTGTTAAAATCGGTCATATCCAAGATCAGTTAAAAGGGTTTGCGAAATTATAAGTTCTGAAAAAAAGACTGCTCCTTTGGTTTTTCTAACCGATTTTTTAATTTTATTTCTCTGTATAAACTTCTATACTTACGACATCATAACCCAAAGTCAATTTTTGACGCTTTTTAATCAGACTTTAAAAGAACACCCATACCGTAGCCCCTGTCGATCATGTGTGAGTGACTCGAATATAAACAAATCCCTTTGTTTGCTGTCCTTTGTGTTAGTAACTGGAGCGTGTTTGTGTATGCGTGGCCACGCTCACCACAGCTCTGACAGCTTATGGACCTTTGATACGGCGTGATAGTTGGATGATGGTCTTTTGTACTCTAGACTAATTCTTAAGCCAAAAGGTAGAGCAGTGTAGAATAGTATCATTCCAACGTACAATGGTGACGTCAGATTAAATTCGGTTCGGTAGGAGATGTAAGGTTCGATTCTGGTTACTTCATGGTTCGATTCTGGAGGCACCACCGCTGGGCCTAGTTAAACCTTGAGTCAAGCGCTACTATATTACACTTTGAGGGGTTTGGAAACGGACGGCCACTTTTTCGACGGACACGGGTTTAGTCCTGACGACGGCCATTTTTATATGGATACCATTTTAGCCCTGACAAATTACTTCAATTCTATCAATATCTATCAACTTATCATCAGGTAAACTGCATGTTCGGTTTCTACAAATATCATAAACAGAATTAAATGAATTCGTTACTTAATTACTTCTAGTAATTGCTCGTGCATTTCTACGAGTATCTTACAGTCCGCAATAATTCCTTCATTCATTCACGATATGGAGTCCTACAGACGTATAAGCGGATGAAAGTCACGTCGTGGAGTAATGTAGAAATCATCCCGTTAGATAGAGCGTGGTATTAGTGGATAATAGTAATTTGATCAAAATGTTCTCTTACTTATATTGTACCTAAACTTTATACGAAATAATAGAAAAATATTTTGTACAAATTAATGATAAGCGTGTTTCTGTCTTTAGAATGAGTGTGTTTGGAATATAAAATGTTTTTTTTTTATAAGTGTACTCTTACTTAACTGATTCTATTAATAATATTAAAACTTTTTTCTATCTGCCTGATATAGGCTATTTCTCAGCCATTTACTTTTAATTTACAGTCCATCTCCAATATTTATAGCCGGAGTTTAATATCGCTCTCGGTGCTTCTTAATACTGTTACATTTATCTACATTTCAGATTATTACCATGTTCCCGTTGTTTTACAACGTGTTTCATCATATAAACGTTGTTATCTCTAATATTGTGTTAAGACTATAGAAGAGTTAGGAATATAGTCAGGAAATTATTTAAAAACCAAGTTATAAGCCGAACCTTAACTTTCCAAAATAAATTAACAGAAAAACAATTAAGCGCAAATGAGCAACAAAACTGGCAAAGTAACGTTCTTTACAAAGATGGGAAAAATAACTACTCAGTAGACGATTTACAGTACCCTCTTATACGCTCACTTTTAGTTAATACCCGCATTTGCCAATTAAATTTCTTTACTCTTGCCGTCATTCCCAACAGTAGTTTAATTACATCTCACCAATAAATCTAAATACGGATCTGTAAACAATTGGTTACAAAATAAGATAAGTAAATGTATATGACACAAAAAAAATAATACCTTTCACGTTACGACCTTTGCAAAAAATATAAGGAAACAGTTGAGATTACGCAGATATCACGATCGGATTTTCGATCAGATTTCAAAATGTCAGTTACACCATCACTGGGGGTTAACTGGCTCGTAAAATTTCACGATAGACAATATCGTAAGCACTTCACATGTGTATAGCCATTGTGGGGAGTCACTTGCGTTACTTTAGATGACTTTTTTGCTACTGCTACAGTAGAGTAAATAAAAGTACCGCGTTTGAAATTACACCGTCACGATATTTATTTTAATATAATATCCATCGATAATATTATACTTAAGACTTTAAAAGCTTAAAATAAATGAGAAAATGTAACGCCAAGTAATGAACGATATTTCATTTAGATTTTGCGTGAAGTCAATTTACAACCCATTCACTATTCTCTAAGGATTGGCACCTTTAGATAGATAGTTAATTGCGAGTAGATTAATTCTATGAACTCTTCCAAATTGTGTACCTACTTCCTATGTACTTGTAATCTATCCAGTAACATTACTGTATTACTATGTTATAACTTAATATAATATTTAAGTTTAGGAAAACAATTTTAACATTATAGCAAAACCGACAACGTGTTTGTCATCTAAACGGACCTATGTCCGAAAGATAAAGCGTCGAGGGCGAAACATTTTTTTTATTTAACGTACCTACAAAAGGTACTGTCTACGGTCGGCTGAAATAATAATTGGGATGGATACTGATATACGCAAATTCGTTTGCAAAATGGTCGTATTAGGGATAAAACACGCGCTGCAGCCATATTATCTTGTCTGTTAAATTGGGACTTTCATGTTGTTATGAAGGAACCCTCTCTGAGTATACTTTACCCGAATAAGTAATAAAAGGATGGATGTAATAATATTACGAATGCTTCTTTATGCAGATACAAAGGCTCTTTGTGTATATTTTGTATAAGATGCTCCAAATATTACAAAAGCGAGTTACCCTTGATCTCTAGATGGGAGCGCTAGTTTGCAGTCACTTACATAAAATGTTATTTGTACAAATATTCTACTTTCATCAGCTCACGGAGATCCTAATGTCGTCATCAACGTTCAAATTCTTAATCATATTTATCATAATTTTGTTACAGTAAGTGGCTAGTAGGGTTTTGATGTTCTTTTTCTACTAGAATATCAAGATGGTTATGAAAATATCAGTCATATCTTAGTCACATTTTGGAGGGTTCGAATCCCAGACGAGCACCTCAATTTTCAATGGTATGTGAGGTGGATTGGAACTTATTTAAACGAACATTTGAATAAACATTCATACAGGCAGAGGCTATAGACACAACTCTTACTTCCCCATTTCAATTGTGTTCTCAAACAGCTGTTTTATTGGACAGTCATATTAATGGCAAACACAGTTCCGCGTGAAAACGATTTCCATCTGAACTTTATGTTCCAACGTAGAGTTAGACTTCATAGACTAGGTCTGGAAGGAGATTAGTCACTGTCTAACATAAACAGGCTAAGCCTTTGTAGGTCCAACAATTGTTATGGTCTGTAGGAACTAGATAATGTTCAACGAATTTTGTGACGGGAATCTTGTGAAATTCTGGGTTTCACTCGGGTAATTGATAGGTTGCAATCACCCATCTATTGATAGATTTATGACCGATCTCAAATGGCATTTGCCTATGTCCAAATCTGTTATAGAAACAGTTTCTAGTAGGTCAGTATCTAAAACATAATCTTCAAACAATACTATGTGTCTTATGTGGTCTGCATTAGTGCTCTTGCTGATTAGTGTTTTTTTTCTATTCTACGTATATATAATTATTTGATTACGTCATTTCTTCTATACTATTCGCAGAATAAACAGAAGTCGTTTAATAAAATACCTGAATTGCTTAATAGGTTAACTTCTTACTATATAAATTAATTGAGGAAAAGCTTAGATTAAATTGACTAGTCGATACTCATAGATATTATTCATTGATAAACTCAATTGGTCATACTTCTACCAGCTACTTTCCAGAAAATACTATTTACTATGCTTTATTTGTCATATGTTACATTACTTTATTTAACATGTTTCTTTTAAATGTTCATTCATTTCAACCTTTAAATAAGAACAAAAACTTCTAGGTATTGTAATTACCTATCATGAACTTCGTTACGCAGAATTTACTCTCCCGTGAACCGCAATGTTTCTATAAAACAAGTTAGAGCTTATTCAACGTTGTTCTTTGTGTTCTTCGGTACCGAGCTTCCCTCCTATATAGAATACATAATTTAAAATAAACAGTACTTTGCTGCTGTGGCCTGAAAAATCTACGGGATAACATTTATTCGACGGTTATTTAAACGGAAAACGACTTTCTTATGAATGTGTAATGTGCTGCAATTTTTTTGAATTTTTGTAAATGCGGGATATGAAATTCTGTTTTCTGAATTCACCTTTATAAGATTTTTACGTTTGTTTTTACTGACTACATTCTACTGCTGTACGGGTCGTGTACTGTAATGAATAATTTGAAACAGCTGATAGTAATTACAATTTTAATAAGATAGATACATTATGGCTATTTAAACCTTAATACGATTTGTAAAAGTATTTTATTTATTATATAATATAAGATACGGAACCAATAAAGTCATAAGTTGCATTGTATTTAAGACAACTAAACGATATCAATTCAAGAAGTTTATAGTAAGTATCCAATTGTGATCGGATATCAACAAAGCGAACAGTTGTTTCCCGTGCAATACACGGTAATGGCGCTCGCTCAAGACTCGAGACATTGTTGTGAAACACATCGCATCTTCTGTGATAAAGCTCGAACTGGCGAAGGATTTAAATATCATGTATAACAATGTTATGACTTATGATCTTGCCCATATTTTTATTATTTATAACATCTCTTCTGGTTTGTCAGACAGGAAGCAAATAGGTGAATTTAAATATACTTTGAGGAATTGAATTTAGGAAGTATCAAAAGAATCAAAGAAATTAATACTAAAAAATGTTAATGTTTTTGGGTAAATTATTATTTATTCTTACATTCAACGGTTTTTATTTAAAATTACATTCAATCATAAACGTTGTCGTCCTCAAATTTTTCGTTCGGCAAAATTAATAAAAATATGTTCGGAGGTGTTGTTTATCGAGATATTTTTGCGGTTAATGGACAAAGAACTAAACCCATAGTAAGTATCATCTTAAACATGGTTAAGGCCTTTGATGACAAGATGCACTCTCAGTGAAATCAATAGACAATGGATTGTTTGGCTTTTGTTCGCATAACATAAAGCGCTTTTAGAAGTATCCTAAACTTATTTGACGTCTTTCTCGCTGAAATGCTCAATGGTCACTGACTTTGTGACTGTACAGAAGACGTCACTTACCAGTTTTCTTTCTTCAAAGGGAATTCTATTTTTCTTTGTATTCAATGTTCCGGGTTTCATTACTTTGGAGTTCCATTCGGTACTTTTTTGTACAAGTATCATGTTAGAGTTACTATTTATATTTTATCCAAAATTAAATTAATTTATTAGAAATTAATAGGTTCTAAGATTATAAATGTTTATATGGGGTGCATAAATTTAGTAAAAACTTTGTGTACAAAATCCTCCTAATATCTGCGGAAATTCAAGGTAATAAAATTTTAAAATCGAATAGCTACCTCTCAACCTGGTACTTATCCCAAATGAAGGGAAATTACGGTACAGCAATTCAAAAGCCAATGATCCAGTTAAGCATGAACACAAACAATCAAATTTCATTTGATCACCCCTCGATGCCGTCAGTGAGATATCTCTGGAGAAATAAAATAGCCTCATTTGCGACTCCAGTGAAATCCGTTTAATTCGATACGCGGCAGCCCCTCTAATGATTAGTCTGAGGCGTTTGGGATTAAAAGAAAATTAAACGTTCGCGACTCATGTCAACCCCACGAAATATAACCCACACAAATTTAAAAGTGCATTTAAGATACCGCTTATATCGAAGACGTTAAGGATGAAAACGGAGTAGAAGTTACAAATTTAAATTTGCACGATATCACCGCAGACAATGTGGGAGTCCAGCCCCTTAAGAATTTATTCCACGTTTGGGGTGTTCCTTTGGAAACGCCTGCTGATTGTGCGGCTTAATTAAACAGCATTATACTGACTCCAGCCGTCTGCAGCAATCTGTTCGTATATTAAAATCGTATTTCTGCATCGCAAGTGCTCTAATTTTTTCAAGTATTGCGCTGGCTTATCTTATTTTAATCTAGAGGGTGTGTCAAAATATAATTTAAGTGACGTATGATTATAGAATTGTTTAATTCCTTTTTAATCTAAAATGAAGTGATAAACAAGAACCGTTTTGAATTGTGTTGTCTTATAAATACTGATTAGAATTTCTTCAATTTGAAATAACAATTTGATCACCTCAATTTGACTTGCAAATAAATTTACGGACTATTTTGCTATTATATGTAGCAACTGTATGTAAATATTTAATCTTTTTACATTACATGTTGCGTTGGCCCATTTTTACAAAGAGTATAATGTTGAAATTAAAATGCATTGTGTTTTAACTTGGTTGCCCTCTGGAGAGCCGCAAATGCGAACATTCAAGTAATTACAACTTTTAATAGTATTTTATGGATAACAGAATTGCTGTAAGAAACAAGAATGGGTTTGCTATGTTGTTTTGTAACTTGTTCTCCTTTATAAGTGTTATGGATTTTTGTATTCGCTTATTTAAGATTCTGTTATTAATGAGAAACAAATGTAACATTTTTGTTTCTGAATACAAATAATCCGTTTTATTAATCGTAGCAAAAAGGGACGAAGTAAATAGAATAACATTTTAACAATAACGGTCTAACCAACATGTAGTTTCCTGGAAAATTACTTTATCCTTAACTGTCAAAACGTCATCCCTATTCTATTTCCCGAGGGTGTAAGGGTAAAAAATAATAACCTTACAAATGTATCACCACAGCATCAGAATAGGTAACGGTTTGTACCGGATAAGGCCCCATTCAAACCCACTATCAATCATAGTTCGGCGAGAGCCATCAATATCACAGAATTGCACTCTCACGCTCTTTGTAAGCTTCGCCGTGAAGAGTAGCACGCCAATCATACGGGTTCAGAGGTATTGTGCAAATTCTTAGTCCAATCTCTTGGTAAAAGAATAACTGTAAAAATATCCTTATTGAACATTTTATTAAAGGGGTTCTGTGCATACAAAATATTATCAAGATCCTGATATATTGTTCTTGGTTCTATTGTATTATATTTATATCTTGTTACTAGTATATTTATATTGAATGGTTTATAATCGTCCATATATAAAACTTACATTCATGTTATACGCTTAATATAACGTACACTGGGCACTTTATCTTACTCAACTTGCCTCACTAATGGCGCTATGGCTCGCGATACGCACAAACATGAGACATTTTAACTTAGTCAATCATTACTAGATGGCGCTGTAGGTCTTTATGAATCGCGCTAACGATGTTATCGTGTAGAATGTATAAGTACCGTGGGGACTTTAACTTTGGTAGCAACGCATCTGTGATCACTTCACAGAAATTATTTTTGTTGTGCATAAGGCGTTAAACCCTTGTGCTTATTATTAGGGATGGCGATTCTTTCCGAAAAATGTCGATTCTTGAAAAAATCGATTCACAAAAATCTACATTTTTACCCTACGGTCAAAGAATCGATTCTCCAAAAATCGATCTTCGATCTTTTTCAGCTAAGAAGGGAGCAGATGGCGAAAAAAATAACGTCATCATGACCAAACAAGTACTGAAATACGTATCCGTCAGCAAAAAATGTCTATAACACAGTCAACCAACTTCAAAAAGATCGACTTTCAATTTCTAGGATAAAAGATCGATTCACTGAATCGATCTCAGATCGCCTACTTATTATATCCGTAACATTTAAACATTTATGTTTTGTTTGTTTAATGTAGTCATTCTTACTGCTTAGTATGCCGTGAATTGCTGTGCAATTAAATAATTATTATTTATGTTATTAAGTTATTATATTATTCATTATTATTATATTATACAGATTACTTAAGATTGCATTTTATTTATTGTGATATATGACGATACGTTAAAGTTATATTATTTCAATGTAAAAAGTAAGTAGAAGCTTGTAAAAGGTTTCCAATTTTAGTAAATGCAATCCAACATAAACATTTAATATAATATACGTAGGAAACGACCTCCACAAAAGCAAACATTTATGGTTGAAAATTTTAAAATTTATGTTTAATGAAATCCAGATGGTTTTACGCACGGAACAAGTAAAACTATAAGTATAAATGTAAATATTTAGTACCGAAACCTTTAACAAGTAAACTAGACCTAACGGTACACTTGTCTTTCAACTTATTCATATAGAAATGCACGTTACAAGTTTCTCAATTCAAACGAAGTCAATATTAGTAAAGCTGTTAGTAGTGTTGACAGTAACTGTAGTGTTGGCCACGTGCCGAACTTATTTGCCTTTGAATGACTTGAGATTATATCACGGGGTTTATGAACTGAGATGGCCAATTTGCTTAGAGACGCGTTTTAATCTTTATAGCGTTATGTGAATCTTATTAGTGAGTTTTTGCATTTACAACTATTTAATGAGTTAGGTACCTACTATAAACGTTACGTGCGATAATATTTAACTATTGGAAGTATTTTGCAAAATTTGCCGAATTTTCTATTACTTTACATTATGAATTTATATTATTGTACATTCAATCATTCAACGTTTCAATCATTTGTTCAGTGTTTAAATTTATAGGTAATTGGACGGGAACGAAAATAAAAAAAAAACGTTTTAAAGGATTTGTCTGTTTTTTCATTTTTTTTTCAATTTTAAAAACGTGCGCGATGATTTTCTCAGATTTTTAAGTAAAGATATTTTCAAAGATATGCTATCTTATTATATACCCTCAAAGAGTAACCCATTCCCTTAATACGTAATTAACTATTATTTGTTAGAAAGACTAGATTATTTAATATATTTCTGGAATTCAATAAAAATCAGTATAGAGCCATTATCAAACGAAACTAGCGTTATACCTCAAAAACCCTCAACCTAGATGTCAATACTCTCGTGGATAGCCGTCGATTGCTGAAGCGACACTAGAGACCTGTCCGCTATGATGCTATGAGTGTTCGTTTATTCATTGTCAACATTGGCGAATAGTATGTGTAGGTATGCTTCAAATATATACTGTGTTATATAGTCCGCGCAAAACTGCTAGTCCGTTCTGAATATAGAAATGAATCGCGTCTAGAAGTTTGACGCGGACTATATATAAAATATTATTTATAAGAAAAAAAAAATCTCAATAAATCCAAGAATAACAATGGAATAAATACTTTTAGTAAAAAAAAAACATTTTTTTCGAGACACTTTTTTGGGATACCTACTATTCTAATAAACTTGTAACTTATCATCTAGAACTCCAGAAGGATCATCATACAGGATACTAAAATATATTTTGTTCTATATTAACTGTTTACCCATACATAATCCGGGAAGAAATTTCTTCATTAAATCATAAGCTTATACCATTGGCAACCAAACCTAAAACCAATTCACTGAATACTCAAGAATAACAGTTTCTCAACCGCCGTCGATACTCGACTGGAGTGCCATCAAAGTAGCAACTGAGGCGACACTAGAAACCTGTCCGTGATGATAGCCAGCTAAGTGTCGGCCCACGCAACGTCAACACTTGCGAATATTGAGCCGCCCACTTTAAATCTTTGCTCTGCTATTCGATTCGCTATGGCCTTTCCGACAGCTACTTATAGAATTAGATAAGTACAGTTGTGTTGAATAAGGTTTTGAAATAAATTTCAGAATTGATTGTGGTGAATTAAGTATGGTGATAGTGCGATATTATTTAGGCTTTCTAGCTTAGTCCTCGGGGAAGCAGTACATCTGTGGTCGATCTCGGGTAGGAATCAAATCTTATCTGGAGTTGATTACAAATGTCCATGAGCCGCTTACCATCAGTTGGTTCTCCGCTATTCTTATATTATAAATAAATATTTAGGAAGTGAGAATTCGTAATAAGGAATTGTGTGTTTCATGGGTATATATCACATCAAAGATATATCAACCCAAAAAAAAATTAATAATTTGAAAGTTGTAAATTGAAATGTATTTAATACATAAAACGCAAATAATAAACAATGTTCCACGTTGTAAACGCTTATTAATAATTTGATACAGTTATCTTATATCTGAATGCATCGTACTCTGGAAACAAAACATTAATAAAAAAACGAACAAAAGCAACTAATGCCTTTATAACGTAACATAAAATGATATATTTTTATATTGGCTCTTCAGTAATAATAAACCCGCCGACGTAAAAAGTGCAGCGCGAACTCAGCCTTGTGTATGATCTCAAATACACGTCTTTATTACGAGAAAACCCGGTTTTTGTTTTTGCTTCAGTATCGAGGCGTTTATTTTCATACAAATATTGGTATTGAAACCTGTAGTAAATGTGAAATTGATTTTAATATTTATTCATAAAAACAAGGACTATGAAAATAACTTATGAGTAACACTTTTTACTCCGATTGTACGTTAAGATGGAGATTTCATTATCGTTGCATATAATTCATTTCATTTTCTAGACAGATACGACATTATTATGGGGTAAAATAATTTACTATTTGATGTTGCGTACTTTGTGTTGAACATTATTATGGAAATTAGTACTAGTGTCAGTAGTCAGGTTTCATGTTAACGTTCAATTGATTAATATTAGTGGCAAATCTAGTAAGAGATCAAGAACATAAACGTTCAGCCAGTAATTGGTCGATTTATTTAGATTTATAGTATAAGCAATTTTTTTATGATATTGAATTACCACATGTAGCCTTTTTATGCGAGAAGTTAAGAGTAAGTACTTATTTTAGCATGCAGTCCACCTGATGGTAAGTGGCCACAGCCGCCCATGGACATCTGTAATCAACCCCATATAGAATTAGATATTCCTACCTAGGTCGGCCACAGATGCGCCGCTACCCCTGAGGACTAAGCTGGAACGCCTCGTAAAAGTCCGTCTCCCTTACCACACCCTTCAAAACGGAACACAGCAGCGCCCAACACTGCTGTTATTAGGCAGAAATAGGTGTGGCGGTGGTGCCGCCGGAGTCAAACCACAAAGGGTTCTACCACCTTTAAACCCTTTGTGTATGTTACTTCCTATGGTTATATGTTTACTATATATGTTTACCTAAGTTTTATATGTTTACTGTTTATATGTAATAACATGTATCCCCCTCTTTCCTCCTGTTACAGGTAAATTAACTGAGCCCTATTAAGATAAGCATTTCGGACGTGATACCACATCTATGTTACAACTTACATCATTAGTCGTAAAGCACTACCGAATGTGGGTGAATTAGTACTAATCTCTTTTTATCTTTAAGATACCTTTCTCTTGTATCTTAAGTAAATATTTTTTAACAAACGTTCCTATGATAACCACTATCTTAATGACGTCGGCATAATGTAACGGTAGGTTTATAATATCTTTATCGGGAACAAAATACTCCTTTTTATGGTTTTGTTACTTACTGTTTTATGGCAGCGTTTTGTTAAGGCCCATTTATAGTAATCATTGGATCAGAGATCAAAGTTAGTTAGACGAGATAATAGTGTTGCTTGTCTGTAGCAAATTTTTATGGCCTATTAGATAGAATAGGGCAGTATAATGTCTGTATTACAACCTTTTGTTTCGGCTTTCTCTTGATTTTTGGTGCTCGTTTGATATGGTATGAATACGTTTTAATTAACTTGCACAATAATGTTTTTATGTTCTTAGAGAGATTAGAAAATAATTTATTTGATTTTGAAACCAATGTTTGACTTTTTTCATACTTACTCCACCTTTATTTAAAACAAACGAGAAACTCACGTACATGATGAAATGGGTGCAAATAGATCTTGTAATAAATATTATTAATCTAAGATGAACCAATATTATACCCGAAACTTATTAATGAAAGCAACAGAACGGTTGTTATCGAGAGAACATAAAATAATCCGTTCTTTTATTCTACTTTTCTACGAATTCTGTGACTCATAAAGTAATGAAGACAATACACTTAGACTACGGGCGGCTGAATTGAATTGAATATTGATTATTATGGATTCCTCGTAATCAGGTCTTATCTTACAAAGGTTAGCCTATCTACCTTCCATTTACAATTACAGACGGTATTAAGATGATATTCAGCAGTCTATGCGATTCGCTTAAAACTAGCCCTTGAAATATTATAGCTCCTGGCAGGGTGTGTTTGGCTGGGATCGCCATTAGATATGTATAACAATACCTATCACAGTAATTAAGTGACATTTTACACTTAAAATATTTTATTTTACTTCGCAAGTATTTTATTTATACTCATCATTTAATTGGTCTATTGACTACTTAAAGCCTGGTAATACAAATTAATTACCAATAATGAATGTGTCAATTATTTTCGCTTTGCTAAAACTTATTTTCCTACATTTGTAACATATAAACCAACACGAATTTGGCTATGTTCCATGAATTTACTATCTCTGAAATATATTGCAGTGCGGTTTTCGAAGTGGTTTTAAACCGTGCTTGATGACTCAGTGAGAAAAGTATCACATTGGACATAAAAACGTCAAGTTAATGATGGCTGCGGTCACGTTACTATCTGTGTGTGTTTTATTTCACAGATGAGAACGCCGATATATTAAAAAGTCACGTATTCTATTAAAGGATCGCAATAAACTTTAAATCGACGAAGATATGGCGGATTAAGGTCTGTGATCGAGGTTTACGTACCTATTTCTTAGTTTTTGCAATCATTTTGTGTAACATTTTTCCGGTGAAGTCATGATATTACTCAGCTACTCAGAGGATAAGAGGAATTGTAGCCCGGACAAATTGTCCTTATAGGACAGAAACAAAAATTTTGACTTCTTCTATAACTATTTAATGATTCTATTTATTTTTAAATTAATTATGTCAACTTATCATCATTATATAATTATTTTAATTAATTATGCCATGTCTAAACAGTTTCATCTACGCACGAATTAAAACTTAGATAGCTTTATTGTTTTTGTAGTGTTTTTTGTAAAGATGGACCATGATCTTTTTATAAAACCTTGTAATTAAATACTTCAGCTAATGACTGTATTTAATTTCCTACTTTATTGTCATTTTGCGTTAAATCTCTAGACTTTATATATCCACAAATAAAAATATGCGTATTATGTAAGTTCAGTAACTCAAAAATAATGTTTCGAGATTTTTCTTACATAAGAAAATATATTCTTGGCATTATTTACTTAGTGTGATCTTTTATAATTTATTCACTTATCATCCTAGATTTTAAATTTACGAGTATAATCTTAAGTGACATATATTTTATTGCCGTCGGCTGACTCAAACAAAATATAAAGATATGCGAATTTAAAAATTTATTTCTTTCCAAGGACCCACCTACACCGAACATGACACGGACCAATCGTTAACAATCCAAATAGTGTTAAAGATCGCCGATACGGTGACCACAAGAATGTGTATGGCCCATTAGTCACGCTTCTTACTAATTCAATGTTCCCTACTTTAACTGGTTTCTTCCGCCTTAATCTTGTTCTTTGGGATACGAAGAACATAATATGAAGTTCTATGATTTTTTAAATCTTTTGAGCAAAAGTTTCTATTTTTGTCTGTACAAAGTGCTAATCTTGGAAATGGTCGGGCTGGTTCTCTCGGGACATTACTGTAAATGGTGACATACTCGTATCTAAAGTTAACATTGTACTCGTATTTCAAAGTGGCTATTCTTCCCTCCAAAATATTAAACGTTTTGGCGTAACATTTTAAAACCGTTCATAGTATTGAAAATATTGCAGTTGTCTAAACTTAATGTGCTAATAAGATACAAGTAGGTTCATGCACAATTTGGTGTTGATAATGTATACTTTATTTATATTAAATAGGCACATCCGGTGTCTTTTTGCAATAAGTGTTGATTTAAATGATGAAAACATAAGCAACTTTGTTATACGATATATAAAGAAATATTCCAATTGATACAATGTTATAATAATCCCAAACGAGCCCGTACATGGTCGCACATAATATGTATTATGCAATGCAGAACCTGCGAGCGATAACAAATGTGAACTATAACAAGTAATAATATTTATCTGATACACAAATACTCGTTCCCTCGGGAATCTAACACGGAATCTTAGCGCGGAACCTGTTGCTCTTGCATTGTATGATGGAATCGAAAGCTATTACCATTACCAAGTAACTCTCTTGAGACTTGTTCGTCGTGATATGAGGCTTCATACAATAAATCCGAGTTTTAAAGATCATCTCAATGTATTGTTGCTAATGTGTTTAACGTGATATTGTTTTGTTTTTAGGAACATTTGATCTTAGAATGAAAATAATACTTTTGCTTCTATCACATTTTTTTCTTATTATACTGAAGCTGATATTTTTTAACTTTTTTCTCTTATAAAGAGTACAATAATATGTTATTGTTAGCTTTTATTGTTTTTTTTAATGCTAAAGTATTTTGAATAATAATTTCGTTTACACTTTGCATCGTTTTTCCTGATACTGTTCATAGATAATGGATGTTAAGCTACTACATCAAATTATTTATTAAACGTTATTACGAGGCTACTCTTGCTCTGCATTCAACCACCAATATAAGTGAATATTATTCCGTAGTTCATAAAAATAATAACTGTCTCTAATACGAGACGATTTATTAATAATCTCGTAACTATACTCTCATGGTTAAACACATTCCAGTCGACACTACGTTGGTGGGCATTGTTTACCTAATTCTTGTTTTGCGGTGGCGGTGGTAATTTATATTGGTTCGTGGTCGAGTTTTGCACGTTCCACGAATATATTTTTTGTTAACCTTTTATAGTAGGTGCGAATCTTTACGGATTGTCTATTTGACATTGAAGGAGTTCAAATGGTTTTGTGACGCTATTTTAAAGGCTTTGTCATGATTTTATATAGTTTTAACGTTCGAAGCTGCAAAAATTTTGTTATTATAAATGTGGAAAATTTTGTCTCATTACTCAGAAGTACCTCTTTACAGCGTTAATGAAGAAATTTTATGTCTAAAAAGTGATGATAACTAAACCTTGATGAAAAAAATCGTAATAATAAGTTTAAAAGGAAACAGGTCAATTTCTAAAAGGGTAGGTTATTTTGTAATACCTTTTATACCACATTAGATAAGAGTGGGTTATTTGGTATTTGTAATAGTGAATATCTGCTTTAACTGAAAATAAGTTAAAGTTTCTTTTAGTAAAGATTAGATTCTAAAGATGCGTTTTTGTTTGTTTCTCGAGAGAGTGTTTTTCCTCTCACACAGAGGAAAATAAATCTGTAAAAAAATATAATTTGGCTGTTTTGTATTATAATCTCAATTGAATTAAGGTTTAAATTTTTCCCAAGATAAAGAAAGAATAATTCAAAAACATGCATAAAGGCGAAGTTTCAATAATAATCCAATTTAAGCCATAATTAGCTGAACTTTACAAAGGCAGTTCATTAGCTTTACAGTTCCCATGACAATACGAACAATCAATGATTTATTTTAAGTTTAAACATAAATATTGAAGAATTAATTGGTCATTTCATAAATAATTAAAGTTTTAATTGGGGTTAAAATTGCCTAATTGCATTGAATTTAAATTTACATACGGAGTACAAAAGAAATTGAGATAATTAATGTATGTGTCGTAATATTAATGTTCGGAGGTGAAATTTATTTTGATTGTTTCCTTGTATTGGTGTTTCGTTATAAGGGACCAATTATGATAAATCAGATTTAAAATTGAGTGTTGTTTGTTATAATCATTTATCATATCGTTATGTTAATATCATCGCATAATATTAATTCTGTATGGAAAACTTATTTAAATATTTCCAAGTTTTTAAAACCATTTGTATCGATTACAGTTCCAAAATTCTTTGGATTTAGGAATTCATGTGTGCTATGCAAGTAAAAAAGTCTACTTCTGTTGGCTAAGTATCGAACCTGGGCTAAGAAAACACTTACCTACACTTTGGAAAAATGTTGATAATAGAAAGTATCGTGTCCCGCATTTAAAAGTAGTGTTTCTTTATGTTCATGGTGTGATATTACAGAGCCTACGTTCCTACAAGCTTTTGCATGAAAATATGGCTTATGAAATTAAAAGATACATAATTCTGACTAGTACGTAATTACATATGTACCTACGATATGCGATAATTACATATGTACCTAGAGATAGCGCATTTAAATGACCAATTTCTTTAGCTTTCTTAAATAGATAATAAAATACATTACAACCACAAGCAAAATGAAAAAATAAAATAAATATTGCATAAACAATCACACCAATAAATAACCACTTGCGAATATTCAAATTTAGTCATACACACGCCAACTAAAGCAAAGATTTGAACAGAATTATGGGGTATATGTTATAAATGTTCCGCACTAAATTTATCGTGTTTGTTTCATAATAAAATATATCACGGCTTGTTAGTCTGACGGGTTATCGAGGGAACTATAAAAATAATTACAGTCAACAAAAATTTGCGCCCGCCGAGACCACCCGCGGCCTCAGGCTTGTTAAATTTACTAACTTTAGCTGTAAATAAGCCAGCTTACTTATAAACTTGTTACATCGCGAACGATAAACAACGTTTATAGTTCTATTAACGAAAACTTCTATAATGTTTTACTATGGTAGGTAGATATAATACAATAGTGTATACAGGTACTTATTTGTTTATCAATGTATAAGGTTTAGTTTCTTTGAGAAAACTGTACACAACTTTGAAAATTGAAAACAAGATATTCACTGATCTTTTTTTCCTTTTTTACCAGACTGCGGACGATAATGTTTCTCTACTGTTTGTTTGTATGTATTAATGTATGTGTAGACAATTTATATATGGTGTTTGTAGGTAGAACCCTTTGTGGTTCGACTCTAAAGGCAACCTTGCTATATTTCTGCCTAATAACACCTGTCCCGTGTTATGGGTGTGGTAATTGTGGTATGGGTGACATATTTGTCCTAGGCGTTCCAACTTAGTCGTCAGTGATATCACCACAACGACCAATCTCAGGTAGAAATCTAATCTCATTTAGGGTTATAGATATTTATTCTTCATAGCCGAATGTATGCTGCTGTATCATTTGCTACTTCTAGCATAAAAAATATCCCCATTCATCTCAATACTCGTATTGAGAAACGAGAACAACGTCCGTGCAATGGCATTGAAGTTTAAAGGAATGCTTGTTTTACGAAAATTAGCTTCTAAGTTATTAATGCAAGTTTCACAAATTTCTTTCGGAATAGGTATACGAATATTAAAAGGAAAATTTGGGCCTTACATTGTGTTAGGTTTTTCTTAAATATTTTTAAAGTGGGATTTGAATTAACCTGGGATTTGAACCTCGGACCCCTCGGACAAGAGGCCGAGTTTCTTAACCACTAGGCTATCACTGCTGTTTGTCATATGCAAAACTATAAAGTTATCTGAAAGTATCGGGAAATTTACAGTCACAGTCTAAGGAGACCAAGTTATATTCCACGTTCCCACACAAATTACTCACCAACCGACATAATATATCCTCACTGAAGCCACCCGAGACACGACATTACATTTACATTTGACGACTCAGCTAACTTCAGTTCCATAATCAACAAGGACAATACAAGTACGTGCGAAGTAAGCGAAGTTAGGATTAAATTAGCTTAAATAGCACCGAAGTGACCCCAAGAATAATTTAGCGGAGGCTCTCAGTTCGTAATGAAGAATAGTGCTCTCTGGATGGCTGTTTGCTATAAACTTGCCCCATTAAGATATTACAACCTTGAGTTTGTTTGCGATGTGCTCCGCGTTAATGACTTATTGCAGATTTGCGGCTTGCGACTGCGGCTTGCGGCTGCGGCTGCGGCTGCGGCTATGTTGGTCGGCTATCTATTGTAGTTATAATAAGTACGAAATAATTGCCCGAGTCATATACATTTCGGAACTTTTAATAAAATTTTGGAGATATCCTAGACCTAGCTACGCATATGCCATTTATGTACATTATTCGTAATATCAGTATTTATTTATTAGGTACCTTATTAGCGTAATTATTAACTTAATTTAAATTAGTATTTAAAATAATAGAAGATAATTCTCACCATTGTAAGTCTGGTACGCAGTATATAGGTACCTAGTTCGATTCTTTGTCTAATCTAAACTACCTAAATGTTTGTCCTAAGTCCGGATTTTACCATTAATCCATTCATCCATCAATAGGATAGGCATAGGTCTCACGTAACGCACTTAAATGTAAAGTGTATTTATCTCTACTTATCTCTGACAGAAATCTAAAATGCATATGAATTTAACTACTCCTATACAATAGTAATATGAAAGATAAAACCCAGAAAACATTAACAATTACAATGAGTCCACTCAACATATTTCTGTTTATTGTAAACTTGGTCCATTAAGATATTGCAAGTTGAGTTTGTTTGTGTTCATCTCCAACCGTAACGTGGCTCGAGCTGGAATAAGCTTATGATACTTCATAATTGTGCAAGTACGTTATAAATATTTTATAAATGTTAAGTTTTAAATTGTTTAATTGTCTAATAAAGTAGACTGTAGTAGGAACTAGTAGGTACCTAGTTTCCGTTTGCAAGTAAGCTCGCAAGATTTTTATAATATTGAAGTATCAAACAAACATGCAGTCCGTTTGATAGACATCTGTAATTGACTCCAGATAAGATTACATTTCTAACTGAGCTTTCCTACAAATGAGTTGCTATTGATAATGAGGACTCAGGAGGCCTCGGATAAGTATCTTGTCCTCACCACGGCCTTTAATGCGAAGCACAGCAGCACTTAACACTGCTATTTTATGACAAATATTGGTATGGGATTGGTATCTTTAGAATCAAACTACGAAGGTTTCTACCACCTTCTTAATTAAATTAAAATCAGATAGAATAGTTAAGTTTTGTTCAGTTTGGAGTTTATTACACAGTTTTGCGCTATTTCACAATAGATTTGTCGATACACGTGTGTCATTTTTTAAATTAATATAATCTGTTTAAGATTTCACACTACATCTAGGTACAGACCAGAAATCTTCTAGAAACCTCTTGAACAGAACGGCAGTTGCACTTCTTTTTATTTACATCCTCGATTATGGGAATAATCCTACTCTAGAGGATATTTGCAGAACGTCGAGCATAGACAGGGATTTGTACCTATAGCGATTCACACCTCCCCAGTTAGTAACCTTCCCCGTGAAAATGTTCTTTCGTCCACTTCTGTGGCCCTATTGCAGGTAAGACTCACACATGATCGGAGTTGCTTATTTTGGTTTCACTTTTATCAGAGTCAGTTTGGCGTTTGTGTACTGTTTTTACGATCTATCAAAGAATATAATCGAAACAATAATAAGTTCCCTTTACACGTTTTTTTTTTTTTTTATCTTTTCTTTTTTTATTATAAGTATATCTACCGTTTTATCATGGCATAAAAAAATTATAATTTTTTTTAAAGGAGAGGTACATAGAGAAACAGACAAACGATCATACAGTCCTTTTAGAAAAACTAAAACATCCGTCTCTACAATGGACAAAAGCAATTAGTCGAACGCTAGAAATTTGGCAATAAATCACTATAGTTTTTAGCGGCTGTATTTCACTTCAACCGTCTATATATTTCGAGTCCGATTAAAACGTCGAAGCAAACAATTTAAAACAGTTATCATAACAAACATCGTAAATTGTGTACTATCTTTGTTTTGGACGCCGCCACTTATAAATCAATGTTATCAGCTCCGATAGAAAATAATTAGAAGTTTGTTTAATTATTCTGGTCTATTACGATATTACTACAGAAAAGATAAATCAAGTATAAAGCGATCCGGTTCGTGTGAATAGTTATAATTAGGCATAAACTTTTGAGTAATAACTCTATTATGGGATTAATTAATCGTTATCTAATTTATTAGGCTGCCGTAAACATCGAGATTGTATCTGTACTCCACCTGTTTAATCATGATTTGATCATGATGAGATATAGATGCACTTAGCATAGAGATACTTCTATAAAGTGCACGATCCTTTACATGTCACTATTAAAATGTGTTTCAATAATTTATTTAATTGAATATTTCTACAGGTGCTCCATTTGTAACTGTTTTAATCGAAATACAAATTCTGTAGATTACTCATTCGACAACTTCGAAGACGCTTCGACGACGCTTCTTCGACGACTCGTGTATTTTTGGTTATAAGTTAAATCGTAATAAGTTAATAAGCAAAGTTGTCATAAATGAAACAGAATTGATCTATTGCTCTAAGTAAATACTTTCATTAGGTAAAACATGGAACATAATTTAAGATAGCGTCGACATTGTATTATTTACACATTTATATTTTTACAATATTTGTACGATAAGTTTTTTGCATATTAATTATTTTAAACACATACTCTTAATTTACTACGAATTGTGTATAATCCTATTACTACCTATTACTGGCTAAACGTAGCGAAGTCATTACTACAGTAAATTTCATCAAAGTAAGAAAAGCGACACCAAACAACAAAACACAAATGACGAAACTATCTCAATAAATAATCCCGTTGTTAAGTCCAAAGCCTCTTAATCCCTAATTTAGTCATATATTGAGTCCACTCGCTCCCCAACGTCCTCTCGATCATCCTCGAAGCTCTTGTTTCAAAGAACCTCTTATGCCACCCGATACCCGAGACCCGTATATTTACACCCATAACGATGTTTTGTATGTTATTGGGTTTTATGAGATGTTTTGTTATTATTATATCTAATAAAAGGTTGTTCGCAATAAAATATCTTTAGCCAATTAATTTAAGTAGTAAAAACCTACTTGAACCCTATTTTAGGGCAAAAATCAAAGACGTAGTGTGAAGTTAATGACGTTTATGTAAACTTACATTCAAATACGGTTTAGGACATTTAATTTTTATGTAAATTTTACGCCATTTAATGATTATTAAGGATGATAATAATTGTATTAAATTAAAAAAGAAAACAAGAGCTAGAGTACTGTGACGGACGGATAGCGGAGGCTTAGTAATAGGGTACCGTTTTTCCCCTTAGAATACGTAACCCTAAAAACGAAAAATAATTGATTGATGAATAAATTTACGATTTTTTACACAATTATTATAATGTACAGCGACGTATTACCAGTATTTTGGTCTGAAAATACGTCATTATACATGAATCGTAAATAAACATCAATTTAGTGTCCACTCTTAAGTTCATTAAACCTCTATTATGGAAGCGAGTGTGCTTTTGATTACAAAAGCGGACATTTGCAAATAGGACGCGCAAACTGCCCCCGTTAGCCCCAATCACGGGCTAATCGCGTTAATGAATGCCCAGGCTACTGTTGGATATCTGTAACTATCGGCCATAACTGATTTCTATTCAAAATTTGTCAATGTCTGCATAATACTTCAATTTTCATCGTCTACCCAATATCGGCTCTATGGATAGTTGCGTCTTATAATGAGGTTATCTCTTACTATATATTATTAACAATAAGTTTTTTAATGGTAATCCAGTATTGAAACGGACTATCAGTTAAGTGATAATCACACTAGCTTTGAAAATACTATACACATTGTGTCGTTTCTCTTTACATTACATTGCTTCCCTTTTGGAGTCCGTTTTGGCTAATAAAATTGTTTTTTTCTTTTGTTAAAGTTTACACACTAATATAATATGATGAAGTTAATCTTTAAAGTAAATATGTACTTATCTATATTTGTGTATACCTTAAACGTGTAATGTATTTAAGATTTTTGTATTAATTTTATACGTTCTTATTTTAATATTTAATTTACATTTGTTTGATAAAATACAATATTCAACAACGTTTTTGAATAAGTATTTTACGTCTCGTGCATTTACCTACTTTTTGTATAATATTAACTCTACTTGTTGACCTAACACTTGACCATAAAAGTTAATAAACGGTCATACTGTATTTATTACAACAGGGTTTCAATATCAATTTGAAACAAAAGAAACACATTTATGAGTTCTTTACGACGTCTCGAGTTGCAAATTTAATTTCATATCGCAGTCGACACTCTTTGAGTACTTGTCTTACAATCGGCGAGGAAGTTGGTTCGTTACGAAATTTCCACGTGATTATTCAAAACACATAGTTGAAGGTAGTAGTTCTTTTGGTGATAACAGTGGTATTTTTAAGGTGGTTAAATTTTGTGGTTCGAGCCCGGAGGCACTACGGCTTCACCTTTTTACCGCGCTTTGATTCTGACTAATAATAGAAGTGTTCTGTTTTGCTGAATTCCCGTTTAAACGGATTTGGTAAGGGAGACAACTTATTGGGAGGTGTTCCGACTTAGTCGATAAGACAAGCAACGCGCCTGTGGCAGACCTTAGTTAATATGTTATTCGGAATTGACTACAGATGTTCATGGACAGCAGTAGCCACTAACCATCAGGTGAAGTACATTCTCGTTAGCTACTTCAATATTAAATGGGAATAGGAATCAGGTAATAAAATTTTCTAATAAGAATCCAACAAAACAATAATGTGTCTTATATTGATTACTCGTATGTATATGAATATTGCGATGCTTAAACTCTAAATAAGCAGTAAAATAGTAAACAATAAAACTTATTTAAGTTTCAGAAATAAAAATAATATGTTTATAAGATAAAGACATTGTTTCAAGTGTGGATTTTTATGTAGTTAAGAACCTTTTTAATTTTCCCTTCTTATCTCTCAGCGTTATAGCTTATGCTCAGACAGGTACTTTATATTATTTTCACTTTACGCACGTCACTTAATATACCAAAGAATGGTATTTTTATAATACTATTGTTGTAATAAACGTTTAAATTGAAAACATGCTCTGAATAAGTTGCAGTATAAAATATTTAAATGGCATATTACTTGAAGTCATTCTTGTTATAGTTGCAAATAGAAATATTATGCCAACTTCATATTACACTCCAATGTAAGGATCGTATGCATTTTTAATATGAGTGTGTATTTGATTAAGTAATTTAGATTACCTCGGTACACTAGTCCTCGTTATATTAGGGTATTGTGTATTTGTGTACTTTTCATTTTAGAAATTAATTATCACTTACTTTAATGATGAAGGAGAACATCGTGCGGACACCTACACATATCAGAGAGATCTCAAAACAAAATTCTCAAGGGAAGTCTAAGGATATTTGAAGTTTACCGAGTTCGGAGTTGGCTAGTATGTTCTGAGACACTAGTATAGAGATGAAAATAATGGATAGATTCTTAAACAACTTATATGACTACACGTATAATAACACAGTGGCTCTTCCATAAAAATACGTTTTCCATTAGTATACATTACCGGAAACTTAATCGCTTTGCTGTCAGGGAATAAAATGAGCAATCACAGGGTGTGAAAGGGAATGATCACAGTCGGCACACGTCCTGCGTCCTCAGTCACCGGGCTAACTTATCACGTTCTAAATAAACACAAACATTGCTAACGAAGTGCCGAAGGAAAGTTAAAAGCGTCTGGTAGAAAAGGAGTTTGGTCGTACTATTGGTTTGAGGCTGTGGTAAGCGATGCATTCGGGGAATAATCGAGATTGGTGTGACTTTATATGGTATTTGTGTAAATTTATATTTTGTGACTTATGATTTTAGACTATAAAATATTGACAGAGAATATTTAGGAGGCTTTGGTGATACGTCTAATAGGGAATGTTTTCTATATGATAAAAGAAATAAGAAAATGAATGATACAATAATAAATCAATGAAAATTTAAATCCCTAACTAAGAAAATAGCATTAATGTTTTTTGATGCTAAATTAATTTTCGTGTGTTTATTTTTTAAACTTGTGTAACTTTGTTTCTTCATCTCTATTGCGTGATAATGAAAAAATACACGATTTTAAAATTAAATTACTACATAGGCAAAGCCTCTTTAAATTAAGAACATTTTCGAGTTAAAAACGAACGAGATATTTGTGTAGCACGAGTTATTTGTATCCCTTAGTAGGGGTTATGAATTTATTAATGTTAACGAAGCTCTCGTCGCTCCATTAAATCATATCTGACCGAGCGGCTAAAAATGTGTTCGATGCGACAAACGCCTATTTTTAGTCGCTGCAGCTTTAGTCAGCGGCTTTTTACGCTTAAGATTGTGAAGCTGTTGTTGGGAAATTCATTTTGTTGTTATCATTGCTATAAACATCAGGGCTGCTGAAACAGCAGGGCACAAGAGTCCCTTACAAATATGAAAAGTGTTATTTGCATTTATTATTTGGGTTAGACATAAAAAAATAGAAGAGAACATTTAATGTCGAAATATTAATAAGGGGGAAATAATAATATCAAAAAAGTGTAAGATTGTTCGAATTAAATGTATTGGCAATTGGCAAATAGTGAATTTACGAAAAGTACTTAACCAATGCTTAGAGTAAAATCATATTTTTGAAATTTTTAGTTTAAAACTAGTTTAAAATTTGATAAAAGAACGCTAAAATGGTGAAGACAAGAGAATAATTTAATAATATTTTATGTCCAATTTTATCAATACACATGATACAAAAATACTTCACATACCTATATGTCCACATCCAGTCCATCACAGATGACACAAAGTCGTATGTCTTCAATAAGAACCTATACTTCTTAAAAATTACAGAACCTGTTAATGTTTATGTATCTGAATATAAACAACAGTTTGTTATTCTTATCTACGAGTATGTCATTGGAACTTTAACGACCAGCTACTTTTAAAATATTCAGAAACACGCAATTCTGAACTGAAATAAAGTATGATGGACGCTCTTGCATGCGATCTGATAGGACAGTTATTTTAGTGAGACATTTCTTTTTATTTCATGAATTTATGTATTTTGATTAGACGAGTGAAAAGTTGAGAAGAATTATAGTGTTTTCGTTGAATTAATTTATTAACTATACAAATTTAATCACATAATATTCCTTTCGTCGAATGTATTATATATTGATTTATGTTAGTGTAGCTTAAATTTTACTATGAAGGAGAACTTTTCTATGGTATATTAAATTCGAGTTACCTTGGTATAAGAAAATTAGGGTCTATTATATGTTTAAAATACCTTAATATTCTTTGTACCTTTGTTAGTATCTTGGATGCCTCACGAGGCTTGCTCCGTTGCAGAAGAGGTCCTATAATTTTAGCGAAATTATTCAATTCAATAAATATTCATTTAACCTGTGTGATACTGCGGTCCGACATGCAGAAGGTTCTGAGTCCGATCCCCGGCCAGACAAGCCTGATAGCGTCTATATTTTGATTTGTGACTTAGATTTCAGTGTGCCTGTACAATTTTCTGAGCTTTCTGTACGTCCATAGTATCCATACCATAGATAATCTTAGTGAAATGTTGTTTATTTTACAATGACAATGTGACAATGTGTCACCGTAGATACAACAATGAAAAAGTTATATACTTTTTATACAGAATATATACATAAAAAGTATATACTCGTAGCTACTACAATTATTTAATAAGATCTTACTCACTGAACTTAACTCTAAATAGACTATTTTAAAATTAAATATAAAATTAATTTTATTACATTCTTTTATACCTCTCTCATCCCATAAGCATCTTAAAACTGTAGTACCGTACGCTTAACGAAATGCATTCGTTCGGGCGCCCGAATCATTAGTGTTACTTGTCATGTTTATTAATGACACTTTTACTTTTTGTTTCGGTATCCACTTGTGCTACCATGAGCGAGTAGTGGTATGCGATGAATGATTTCCGTAGTTTATCGTAGGGGAAATTAAATAAATGATTTTAATTCAGTTATTTTGTGCTATTATTGTATACCTATTAGTCACCAGTTGTGATGTTTTATTAGTTATTGGAATAGCAAGTGTTTTTGTTGTAGGTGTTAGATACAAAAGTTTTGAAATTGTAGTCATCAATCATTAAATAAAACATTTGTTCTGTTGCGCTGTGTATACATTATTACAGAACATAATTAAGATTTAATGATCAAGCCTCAGGAGTATACGAGTATGTATGTAGTTTATCAGTAGGGCGATGTATCATTAAAATCACTACTTGTTCATAGTGAAACATGTCATTAAAGGAGAATGATATTTTTACACAGCTTTAATTATTTTTTTAGGAATATACTGATTAGTTGCTGACGAAAGTTTTATGTTACATTTCATGGAGATACGTATAAAGTTAAGATATATTTTTATTACTTGTAAATCCTTATCAACGTTGTTAACTACGTGTGCAGTACTTACTTTTTAATGATTAAGACAATTTTGAATATTAAATTTGTATTTTTATTTAATTAAAGTATCAAATGGTTCACCTGATGCTAATTAAATAGTCACTGACGTAAGTATATCTCTGTAATTGACCCAAAAAACGACATCAGTCTTACTTGCAGCCAATGACATAAGCGTAGTCGCCCTTATAAGAGGAACTTCCTCTTATAAGGGCGACGTAGAACGCGAGGAACACTTTAACATATGCGGTGTCGTTGGAATCATCTAAATTGTAAGGGTAACATAGGCTATATTTTTAAGCAGTCGGGTATTATGTTTTTATAATATTTCTCTAGTAGGTAACCTAGTACTCAGCAAGTCGAAAAGGGTTTTGTAAGTGTTTTGTCTCATTATTCTCTTTAATCTAAATACAGCAGCTTACACAAACATTATAAGGCAACCATTATAAAGTAACCATTATAATGGTCAGCATTATGCCCACTACGGTTGAACTATGTCACAAAATCGCTGTCACGGGTACTTCAAATGCTTTACAGAAGCTTAAAGACCCAGTTTAAGTAGTACATCTAAGTATTCCGAGCTTATTCCAAATATGACTTGCGCAACCAGGAACAATTCAAGTCAATGCTCCAACTATTAAACATGTTATTCAAAGCGATGATGTATGCATTCAATCGAGCACGGCTTGTATTTCATTATTAAGGGGACCAATAAAACTTCGCACGCTGATTGTGGCCAAGAATCCTCGGGTCAAATCATTTGACTTTCATTTCTATCCCATTCCTCACTGTTGCTTCCAATCTTTTATTTCATTCCAATGTTCGTTAAGGCTCAAGCACACTAGTGATTTGTGCTTTGACGGTTATCGATGCGGCTTCTAGTAGTTCTATTATGACTGATTGTAACCAATAGGCCTTATTGTTGATCGTATTTCAGTGAGAGGCAAGCATGTTTGTCTGTTAATGGAACTTCAGTCTTCAGCTGAAGAGTATAATGTGGAATTACTAATAATAAAACTTTCATGACTTTCTTAAGTGTGTGAATAAGAACAAAATTTATTTATAATGTTTTGGATTTACGTGCAAATAAATGCAAAACATTATAAATTAATTTTGTTTAGCGATAGGACGCCAATTATAATACGTCAAATACTATTGCATATTTGGATCATTAACATCGGCATTTGGCTAATTTGCATAAAACTCAGTATGAATAATATATTTTCTTAAGCAGTAAACGAAAATACCTAAATTTAATAACCTATTATAACCTAAGGTTCTTCGATGTGAAGATTATAAAACGCTACTATGTGAGAGCCCTAATAATTGTGAAATTGCAGATTGACCGCTTATGCAAGGTCTATTCATAGACATGCAGTAAGTCCATTTATAACTATTTCAAACGATGTTGTAGATAGATGTTAACTTGCTATATCAATAGTAATTACTTCAATCACGACTAACAAACAGTGACCCAGTTTATAGTCAAGTGTTGTGCTACCATTTTTAGGGTTCCGTACCCAAAAGGTAAAAATGGAACCCTATTACTAAGACCTCGCCGTCTGTCCGTCTGTCACAGGGCTATATCTCCGGAACCGTAATAGATAGACACATGCATTTTTTACACGGGATGCATAACGGTAGCCGCTATAACAACAAATACTAAAAATAAAATAAAGTTGAATATTAAAGGGGGTCTCCATACAACAAACCAATATTTTTCGGCATTTTTCGATCTAACTGTTAAACCGCACTAGGAAGACGGTTGAATTTTTTACAATCCGTTTACTACCATAACTGGTATTATAATAAAAACAATTAAAACCATAAAACATATTTTAATATTATTATACGTTGTTTACGTATCATTCGTAATCACCCCAACGCCATCTATTTTTTTGTCATATAACTAAGTATTGTTGCAAATAATAAAATAAATAAATATAAGTAAAAAATAATGAATGGTGGTACGGAAGCCTCCATGTGCGTGTTCGACTCGTACTTGGCGAATTATTCATGTTTGTTTTCAACACCGTATTCATTAAACTGACTAATGGTTATTACGTTATTAGGATATTGTTATACTTGATGGGATATTGTGTTCTAATGTATTATGAAAGTTATATAAGTTGTATTTTATATATCTAAATATTATGTTATTAATTCTCTTTTGTCATGGAAATAAAACCATGTACAAAATTGTGTTGTGTTCGTGATGTAAGTGGTCTGTTACGACGATGAACATCATATCATTATCATTCACTTACTGTCTCACTGCTTGGTACGAGTTTGTTTTTGACATAGATTAGTAAAGATTACTCACTCCTATCAAGAAAATGTAACCAGTTTTGAGAATTGAAACAGTTGCGTAAAAAAGTATTGCCACGTCTCCGTGCTAAAATGTCCCTAAAATATTTGAAATACTTATTTATTTATTATGTAAATTACGAAGTATTAGTTATTTATTAGTAAATTTTCTCTAAAAATGTTTTTTATTTGTCAAGAATTCAACAAAACAACAATTTTTTAGGCTAAAAAAAAGAAAAAACAACTGGAAAATCAGCCTTTAGTAGCTTCATTCAATTTCAAGGCGGCGAAGTATCTTTACTAATCTAGGGTTTTTGATTTCAGTTTTACTCGATGTTTATTTTGACTTGAACTTTAACATAAATGATAATTGAATTGTCATAATATGTAGGTAAAATTAAACATGATGAGAACTAATTTCTGAATAAGAAAGAAAGGTAAATAAATGTAAGTTAAATCACAGATAATGGTGCTATTCTCAATAATTATATTGGTACCCCTTTTTGATACTTCTAACTAATAGCATAAATATTTGTAGTTTTACTTTTAAATACATCCTTTAAGTATGAGTACGAAAGAAATAAAACGCGCACTTATTTGCTGACTTTTTTGTGGCCAATTGCGCCACAAAAATAATTATATTCAAAATTATGCCAAGAGTACTAAGAATACAGTACTGAAGTCGTTACTATTATCCTCTTTTTTCATATTTCAAGTTCTGTCTTAACAATTCCTATTGTTGGTCAGCCTTGGCCCGGTTCAAAATTAGATGTAACAACATACTGCGTACTGTTCGGATTTTCTCAATTTTATTTATTTACATTGGAATTAGGCGATGATGTTATGTAAACAGTGGGGTAAGCACGAAGTTTTCGATATATTTCTATTGTACTTTATATCGATAGATAGTCCTGTTAAGTTCGGGAAATATATATCAGTTTAGATATAGGCTTAAACGTGTTCTAGAAATTTTAGTATAAAATATAGATTAGTTTAGATTTTTTCTGTATATTTTGATTTGACGAAACTGTCTTCTTTAAAAGTTTAATTATGTTTTATTAATAATCCCATACTCACTTACTATTTTTTGTAATCGAATTATGATTTCGATTTGATTTCGAACGGATACATTTAAATTTCATTACTGTCTTAGCTACATGATTACCCATTCGATATTCGTTCGTGCTTACCCCATCGTTCCATGCTCGACGTTTAGCACCATTTCAATCATGCTCGTTTGAAGCTCGCTGGATGTTTGTCACGATCTCGGCTTTGATGGCTCATCATATTTCATAATGTAAGTAGTTGCAATACGTATGTTTTGACTACCGAAACACATGATTTATTCGGCCTTGGCACGATTAGAAAATCGCTCGCAAACTACAATGGCGTCGTTTGAATTCAATTTATGCTTCTGAAATCATCGCTGATGTGAAGTGATGTGATGTTTTGAATTACATTGTTATATTTTTCACAATAATGAGTGTTATGAATAGTGTCGTTACAATAATGTAATATTATTCGAATGTGATATTAAGTTGGCGTGTGCTACATTCAACAAAAGCTTACGTAAAGTATTTGTGTAACTTGTGTTTATATTTTATGTATGTAATAGGTATAGGTATCCATCCATCTGTCATATTACGAGCTGAAAAAACTACATGTCTTATTTTTTATATTTGATGTGTATCAATTATCTTTTACGATTTCTCAAAACCAATATTTATTACACAACATTTGTAAAAATACTTTAATTAATAAATGAGTTCTTAAACTTATTAGTTACTAATCTTCGAACAGATAGAAAGATGTCAAAAATATTATAATTAAAAACATATTTTTTTTGTAAAAGTCTTTAAAAATTTTGTGACAAACATACATGTCGAATCTATTCTTTATCTGTTTTAAGCGAGAGTAATAATATAATTATTGAATTAGAACTTACCGCTACAGTATTTCTGTACGGCACCCTTAATTAGAAAATATTACTAATATTACATACTGCAGTAATTGTTTACGTTGAAAATATTTGTCATAGTTTCCGCTTTCATGATTTTATCATAAAACCATTAAATATTTACGCGTCACTGATAGAGTGATACACGGACAGGTGCTATTTCAAACACCACCCTAATTAATTATGGGTCACATTATAGAACAAACAATGGTTTGAATATATTTACATTACAATAAAGTGTGTTTGTTTTTGCTCCATATTTGCTCCATAAATATAAACTCCAAACACAATTTTACATTTGAACGCTGAAGTGTTATTTTTGCTTTGATTTAGGAACGGCTGTGAATTATTTTGTAGGTTACGTTTTTAGATGATTTTAGCACAAGGTTGAAGCCACACGAGTGTGATCTTTGACACCTGGACTACAATAATATTATTTACATTTTGCAACCGTTTTTGAATATACTTTAAATAAGTTTGAATTTGCAAAGTATTAAAATTTGGTATTTAAAGATCGACGTCTCAGCTGACGTCAATAAAATTTCAACCCTATTTCCACAGTGGTCTCTTACTTTCACTTTTAATATTATATTTATAAAATTATTTCAAGGGTACAAATTTTATGATAGTATTAGTAAATAATAACGTATTCCTCGAGAACAATAAAATTATTGTGTCTATTATTATCGAACTTTATAACTTTAGCAGCGCTCTATTTAAATGAGTTTTAGTCCCACGACTTTACTCATCATCATCAACCCATTACTTATTACCCCACTGATGGGCACGAGTCTCCTCTCAGAATGAGAAGGATAAGGCCATAGTCCACCGCGCTGGCCGTGCGTATTGGTAGACTTCACATACCTTTGAGATTTTTTTTCTTTTTTTTTATAATTTTTCAGGTATGCAGGTTTCCTCACGATGTTTTCCTTCACCGTTAAGCAAGTGATAATTAAAATCAGAGGCGTGTGCCTGGGATTTGAACCTCGGACCCCTTGATCGAGAGGCAGAGTTTCTTAACCACTAGGCTTTACTCATACTGAACGAAAACTTCTTGAACGAAACATAGTGTTTGCCTACTTAACACACTAATTTCTATAATACGACAGCGGCGTCAGCGGCGCCATTCTAAACTTTACTTTCATTATTTGTAACACAAACATATGTTTACTAAAATACGCTCTTAATAAAATCGAATCAGTAGCACATAGAAAAGCATTCCACATCAATAACATTTTAAGTATTAAATACTAAACTATACTAGTACTTTGTAATAGTACTTAACGTACTAATCACTGTAACAATGATTTAAGACGTAATCGAGCGAATCTGTGACGTTATTCACCGATTTCATAGAACCAGTGTATCGTAAAGTTAATCACACGAACTATAAATGTAATGGTCTCATTTGGTAGTAATAAAACCAACCATAAAGTCTTCATGCGGTATCTCACGCACGGTTAGATTCAATGGAGCCTAAATCGGTTGCAATTGACTTGATGATTACGACTGATCCATGGAAAATCGGTCGAATTGGTACTTACTATGTACCCTTGGAATTGGAGCTGCCAATTTCAGTTGTACCTACGATTGGTTATATTTGAAATAAAATGCTCAATTCTTCATGAAAGCAGTAGGTACGATGGAAAAGTGTAGGATATGCCTTCCCAAATTGGAGAGACCCGTGTCTAGCGATGATCATAAAAGGATTCCAAACGTTAATAAAATTTTAACAGTATTTTCCTTACAATATAGATCTAAGGTTTTTTCTAAATTCAACTAAATGTTTTTGTTTATTTACGTAGAATTTGATCTGTTTTACAATAGTTGGTTTAATCAGTGAGCAGGCATTTCATAAACCTACCATTGTACTATTTATCTTATCTGTTATTAATTTATTATTATTAACATGTGTAAAGTCTGTTGAAGAATAAAATAAAGATATGTAAAATTCAAATAATTATCTATAGTGTACCGTTGAAATTCGACAGGTTCTCAACCACCCAAGCGGTTCTAACCACATCGAAAATAATTAACCAATCATCAAGAAAACGGAACCTGATAAATTATCTAACAGTAACAAGGTTGTTACTCGTTTAAATCATCAAAGCGCGTGGCGACCTCTGCCTGCCAACCGCAAAATCACTCGAGCGCCATGTAATGAGATCGTGCGCCATTGATCCCCCTTTAAATAAGAAATGTAGTAAAGGGAAAATAACTTCTTTAACAAAAAGCGATACTCCATTGAAATGCATTGGAACGAAGCAATGGGCAATATACATTTTGCTAGGATCTTCAGAAAATTCTCTAAATTTTAGTATATGATGCTTGATATACGAGTGCTTATGATACGGAATATGTTAATGTTAAGTCTTTGTCGCCATTTAGTTAAGTCGCCATTATGATACCGAACACGGTAATGAAAAATATTGAAAGCTTCTTAAAATATGGATTAGAAATAAACATCACATTATACATGTTTTACATGTTCAAACATAGTCGATATTTGTTACACTCTGGATATACGTAATATTATGTACAGTACTAATATTACCGATCAACGCTAACACATACTTTATATGGATTAATTGTAATCCTTTACTATTAATTAATTGTAGTGCACTTGTTAAAAGTGGAATAAGGTCAGATAACGTAGAAATAAGTTACACTACTGCTATTTCATTCATTGTTGACTTCATAGACTATTCTTTTTAGTCCAACTGAGCTCGTTTCAAGCGACAAAACCGCGGCTCGTGCAGCGACCTCTGGCGGCCAACCGCAGAATTACGCGCTCGAGCGAACTGTAATGAGACCGAGTATAGGTCGTCTTGTGTCCATTGATTTATTTGTTTCTCTCATATTTACTGTTGTGGTGTCTGGTTATTCTCTTATTATAAATAAATCATTAAGGCATTCCTTATCATTAAAATCAGACGCAAATATAATAGACTAATTTGTAGTTTTAATTATACCTAATTTGCTTCTTAATTCTAATAAAGCTGAAATATAATAAAATTAATGAATTCAAGAACTCTGACTAACAAAACAACAAGACTAATAAGTTATTCATAAATATTCATGGACGGAAATGACAAAAATAGAACATCCAAATTGTGATCTAAATGCAGAAGAAGTTTGACGGATTCAGGTAATTGTTCATTCCACTCGACAGTGGAATGAACTTGATATAAAAATAATTTCACAGAAATTTTGAACATAATTTACAAAGAACACATATTAATGCTGTTTTTTTGTAATAAATCGTGAAATGGAGACACATACAAAAATAGAGACGATGTAAGTAGAACAATAATATCAGAACCTAATTCTTTTCAGAATTTCATTATGCAGGCATCATAAAAGGCTAAATAGGTGTTCCTTAAAATTTTTAACAAGAATATCAAGACAAATAATTTTAATTACAATACTCTTGGAGGTAAGCGTGGTTAAGAGTAAATGTGACACAATTTGGTGAAACGAAATTAAATTTTATATTTTTGGGCCTCGTGGTCTCGTTACTGCGAGACAACCAGAAACAGGCGCGAAATGTAAAAGATCAAAAGTATACCACAAATTAATTCAGAGTACAATCAAGGCATTGTTAAATAAAATATTTTTTAATTAATTACATTGTTTTTTCTTTTTTATTGTATCTCGAAACTTTACTTGGTTTGTGTCACAAAATATGTTTGTTAGTGTATGTAAATGGTTTGTTTTCATTAAATACAAGACTAATCCGTATTTGCAAATTAATGTATAAGAATTGTGAACCAAATACTAGTAACATTGGTAAAATAGGTATTAGTGTCTTTTGTATATTTTTTTATACATACCATGACATGGTATGTATAAAAAAATATACAAAATATACATTGTGTCCATATTTCACTTCTGGTATTTGTACAGTACAAATTTACTGTATACTGTGTATTTCTTTAGTATATAAGAATATAAGAAAAAAACATTAAACAATCTAAAGAAACCCATGATCTATTTGACTTTTGCGTAAAATCCGGTATTTAAGGAACATTACGTTGTACCGTATGTACGTCAATTTTGTACTTTGCATAGCGTCGTAACTAGTATTTCTGTCATTACTTCGTGGTCATATCAACCAATAGAGCAGAAATGTACAAGATCAAAAGTAGACCGCAAATGAGTTTCAGATCCGAGGTAACCTTTCTTTGCAAATGATTACGGCAAATTGCAAATAACGGATACTTTGAGGGTTTTTGCAAAACCGTTTATCATTTAAATTGTAAATTTCGTTACCTACATGCCTCATTTGGAACGAGTAAGCTTCAAGCGATAAACTGAATTTAAAAAGTATCAATTTATAATCTTGCCAATTAGTAATCATGGGAAGAAACAAAAGTACTATTTATGCTTTACTACATGTCACGAAATATAAAAATTCGTAAAAGTTTATTATAACATTTATTAACTACCTTTGCCCTTCGCCTAATCACACCTAGTGATATTGAATATTTTTAACAAAGAATAATTAATGTTTGATCTGATGCTTAAAGATACGCAAATCCGAGTAGTACTCGTTTCTTATATTGCAAAAAATAATTTAAATAAAAGTTTGGAAAATCCAAAAGTGCACGACTCATAATGCTCATTTAATTATGAAATATAAAAAAAAAAAACTTAAGTCGTTCAAAATTAATTGCCGAAATAACAGCTGTAGTAGGAAGAAGGTACTGCACAAGCGCCCCTGGTGGAATAAATGTACATAATATCTATAGATATACAGTCTTGTAGTTTTCGTTTTTTATTAATTGCAATTAAACGACACTGAATTAATTTATCATTCGCATTCAGTGACCTACAATCGTCGATTAGAATTAAAAAAAAAAAAATTAACTCAATTGATGGATTTTTTCACAAGTTACAGTGTTTTCAGGTTTCACACATGACGGACAGGAAAATTTTTTGACCTATTTTGGTGTTTTTTTCCAATTCTATTGCAGTAAATCCATTTTTAAAAAGTATGGAATTAATCTCCATTAAATTATCTCGACAATAGTATGCAAAATATCTTGATTCCGTGAACTATCAAGGCTATAATAATAAAAATAGCCGCCAAAATGAAGCGAAAAAAATTTTTTGATCGTAAAGCACTCTCTGATGCTTCGCATCATGAGTCGTGCAAAAATAAATGTTGCTGTAATATTCTTACACCACTTAGCAACATTGAACTTATCTACATAAAAGGGATTTTCGTAAAGGGAAGAGGGGAAATTATCTGGCTTTAATTGCCGAAAAAACAGCTGTAGTAGGAAGAAGGTACTGCACAAGCGCCCCTGGTGGAATAAATGTACATAATATCTATAGATATACAGTCTTGTAGTTTTCGTTTTTTATTAATTGCAATTAAACGACACTGAATTAATTTATCATTCGCATTCAGTGACCTACAATCGTCGATTAGAATTTTTAAAAAAAAAAATTAACTCAAATGATGGATTTTTTCACAAGTTACAGTGTTTTCAAGTTTCACACATGACGGACAGGAAAATTTTTTGACCTATTTTGGTGTTTTTTTCCAATTCTATTGCAGTAAATCAATTTTTAAAAAGTATGGAATTAATTTCCATTAAATTATCTCGACAATAGTATGCAAAATATCTTGATTCCGTGAACTATCAAGGCTATAATAATAAAAATAGCCGCCAAAATGAAGCGAAAAAAATTTTTCGATCGTAAAGCACTCTCTGATGCTTCGCATCATGAGTCGTGCAATAGATTGGAACCAACGCGTTATATGGCTGTACTTAGCTTATTTTCATCTTAAGCTGTTTTGAATTCAATTAAAGGTCAATTTACAAGAATATTTAATTTTCTCGCGCGGTTTGCTTGAATATCATATAGTTAATCTTTTGGTGTTTAAGGATTACACTGTTAAAGGTCAGAGCCTAGATGGAGCGCCTGTATGCACCCCATCGAATTGGAAAGTCCTTCTGCATAACTTTAAAAAAAAATATCTTGTCGCATATGACTAGGGCCATGATAAACTTGGTAGCGAAATAATTACATCTCCATTTATTTCATGTAAGAAGCACCTTTTATTTTTTTAGTACTTTTAATAGATGGAACGCAGATAGATATAACAGAGATCCAATCCGATAGATAGATTCACGTGTAGCTAAACCAGACGCCTCCCAATGCATTTTAAAATGTAAATTGATATTTTTCTAATTAACGATAAATTATTAAAATGTCACATTTAAAGTCAATATTCCATCGTCACATGCTTGATCTGTCAGCTAATTCGAGTCATGTTCAATCTATCGAGCATGTAACCCGATAGTTTGTACTCAGATGGCTGGCTTATGGGATGTGACAGCGTAAACGGTAGCAATTGAAGATCGAATGACGGTGGCGCCCCCCGTCGCGTCAAGATTTAAATAGAGAATGCTCGGTTTCGAAGAACTTCCAAATAAAGAAAAGAAAATGGAGACGAAGTGTTAACTTTTTCGCCTTGTGTTTATAGGTGGACGTAAGCGGTTAGGTCAAGTTTCAACCGCTGGGGTAAGATTCCGTAGAATTTAAAATTTGTATTAGATAAAAATTACTAATTTTTGAGATGATACCCTAAAATAATTTAAAATAGTTTTGAAGTAAATTTTTACTTAATTTAATTTTTTTTTGACATTAGATAATACAGATTTTTATTGTTATTTAAGGTATACTAATCACATGTACCTATTATTATGAATATAATCTAATTCAGAAAATAATAAGTAATAAACATTTAACTAGAACCATTACTAATTAAAAAAAAATGTAACGCTTATATGAATAACCCCTACCTAAGTTTACTACATTCGGCCTATTAGTATTTTGATCCGTATTGTATCGAAACTAATGTTCACGCCTCACGTCTTAACACGCCAATAAGTTGCCTTAGCTTACGAGTGGGTGTTAAATACTGTCCTGTTATCGCACGTACAGTAAATCTCTGGAGACCAGAACATTGTCGCTACAAGGTCTGTGAAAAAACATCGCGGTGGTCCATACTGCACTGACAAAGCCTCTTGCTTGAATAGAGCCAGAGATCATTAGGAACTGGATGTGGCATAATTTGCGACGTAAACTATTTTTTTTATAATATAGGAGTAGTAGACGAGCATGCAGTCCACTGATGGTAAATGGCTACTGCCGCCCATGAACATCTGTAATCAGCCCCAGATAGGATTAGATATTTCTACCTGAGGTCGGCCACAGATGCGCCGCTACGCTTGAGGACGGAGCTGGAACGCCTCGGAAAAATCTGTCCCTTACCACTCCCTTCAAAATCGGAACACAGCAACGCCCAACACTGCTGTTAGATATTAGGTAGAAATAGGTGTGGCGGTGGTGCCGCCGGAGTCGCACCACAAAGGGTTCTATCACCTTCAAATGATAGTATAACTTATGAAGCGCGTTTTAGCCGGATTTTGTCGACCGTAACCGGTCTATGAAGTTAAACAAGGCTGGTCGCCATCTAAAATTGGATGGGTGATCGTCAATGGTTAAATTTCGTGCGCGTTTTCTTCCTATATCATCCGTCGATCTAGATTGTTATCTCGGGTAGTAGTTGCAAAATTTTGTTAGAAAATAAAATCGTCTTAGACATCCGTCCTAATTCTATTAAAACCGTATTGCGTATATGCGCGTATTGGAGTATATTTTTAAAGTTGTGGAGAAAGCACGATTTTCATAAAATTGGAGTAGCAAACGAGCATGCAGTCCCCCTGATTATAAGTGGGAACTGCCACCCTTGGACCTCTGTAACCAACACTGTATAGAAAGTGGATTTTTTTTGCAGCTATTCAAAGATGTGAAGTGAAAAAGAATTGCAACTATAATTTTATTAAATTAAGAAAAACGCATTCAACCGATATATATTTTACATAATGATAAATGGACACTTCTATGTCCAACTAGCATCCAATATGATTCAAAATCTATTAGAGGTCGTTCAAAATGCGATGTAACTCCTAGAACAACGTATATTGGAAAAGTTTGTATGCAACGCAATGTTCACACACCAGCTGTTACAGACGCAAAATAAATCAATAAAATATACTTTAAGTAAAAGCCATTCAATGTTTTATACAAGGGGATGATTTGACGACCCGATTATTGTATCCAGTAAACAAGGTGGACGAGCCAAGGGTTCCAGGGTCGATTCCCGGTCAGGCAGACATTTGAATAACAAATTTAAATATATACGAGTAGTATCCATTGAGTTATCAGCATAAAAAGCGATATTTAATTTCACAATAAATATAACAATGACTATTTTTTATCTTGCTAATAAAAATATGACTGTTCATCAAGGAAACCGTACTCACAAAGGTGATAATTTTTGATTGCGTATTTCACATCGAGTCATCTCCATTTCTAAATGCTCCAAGAATAGAGGCCCGTGACCGCAGGCTCTATTTGCCCCGGCTTCCTCGACTTAATGACGTCATAAAAAAATAAAATCCACCGCTTAGATCCCTCTCAGACAGAAAAACTGAGCATTTTCTCCTCGCGACGAGCAGTGACGTGGAAAATTACAATTGTCTCCTCATTCCACAAAAAGGCTTCCCGCTACGAAATTGTTGCACGTTATCATAAGTAACAGGAAACTGGACCCCTTTCGCCCTCCTGTTATTCGCCTTTTGTTTTTAATAGAATACTGCAGATTGTTTTACTGTAGAAGTATTTTATGAGTAGTTTTCTCTTTAAGATTCTTTCGTCTTTAAGGTGCAATTACAAGTTAGCAAATAAAATACATTAAGTACGAGAATCAGAGCATTTACCTATAATCTAGTACATTCAATCGATCGAATAGAATCTTGTAGGCATCTTATCGGAATTTCGAAGTTTAAAGTTAGATAATTTAATGGAATAATTTATTCATATTTTAAACAAGACCAAAGATTTGTTTTTGACATTTTTATTTTATATCATTAATGAATAAATGATAACGTATTCCACATTGTATAAGAGATAATCGCTTAAGCGTAAAACTCAGAAATAATTCATTATAAATGATAGAGTGACAGTAACAAGCATTTCTACACGAAAATCATCAATTTTTTCATTAATATTCTATCTACTATTTTAATATTTCTCGCACGCATTCGTATCCCACATTTTGCATGACAAACATCGCTCGTTTGTTTACAAAATAAAACCACACCCAAAGACAATTACGTAATGCACTTTTCCTTTCTATAAATATTCAACGCGAGCCGTATATTTCGAATTCATGCGTGAAAATTTAAAAGCACGGCCATTTTGGTCGCTTTGCTGTTGGACAGTGATCAATATTTATGGCGCATCGAATAGAATAAGAAAAGTAGGAATCCGATTTCGTAACTGTAGAAATAATACCGTAATATATTAAATTAAAATGGACATAAGACGATTTTTATTGCCACCTTTCATTTACTTCTTCAGAATAAGAATCTTATAAGATGTTGTTTAATATATTTCCCAATAAGAACGCTATAATGCCATATATTAATTATTGTGGGTTAAAATATTTAGAGTCGTCGCATGAATTATACCTAGACGTTTTTATTTGGTAGGATTAAAATGCGACCTGATTTTAATTAGATGTTCAAAAATAGTAGTCGTTAAGATATTTATAAGTAGTATCAGTTTATATTATGAAGCTAATTTGACAATGTGCTTAATTAGGATTTATCTTTTTTCATCCTTGTCGTACTTGCACAAGAATATAAGTAATGCAATCTTTACGTAGGCACGACGGCTATTTTCTTGACGTCATGGTCTTCCTAAACACATTCACACATTCTTCCGTAAAGTAAATGTATTTTAAATACTTGCATACCAATTAAATAGGATTGGAGACTCATCAGAAGTCAGCCGCACTAGCGTTGCTACCCTGTAGAATAAATGAAAAGCTTTCTGTTAATATATTGACTTCACCACAAACTAAAAGTAGAATATACTTGTTCCAAAAACTAATAATATGACGGAAAATTTTAAGACAACTAGGGTTTACACAGAGATCGTCAAATGAAAAGTTGACTTCCTTGACGCTACTAGGCTGTCACTGCAATTTCTATTCCTATCTTATTGCATTGGACATCTGACAAACTTCTTCTAATAGAACTGATATTGCCCGAATAAAGGGGTCTTGGATTCCATTCCGGATGTTGCATTTGTCATAATCTAAAGCACGTGCGCGTTGTTTGAGCAGTACCAGTAATGTAAATAAAGTTCAAAGCGTTGATTTTTGTGTGATGTGATACCACGTTATGGAAATAGAATTTAAATTATTTAGTTTCGTGGTTATATTTTTAACCATCTTTGATATTCAATATTTTAAAAATAATGAATTAAAATGTTGTAATGTTTTATTGCACTATATTTAAAATAATTCGTTTCATTATGTTTTATTTTAAGAGCAAATGACAATTTTTAATAATGAATTAATAATTTTAGGTGAATTAAGATTTTGAGGAATTTCATATATGGAATATTCCATATTCCAAGATGTGTAGCAAATTACTTTTGCTTTAGATTAATTCTTTGAAAATTAGTACTTTGGCATAAGAGTTTTTGATTTTAAGATCTTACTTCGCTGTTAAAACACTGATTTCTACGTTGGCTATTTAATCACGACAGTCATTAACTCCAGTTAAATCAGAAATAGCTGTACCAATTTCATAATAAATTGTTTTGAACTATAATTATTAAATAAATAATATTGCCAAAGGGATCATATTACGATTTATATAAGTAATATTGTAATAACTACTAGTGTTGCCAATACAACGCACATATTACTCCCCTATCTAGACAATTTGTTCCAGCCGAGCATGACGAAAGAATGCTCAACGTTAAGTCAGTGCCACGCGTCCTTAGCTTAGTTTTTCATTTCTATAACCAAATTTACACAACGATAGCTTCTAACAAACAACCCTTATATCTAAGTATTAAGGCGTATAAGAGCAGCAAAGAAAAATTTGTAAATTTTTGCTACATCCATCATACAAGTGTCTAAGCATAGCTAAATTAGGTCCCCTGATTTGTAGGGATTTTATGAGAATAACGTTAATGTAATAATAATGGAAAATTACACAATAGAAGGCAGATTTATTCTTCTTCAGCCTCTAAACTATTCCATATACTTTTTTTATAATATACACTACAAAAACACAATAATGTCAAATAGTATTTCTACGCAATAATACCTGAGGAGATGATATAAACTGCTAATGTTATTGGTATTTTTAGATGTAAAGGTATTTTATATCTCCAGTCCATATACCTTGCTTTTCCATTAGTCTTATTAGAATAAGAAAGATCCTCAATAAATAAGCACTGAATACTCTCAGTACTTTAGTACCTTCCCGCTCTCATTTTATGCAGAGCTAAATATTTTATGGCATATTTTGCCTACGACGCTCCATCCGCTTCACTGTAATAAAAGTGTCTTGAGGAAAGTGTCCATACCGGAGCACCGTTTTATTAGTATTCTGTAGAAAGAAAACCTGGAAACGCTAACAATAGCAAATTAAGTAAAACACAACGTAGAAAAAAGGGACCAATTAAATCCCCGTTTGATTCCGTATTTATTTTCAGCGACCTCTGATGTCCGGAACAGGGGTCGGCCCCACAAGACGGGAGACACCAACCGTAGAGCAATTCGATTAGGGCGCAATACAAGGGAGCTGACGCTGCAACGTTCACTAGACCAAGATAAATTGGGCCTAACAGAACACAATTTTGATCGGTACGCTAAAGTTATTAAAGCTCTGAATGCATTCGACAGATTTTTGGTACACTCTTCAAAGTTCAGGCGGTGTGTCATTCCATTTCATACACAACACTCGCAAAATAGATCGGTGACGAGTGCCACGGAGCGTGGGTGCGTGTGCCATTTCACAAATATGAAATTGCTATATATTAGGGTGGCTCGGCTTTTTGCTTTATGAGATTTTTTGACGGGTCCATTATTATGTTGAATAACATGTGGAATAGGTGTAATAGGTGCGGTCGTTTGTGACAAAGAAGTGGCAAATGAGCAGGCAAATTTATAAATGTGTAGTGATTATGATCTTCCACGAATTTTCACATGTTACTATAAAATCAAATGTTTAAAAGCTTTTTATTCCACTGGTGACACACATTAAAAGATTAAAGAATAAGTAACAATCGTATAGCTGGCCGTATATAGATCAGAACAATAGCTGAATCCAGACTATAGACTTACTACCAGGAATTAAAAAGTAAAGTCTAGGTTGAAATCCACAATATTAAAGTATCTTACCAAATTCACAGTTGATGATCATCATAGGCGGAAAATGCTGAAAACTGTTTAGGCTATAACCTACTGGTGATTAGGAATTGGTAGACTTTACAACCTTCTCACGTCATCGTCATTTTATGAAATTGGCTTTAACGTTACCTCTTAATTAATTTGTAACACACTAGTAACAAGGATACGAACCGTCAACATGAGTGTCCAAAACGACACAACAAGACAATCAGAACATTTTTGTGTGTTACTAATAAAACTCTTCGACATAACTCATAGATGTTACAGAAGCAACTAGATATTTGTTAAAAATAGTTCATCATCAACAACCCATTACTGTCCCACTGCTGGGCACTGGTCTCCTCTCATAATGAGAACGATTAGGTCATAGTCCACCGCGTTGGCCAAGTGCGTATTGGTAGACTTCACATACCTTTGAGATTTTTTTTACAAATTTCCCAGATATGCAGGTTTCCTCACGATGTTTTCCTTCACCGTTTAGCAAGTGATAATTAATTTCTAATACGCACATAACTTTGAAAGATCAGAGGTTGCCTGGGATTTGAACCTCGGACCCCTCGATCGAGAGGCCGAGTTTCTTAACCACTAGGCTATCATTACTTTAGTATTAATTATTTAGCAAAAATAGTTATTTCCACTATATTTCGTTTTTCGCTCAGAGTCTATCATTCGAAAGTGATACGATTCGTGTCGTGAGAAAGACTATTGTCCTAAAAGCGGAAGCGTGTCGTCTGACTGAGCAAACAATGGTCATGACAGCGCTAACTGAACACGACGGAAAGTAACAAAAGTCTAATTGGACTTCGATAATTTTAGAGATTTGCCGCGAAAAGAGGCTAATGGTGCCAATTTGTGATGTCTACAGGCTATTAGTGCTACATGCATTCACTTCTCTCGGATTTGACGTTGGACGTCGTGAGATGGCGCCACGGATTGCGAGCGAACCTCACGATTGAGTTCGTGAGTGTTTTCTCATACAATTTACTCATCAAAAGTGTCATACGTGCTTTGAATGTTAGGAAACTTTTGTTATTGTTTTTTTGTGAAATTAAAGACGAAATAAACTTCTACTCTGGTAGAGAAACTTGAGATTTTACCGCATCGGCATCTCTGAAAACTGTATCGGAATAACTCATTTAATTAAATCTCTGCTTTTAGACTAGAACACAGCAGCGTTTATTACCTGCAAATAAGCTAAAAATCTCCTATTTTGTCTATTTATTTCTGTTGATACCGCTGAAGTCGAAGTATGAACGGTTCTAACGTCTTTAAAACTTTTTGTTACGTGGTTATTCGATATGTTACTTTTCAATTAAACTTTTAAAATGCTTTTGTGTATAAACTTCATAGAATTTAATTCCCAAAAAGGGTTGGATTATATTTGAACAATAAAATTTCTGTCTCATATAATCTAACATTGTTATTCATAAGTTCAATTCCGGATAGCAAATCATAGGAGCGTATCCAAAGTTACAATAATAGACTGAACGTTTATCAGTCAAATTCATCAGTAGTTTCCTGCAGCGAATACGAAAACTGAATTCGTTTGCTACGAATTGAATTGGAATGAAATGAACGCGCCCCTAAAAAGCAAAATACAGAAGGGAGTGTGGCAGAAAAATAAAGATGGGTGGTTCTTATCTAGATGTAGGAACGGAGAATTGTGGATTGTAATGAGGGGAAGGGTGAATGTGAAAAGGAAATGGTTCGACCCGGCTCACTTCAAAATAATTGAAGTTAAATTTGTTCATTTAATTCGAGCAAGCCGCTCTATTGATTTTTTACTGATAAGAACATAGATGGGAATTCTTTGAGTCATTTTTACTATTATTAGTATGTGTACATACCTACTATAGTTATAATAATAAATGTGTCTGTTTTTAGCGGCAATGTTAAGCGCACCTAGATTTGTTTCGGCAACTAAGTCTTTAATAGTAATTGAACTTTAAAACTTAACCATTTAATAAAAAAAATAAAGTGTTTGTTATTTGGTGTAAATTTAATAATGTTTAAATATATTACGCTTGTGATGCTATTTAAATTACAGCAAAATGGAGGCAATTGCATAAATGCCCGTGGAAATTGAATAGCGCGTTTAAAATTCACGACCCAAATTTAGAATTTCCACACATGGATACAATTTGAATTGTATACTAAAGGATGTGCTGTATTACCAAAGATAATGAAGGCATAAGAAAACTTTAACTTTACGTATTTTCAAAATTTGATATTCCTGAAACACTTCGTATAAAAAAAATCCGAAAGAAACAGTATTATTTAGTAGTAGTATTAAAAATAGTCTGATAGTTGCAGATTTTAATACTTAAATTAATATTTTTAACAGTCGTAACTCTAAATAATAATGTAATTATGTCAATACCATTTTATTGTACGAATATAATGTTCAATTTCGTCGTATGCGTTAAATATAAAACATTTATTTTCTATTTTATCGATTTGGTTGACTACACGCGAATCTAGACTTCATATCTCTTATTTTTGTAAAAAAATAGGTCAACTATACTTTTTTTAATTTTCCAGTTAGTTGAAGTTACCAGTTGTACGTAATACCTGAGCGAGACATTATTTTATCGCTCATAATTGTATTCGTTAACGCTATGACAAGTCTGTAAAGCTGCGTGTCCCTGCAATTGGACGACCATAATTACCCACAAAACGTGTTTAACCGAACTTCGTCCATTACTGACTGTTTCAATTGTCCAGTCCACGTTCAATTTCGAATTAATAGGGACCGACCAGTTTAGGCATGGAGGATGGTTTAAGTGTTCGGTAATCACCTCTCCACTACGCACGCTCACCGACCAATTATAATTCGTAAAACTATTACGATATTATGTATGAACAATGGTGCCAAATAGCTCTTTTCACTTTCATTAGAAATATTGTTATTATATTCCATGGCGTTTTAGTTTAGTAATGTAACTAACTAATTTCTATTATTACAGTAAGGTAATAAAATGTGTTTGCATTTTCTAAAATCATTCATGAGACTTAAATACTGTTTTTCAATTAATTATTTTTATAAAACTTTTAGTATCATATTTAAAGATAAAGAATATTAAAATATGAATAATTTAACTTAGATAATTACACTATATTAATAACACCATACAGCCTTTAAGCATTCTTAAGTAACCATTCTTACAGGCTGTATAGTGTAATTAATTTCGTATTTAAAGCAAGAAAAAAACAATTTTCTATTTGTTGATACCTAAGATTATGCTATTAAGGTTCCCACGGATGACAAGTTAAGTGCATTTCTACGTTGCTATTGTAGAAAGTGTGACAAGGAGACTTATGGCTTCTAGCATTTCTAAATGATCCGATATCGGTATAGGAGGTCGACCTGATATTCAATCTGTTTAACCTTAACTGTTCCAATCCTAGGAAGGTTCTCCTAAGATGATATGGTTTATTATTCTGGTCACTGTCATTTGGCATGCAAAGGGTTCCAGGTTGTATCCAACTGCAACGATTGGGTAAATTATAAGAAGTCTTTGTCATTAAAATATTTTCTAGTTTCTAGTTCGATTAGCAATAATAGCGTGTTTCTTTAGGTTTTCAAACTATTTATTTTTAATTTTTAATCTGTGACAAACTCATAAATTGAGGAATAAAGTAATCTAATAAGGATAATGGGAAACTGTTATCAAATTATTGCATTGTCATTGGTCCCTGATACGTGTGGAAAGTTTCAATTTAATCAGAGTTGTGGAAGTTGATGAAAATTATTTCGTTACATACATACATACATAGATACAACTCAAGCCAATAAAAGCATTTTAAAAAAAGGCAAAGTTTTTGTGCTTAAATTTTTCCGATGGCGTCCGAAAATGTCGGCAGACTAGGATTAGAATGTTCTTTATATCTAATTTATAAAGAACTTGAAATTATTTATGTTCAAAATATACCATCAGTTGCTGCTTAGTCAAAAGTATTATTTATTATCAGCACGTCACAGGAGTAAAAGTTCAATCTAAGTTTACAATGTAAAGTTTTTCTGCGATATTTGCTCGATGCATTTTTTGTGCTCACCAAATCTCCAACATATAGAAGGTACTATTATTTATCCCGTGACACGTGTAGGCGTGGGAATGAGACCGCTAAATGTGCCAAAAGCGCAATTCAATTGCATAATCTTCATTCAAAGCTTCAGGTATAAAATCTATGGGTTGTCGATCCTTTTTCCAAAAACGTTACCATATCTAAGAAGAAGGTGAAAGTTTCGGTTTCATTTATATTGCATAGGTTCATAGTTTACATTGGTAACTTGCACAATATTGCATGATTGTCATAAAAGGATTCTGATTTATTCACACGCTCGTTATATCCGTGAGAAAGTGCCGCAGATTCATCTGGTGTATTCCATCGCCTGAGATAATTATAAAGTCTTACTTATAAGGTTTTGTTTGCTTGAAGCTTTTATAACACTATACGAGTATCAGTTTAATTTAAATTTGCTTAGTTGTGTCATCAGTAAAATGGTTTGATTCGCACAATGTTCCCGATTCGATTACTAGCCAGGCACTTATCAAACTCATGAAATAAGATTTCTTACCTTGGTTTGGGTATTGGCGTAAAATCATGTGTAAAATATTACACACGATGTTACAGAAATTACTTTTATTTTTCTTCTTCAATGACTCTATTTTTTTTGTTTTAAGCTAACTAATTCTCTAATAATATTTTCAGTCTGTAATTATCGATCAACGTACTCTACGTTAATTAAGTTTTTTTGCTTTCGCAAAATGTGTACGTTAATGTTAATCAACATTAAACATCATTAACTACATATTTTGCATTATTTTAAAACTGTATTTTAAATACGAAAAACATATTACATCACATATAATTTCTCTATTCGAACAACACAAAAAAAGATTCAATTTCTCCATACGAATGAAATAAAACAGGAATGCCTATACGCGCCTATACCAATGCAGCACGCAAACAAAATTGCCTATAAGAACAATGTTTACCTAATTAATTGAATGGAAACAGTACTGTCTCGGGTGTCGGCTTGCACGCAATCTGTGAGTACAGGTGAACGGTTCCTTCTTCATTGACCAGATGTGGCTGGGAAGAATAGTACCATATGGTTAAATCGCATCTTGTTTCTCATAGCTTATTACATGTCGGCGACGATTATGATGACATTGTTATTACAAGCGGTTTAGATTTTGAGGACTTTCCCATTAAAAAAATATACGACTATTTACGGTATACAAATTGTCAGTATTTTAGCAATTTTGAGTTGGTCTGTTGGGGTCAAGATGTTTACAGAATTACTTGTTTCTAATTTGGAATTTATCAAGTAAGAGTATTTTCAATTTCAATTAAATGTAATAACTTTTTAAAAATTCAACGTATTATTTAATATATGACACGTAAAGGACACAGATACGTAAAGACTGCTAAACTAAATAAAAATGCCAGGCATGTATGAGCATTTTGGCTACGTAACAGCGTTTCAATTTCTTCAATCCTTAACGGCGTACAGGATAATAATGGTGGCATTTGACTTTAAAAGTAGAATGCTAATGTATCTTTAGCAAAAGAAGTCTTTTAAGTGTAAATTTAGTTTAAGTGTCACTGAGTACGAAACGTAAATCTTTCAAATTTATAATATTGTTCGAGTACTTTCAATGGATTCAGATAAAGTACGGTGTCGAACAGGATCCGTTACGAAATTTACCAGCACACATATTGATACTAATAAAAAGTACTTCTATAAATTTTCCAGTACACCTCGAAACATCCCATCGTTCACGAGAGGTCAGTAATAAAATGACCCTCATACATATTACAGTGTCATAATAAACGAGTCAGGGACACCTCGAGGGATCCATTGATTCTGTTTAGGCATTAATAGTGTATTACCGACAACCGCGGAAGCTCGTTCTGGTCGATCCGTTTGGGGCATTGCTGTTTCCCTAGTTTAGTTATATTGTATAGACATTACGTGAGATGGGTAGGAAAATTATTATTGAAGTACTATTTTCTTACCTCTTTTGTTAGTTAGAACTCTTATTACTTTCATTGTTTTCGATACATATAATATATTCTATTGATGAATATGAACATACTTCTAACTTAATTATTTACTATTCGCGTTATGACTCGCAGCTCCGTTCTTGAAATATGAATGTATAGTTAGACTTATATTTGTCAACAAATGTATAGGTGTACAACAACATCAATAACAACAGGCTATAATACAGTATACCCATAGTTGGGGAAACGCTGGAGTAGGCTCAGATAGAGCTGACAAAGGTAGATCTCAAGCTCGTTTTCTACTTTATACATACACATTTTCAATATTATAATGTTAATTGATAATTTTTCAGTAGTCACGTAATATCATATTTAACAGAAATTTTGTATTTCGTGCACGATCGATTTTCATCATCAACCCATTATTGTCCCACTGCTAGGCATGAATCTCCTCTCAGAATGGGCAGGATTAGGCCACATAATTTTGAAAAATCAGAGGTGCTTGAGACCTCGGAGCCCCCGATCGAGAGGCCGAGTTTCTTAATCACTACGCTATCACTGCTTCATTTCTTCGATTGATTTTAATATATATAATTTCAATAAATAAATTAAGTTACTTTACAGATAACATTGTGAATAAATCTACTTGCCTAAATGTTGATGTTGAGTCTACCAACCCGCTGTAATCCACTAGGATTATGGCATAAACCCTTGGTATTTTTATGTTTCCGCTTAACTGTATTTTAACAAAAAATTAAAGAGGTTAATTATTAAAAAAAATATTCGTATAACAGATTTTCCCCTTATTCTTTACAAGTCAAATACGTGACAAAGCTGCTATGAACTAGTGAGAAAGTTGCTAGGACCCAAGATCGCAAACTATAAATATATGCCAAACCATTGGACAAAAAGACAAGTTCAGTGAGTTAAATGATGTAGTCACTTTACATGTACAAAAACTTAAATCCGCATTCAACGTACATAATGATTAAAACGTCAATCCATTAATTTTAAATTAGGCACCACGTAAAAACAATCACGCTTTTCTAAATATATCGTACGAGGTAAATCGATTACGGGAATGCCGTGTCATCGCAACTAAAAGCTTTGTTTAAATCATTGGTCGCGTTACGCCCACTTCAATGACTATGGAAAGGGTTCCGCTTGAGTTGAACGTTCTGTCTTTAACGAAAGGACTAATTTAACTCACGACCACGACACGCGTAGGATTAGCAGTAGAAGGACGCGGAGTAGTAGTATACTTTCTTGTGAGCTTGTTGGTTTGCAGTTCCTCTGTTATGATCTTGTTTTTTTAATACAGAAGTAGCAAACGCGCATCAAGTCCATCTGAAGGTAAGTGTCTACTGGTGCCTATGGGCATGTTTAACCAAACTCAAATAAGATGAGAGCCCTACCTAAGGTCGGCTAGAGATGCGCCGCTACGCCTGAGGACTAAGTTGGAACGCCTTGGATTAGTATATCTCCCGTATGGCATCACATTTGACCAAGGCTAATTTCACTGATTTTAATGATGACTTTTTAGTCTTGACAGACAAAACAAAACGTTTTATGTGCTAGTGTTAATACATTTCAATAGAGGTACAGACTTCATACTAGTAAAAATATATTATTCATACTCTGTGTTCATGCAATTTATGAATAGTCGTAGGCTTAAGATATCGGTCGGTCGTGGTCGTGTCGTTGTCGTAACATTGTAACGAGCTTCATCAGTCAATCTCAAACAATTTGAAATAAGTGACGTCTACTGTGTAACTTTTATAAGAATTTTAATTGGGTAAATGTTTTCACTTAGGAAATAAATAAATAGCTATATTTTTATTTGATTTTGGTAGAACGTAGTACCATTATAGAAGAAATCTAAAGAATGTTTCTCCATGGAGTGTCTCTACAAGAACCTTGCTTTGTTGTAGATGTTTGTTTTCTTTTATTTTATCTACGGCTGAAGTAGCTATTTTATTATTAATGTAGGTACGTTCGTTTCACATTCAACATTGGTATCTACTATTAACATTTTTGTAATAGCGTTATTTCATTTTCAAAATTATTCAACACAGGTTAGACTAAACTGAAATATATTTAAAAAAAAGATTTATAGATTTGTTTTTTATTTTCCTCACGTGTAAGTGACACATGTTTTATACAAATTTAAAATATAGTTTAACAGGATAGTAAAAAGCTTCATATCACAAGCGATCACAAAGCCACCAATAAAAAGTATAACATCGGAACTATTAAAGCAGGTGCGTAAGATAAGGTCTGATTTGTGTTATTTTTACTGTAAGACTAAAAAAATGTCACTTTCCACATGTATTTGCCTCATAATTATTTTTAACATTAAGATTTAATGTTAAAAAGAATTTAATGTTAAGAAGAATTTTAACTATTCTACTATTAAAATCGCACTAATTGAGACATCGATACCATTGCCTGACATTTTTAAGATGGCAAGAGTTGCGTTACGAACGAAAATTAATTATGTCTTTTAATTATTAAGGCCAAAATGAATTTATCTTTTTGAGAATTTTCATATAATCTTGGAGACTACATTTTTAAGAAATATAAATCTTAAGATGATTTTCCGCTTCGTAGGTATATAATTTGCCCAATCACGCTAAAAAACAATCGGGAAACAATAATAAACCTTGCAGAGATTACTTATTAATAGATTAATCCTCGTTTCCTAAAAAGCACAAACAAAACAACCAAAAGCAGATAGAGACAACCAGGTGCGTATAGGCCATCTGATTTGTTAGTTATATTTTTTACAAACGGCCGTAAAATAGATGCGGAAGATCATTAATTATCACAGGGCAGCAGTTTGTTTTGCTTCGGTCACGGCCCACGAAATTTATGTATGAACGGAACCATTAAGGGATTGTCGCTGGCGGTCATTCTATCTATAACCAGTTAAAAATATCCTTTTTACGATTATATTGATGGTTTTCCCATAACGGACAGGACTATGATATGTTATTATGAACTCATTATAATTTCCCCTAGGGCTTGAAAGTTAATTATTGTTTAACTACGTTATTTTTTAGGTGATAGCGGATTGTTCCAATCTTAAATTAAGTAATTATGTAAACTTGTTAAAAATGTTACATTAAAAATAGCCTTATGAATTTATCGTACTAATGTTATCCTGTAAATAAGTTTTATTTTACAGTTAATATGTCTTTATAGAAATTTTGTTATTAACAATTAAATAATTATAAGTACAGCATTGCAATCCTTGAAGTTGCTGTTACTGCAAAATGATAATAAGGTTTGGGGTCTTGTTTTAAAGTTCTTTACAAGTGTATATATCCTAATGACCACAAAACGTCAAAAGGAGCAATGACGACAGGGTACAATATTCACTGTAAAAAATTACACTTGAATCAAAAATTAAACATCGTAACACTAATGAACAAATTGTATGAATGAAATTCCTATAATACCTCGGAAAATATCGATAAATAGTTATCAGCTGAACGTATTTTCATCAATAAACTACTACAAAAGGGCTTTCAAATAAAAACAAAAACTACATTAAAATCAATCCACTTTGCATGCGTTGTCTATTCAAGCTTTTGAGAGGAGTAGAGTGACATTCCAGATCAGGGACGGTGATTAAAACATTGTACAAACATTATACATCTGTTCAAAACAAACTTAAGGGCTTCAGATCAGAATCAACCTGTGTAGTGGCATCTGAATAAAATGTATCAGATTCGCCGGGCAGGTGTGACTGCTTTTTGTGCCTATCATCTGGCCTGAGAATATAAACTGAGAGCATCTGTAGTCTTGACACTTATACTACTTGTAGTAGGTATTATGATCTTAATGAAGATAAAACTTAAATAAAATCTCCTTTATTTCAATAAATATATAAAGAAACTAGCTGACCCGACAAACGTTGTGTTGCCAAATAAAAAAATGTTAAAAGTAAACAACCCTTATGACTTAAAGGTATGAAAAATAGATAGTAGCCTATTCTCAGACCTACTGAATATGCATATAAAATTTGGTGAAAATCGATAAAGCCGTTTCGGAGGAGTACGTTAATTAATATTGCGACACGAGAATTTTATATATAAGATTACGTATACTCACTTTACCGGCTAAGGAAAATATCGTGAGGAAATGTAGGTTTTCCCTTACACGTTCTTAAAGGTGTGTGATGTTTACTAATCAGTGCTTAACCAGTGTGGTGGTATATGACCTACGTAAAGGTTATTATAAGTGGTCCTGTGTCTGCTTGTTGGTTAACAATAGTTTGATGGGATTTTGTAAAAATTAGGACTGATTTATTAATGTAGCTTTGGATTATACTATTAAAAGTTACAGTCAGTCACCCATCCAATGATCGTGTTCGATTTTGCGATTTTGCTCAACTAATCAAATCGCTGTCTTTTCACTAGTGTTATAGCGCTTATTTACTTATCAGTAATTCAGAAATAAAACTTATTCAATTCCTATCTCAAATGAGTTATACCAACTTTTGCGAATCACTAGCTTTAATAATAATTAAATTACTTTCGACATTTTTATGAAAACATGTACATGGTTAAATTATATCTGCAAGTAATTAATATTACATTTCACGACTTAACTCATTTTTGAAAATTGACTTCATATAAACGCATCAATAAACTGTATTACTGAAATTTAATTGCGCGGCTATCATTTTCATATCCTATTTCATTAATGCTCTTATCATTAATATTGTATGTTGAATAACAGAGTTATTATGGAAAATGTGTTCAGTTGGGAGCAGATCAATACTCGTCAATCATGTGTAAATTAGTGACGGGTTTATTATTCGCATTTCAACGGTCCCATTGAATGATCGCGGAATTGAATGTACACATGTTTGTATGAAAGGAATATTGCATTTTGACAGTAAATTTCACTTTGCCCAATAATCGTGTTGATGTTGACAGGGTTTTATTAAGTGTATTTTTGTTTATCGTAAACTCATAACTGTTCAAAGGTGAGCATGGACGTTTTTCCAGAATAAGATATTTTCTAAAGAATAAAGTTGTAAACAAGCATACAGCTTTCTCTCTTCAGAGAGACATCTTAATGGGCAATTATCAATGCCGCCCATGGATATCTGTAACCAACTTCATAAAGAGCAATGTCAAGCCGATCACACATGCGCTGATTCTCCTGAGGATTATCTAACGTTCAGGTTACGAACTTCTAACTACAATTTCTTATACGGTTAAATTAAGTGTTTAAAATACTTTCTAAACTCACAACCAGATATTCAGATTCATAATAAGCATAAATTTAAAAGTCCAATAGAAGACTGGAATTTGTAAAATAGGCTAATGAAGATGTTTTCTTTGCATTTATTTAATTCTTTGGACTCCTTACATCATTTAAAATATTACGTAGATTTTTCGTCTATTTTTCTTACTCCGTTACTGGATATAATTTCAAAGTGTTAAATATACTCGTACATCTGTCTTCAGTACAAAATATACAACTAATAAATGCGTAGGCAAAAGCAAAATAAGTTTTACAGCCCTAATATTTGATTACAACAATTTCTCCTCTCCATGATCATTTAAAATTCTGCACTGACCTCAATCTTATGAACAAAAGTGCTCACACGGCGTCGGTATGCGATCTTCATTTGTATGTAAAGAGAGTTCTTGGCGGCGTATAGCCTCTAATATGACTATACTCGTAAGTATAATTGGGAATGACGTGTGCACTACTTATGGACGGAATATACTTTACATATGTATTTTAGCGTATCTAAGGTTTTATTATAATATTGTTAATTTCTAAGTTGGTAGAAACCTTCGTGGTTTGACTTCAGAGGCACATTGCCGAATAACAGCAGTGTTAAGCGCTGCCGTGTTCCGGTTTGAAGTGTTTGGTACGTGACGTGCTTGACGTACTAATCCGAAGGGTTCCAATTTAGTTCTCCGGGCAACACATAAATAGACAACCTCAGATAGGAATCTAATCTTATCTGGGGTTTATTACATATTGATTTTCAGGGGTGGCAGTAGGTAGCTACTTATCGTCAGTTGGCGACTCAGGAGTTCCCAAGTGTTTATTCCAATTAGCTACGTGCATTTCAGATCGAGGCGTTGAACACAAAAACTTAACTTAAGCTTAGAAAAAGGGAATTCTTCCGTTAAAGTAATAGTTCACATACTACAATGCAATGTGCCCAAGGCCTTACAAATGTAATTTATGTAAACCCACAATTATTGCGACACTTATCGGGAATTCTTAGAAGCGAAAGACAATGGTGATTGCGTCGCACTGAGAAAGCGACGTGACATCTTGATGATTTCGAATTCATTCATCATTACATTCAACAACACTTATTACCTCATGCCCATTTGCATTATAATTGCTATTTGTCACACAACAACGTAATATCAAACGAGTTAAAGGATATGGATGGTTCCAGATATGGGATGAAAATACTAGTATTTAATATGAATTATATTTATCTGAGCAATATTCTTGATGAAATTGTACTTTGTCTAAATTGTTGTACCTGTGCATACTCTCTTAATTATTTTCTCTTAATATTATGTATGGACATTTATCTACGTAAAGATGATATCTAATAAAGATAATAAATCATATAATGGGATCATATAATCCATAAGATCACAAATGTTCAAGGTTTCAATGGTTACAACATTAATAATACTGCATTTACTTCTTTACCACAAACTATGTATAATAAATTATTCTCATTAATTAGGGTTCTTGCATTTACGAACATTTACATATTATGGTTTCACTGACAATGGAAATTGAAATGGAAACATAATTTCTCATTACTTTCAGCTCCATACTAGTCTTATTGTAAGAAACTCGTCGGCGGGTATATAGAAAAATGTTTATCTAAATATAGGCCTGTCCTAGCAAAATAAAGTGCTGCTATGGATTAGACAAAGGGTGCTTGACCTACTTTTTCTTGAATCACAGTCAGTTCATATGTCTACGTTACTACGCCTTGAGGAAATAGCAATAAATTTAAAATCATTTGCACAATCAACGAGCTATGTATTATTATGACTTAGTTGTTATACTGCCTTGTCTATTATGTTTTAGGTCGATGGTTTGAAGGTTGTAGAACCTTTTGTGGTTTAACTCCGGCGGCACCACCGCCGTACCTATTTCTGCCTCATAACAGCAGCGTTAAGCTCTGCCGTGTTCTGGTGTGAAAGATGTGGTAAGGGAGACATACTTTTCCGATGCGTTCCAGCGTAGTCCTCAGGGTAGCGGCGCACCTGTAGCAGATCACAGGAATATCTATTCTATCTGTCGTTGATTACAGATGTCCATGGGTGACAGTAGCAAATTACCATCAGGTGGACAACATGCTCGTCTGCTACTCCTATATTATATAAAAAAAGATAATCGGATCATGTGGATTATGTATTTATCAGCGAAGTTTCAAACCAACGTTAGAATATTTTATTGGGCGGGATGAAATCCACACAACGTAGTTATTTAATTAAGTGACTCATTAAATCTGTTGGGTATTAAAACCTTTTTAGCCTTTACGTCAAGATATAGAGTGGCTAAAATATATATGTATTCCATTGTATAATATAGTTATCTAAATTTCAGAATAAAATTCGTTCTCGGTTACACTTCATGAAGTGGGAGCCAATGTATTTAGGATTGAATAGACTCAAATTCCCTTGGTGGCTCCGAACAAGCTCGGATTATATAGAAAAAAGTGGAATTAAAGCAGTTATTTAAGTTACGAGTAAGTTGTGCTACTTTCGCTTTTCATTTAGAATTGTATTTTACTTCGCATTTAAACATTGCAATGTATATTATGTATAGGTATATGCGTCCTACGTCTTTTTTATGAGCATTATTGTTTTCCAGCAAATGAAAAAGGCAGCAAATATCTAGGCATCGATCTTCTTTGTAGACCATTACTTTGCAAGCTAAACACTTGTCTATTTACGACGACCCATCACTACCCCACAGTTGGGTAGGGGACTCCCTCTCAGAGTGAGAAGTGTTTAGGCCCTAGTCCACGTGTAGGCCCAAGTGTAGGTATATTCACTGTGTTTTCCTTCATCGATAAAGTAATGATAATTAATTTCTAATACGCACGTGACTAGAAAAAAGAGATCAGCGCGCCTGGGGATCTTGGAACCCAAATTGAGATGCCGAATTTCAAACCACTACGCTATTACCACTTCAAACACGAAGCACGAACAAATAAATACTGATAATATTAATATATCACAACAACGATGACATGTACATGAGCATCCCATTCCTAAACCGAGAGCACAGTAGGTGGTGCTTTACTCTACTAAGAGTGTATTGATGTTGTTTGTTGTAGCACTTACCGAGACCCTCAGAAATGCTCCGCTCGAGACGTTTCACTTTACAGATTCTGTGTGAGTTTCCAATGTATTCTGAACGTTCCCGTTACAGTTAGCTTCTTAATATTTAGATGCATCTTCCGAGAACATGTGTTGATCATTTCGGAGTCAGTAAATGGTAATTAGACATAGTATGAATATAGGAATACATTATAGGCATAAATTAGACTGATGTCAATCGAAGTTGTAAAGAGTATTTATTAAATTAAGAAGATGCAAGAGAGTGCAAAGGTTTTCTTATTACTTTCTAAAAGACAAACACGTTAAAATCTGTGATTGTGGCTAATTACTTCTTTAGATATTGTTTAATCAATTTCGAATATTTTTTTTATAAATTTAAGCGTCTCCCAAATCGTACTCAGATCTCCTATTTGCAACTTTACTGTTTCGTAATATCAATAACAGCATCAAAATATTGCAACAGAGCTGTAAGCGCAAATATTAGTTAATAATGGGTTATTAAGATCCCGAAGTAAATGAATTTTGAACGGAGTTTGATTCAAAATCCGCCGTCTTATTTGCAAAATACAAAGTTTGAATAACTCCAACATCAAACTTGTTCCAACGCTGCTTAAATAAATATATTTAAAACTTTCCCTTACTTGACCATCCCAAAAGGATAGATTTCATGAAGAAAATTAAAAAAGTTAGTGCAAACAAGGGCGCTGGTGACGTCGTTGCTCCAAGTTTTCAGTCGTTGGAATAATGTTATGTTTTTATGTTATTAATCCATTGAATATGTTTCTATAATATAGATATACTAAGAAGAATTCAGTCCACGTGATGGCAAGTGTTAACTACCAATAGATTTTCAGATATATTATTAACTGATACGAATGAGTCCTATCTGAGATATGTTACGTTAAGTATTGCCATTTCTGAGAACTTAGCTGGAACTTCTCCTACGTGTTTTATTTATTTCTATCCAAAATAATCCTTGTCTTTGTTATAGGGATTCCTAGTAGGAATGTTAGGAATTTTCTAGTGTTTAGTTGTGGTAGTAAATAGTATTGTAAACAAAATGTCTGTGATTGAGGTGTTTGTAATTGACGACAAGTAGAACTTTTGTCCTGTTTGGAATCGATTCAAAATTTAAGTGGAAGGTTGTGACCACTCAACATGAGGCGGATTGCATGCTTAACCATCTATTAAATATATCATATCAACACATTACATCAAACTACATTTATAGACGGAATACAAACATATTTATTCTATATCGGGCTTTTATCAGATTTACCAAATTTAATACTACTGCAACACGATATTCATGAATATTAAGTGAACAAGAACAATTCATAACACGCCACGATAATACATTTGATTCAACATAATTCGGAGGTAATATACAATTGCTTATCCAAAACTTTGTATCAAATAACCAATAATAAACCTAATTCTATTGTGATAGAACGCATTGCGGTACGAAATGGATAATAGCCAAAATTTGGGTAATATCAGACTGACCGTCGTGGGGCAATAATACATCATTACATTATTAACTTATCTTCTCACCCTTGACAATAACAATGGCTGTTGAAATATTTGATATCATTATCCCTGGATGAAAGCTTCTGAGGCAGTGGTGCTAAAAGTACCTACTAACAGTAAACGATATGAAGATGGTTAAAGTAAAATTTGTATTTAAAAAAATCGGTGATAGTGTGGTATAACTTCAGTCAGTTTTATAAATATCAATCAATTTTCCAACTTAACTTGTTAGTAAAGAATTTTTGCTTTAGAGTGTGAATTTACAGTTAAAGTTTACTTATAGACAACTGTAGCATTACTTTTACTGTAGCGTTTACTTTTGTAAACTCATGGTAGTCCTACAGTAGCACTACCATGAGTTGGCATAGAAACGCCAGTATAGAAATTGTAAATAGAAAACTATTGTCATTTTGCTAGTGAATAACATAACTACTATCGTTACGGTATTTCTTGACAAATATCAAATTAATGACTCATGGGACCGAATTTGTATGGCAATAGATCATAATGACACTCGCTAGCGATTTGATTTCGATAGGTTTTTTACGTTACGAGTGGCTCACACTACGGAATTTAGTTCTACGAGTAACCACCAGAGGCGCTGTACAATTTTTCATACATTTATTTTACGCAGTCGCTAGCGAGTAATACTTTTGTAAACTCATGGTAGTGCTACAGATGGGGTCACATAAGTTTGGTAATTAGGTTACGTGTAATAAGATTTCGCACAAAAATGCCAATAACTTCGTTATTTTTTATGCATGTAAGTATTCGTCATTTCATATCACCATGTCTATGTGACAGCATTCATTTATTATATCATCCAGTTCAGAAGGACCTGTTAGCGTGTTAATAATAGGCTTAATAAGTGAAAATTCCCTACTAATATGTGAAAACAGGCGAAGCAAACCTCAGTTGCCAGGTACAGTTATTATAAGCGTCACTTAAAAAGTTGAGCACCGCTGCCATTCAGAGTTTACTGCGCTTTGTCATGCAATACTTTAATTCAATTCATCGGTACAACAGGTGGGGTGGGAGGTCAGAGTTTTAAAAAGGAAATTATGTGATACAGAGCCGTTTGTTTCATAAAAACGTGACTGGGATTTTATCTTTATGACCCGCTGAGATTTGGGATAGCAATTTTTTTGTAGATCCGTTACGGAGGTTTTATGAGAGAATGTCTAATGACATGGGTGTAGCTTAACTACCTAATGATATTACTTTACGGTACTTTGTTTAGATTAAAAACTTTTCTGAAAGAAGCTTTTTTTATAGTCAGATCCCTACTCTAGGATGAATTGTGGTGTTGGTACCATGGCAAAGAAGAAGAATATACACCCAAATCTAACTACCTATCTATTCTTCTACAACCATAGTTGAACATATGCCTCTACTAATTTGCGACATTCGACTGACTCAAATTCTTTCGTTAATAGTTCCAAGCTCTCAGGGTGTTAAGCAATGACGAATACGCCTGGGACTTGGATGGTTGACCGTTAACAGCTAAATTTCATAGACGTTTCAGATGACAAAAACCACTGCCTCCGATTGTGATCAATTGATAGTGTTCGTTAAATTATATCCAAGACTATATTATGGTTTGAAAATATTAGATACAGTTACCAAGACGCACTGAATCAGCTTTGTAAAGTAACCTAAGCCGTCAATTTTTGAGTAAGATCCGTGTCCAATGGAAGATAAAAAAAGGATTGCAGCAACCCAAAAGTATTCGTAGCAACTATGCAGCATTTCTACAACAAATGTAGAAACTGTCACGGAAAGACCGCTTCGCTTCATACTGGCGGGACAACAATTTTAATTGTTCTGTGTTTGTGAAAAGAAACAATGGTACGAACTAGGACACTGGTCGGATCGGTACATCGCACAAAAGCGTCCACAAATACTAATCTAGATCCGGTATTGTCGTGTAAAGGCTTTGAATTGAAGTTATTTGTGAGACAGCAGGAAATAGTCCACTGTCTTACATTTATTGGAATCTTTTTTTATATTATGTGGCGTTTACTTTGTTGGTCTTATATTCGAAGGTGGTAGATTTTTCTGGGTCAAAAATAGTGTCTCATCATTGCTACTTCAACTGCTGCGTCAAATTCTACAAAATCCAACAAATATTCATGCTGATTGAGTACTTAATAATAGTTATTTATAATTAAGGTATTCCATTATTATTTACTCACAGAATTTTGTATATAAGAAAAATTAATAGTTTGTTTTTACCTAAAAAGTATTCTAATACCATATAATTTCTTTAAAAGTATTTAAGCGATTCAAATTAATATTTTACATTATCCTAATTTAATTTTTATAATTTTAAACACTTCACTCATACAACATTAATTGTAATCTGCTGACGAGATGCGAAGGTAAGCCAAAACGCGCGTGTTTTTCCAGTAATACAGCCAATTTCGAAAGGTACGCAGCCACATACTATTTTTACTTAACAGAAAGATCAACAAAACATCGCAAATCTTGAATTTATTAAACGTGATGAGTATAATTTAGTTTTGAACTATTACTTCTCAGGGATTTTTATGAATTCTACTGCTAGTATTGTAGGATATATTTTCGGTAAGAATAATATAATTTCCATATCAGATAAATCTTTGTTTCTGATTTACTTATATTCGCCTCAAATTTCCATTTACGCAGATCCTTTATTTAACCAAACGGTTACAAAAACAGCTTGTTCTCACAATATAAATTCACTTATTATTTGAAGAAAGTTTCCTCAACATATTTACTTCAGTTGAATTTCTGATAGCATCATTCACACCCACACAAAGCGCGCGAATCTGGCCTTATCCAGTAGGTCATCACCTTCCGCAAAACTAAGTGGATATTTTCTTACAAGGCAGGGATAATCCGAGGCGAAACGATATGCACTTTATGTGAAGAGGACAGTAATGAAAAATTTAATATTACCCACTTTGAAGTTTCAAAGGACCTCGTCAAATAAACCTCTTAGCGAATAGTCGGAGATATGGCTAGATTTGCATAAGACGGCAGAACGGCCGACGCGGGGGCAAAGATCGTGTCTTGCATCTAAATAACGTCTTATATTTGCAAATATTGACTCTTGTCCGCACCCTTTCAAAGGGCTCTGATCCTTATTCTCTAAGATAGTTTAGTTGTACCACATACTTAACGCGGGTCGGATATTCTTTTTCAGGAAACTGTGGGTGGCCATCGCCATAGAGTGTCTAAAGATTAGACCAATTTATCATATTTCACTCTTAAGGCGTACATCAACTCTTGCGTGTAAATTTTGAAAGTTTGAAAAAAATAACGAAGAGGAATAACGGTGTGACAAGGCAATCTACGATTATAATTGAATTCAGGTATGGCTGCTGTCCTATTTGGAGTCAGTTACAGTTGATAGTAATAATATTATAATAAGAAATAGCCTTAATAGGCGTACCTGTAGTTATTCCAGTTGATTGCAAATTCAATCAAATTCTCCAAGCTTTACTTTATGATTTAGATGAAGACATCCCACAAAATTTCTCAGTTATGAACCGACAGCAAATTCCATTTAAAACTTTCTTTACAAAGCTGAAGGTTAACAAATTGCACCTCTCATTCTACAAACGTTGAGTAATGGTAATGATATGCTGCCTTCCAACCTGTCGATCGAAAGTTTTATGGTTGAAATCCAAGCTATACGGCTTGCGGTAGCGGCACATGCGGCTCATCCATTCTATGTTAGGATTCCTCCATATTTTTGGGCTAAAGGTTATGAGACTGGATATAGCCTTCTAATTGTGGATCAACATTTTATCAAGTGAGTTTCAGAGAGTTCCAATTTGAGCAATGACAGACAATAATATGTGCAAAAAATTTAGTTTGCGCATATGAATTTAGAAAACGGCAGGAATTTTGAAACCAACAGTATTGTTTTGTACCTTTAATTTAATTAAATTTTGATGAATTCTCATAGTTTGGTAGTAGTAGATTATTGCATACTATGTGAAGGAGTGAATTTACTATATTGGAAGGAACCTTACGTTTTGATTCTAACTATTACTGTAATTAAAACTGTTAGAAAAATCCGATAAGTGTGTTGAATGGCTTTCATATTCACACTAGAGGAATATGCCGCAGCCGTTTTGACAAAGTCTGCGTTATCTTTTGTCACCCAAATTTCGTTCGAAAAGTTTTATGCAAAAAAAACTGAGCCAATATTTACCAATTCTGGAAATCCGAATAATAAATTCTCTGTTGCTGTCCACTATCCAGTACATCAACTAAGTATTGTAATGCGGCAATCGCGACTCGCATTGATTCAAACCGCCCCGAAGTCTACCACAACCTGTCCGGTCACAATTACACATGAATCAACTTCGGACTTCTACTTTGTATGCAGTGCTTAAGCAATTTTGCAAATCACCTGTTGTGATTCACCTGTTTTATTTTGCTTCGTGATTCGTGTTTGACGCAAGGATTACCGCCGCAGCTTTTAAGATGTTATCTGCTCGGCTGTCGTTGAGTTCTTGAATACGCTGATTAATTTAAGTAAAATGGCACATATCTTTATATATTTAGTCACAATTTTTCTTTTTTGTAATAGAAACATGATACGGATATACTATTCACCTAATATTAAGTGAACAGCACGTTTATGTGCATTGGACTGTCTGGATGGTAACGTGCTCCAAAAAGCATAAACTTAAGACTATCACGGATAAACTACTATCCTTAAGGAAGTTTGCTCATAAGTAGGTACGTAGAGTTGTTCCTTATTTGCCTGGCGCTTTTCACAAAAATGCTTTATTTTCTCATACTTTGTCTTATTTAGTGGTAATTCCTAAAATTAAACAAAGTATTTTCGAAGACACTATTGTGCATCATCGTGTAATACAAATAACTGAACGTACTCCAACTTCCGATTTGCAATATCGCCATACCTGCATGAATCATTACTATTAGTAAGACACACTTAATGCTAATAGAATAGGCGATAAAATCTTAACCTGACCGCAAATAGCGGTATACCTATAACGTACGAGATCGTGATCGACACAGCCAACTTTCGCACGTCCATTCATACGAAGATACATGGAAAATGATGTCACTTATGCGATGAGTATCATTATATTGTCAATGTTTTGTTTTTATTATATCAACAATCGTGGAATGACGTAATTTCATGGGGATCGACTCAAATATAAATCAGTATATACTAGTATATATAGGAAACCGATGAGTAACAGAGGAAACGAAATGATCCCATATTTACTAGACAAGGACTTGTCCAACACATTGAATTTGATCATGGTCGAAGGTAAGTCAGCAAAGAAGCAAAGTCAGTAAAGAAGAAAAAGTGACTAAAGTAACACTGCAGACTAAAATGACTACTACCGGACAGAAAAACCTGCAATCAGTAAGTGCAGAGATATTTGCTTCGTCTCTATTGTACACCTTCAGTAACTATTTATTAGTCTATGAATATATTTTTAATGTATTTAACCTAAAAAATACCTAATGTATACGTCCATACTTCAAGTAATCAGATTTAATGCGACCCTATGTATTGACAGAAGAATTTGCGATACAAAAAATCATAACTTATATATGTAGTTGGTGATAAGGAACTTAACAGCTCTGATACGCTTTACAGAGAAACACTTGGCACCTCAGCTTTAGCATGCTAAAAGATAAGAGTTTCTTTAGCCGCAAACTGAATAGGACGATAAAATCGTAACTCAACTATAAAGAGCCATTCTACCACAGAATTGATATGAACCAGAATTCCTTTAGTTTTTTTTTGTAGTGTTTTTACCGAATCTCTTTAACATTATTAATTTAAATTTTAGTTAGGCAACAGTCAATAGTCAGGCGGATAATGATTTATTTTAAAATTCTTCCTACGATAAAGTTATATGCTAGGAGCAAAGCCAGTATAATTGTGTAATTGCTGTTATTTTTTTTTCCATTTTCTGCCTAATTTGTTGAAACATTGACGTATTATTGGAACGTTGTTTTTTACGTTTTTTTTCTCAAAAATAACTTTATAATTCTATATTTAGGTGGATTTTAGTTGTTTTTTGTGAAAAGTGTAGAAAAATAAAAAAATAACTATTTGTTTTATAAGATTACATGCCGTATCTGCAAAATCGTAGTTCCTTGTATGTAACGATAGTAATAATGTATGAGGATCGTGATCGGCGCGCCCAACTTTCGCACCATTCATGCGTACGAGGAAAATGATGTCACTGCACATTGTCACAATAGCCAGTTTAAAGCATTGTGTGATCCGTGGTTTACGTGATCAGTCAGTGATCGCGCTTAAGGACGATGACATATTCATGTGACCATCGTTTTCAACTGTTTTGTTATCGATACTATGACTAGAGCTAACTTTTGTTGTAACCTCAGTTATTATAATATACTATCGACTTATTGCTATAAATGTTACGATATATGCAAACAATACGGTGCCGCACCGTGGCACGTAGCAACGCTGTATGAAGTTGCGATGTCGCGTCGTGAAAATCTACGATGTACATCGTTGAAAACAATGACGTCGCGAAAATTTGTGACTTAAGGCTGTTTTTTTTAAAGTTCCATAGGTCTTTTTGTAGATGTCGTTGGAGAAGACCACGCAAAGGCATTAACATTTTTCTATTTTTTCATCTATTGCGTTACTACCTAACTATTACAATGAAGCTTTGTTCGATGACGATAGAAAAATTCTAAACCTGAATTAAACTATTTTTAATTCTTCTGCTGCCTTTTTAGTAAGCCTAATGTATTGAAATCCATTAAGTTAAATGTTTCACAAAATTGTTTCCGGATCCAGTTTATTGAACAGTTAATTGAAAACTAAAAATCGTTAACATGTCAAACTATTGCACCATTAACAACTGTTTATTTGTTCAAAACCGTCCAAACTTCGTTAAAAGGACAATTAAGTACTTTTATAGGAACACAATTAACGAAATGGATTCTCAGAGCCCCAACAAAAAGTTACCTAATGAACATAATTTCCTCTGATGCGATGAGGCTTGCTTGTTTTAAGGCGGAAATATCAAATCATACTAATTAAAAGTAAAACATACCTAATAATAGTCTGCTGGCCATTATTTATGCTTCAACGATTATGACATCGGTACCTGTTTGTTTGAGGGGCTCAAGCGTATGAGTAACACATGGGACTTAAACATTTTGCTTAAATAATGTTTTGTACAATTAAATAGGTACTTTGTGAGAATAATCTAGTGATTTAAATTATGAACATAATAAACGATTGTAAGGAAATTATCATTCTGTAGGTTTAAACTTCAATTTAAGACACCACAAACTAGGGCAGTAAAGTAATTTTGCTAATTCAATCAACTTACATGCCTTACAAGTCGCCAAATATTGCGGAAAAATTAAAAAAAGGCGTGAAAGCTTCGCAATTCTTATATATCTGCAGCTCAGTAGCTTTGAAGAGTGTTGTAAGGCAGAAACTAATACGAGGCATTCTGACTTAGTTTTCTGGGGTAGAAACGCACTTGTGATCAGGTTGAGGTCAGGTTACAAGTCTTTACCATTTGGGATCAGTTCGTTATCGTGCCCAATACTTATAAATGGATTTAGCAGGTGTAAGCACTGACTTAACATCAGGTGGACTGCATGCTCATTAGCTTCTGAATAAAAAAACAGTTTTTATGACAGCTTTCCAATGCAGTTGGTCTCGATACCCAACCGCATAACAAAGACTTAAAAAAAGAATCGAACCGCAGTAGAGCACGCGCCTCCGCCGGATATTTAAACCATTGAAGCAGGAAGTATCTTTCTTGTTTTATTAGGTTTAGGTAAGTCCATGTTTGTTGCTTTTATTGGAGTCGAATATGGTTATGTTTTATGAGTATTTCGTTGATTTATGAAGACATACAGTGTAAGGTAACGGAACGCATAGTTAATTGGTTATAGTTAAATGGTTATTAATACACTGGACTTCATTTTTATTACATTTAAAATAAATGATTTAATACGTATCTTGTCTTAAAACCTTCTCACAGTACGCAGCGTATATGAAGATTATATAACCTACTCAAGGCAGGGTCAAGGAAAAGTTGGAATCAAGAGCAACCACAAAGGACGTCAGTAGGTAGAGATAAATATAAAATAGGCCAGTTGACCACTGCTACTGCATTAATACGAGTCTTGGTTATATATCGTAGCCTATTATAAATATAGTAGCAGAGAGATAAGTTTCCAATTACAATAAGAGAACAAATAAAAATGAATAGTATAACTATACCTCCCCAATAAAACATAGGCATGCTACTTCCGCTATTTTCCCAAAAAAGTCCAACTCTATTTATTTATAGGTTGGAAACTATATATTGGAAAATTATCTCTGTTTATCGAAACAGATATAAGAATAAAAATATTTTATTTCTTGGTTTCACATGCTGGTTATTTTTCACAACAATTGGTCTAAGATCCGAAGCTAAATCGAACTGGACCGAGCTGATAATAGAATGAAACTCATTTTATAATGAAATTAGTACATTGGGTAATACATTAAAAATGGGTTTGCTAAAAAGATCCTGGACAGGATAATTTTAATTATTTTTTGAAAAATTAAATTTTAATTGAAAATTATATTTTGCAACATCAAGATAATAAGAAAATTCTATTCTGAGTGAATGTTAAAAACATACAGAATGTGCAGGCTTTGGGTTGCCTATTATTTACGTGGACGAACTACTGGGTTGTCAGGTATAAACAGGTATTTCGCTGGCAACTACTTTCACTCATGATGATAATAGATAAAATTTTATATCAGTAGAAGCGCTGTTTTATTGTGAACACGTTGATATAGGGTTGTCTGCAAAATGAAAATCAATTTTTCAAAAAATAATTAAAATTTTCCTGTCCACGATTTTTTTAGCAAACCCATTTTTAATGTATTACCCAATGTACTAATTTCGTTATAAAATGAGTTTCATTCTATTATCAGCTCGGTCCAGTTCGACTTAGCTTCGGATCTTCTACTAAATTGTTTTTCTCATTCTTGCAAATTGTTTTTGTCTGCTTCCTGTTTTAGCAGTATCATTGCGATGTCCGATTTCGGTATGTTAAGTAACAACTGTCTGGTTAGTTGAAGGGCTAACACTTTCTTAGTCCTTAGATGCTATACAGCTGCAGCTACATTAATAATTTCGTATCAGCTATTTGTCATTTTTCCACATAGTCTAACAAATCTATACATTTATTTCATAGGAATTGGATCATCGGGTTATTAACCTATAGCAAAACAAACCGATCATGCTCGTCACAATCACGTAGCGTCGATCTTGTCACAATCCGTCGTTGGCGATGGCACTTGCGGTTATGGCGGCGGCCGTGTTCCAATTGATTTTGATCACGAACGCGTCATCTGTCGTTAGTCCGTTGTTCTTTAGTTTTGTTGGATTTGATAATGTCAAACGAGTTTTTACGTTTGCTGACAGTAATATAGCTTGTAATTATTTATTTAAATGAGTATTTAAATTAAAGAAATTCTTAGTTATTTGCCAATAAAACATGTTTTACTTACAAATTTGCGTTCTGTAAGAGTACAATAGACTTCTGGTCTTATTTGCTATAACTGGATAACAGTTCGTCGAAGGCCATGTAGGCAAAAATCCAACATGGGTAGAACACGAAATCCTATCTTCATTCGTACCACGCTTTTTCTTAAGAACTGTTTATAAGAGTACATTGTTAGAGGATACTCAGGGTTTCTCGTAGTCGTGCGGAGAGCCTCGTGCTCAGCAGTGGAATATAAACAAGTTTAAATCATTTTTTACTAACCCTATAATTGTTTACAAAACATAAGTAGGAAAAAACATTAGCTTTTATTCCTTTTTATAATATAGGAGTAACAGACGAGCATGAAGTCCATGCAATGTAAGTGGCTACTGCCGCCCATCGACATCTGTAGTCAACCTCAGATAGGATTAGATATTCCTACCAGGAGTGGTCACAGGTGCGCCGCTACCCCTGCGGACCAAGCTGGAACGCTTCGGAAAAGTATGTTTCCCTTACCACACCCTTCAAACCAGAACACAACAGCGCTCAACACTGCTGTTATGAGGCAGAAATAGGTGTGGAGGTGGAGTTGCTGGAGAAGAACCACAATGGGTTCTACTGCTATTTCAGATTTGTACTGCTATTTCAAAGCCAACTTCTAAAATGTACAAAACAATATTCAACAAAATTTGCTATATATAAAAACAAGTCTTCCAAAGCTCATTTTGGTAAGCGTCGCATCGCTTGTCATAATCCGTTGTTGGCGATGGGAGTTGCGGTCACGGCGAACTGTTTGCGACGGCCGTTCGAATTGATTTCGATCACGAACGCGTCGCCCGTCGTGTACGTGTTTCTGCTTCACTAGTTTCCGCCACCTGCGTCGTTCGCTATTTTTATTTCAATGTCAGCTTCCATCACTCGAACGACGTATTAACATGCCACTTTTATGAAAAACGACAATCTGTCAAAATATTTTGGCAACGGATTAAATTTCATGTTGCGATCGTGTAATGTTTTGACACGTTATGGTTTTGTAACACGCAAGTGCTTTAATTTTGAAGATAAAATGTTGGCGGTATTTAAATTAATCAACATTGTTTAATACAACAATGTTAGGAAGTCAAAATTTGAGGAAACCAATATATTTGAGCAATGTCTAAAGACTAATTCTAGAGTCGTAAATATTCAAATCACGTTTGCGTAAAAATCTATGTTTGAAGTAAAAATAATAATCATAATAAGTGACAATAAATGATAAAAAGGGATGTTGATCTTAATCGAATTTTAGTATGTACAAATGAATGAATGCTTATGGTAGGTATTTACGGTACCTATACATTAGGAATAAAAACATATTGATTTCATAAATGTTTTCTGAAATGATATTTAAGAATGATAATATTATTCACTACTGTAACTTAAGTACATTAGTGTTTCTAATGAAACATTATGTATAGAACAAAATTAAGGCACCAACCCTTTCCTTGAAAGGTCATAATTAGGGAAACTGGAAGTCTTACGAACATCTCTTTATTCAAGCATCGGTAGTTTGTTTATTAACACCAATTTGTGCGCTAATCAGCTCGCCCGGAATGGTAATGAAGAAACGTGTTGATGATCTTTGTATTAAGTGGCGTTTGTTTGGAAATATGATCTAACTATTCTCTGTGTGGCTGAGGTTTGACTGCCATGGGTTGAGCGATAAAAATATATATCTCTATAAGATATCGCACCTTGGGTTAATAACAAACGGACACCAAATCTATGAGTATTTTTAGAAAGTTGCGTCAAGTTTAAATGTAATGTAAAGAGGGTCAAACTGCATAAATATTTTTTTATTAATTTATTTACCAACTTGCAACGTATTTTGATTAGCATAAATGTGCATTATTATAGAGACGGAAAGCTCATTACAAGGTTTCACGTCTATGTTAGTTATTAAAATAAGACAATTATCTGAGTAAGAATTGTTCGATTAAAATATAACACTAAGCTACCATGAACCTCAACTCCGTTTTGACATAATAATTATGTCTTAATTGAATGCACCTAAAACGAGAATTTTGCTACCATTTAGGTTAAGCTGAGCTTGAATTTCATTCGATGATTGAGTGGTTAGTAGAGGCCACCATAATTATACCTTTAAATAATTTTCTGCTGAGTACAACATTAAATTGACATGCAAAGTAACATGTGTACATGACCAAAGCCAAGTTTACTAAGAACTAATAGGTAAATGTGTCATGTCATATTAATATGCGAATATCCGTCTACAGTTACTCCCATAATAAAATAGATTATATTTTTATTATTACTTATCGCTTCTGCGTTTTGGTCAAACACTTTGATTACATAAGCATACGTACCCTAGAGTTCAAACACTCGCAACGGAAGTTTGAGCATCGCCAGTCGGACGGGTTCCTTCATTAACATAAAAACAAAGCCCGAAATTCATTGAAAGATTTCTCCCAAACATTCTTCGGTACCCAGCAATCTACGTTATATCTGTCTCATCTACTCGTAATCCTATAAACGACATCAGATAAGATAGTGAGCACGCTGCATTAGCTTAACGCCTCGAACCAAATTGAGACTTCAGTAGTTTGCATTTAAATTCAGAAGGCAGTAACGTATTCACAGCTTAAATAAACGTGCTTAATGCAAGAAATATACGAATTATTTAAATCTTAGTGCGTATTTCTCATTCTTATCGTCAGTGCTTCGTTATCGACGTGATGAATTACGTTTTCGGCTCAGTTAATCTAGGTAAAAAGAGTGACTAAATTTTGTTTTAAATAAAATATATTCAAATGGCACCTTATTTCATTTATCTATGGATGTAAAATTTTAATGTAAAACATGTGGGTTCATTCTTTTTTGTCACACGAAGTTACGCACTAATAATGCGCTACGTCATAACTTGGTCTTTACGTTAAGATTAAAACTACATCGCAACAATCCCCTAAAATATGTATGATGGCATTGGTCTTTACTTTACATAATTATTTTTGTTAAATATGTTACGCCCGATTTCTATTATTTTATTGGTTTTATGACTTCAGATCGGTGAGTAGGTAGGTTATTTAGCCCAAAAATCCTACTAATAGTTTATACGCCTTATATTTATTTAATTACGAGTAATCGCTCCGCTATGTTATCCGCTCTCGCAGCGCCTATCACTATACTAGTTGTCAATATTATAATACCGTATCGGAGTGATCTCCGGTGACAATATACGATCAGTGACATTGAACCGAATCTTCGGCATCGCTTTGAACTGCCGAACGATTGTATTAGATGTCTCTGTGGTTATTAAGCCTATATGTAAGTGACATAGCTTTGAAATATAATTCTATTATTAGAAACTAAAGTAGATTATCTAATGTTTTTCGAATATTTTTCTAATATCGAAATACAAATGATGAATATGTAGGTAGTAGATTGGTAATGTTGTTTTAGAAATGGCGTTATACGTTAGAACTCTATTGTTTGTAACTTACCTACCTATGGTGTCTTTGTTGATAACCTCTAATAGTCGGCAATCTATTTTCGAAATATATTCGAACAGACATAGATTTTATGCAATTCCTCATTGATTTTGTAAAATGCAGGTAGGTTAGCAAAACAAGGATGTTATAGTAAACTTTGAACTTCATCAATCGAGTTAGTATTCGTACATGTAGAGACGTGTTCTTGTTTATAAAATACGTTTGTGGAACAATTGCAAGTCAAAATAGGTTTAACAAAGGAGCTTTGTTAACTTTACAGTATAATATTAGAACATGCGTACCTACTGGCACGATGAAAATATGTGCAAAATATGATGCAATATATGAAATCTTAAAGTTGTTGAAGAATCAGTATCTTATTATGCGTGAAATCGTGGATATATTTCTATACAAATTGTAGAAACTTTTAATATGCTTTTTACGCTTATCAATTTAATAATAAAATAATTAGTACATTTAAACCAGATTAACATGCAAAAAAATATTATAATTGTTATTTACAATTATTATTTTGAAATATTATACATTTGCATGTATTCTACTAAACGACTTCCAAAAAAGAAATACAAGTAGGTTTCATATTTATTGCGTAAAATTTTAAATTTTAATTTTTTAATCTATGCGAACAAACTTTGATAAAATAGTCAAAATGTTTTTGTACTTTACTAACTGCACCATATAGGAATTGCGAAACTTAATGACAAAAGTAATAATAACGCATATATTGTTTGCTATTCCGGTCACCCTCCGCAGCTGGCGACCATCACGTCGCGGGCGTCACGACTAAATAACTGTTTGCTTACCGATATATTGAATTAGGTTTTAGGGTATTTCCTTGTTTGACTTCTGATTGATTGAACTGACTTGTCAGACCTTGGTGGTATATGACACTTTGGCTCATTCTCCCCAATTCAATCCCAAAACAGAGCCCAAGTTTAATAATGTCTACTTCCCGGGGCATCGAACTGAGAGGCAGATCGACATCGTCCTGGTGGCACGCAGGTTATGATGCAATCAGGTTTATCCAACGAATATTATTATTTATTTATAACGCGAACAAATATCTAGTCTTAATGGCCTTAATCTGATAAGGCTGATTTAAAATCATGCATTGAAATATATTTATATATCAAACATTTTTAAAAATTTCAGTAATTGCATTAAATAAAATTATATGGGCGCCAAAATAGTTTTAGCTAAAGTAGAATGTGTAGAGATCATCATTCATGATGACTAAAATGAAACGCTTTATTTAATTTCACGCTGAAGCATGCATCTGTCATCAGCATCATACCGAGTTCTGTCCAAAAATTCTGTGACAAAAATGTCGTTGAGCGGCACATATCCCTTAATATGAAGTTGACTACACGCTTATTTGCTGCTTTGCACCGTATACCCGTTTAAACTTTGCGTTAAAGTTAACTACAATAACTTTGACGATAGCGAATAGATATTGTCATTAATGTAATATGTGCCACTGTCATCGACAGATATGGAAAATTGACAAAAAGAACAACTTCAACCGACCTAAATCGACCGGTTAACGTTAAGTGTCAGTTCGTAATGTTAATTGTAACTAAATGGTGCAATTTCTGAATTGCTTAACCCTAGATATCATCACTGGTTAGAATTTTGTTAACGTTAAAATTACATTGTGCAACCCACCCTTATAGGTAATTGTCCTTACTACATACCTCAAGCATTGCCTTGTGCAAATGAAAGACAGCGTTTATATCGGGATATGACGCTTCGTCGTTAAAATTCCTTACGTTACTGTTGTACGTAATCTTTCGCTGTGTCAATAGTAGACGGTAGGTTCAATCGTCCATAAACTACTTAATGGGTGTTTCTTGAAAGATATGTGACATGACTTTTAATTAATATGAGTTTACTTATACTTCATTTTGTTTCTGTTTTTATTGTAACCTTAAGTGTCATATTTTTATTTAATTACTAATTATTGTTGAATCCAATGGAACTTTTTTTTAACATATTGAATACTCGCGCATTTTCGTTCATACTTAGTATATTCTAAAATATATGTAAATATTTATTTCATTGCAAGGCTTTGTTCTATAGGACAACCATGCGATATAGTTATCTACTCAAAAAGTCCTGAAACAGGTACAGACGGCAGAATCATTTAACACTTGGTTTACAAGATGAGATTGGCGGCTATCTTAATTGTATCTCACTACTAGGCACGCAAGTCTTCCACAGGTCTTCAATAGGTCTACTTTACCACCCTTCTGTATCAATGCGAAATGGCAGTAACATAGCTAGCCATTTCCAAGAGCTACAGTATTCTCAGTATAAGATGAAGCATGCCCAGTTACAACTTCTACAAAGTTAACAAATACATTTGTATCATACATTTCTACACGAGTCACGTGTCAGGGGAAACAAACGTCTTTGTCCGCTTGACGTGTTGCTTACCGCTTTATTTACTATGCTTTTAGCGACCCCCGAGTGTGTTCGGTTTAAGTAATCAATATTTTGCTAGGCCTTATGCCTTCACACCTAAATTAGTGTTCACAGTCACTCCCTTCAAGCTCGATCCATGTTATGCTAAAACCATTCTTTGTAGTTAACGACAGGGGTCTAAACTAAATATAGGGTTTCTATAAAAACTTGTTACTTACACTCAATAAAATCACTATCGTAATGTTACTCAATGAAATATTTATCTTTCTTTTCGGTCGTAACTATATGTATGTTTAGTTAAAATATATGAGGACGCACTAAAAGATACAAATTCGCTCTTAGTCTGCTTATAATTAGATAAACATTTACTTTTATTTTTTACTCTTAATGTTACTTTTTTATGTCATTCCTGTTTATGTTATTAAAATCGTTAGTGTTAGTTAATGCATCGCGCACTTTGAAGAAAATTTCTTACTATACTACTACTACTACTACTACTACTACTACTTACCTTTTACAATTCTATTAAGAATTTTTGTACCTATTAGTATTTTCATTAGATCTATTTGTTATTTCCCATTTCACCCCACTAATGAGATATTTAAACATAATGTAAAAGCGACATTAAGTCATACGCAGAACCTAGGGGGTCTATATTTGAGGGGTGCGTGATTGGTCCTAACAATATGTTTTTATCTGGCTTGACGCGTATTGATTAAAAGGGGCATGTAGAACAAAAGGGTTTAAAAAAGAAATTATGACCCTCACTAGTAAGATGAAAGGGCTTTGAAACTACGGCTTTTTACTTGTATAATTTTTGTTTAAAATATGAAGGAAGTAATATATTAAGAGCAGAATAGACAAAAGTAGGTACAGGTTGCATGTCTTAAGATATGACAAAACCAAGTATGAGAGCAAAAAACATAATATATTTTTTGTCATTGTTCACGGATATTTTTTGGTTTTATGACCAAAGCTTTGTAAAAGATACGTTCTATTTTTTTATAGTTTATGCTGTTCCCATTGTCATTATTACATCTTAGGCACGAGTAATCAAAGTTTAGATACAAATGTGAATCATGTAATTAATTATAACAATCGTCGAAAATTTATTTCAATAACATATATAAAAACAATATGTTAGAGTAGTTTTTTTATGTTCGACACACAGTTCCCATCAAATAGCACTTAATATGTATCGTAGATGCCTAACTGCCTTTCCCTATTCCTTTTCTATGGTTCGCTTTAAAACAGCGCCTGTTATTCCGTTCCGTTCCGGGTTCAATCTCTAGCCAAATATTTAAATGATGAATTAAGATTTCTATAGGTATTGTGTATTAAACTTCGGGTGCCCATGGCACCTATGACTTAGGATAAATGTATAGGGCAATGTGTGCAGAAAGCCTTATATTTTTTAAAGGTGTGTCGGTGGCACCGCCGATACATCTGAATTAAAATCTAAAAACTCTTGTAAAACGGTACTGTTACGTCACGAACGCAACATTAGGCAAATAAAGTCATTACCATGTCCGAAACCACAGGCGACCGCGTAAACTCGTGGAAGTAAATAACTAATTTTGTTTGTGGGCGTGCGGTTATGAGAGTGGGTGTGATTTTATAGAATGATTAGTGGAAATAATTAATTGTGTGTTGTAATAGGTTTTGTTTGTCTTACGGAAGTATACGGGTTGGCGCTTAAAATTTTAAGTAGTAATACTATCAGTAGTTTAACAGAAAGTTGTAGATACACATTTTTTGTATCTATGAATATAGACATGGGTTTGGTTGCAGTTTAAGTACAGCTAAATATAAATTAACTGATAGGCAATTAGTCTTTTTAAACCAGTGTGTCTGGAAGCACACAATTTTGTTGGATATGTAACATTGATAAGTATAAAGAAATTATGTTTGAAAATTCATTCCCCTTAGGACGGCAAGGAATGAAATGGTGCGATATCCAGCAGGGTTGGGTCAGTTGGTACCACATTATATTATCAGCATCATAAGTTTAATATCACTCGATTTAATGGACATTGCTAGATTTGCATCAAAGCAAAGACCTGGTTCACGAACGTTGGTCCAACACTATGTAATAATACATGCAGTTGTAATAATAAAGCTATAAATTACAATTATAATTAATTTTAGAATTAAACTTGCTACAGATAATAATATTATTATATATCACAAGTTTAATTTGGTGTATACGGTGCTTTATCTTGCCATAAAACATTAATAAACGGAAGCAGTCACGCCCCGAACCCTTTGTACTATTAAAAAAATCTGCTGACTCCCTTATACATTGCTATTGACAAAATCCTAGTAAAAAGTATGACGAATCAGTGTGAGAGTCATTTGTAAGAGGCCCATTGAAATAACGAAGTGATTGATAAAAAATATTCATCCAATAAACGCCTATTATAAAGTGACTTTTATTAAAATGAAGTACCCACATGCTTTAAAATACTCTACGTTAAAAAGCAATACCGTTAACATAATATTATCGACGTACCATTAAGCCGATGGAATACCAAAAATTTATGTGGAGGTGGCATTATTAAGAAACTAATTTGGTAATTGTCGTGGGACTCTAGGCTTTAGTATACTGTCATAGAACCTAAAGTTCCGTGAGAGGTTAACGTTAATATTTCTTATAATATTTTAATTGGTAATTTTCGTCGCCATGATGTCACTAAAATGCGTTTTAATTTGTAATATGCATAATATTTATAATTATTGCTATGTAAGTGGATAAAAATATTGATGTCTGGTTTTATGGATGTGGATGAAAATATTGACGATGCGACTTTCGTACAATTGACACGACACGATAAAATACTTATTTTACATCTGAAGACATTTTTTTATATTTCTGTTCAGGATTTCGGTAGAGTCTTGTTGTTTGGACACAGAAAGGATCCTATACTCATTATAAAGTATATAAAATGCGTTATTGTTTTATTATATTTTTTGAAAATAACACAGTTCTAGGGTCAAGTACGGATATCATTCGTATGTCATTTCTACTCAACAGCAATATTCATATACTAATACCTAAACGTAGGGTTGTTTTGCGGAAGGAACATACGTATTATACGTAACAATATACCCACGTGAGACATTCCAACTTAGTCTCTTGGGATAGCAACGCATTTGTAATCAACTTGAGTTCGGATGCTTGACCTATTTAATGCCAAGTAATGGGTAACAAGCAGTGATGACTTAGTGAATTAAACTTGGCCTTCCAATGAATGATGATGGGTCCGAGGTTCGAATCCCAGTCACGGACCTTTCACTTTTCAACTTGCTTTATCAGTGCAGTACCTAAAACATCGATAAAACCTGCATATCTGAGAGATCGGCTTTAGCCGAATCCTTCTTATTCTAAGACGAGACCCGTACCCAGTAGAAGTACAGTAATGTATTAACGACGACCTATGGGTACCATTGACGATTATAATCAATCGGATTGCATTCTATTTCTTTAAATTAAACATAGAACTAATTCCACTCCAAACCAGTCCAACAAACGAACTGTAACAATTATTTTCAAAACTTATTCGAGTAAAATTCTCAATACAGTCCATCGCTGCGAACTGCAAAATGCAGATAAAGTTTAAAAAAACAAGTAAAGCTAGCAGATTTAAAACTGTTCAAAATTCAGAAAGCGCGGACGAAGCGCAAACTATTTAAATCCAAAACGAATTGGACGCTTAAGGGTGCTCGCAGTTGCACAAGTTGTTTGACAGTATCTAATAAAGGACAAATATTTATTATTGTCATATTTACGCGGCTTTTTTTATAAAATAGGAGTAACAGGCGAGCATGCAGTCCACCTGATGGTAAGTGACTGCTGCCGCCCATGGACTTCTGTAATCAACCCCTGATAAGGTGAGATTCCTACCTAAGGTCGACCACAAATGGGTCCCTGCCCCTGAGGATTAAACTGCCTCAAAAAGTATGTTTTCCTTGACATACTCTCCGTACCAGAACACAGAAACGCTTAACACTGCTGTTATTAGGCAGAAATAGGTATGGCACTGGTGCCGCCGGAGTTTAGGTTTAAAAGGGGGTTTGCGTAGGGTTTTAAAAAATTGATGCAAAGAAGGCGGTTCTCAAGGTGAAATTTCATCAAGCCATTCAAAAATGAGTGCTAAAGTATGAAAAACTTGGTGCAACATACTCATTTCATGCGTTCGAAAAACAATAGCCTCCACCGTCAGGTTAAAAGTTGTAGATAGGTACCAACTTATTGGCTTGAAGACATCCATATAATATGTACGAGTATATCGATATTTTTATATACTTACATATATTTTATCATATTCCAAAGATGATATGACAGGCATATTGTAATTTCTTGGAGCGGATACTTATTACTAAGTCTAGACTGACCGTCGGTTTATATGCCCTACATTTAAAGAGTTTTATCTTTTGAAACGTAAGAGACTATATTTTTTCGGAACATATAATTTATTATTAGAGTTAAAATATTCTCAAGAACAAATAAACTCTACCATGAACGTGAAATACACAATACCCAAAAAATAATACAACAGGTGTTCGATGCGAAAATATGCCTCTAATTTGCCAGGATTCTTATTCATATTAATTTACAACGTGCGTTTGAATATTTAATTAACAATGAGGATTGATCTTTGTCTCTCTAGTATACACGATAAGATAATTCTGCTTAATAGCTTGCTTAGTTACTTTTTTATATAAACTACGTAAAATGTATATTGTTACACTAGGATTTATTCAACAGTGCAGGACGTTAGCAAGCACCCTTATTTAAAAGCTCATGAATCGCGAACATTTCCCTAAGCCCGATTATTGACATTAACTACGCTATTTAAACGAGCTATCTAAATTGCATAAATATCATCGCGTGATACATTATACGAATCATGTCAAAACTCAATACAATTAAGCTCTAACGAGAGTCCTACGAACTGGCAGCCATTAGGTGGAGTCTATTCCTTTTTTCGTCTTATCTGACCATCTAATTAATTAATACCGGTTTTTGTTCGAACAAGCCGTAATTCTGTCATCTGGCGTAAGATTGGCGTACGTCTGAACATCACGATTCGCCCACTCGATTCTGTAATTAAGGTTGCAGCTACCTAAGTGACTTAATTCAATCGGGATTGTGATAAACAGCTGTTGCATTTGCATTTAAAATTGATATTCAGCTGTCGTTTAAGTCTTTGTTTATTGTTTGTAGATCTGGCTATTGTAAGTGCTTATTATGCTTCTGTTAATAAGTGAATTTTAAATGGATTGGCTCGCGCTATTTTTTAACGCTTGGCTTCAATGTCGCTTCAATTTTTTTAAATAGAGTGATGTTTTAAACGTGCATGATAATTTGAATCTTTATTTGAAAACATTCGCGATTTTAGATATATATTCGAAAATTATGAGTACTTATGATGATCATCATATTATTAAGAGGACTTTATGTTATACGTTACAAATTCCTGAATTACTTTGTTTTTACTGCAATTGAGAACAAGAGGGAAAGAGGAGTTCATGATCCTGCAACATTGCAAAATTCTGGTCGAATGAGTTCGCTATGGTAGAATTAATTATACGAGGCACTAGAAAACCATTTCAAATTTCTATTCAATAATTCTAAGTATATCAAATTAGATACAAGTTTTCATCGGCGACATTGACCTTCATAACGTAACAACATCTGTTACATAAAAAATAAATAACGTATTATTAAATAACGGTAACCGTAACGCGAAAGTTCATATAATAACATTGCACTTTGAAAGCGTGTTTTAATTATAAAAAAAAGTATCACAAGCACGCATTCGGGTGCAATTCGTTCCGGGGGCGTGGCGAATGCGCCGGCGCTGTTGACGCTGCGCTTGCGCAATGAATGACGCCGCCTCATTAGGCCGGAACAAAGTTGTGTGACTCGTGTGAATACGCTGATAGTGTGGACTTGGGCCCTTAAATGGAATATTATGTTTTTGTGCAATGAAAACAAAGATAAATCTACAAGAACGCATTGATCTCAAAAAAACTTAAGACATTAAGATTTCTACCGGAAGAGTGTGCGGTCCACTTGACACTTATTCGTACCTAGTTACTACTACAATGTTAACCCATTATTGTCCTATTGCTGGGAACGGGGCTCGTTTAAAGTAGCCAAGTACGAATTGGTTGACTTCAGATACACAATTTTCAACAAATATTATTAAAACAAGTGATAATTAATTTCTAACACGTAGCTACATAACTTTGTAAAATCACAGATCTGAGATTTGCACCTCTGACGAGGTTATCCAAAGCTCGAATTTTCACCACTAGACTGTCACAGCTCAATATACTATTACTATTTATCAACTTGATTTAGTTGTATTACATGCTAGCGTAAATCCTTTAAAATCTATTTCTTAATTTTTTGCACGCAAAATAATTAAAATAGAAACACTGTACATATTAGTGAAGTGTGCAAATGTACTTAATATTTATATATTTTAATCCCGTACGAACATTCATAACAATGGACCACGCCATATGGAGGTCTGTAGCTTTCGTTGTCGCTGTTCTCATATTGTGCTGACCCAATTTGGCACACTTGCGAGATAAAATACGTCCCACAAATATCAGGAAGTGAGTGCGCTAGTATGAAAATTTGTGAAGAGCATAACTATTATACTTGTGTCCATTATTGTGGCTTTCAACTCACGAGGGCGCGTGCATATTGCAATTTCACTTTTATGCCACGATATCATAAGGGTCACATAGAATTGGTTACACTGTAAGCATTAATTTGCGCGGTAGGAAACAAGTCGTGCGAACTAATATGCGATTTTTATTAGGAAAATTTGATGCGTCATTTTAATCACCCCTTGTAAGCAACAAATGATCAAAGCTAACAAAACGGATAGCTTATAATATGCGTTAAGAGGGGCTAGAAATGCTTAGAAAAAACTAAAATGTTAAATCGTAACTGACATACATTTCCGTAACATCAAAGTCAGTCAAGAATTACTATCAAAAGCCTTTGAGCGTTCGAAACACTAGAAAACCCACTCATTTACAGTAAAACAGAAATTACGCGAATCGTATTATCTTAACGATAACAAGTTGAAAAACGTTGAAGCCGCAGATTATGGCTACAGTGTAGTTAAATGAAAAATGCTTGGAACTTAAAAAGGGAGATAGGAGTAATGTAATTAGCGCAAAAGCTTTGGAAGCCATTTTGATGGTGCAAGTAGTGCAAGAGATTCCTCTAATTGAACAGGACGGAAGAGGAATCAAAGGGAATGATTGCATTCCCCTAAATTCATGGGGACACAGGATAGGGTGGGATGTGATGCGTGGGCTACATCTTTTAGGGGAGTTACTGGGCTAAGAAACTCGCGAAAGAACAAACATCGTGTTTTGGATAACCTGTGTTTTGAATCTTATGATCTTCAAAAAGCTGGAATGCAAAGAGAAATATTAATCGACTGTGCACTTCAGTGGTAATAATTGACAGAGATTTGTAACGATTCTTCAAGGGTTAAAATATTATTTAAATGTGCTTACATTATAATAGTGATTTCTGCTTTTCTGTACGTGCTTATAGAAATAATAACACAAACATTTGTATTGATTGAAAACTCGAGTAATTGTCTACAAATTATCTAAGCAATCATAATAAGTCCATGGTTTTGAGTGCAATTGCATTTAAACCTTAAATTAAATTATAATTTCTACTATATAGTTTTTTTTGTTATAAATTACTTATGAATACGTTTGTCTATATCTAGTAAAAAAGAATAAGTAAACATTTTCATACTAAAATAATCTCCTCTACGCCTTACCACATTCGTAGCTCTACAAGTCACAGGTCACAGTAGTCATTGGGTCGCGGGAGAGATTCCATTGCAGTAATATCATTGCTAAGATTGCAACCAGAATTGCTTTATGTAATTGTATGGGGCCCACACTATCTTGGGGAAATAGTTTGAAGGAGAATCGTTATTTATTTATAGCAGTTATGGTTTTATTATGCTGATAAATCAGGCACTTCAGACATATATTTGTGCTTCCTTTTTGCAAATGTTGCCTTACATATTTTCTATCTTAAATGCCGGTATCTGCCAGTGAGTGTAAAAATTTTGTCATTATGAATGATGAACGCTTGCATGAGTAACTTATGTGAGTACATAAATGGGGTTTATTATGATTTATATTTTGGCCCGGAAGCACAAGCTCAAATTATTGCAAGCTCAAAATATTTGTATAGATACTTTAAAGTAATAGAGCTAGAAACATTTTATTTAAACCTTATAATATTTTCATACTTTCATACTGAATGCACGTAGAGCTATTGCTCCCTTTATATAAAATGATAACTACGAACTTTAAAGTTTGCACAAAACAAAAGTTAAGTGTCAACTTAACCCCTCTCAAGTCTACTTGTAAGTCCTATAGAATAGTTATTGTGAAGAGACAATCTAAAATTACAAATTGTTCAACGCAAGGGTTGCGGGTGGAATGCCATATAAAAGATTTAATGTACCCGTATGTAAAAGTTTTGATGTAAAAAAGGACGAACTTTGTTCTTGTTTCCAAGACTAAGAACTGCTGAGACATCGATTCAGAGAATCTGAACGTCTAGTAACACAATGGGCTTAGACTTGCAAAGAAATCTTATTTTTACAACATTCTTTACTTTATCATAAGAATAAGACTACAAAATACGTAATCACAAATATACGAGTATAAAATTTATCTATGGCATATTATTGAAAAGCCAAGACAGGATTTCAATATTATTATCGACCAAAATAAAGCCATAAAATCCTCTGAGGACCAAGTTGGAGTGCTTCGTAGAAGTGCTTCGCCCCTATAAGGTAGGTGCCACCCGCACCACCGTCACACCTAATTTAACCTTAGATATCGGTACAAAAGGCGGACTTAATACCAGAAGCATTTTCTACTTAGGCAAATCAGAAAAATATGCGAATGCGAAATTTGGATGGTTTTTGTATAAGTGCTTTCCAATTTTAAATAAATTATTACCGTACAATGAATAAAAGTCCAAATAAGAAGTAACTACAAACGCTTCACACTGATAGTTTCGAACAAGCGCTTTGAGTAAAATACTTAATTAAGAAATAACCACTTCAAAGCGCGGTATTCGACAAAGCAAGATCTTATTTATGCATCGTTTTTATGATCCTATTTATGATGTACCTTTCATTGCTCCGTCGATATCTTCCGGAAAGGATGTTGTGGTTATTATCAAACGTAGCCTTAAGATTACTATTGATGATATTATCATACAAAGTAATGTTATAAACATATTTTCAAAAACGTCCACTTAATTTAATCATATTTAGTTATTGTCTAATCTTTATAAAATAAATTTATTTTTAAAAAATCTAAAAATCTTGTGTATTAGATTCCGATAATAATGGGGTCCATAAAAGTTATACTCCAACTCGGTATGCCGCCATATCCGAATTAGAATTACGTCACTAACCTAATAATAAATTTTCATCCAAATCAAAATCCAAAGCAAAATTGTAGCTCAATCGGTTGGGGTTGGATTTAATTTTCACATACATACCAACAGACAAAGCAAGTTAAATTAAAGCTTGTCGACATTTGATCATTCGATAGTAATTTCATAGATACAATATTACCTGCACCTACTGTACATACCATCATAATAATTATATACAAGTCTCACGACTATTTGTTTAGAATGTATGTCCATATTGATTGACAGGCGATTATGTGTGTGCTCAATTCGAACAATTTAGTTAGATCGTTCATTGTAGGACTCCGCCTGTTTGTACTTTGAATAGTCGCAATACTATTATGTTTTATACTGTATAGAGCGAATAGTAGTAGATCATAATCATTGTTTTCGTAATTGCTTATAATTTCCGAAATTAAAACAGTAATACCACATACTCGTATACCATCATTTTACTTTTGTATTATTATTTGACAACCTATAACAAATAATTTGTTTTTATTCCCTGTAATTTATTCCATTTATCTTGAAAAATTTTTCATATTGCTGATATAAATTACATAATTCATGTGTAAACTCTTTGCTTTTGTTTGGGCTTTAACAAGTTAGTGTTAGAGTGATAACTTGTTTTTATTGAAGACGTCGTGAGGAAACCTATATATTTAAACTTCTCAAGTCTTACTATCCTTATGTAGTTAGAATGTAGAAGTAACTGTTCCTATTTGGTAATACGTTTTGGTAATAGAAGTGGGACAATTATAATCGAAAAAAATCACATTTGGTTCTTTGGGACGATCCAAATATGTTGACAACAAATAACATGCTCACTATTAGGCTATTCAAACAGTGTTTGATAGAATCGTTCTATTTTGACCAAACGAAATATTTCACTCCACTATGAATTCGCAATATGACACTTCAGATTTTTTGCCACTACCGATACGCACGCATTAAACTCCCCTTAATACCCAGACCCATTGTATCGGCACACGAATGGATATTTTAACTTTTTACCGAATACCGAACAAAGCTTATTTTCGTTCGTCATAAGAAACGCTGGTTTATTTTGCCATTGTTGAAGCACCATTTATCTCTTTAATTTATGGGGTAGCGTCGCGAATGGTGGACATATTTGCGTCGACGGCTTTACGTGGTTCATTGTAAGTACATCCTTTTACTGCAGTTAAGACGAGCCTACTACCGACCTCCTCGATTCGCTACAGAGCTACTTGCTTACAACCATTGTTTGCGAGTTCGTTATGCGTTAGTAATTTTCTCTGGTCGTTCCACAAACAGTTGCGGTGGCAATAAAAACATTTATCAGGTGTTACTTCTTAAGAGTGCAACTTGAAGACCACCATGACTCATTTAGTCTTGTGATTATGTATAATTATTAAAAACTCGGTAGGAATACAATGGACAATGTTGTTGATTGAGTTGTTTTTTGATAATCTTTGATTGTACGAGTATATAACAGTAGCCATATAGATATTATTTTCATTATAACCACAGATTATAACCGTGATTTACTTATTTGTTCGCTACCTAGCGCTATCGAGCTGCACTTGTGTGTGTAATCTATACAATTGTCGTTTTTATTACTTTTTATATTACTAGTTGTACTATATTATTAATTATCTGTGTGGTATATGTAATTGAAACAGCAAAGAGCATATGAACGTACAGCCCAATGGCACAGATTAATAAATAATTACTACGTAACCAATGGTCATTTTCTTGACTCGTTAGAACTCTAAGCAGGACTGGAAATCAACTTGTACATTTGTAGTATACTTATATTACGTACTATTTAGGTATACAACTTTATCTGGGTCAAATGTATTTTTTCCCAGAAAATATCGTGCGTTAGTACTCGAAAACTAATTTCCAATATTAGTATGCGTGATTCGGCTCGAGATACTCCGCTCCGATAAATCGAACATCACTAATTTAGCCATATCGGTGGCGTGTCTAATTGGATAGGCATACGTTCTCGAAATTAGGTACGACCTTTTTAGTACAGTTTGTTCGAAAAGGATAATGTTTTTTAGGATTTATTATTTGGTGCCACCCATAATGCAATAGTGGGCTACTGTGCAAACGGTAAATGATCCTTGGTTTACACTTTATTAAGGGATTGAACCCAAAAGCCCATAAAAAGGGTTTTGGGTTCAATCTCTGGTTACCTAATATATCAGACTGCGATATTTTATTTGCGTTTGTGTGGTATATAGAGAGTTTATTATTTATTTGTCATTAATTTAGTCTAAGTGTAACCTGCGTTTTCAATCGTAAATGCCCTAGTAGCTTTAACTGAGATTTTTTTATAAATTGTCAATTAACATTTTACAATTATTATATTTCGTTATTATCTATGTATTTACTAGGGAAAATCTATTGTGTACTTAAAAATTGAAAATCACTAAGTAAAATATAATTTTGATTTTTTATGTATATTTACAGTTGTAATCCGTAAATGACGCAATATAGGTAACTAACCTAACTTAACCTATACCAGTTAATAAGGAAGTCGATAATTAGATACCACGATATATAACAGTTATCCTGTATTTCATAACTTATCAGTTACAATCTTCATAAAATACGAACTTGATTGGCTTGATTCGATGAATATTGCATATTTTAATTACAAATCAAGTAATTAGTATCAGGACCTAATCGTTGATTATGCAATAGTGTCTCCGAGATCATTCGATAAGTTACTGATAAGAGAAACATTAAATGTGTAAAAAGCCAGCAATTGAGCAATCGCATAAGTTAATAAATAAGAGACTTGTCCGACTTCAGACGAGTAACGAGTAGCGAATAAGCGAAATGGGACCTTTAGTACCTTTTATTTTTTAGGATGAAGTTCATTGAAGTTTATCTTCCTTTATTCGAGAAAGCTATATCTATGAGTAACTATGTATATCTATAGATATTTAACGAGTCGAGTCAGAAAAAAAACATATTATGTTATACATATATTAAATGATACGATATTTTATCAGATACGAGAAATAAGTTCATAAACAATGAATAGAATGATATTATTTTGCACGCCATGGCCTGTTACATGCCAGATATAATGTCTGTTGATACTTAATGCACTATGCCAGAATATAGTGTGTAGGATGTGGTAAATCATAAACGTTTATTAGCCTTTAATTACTTCCCAGTGACTATTTAGTAACGTAACAGGCCTGAACTTCGTTTAAGGGCACCGGATTTAAACAAAATTAAATTAACTTGTATGTAATAATATTAGTCGTGGGAATTAATTAAAGTAGATAATATTTTTGTGGTTGGAATTATGGTTACGTTACATTTTCTGTAAATGTAGAAATCAAAATCCATATCTCTTATTTTCCGTTTACTTATTACACTACTATTATTTAAAAATACGATGATTGATGAATGACGAATTGTCTACCAATTCGCATATGGCCAGCGGAATGGACTATGACCCTTCTCTCTCTCTGAGATCCGCGCTCAACAGTGGTACAGTAAAGGGTACAGGACGATTGTGATAAGTATTAACTAATCGTTTTATCCATCCGGTGAGACACATTTACCAATAACATAATCGATTAGCAGACTGTATAAATTACACTAATCTCGTCTTTATTGCAATATAATGAGGCGACATCAAAAATCAATCGGTTTTATCGCGATCATATCTCGATGTCTCGGTTGCGTAATCGAAATCGAATCGTAATCATGAATACCCGTTGTTGTTAAACGAGCCGATGCAAGTCGTGTCGAGAGACTGCAGCTGTCACTAGCATTTATCTGAGCATCTTCGGCACATTTGTATACTGTGGAGGCTAACGGAACTGTTTCCATGGGATACAATTTGACAGCTATAATTTTAAGGAAGAGGTAGGATTGCAAATTAAAGAAATGTATATCTTGAAGACCTTTTAATATTATTCGATTTATTAGGCATTCACAGACTTGTGAAATATAAATGTCTACTAATTGACAAAAATCGCCAATGAAATGTTTAGCAGCTTAATGAGACATCAGCACAGTTGTCAACTCCTAAGTCATAAAATGTGGAATAATTGTATTTATTGATAGGATGGTAGATAATATGGAATATATGTTTTGTAATTCACTTATCGGTTATTAAAAATAAACAATATTAGGCAAAAGGCTCTTCCAAGTAAATTTGCTCTTGTCATAACGCTGTTTCCTGTGTGTGTTTTACACTGCAGTGTAACTTCGCAGAGAGACTACTACTCTATTGAAAACCAAGAAATGTTACTATTCCTTGTCGCAACTATATGATCTTGATTGTAACATTTGTAACTCAAACATATAATTTGTGTAATTGTTTAATTTATTTTTATTTTCTTCCAGATTTCATCAATGGAAACGCGCAACCTTAAACCAGTGCGCGGCAGGCAGCGACAAGACTCCGATAGTGCATAAACACTGAGCGTGTAATTCAGCGATTAATTAAAACGCATACAACCGTGACTGGTGTAATTACAGGATTTGTACTGCGCTTAGTCCACTTTACGAGTGCTGTGCGTCTAGGCGGTCGTAAAACTGTAATGTTATTGTACTACGTTAGTATTGATTAAGATTGTTTTAGGGCATATGCGTGTAATTACTCGCATGGTGTTCCATTTCTAATTAATAAGTTAATATTTCAGAAATGTGAATACTTTTATTCTGTACTGATATTGTCATGCTAACGAGCAGTGATAGCCTAGTGGTTAAGAAACTCGGCCTGTCGATCGAGGGGTCCGAGGTTCAAATACGATTTTCAAAAACTTTGTGCGTATTAGAAGTATATTATCACTTGCTTAAACGGTGAAGGAAAATATCATGAGGGAAACCTGCATACCTGAGAGATTTATTTAAAAAAAATGTGTCAAAGGTATGTGAAGTCTACCAATACGCACTTGGCCAGCGCGGTGGACTATGGCCTAATCCTTCTCATTCTGAGAGGAGACCCCTGCCCAACAGTGGGACAGTAATGGGTTGATAATGATGATGATTGTAAGTTTAGAGTTACACAGTTAATCCAAATGTCCATTGGCTTTGATTTATTGTATCATAAAAAGACAGTACCACCTATGGACGGTCGTTTCAACCCAAATAATATTTTCACAAAACATTTTTTGAAGGTCTGATGTAGAAAATGAGAAAAAGAACAGATTCTTATAAAAAGTGGTAAGTAACTGCCGTGCAAAATTAATAACGGTGAGAGCTCTTTCAATTTTAAACATTAAACCACGGTGACTTGAAGTAAAACGCTTCTATTGCAGTAGAAGTACCTACATGACAAGGCTACGATAGATTATAAACATTGCGATTCTAATTGAATGGAACTGAGACGTGACCGGTGTAATTACTAAATCCGAAATGCGCAGGATTTTACGAGAAGTACACTATTTTAATAGGTACTTATACTTTCGTTTACGTACTTCATGCAGACGTTTTTACGATTGTACGACTGTAATTTTGATTACTAACGCTTAATACTTCCAATGCGAAATTTAATTTTGAAATTTGATTGATGATTGGTCATTTATCGGTTATCGCATTTTCACATCATTCTTATATGATCATCATAGCTTCTCTTTGATTAAATAACATGATTTAACTCTTTAGTACGTAAATTAAATGCGATATTTAGAAATGTGTCGTTATAAAAAACAAAAGGCTGTTCAATAAAACAACAGAACAATACTATTTACATGTCCTTTTTTTCTCTCTCTTTTCTTTATATTCTCATGTTTGACTTTATCTTTCTATCCTTCTATTCCTTTTTTTTTATTATTATTATTTTTCTCTTTCTCTTCTTTCAATTATTAACATTAACAGGTATCTTACGCCGCCTTTATATTTTCTGCACATCCTTAAGGTTGACTGGTAGAAAATGCTACATAGCATTAAGTCCGCCTATTGTACCACTACATTTTTATTGGTCAATAAAGTGTAATAAAAAAAAAAACAATTTGCCTAATTCCAAGAATAACACCGCATCACGATTGTTCTATTATTTTTGTTGTTCTCCGTGCCCACGTCCCGTGGGTGTAAATTATTATTCCAACGTAAGATCTCGCACACACCGTGTAAATGTACTGTTTAAACGGCCTCCGACGAGAGTCCATTGAGCTGCAATTCATTTATTCCTAATGTAAATGTTATAGAAAATTTATGTAAATTAACTTTATTACATTACGCCTGATAGCAATTTACTGCTACATAAATATGAATGCCGCATACGGACCGGTGTTTACGTATTTAATACGAATGAATAGGGCCCTATTGCTGTATTGTAAAATTGTAGAAAGTTGTGTAACTGGAGAAATTAATGGGCGGATATTATACCGTTTGAACTCTGGATCGGGCATTTGTCACAATATTTCAGTCATGCGTGATATTAATTTTATTAATTTGGTGCTTGGTGTCGTGTGTTGTAATGATATGTGGATGCTGGTTTCTTTGAACGGTATTGGAATTTCTTGTGCTATTTTTATGACATTCGGTTAAAACAAATTCAACTATTATTTCTTTGGGATTTCATTGAGGTACCATTGCCGTCGTGTCTATTGCCGTATGGCAAATTTGTTACTTTTCTAGTTTGCAATTGCTATGTTATGTTATTTATTATGATAGGTAGTCTAACTTAGATCGCAAAAAAGCTCGCATAATTGGCTTTAAAGAGTATACTATTGCATGCTGTCCAAATGTATATTTAAGTCGCCTCTTACGACAGGCAGGGGATACCGTAGCCCTATTATGGTCCCGGTACTACAGGGACAATCTTTAATACTAACCTAGGCCATCACAGAAGCTACCACTAAGAACCACTTGCTATAACTACTTACTTACTTGCTTAATTCGTTCAAAGGTCATGTATGTATAATTATCGTTAATATTAGACCAAGTTAATGTTAACCAAATAACCCTAAATTCTATGAAACAGTAGATAAACTTGTTACGACCTCGACAATAACATAAACATTGATTAGTGAGTACACAAGTGTAAGAACAATATTGGTATAGAAACTTGTATGGAAGAAATTATAATGTATCTTCGTACATATTGAGGCTATGTTATCATGTCTAATGTTTGTAATAATATGTAGATATTTATATGTAGTAGATTATATAGAGAACTACCCATGGATCTACTCCAGATTACAGTTTTAAAACTTGATCAGAAAATTTATATGCCTGATATCTGAGCTTATTGTAGTGCTGGACAAACCTTGATATGTTGAAATATTAATATTTAATCCTTTTGTAATAGCAGAGTGACAGAGCCATTCCGTTTGCAAATTTAAAAAAGGCCAGCTCTCTTTGTACAGATCATCTGACACTCTTAAACTAACTTAAATAAATGTTTAATGTTCTAACACGCACACAACTTCGAAAATCAGAAGTGCGTGCCCGAACGAACTTCGGATCCCCCGGCCGAGTTTCAACCACAAGGATATCATAATCAACAAGGTATAAAAAGTGTGTATATTCAAAAACGCTTAAAGTGCCCTCTAAGGTATGGATTTGAATAAAATTTAACCATTTTTCGCCCATCCAACTCTCGTTCCTTCTTTGTAGATCAGTTACGATCTTTGGGTGCGCAACGTACACCAAAGGCATAACTTTTACCAACGTGCATCGATTTAAATAGAGGTACCTTTTCACACCTCCACTAGTCTCTGAAACAACAAATTATTCCAACCACGTTCTATGAACTGCATAGTAAAACCGTCGGTGGTTACATCTAACCAAACGTTGCGATTATGCATGGCAGCGTTTCGCTGACATATGCAAATCGAACACGTGTATTTCTCACGATTCGCTTATCGTCTCAATAACATAGAAACTAACGCCGTCTGTTAGTGGAAATGATAGTAAGGTATAACTTGTTTGGATACTTGTAATACGATGAACCTTCCTGCTTTATTTAGTCTACTCTAGACTCACGACTCTATTCTCGCTAAAAATACTTTATTTTTGATGTATTGCTCACAATAAGAGGCGTAACAAACTATTATTATTAATTGAATAATTAATATTGGCCAAAATTACGCTTTTGACTTATTACTTTTTTAGTGACGATAATTATAGTTTGCGACAAAATTCTTACATCGGTACCAAGACTTATACTCGTGTCTTATGTCACTGTATATTGCACATACCACACTACGTACTACAAACATAATTTACTTTTATCAAAAATCATATTCTCATAAAACAATGCAAGCTTATGAAACCACACAACGTAATCAAATAATAGAATTGAAATGGACAGTTCTAATTCCGCCAATCTAAGCCAGCAGTTAAATGGAGCAGTGCAGATTAAATCAAACAAATCAATTCTATTTGTTAAGTAAATGAACCACCCGTATGGCCAACGATACCTATCAGTACGTGTTAATAAAACTCCCCTCATCATTGCCCCATTGTCTCTGAGATAAAGCAATTTACTTAATTAAAACCCCCACAACGCAGATCAGGATGCCACATATTGAGATAAACATTTATAAAGACATTACTAGCTGAGCTGGGAACTGCTACTTTTGTATTTTACATTGAGATAAGTAGAGTTGTAAGTTTTAGTTTTAGGTTTCTTAGGTTTATTTTAAAGAGTAATTGAAGAGTAAACCTGTTTGTGATATAAAATAAGAACGATCTCTGTAACTCATCAAGCTATGTGCTTTTGAAACGATTTACGAATATAGAACTTGATATTATATTTATGCATATATGGACATCGGTATTTATAGTGTGAGTAAAAGTGTAACTAACCTAACTTTGGATATCTTTTGAAGATTTACCTGCGAACGAAAAGAAAAGTAAATATTTATGTTACAAAAGATATAAAAATATAAAATGCTGTGATAGCTAAATGGAATGAGATCAATATAATTTAATTAAAAAGTTCTTCTGCGCTTCTATACAAGTCTCAAAATCGTTGCCAAGAATTTCGTATGCAAAACATGTTTGCATAAGCATACTTGTGCTGTTATTCATTTTGTAATTAGTTAACATTTGTAGCGGCACATATTGAGACACTACTTCTTAAGCCATTAAGCCTTGAATTTTGGAGGGATGCTGGTTCTGCTTTTTGTTCTACACTAATGAGATTATAAAGCGCGCTCGATTTTGCATTGAGTTGCAAATTAATTGCCGTCGCGTCACAGAAGTACTTGTATTACTAGTAGGTAAAGTATAAACTAATATGACGGCTTTAGTTCTTTTTCTATTAATAGCCTAGATGATATTTCTCGAGGTTTGTTCTGAAAATTCATTATTTAGATATCCGACTGGCCGGAGATCAAACGCGGAACCCTGCAGTCAGACCGGTAAAGTGACCGCTTCACTAAAATCACCCTACATTACGTATACCCAATAAAGAATATATAGACAGTTTTTCAAGTTTTAATTTTACAAAAAGAGCTACTATTTGTTCTTTGGCTTATTAGGCTTACTTTGTTCGAAGTAATTACCGCCATGGGTGGTTCAAACTGATCAAATTAACGTGAACGTTAAAATTTCCGGACGGGATCCTTAGGCAGGTGATTGCTTTGTAATTAGAGTTGCTATTAGAATTCCAAGGTTGGTACGGAGAAGTAATTAGTTCGTACATCGTTGAATTCAAGAACACGAGCTTCCGTGTAGCTTGAGACGAAAATGAGGATATGGCGTACATATTGAATGTGTATTGGAAATTGAGGATATAGGTAGAGGCGTCGATACCTTAGGTATGTATAAGGACAAAATATCTAGTATTTTCTAAGATGGTGGTAGAACCCTTTGGGGTTCGACTGTGGCGGCACCACCACCACACCTATTTTTGTCTCATAAATGCAGTATTAAACGCTGCTATGTTCTGATTTGAAGGGTGCGGTATCGGAGACATACTTTACCGAGGCGTTCCAGCTTAATCCTCAGGGATAGCGGCGCATCTGTGGCCCATGTCAGCTACGAATATCTAATTCTATCTGGGGTTGATTACAGATGTCCATAGGCGGGAGTAGCCACTTACCATCCGGTGGACTGCATGATCGTCTGCTACTCCCATATTTAAAAAAAAAGGAAACGTCCTATTATATAATTTGTACGTTGCAATAGTAAACGAGCATGCAGTCATTATGATGCCGCTTGCCTTAAGGCAACCGTAGTCCTCAGGGGCAACGTACCTGTTTGGCTTCAAGTAAAATCCCTGTTGTATGTTGTATGGAATTGGTTATAGATATCTATGGGCGGCAGTGACCACTCAACATCTTATAACAATGTTAATATTAAGTGGTCACTGTGTGAAATGATTATGTATTATCTATCCTAATTAGGATCAAAGACCTATTGGAGGACGGTCACAGAAATTGTTCAACCTGAGAACCAAGTTGCCTTATGTATCTCCCCCTTACCACACGTGAAGTAGGTATGGTTATGGTGCATCTGGAATCGCGACTAGTAGGAGATATTATAACTTATTCATCAGAAGTAGTAATGAACTTATGAACTTTAGGTAAGATTTTAATTAATGTATATCAGTGACTATCAGAAGGTCTGCATGTTCCTCTGCTATTTATACATAGAAAAATAATAAAAATGCGTGCACTTATCGACATAAAAATATCTATCGAGGCATCGATACGCCTACGCCATCGCATGCTAATTGAAATTCGATTTGTTCAAATTTTGGGGCTAACGGCGTACATTATGGGATTTCCCGTGCCACCCCACTATGGGGCTTGAGAAATCAATGTTCCAGTCCTTTATTATCCGTCTATAAATCGACCGTGAATGTATGGAATTCACTTGTTATGCGAGGGTGGTACGATTTACTTGTTTGGGACGAATATTTATACATCTATTAGATTTAATGAATCGATGTTGGGTGGCTAATACTGTGACTCTAAATACTTTTGAGGATACAGAATTACGAAGTGTACTTGTAAGTATGTCGCCTGTTTACCATTGTTAGATATTTAAAATTAAACATTAAGAATAACAAATAAATAGAAATAGTTATGTATTACTTTCATAATTTATTTATTAGCTAAAATTAGTGGTACAATCAATACAAACAATAAGAAGAGAAAAAATACTTCAATTGCTAGAAATAAATTCACACGAGTACCTACATAAATATTTATCACAGATTAGACTGCCTTATTCCTGTTACTTGTAATTTATTAAGTTCTTTAATAAAAATATGTGTTTTTATTCAAAATACTAAACCATGATTCTATTATGCAATAGCCTCAAGCAAAACGTATCCTCGTTCAGTTTACAAAGCAACTTCAACTGTCTCTCAAGTGAAGACATTAAGATAGCTGAAGATATCCGGAAGTACGATGCAGACGTAAGATCTTTGTACAAACTGTTGCGACCACGGAGTAATAAATACATAGAGTGCGTCTACGCTGGCAGCACCTTGGTGGGAATCATAAGCAGATGTGCTATAACAGTTTAAAAGTAGCTTAGTTCTGAAATTTAACTTACTATGATTTCACTGCATATTTCATGAGAATTACAATATTTACTAGGTATTAAAAAACTATATTATCCAAGGCGTTGTGTGTTTCATAGATGCTTTTCCTGTGATATAAGCCAATCACTAGAGATAGATACTCAACGACACTTGGGCAGATTATTTTAAGCATGCAGATATTTAAGCCCACATGACAAGAAAAAAACCCTAACTCTATTTGAACTTGAATTAGGTATAACCTGCACCACTTTCAGCAACGTTGTTCTTACCTGCGCCTACTGTTCGCACCCTAGTAGACTCGCTCTATTCTTTATATTAACTCCAAGGTTGAGACTAACTCTAAACAGAAATGCCTTGCAGATAGAAGTTAGATGCAAGACCCTCAAGGCTAGCGCTGCTTGGGTTGCTTTGATTAGAAACAGGTTTATTTCAATTAGGGGCAGGTGTAGTGGATAATGGCCTTTTGAATGACACGCGACTATAAGCGTTATCCTATTTGCTTAGGGCCATGAAGGATTTGTTTGTTTTTGAACTAAATAAAGTTATGTTCATTTTCAGGGTAAATATCTATTTACCTATCTTGAGTATAGTAATGAATTACTAGTGAAATCAATAAAGTTTTCAAAAATGAAAGGATATTTATGAAGTTCAAAATCCATGGATTTTTTTTAAATATATCATGGATGTTACTATAGTCGTCCCCTAGACAAACCTCTCTGCTAAGGAAAGCTATGCTGGCGAAACGCAGTTTCAAGACTCACCTTGGAGAACAATATGAAAACATTTAGAGTTAGTAGGTTTCTTTCGCTGTTTAATCAAATAACAAATAATATCTTTTTTTTATAATATAGGAGTAGCAGACGAGCATGCAGTCCACCTGATGGTAAGTGGACATCTGTAATCAACCCCAGATGGAATTAGATATTCCTACCTGAAGTCGGCCACAGGTGCGCCGCTACCCCTGAGAAGTAAGCTGGGACGCCTCGCAAAAGTATGTCTCTCTTACCACACCCTTCAAAACGGAACACAGCAGCGCCTAACACTGCTGTTATTAGCCAGAAATAGGTGTGGCGGTGGTGCCGCCGGAGTCGAACCACAAAGGGTTCTACCACCTTCAAATTCTGATTTTAAGTAAATAAATATTATAACATAAATTACTGCGAATAAAAAGAATGTAACATACACGATACAAAAATAAGATAAGAAAATGAATATTTACTTTAAACTTAGTACCTCGTAAGAAATATTATGTGTGGGACTATACATTTTATCGTATGTAATTTGTATGTTTGCTATTCCAATTGCTCTATTATGTCGTAAATGTTGGTTCGCGGAATAGCCACGGTAATCACCGCACGGCGTCCGACTGTATAATTTGTACAAATAAAAACAAATGCTTAACCTTCAGGATACAATGTTGTTCCCCCACACGTCGCGAATGTCTTACTTTAGTGTTTTATATGGAAATTATAGTGTTTGAGGAATGTGCGTTGAAAAGTACACACAGGCAGCGACTTATTGAATAATTTCCTATAGTAGAGAGACGGTGACACTAACCAATGTCAGATGGGTCATCTGTCTTGTTTATGGTTTATGATGGGTGTATGGTTCTCTAAATACATTTGTACGTGATTACTTTTCACCTAATATATCAAATTCCCCTTTTCTATTGGAAAGTTCAATTACAGTTATAATTATTATTCTATAGTTAGGGTACCTAATCATATATTTTTTGAGACAGATTTCAAAATAATTTAATTGCAATCATTATATTGTATTTTTACCCACTCCAGTGATTTATGCCACCTTCCTCAAATTCTCACAACTACCTAAAAAAAACCTTTATTTTTTAAGTGTAAGTAAATATATTTTCTATGTGACCTATATAACGTTTTATTCAAATTTCTTGTATGATATCACCCTATATCCCGCCTATCATTAAATGGTAAACATCTGTTTGATTCCGCCGAATCACGAGTACTTGAGCCAACATTTTCCTCAGTCAAGTGGCCTATTATCAATCGTTTTATTAATCGACAGAATATAATCACTACGTTTATTGTTTCTCACAGCAATAAAACTCTGTGCTCGTTCACATTTCACGCGGCTCTCCGTTGATTTTAATTACTGTCATTTATGTAATTGCTTTGGAAGCCGACTTTCTAGATGAATGTCTGTTGGTTCCGATGCGCTTGATAAAGATTGTTTAAGGATATTGGTAATATTTGGTTAATTCGTGGTAAAATACTCAGGTATGTTTCTTTGGATTACAAGTAAGTTTTATTTTATACACAGTTTATTTTTTCCACGGTTCTCTTCTCATAATGAGAGCGATTAAGCCATAGTCCACCGAGCTGACAAGGTGCGTATTGGTAGACTTCACATACCTTTGAGATTTTATTTTTAAATCTGGCAGGTATGCAGGTTTCCTCAGGATGTTTCCTTCTCCGTTTAACAAGTGATTCTAATACGCACATAACTTTGAAAAATCAGAGGCGTGCCTGGGATTTTAACCTCGGACCCCCCAATGGAGAGGCCGAGCTTCTTAATCACTAGGCTATCACTGCCTTAAGCCACATGCTATAACGGGAGTTATTGTTATAGTTAATAAAATTAAATTACTTTCAAATATAAGGGATGTTATGTAAGATATTCTTCAAATTACTAATATTTGGTAACAATTATTTCTTGAGTTGGATAATAAAAGTTGCATCCCAATTCTCGGTTATCTACAGACGTGATGATAAAGCTAATGATTCCAAATTACGACAAGATGGTGCAACTACACAATCATCATGTTTTGAAGCTCACTAATGAATAATAATACTTGTAATAAAACCCCAAACGAACCTCCCTAATGAGATTGAATCAGACGTTTCAATAAAATTTGTGAGTATACTAATAAATGAGCAATTTATCTGAACGTGTGAGTTTATTTTAATTCTGGCTGTAAACAAATTAGCGACGGTATGTGGCCGTGGAAATCTATAGCTGAAACTCCACTTAACAAGAATCAACTTTCTAATTTTAAACAATAACCCAATTCCGCTGGTGGTCAGGGAGCTATAAATTTAAAGGCACTCAAACAGAAACAGTCCACATGTCACCTCTTAAAAGTTCTTTGTAGAATAAAATAAACAATATTTAGCTACTGTTCCACGATAATTGAAGGTAAGCAACAGATGGGAACAATAGTTCTTGGGCCCGTAACCCTATTATGCTCGCTCTAAAGAAAACAAATTCAGTAAAAACGTGGTCGGTACAATGAATTTTTGGTTCTTGTCCGGCTTCCGTAGAATTTAATAATGACAGAAACTACTGTGGAGCATTGTTACCAGAGCCCCTGGGCTTTGCCAAAATCGATTACCCACTGAGGCTTTGAATTCTAAGAACAATGTATTAAGCTTGGACAATTTGTTTTGCATGTCTTGTCTTTCAAGTAGACAGTGGCTAAGATTGATTCTATTATATCCAGGACAAAAGAGTGAGGTAGGCGTTTTGTTTTAATCAATTGTGTTGTTATTTATGTGACAGAATGCTGATAACCACGGACCATATCTAATACATTTAAACAATTTAAAAGTACTGAAATAAAAATACCTATGTCATACTGATGTATTCATGGTTCTAGTTAAAATTGTCTGTAGTTGTTCTAAAGAAAACATTTTAAGAAAACTTCATATCTTTAATTTGTCCATATAGTACTGAAAGAAATTTGAGGTCAAAGAAGTCTGTTCAACCACACTTGGTTGGCATGGTAGCTATGGCCTAATTCCTAGTACCTGTTTAAGGTAAGACTCATATTTGGTAATATTGCGAAATTGGATTCATGATAATAATTATGACTATAATTATGACATAAATTATGTGTAGTTCTGTAGGAATTATACAAATGATGAAATTATACAAATAATAAAATAACAATACTTTTATGCTACAAATATAGAAAAGAAACCTCTTCAAGAATGATACGTGAATTTACAATACCTTTGTGATTAGGTCTATTATTCCACTCTATTTATCCTATGTTATTTTGACGAAATTATTTCTATTAGAAACATTCTCAAAACCATCAGAAAATGGGAGACAAAACGTTTGTTCCGAAGCACTTACACAATGAATGGGAAGAAAAACATCAGGTACGAGTATATCGAATATCAATACGCAATTTATCTTTTGTGGGGACCGAATGCGACTTAGTATCTATTACTGTGACAGCGAAAATAGAGGACATTGCAGCTAAAACGCAATCGAATGTTTTCGTCCTATTGAATGTACTGGACAAAAAATTCCACACAATTGCCTCTGTAACTTGAATACTGATCATTATCGGGATTCGAATAGGCTTATCTGTGTCACAGACGCACCGATCTACGGGAGCCTGTGTTCAGCTGCTCATGCATACTCCCAATTACATGCAGAGCAAATTGACTGAATTAATTGTAAAACCATATCTATTTAGCCATTTTACGTGCCTGTAGTAACATTTTCTTAGAAAGCTTATTTACTCCGAAAATTATAATTGGTACTAAACACAAGTTATTTTTATTTTCGTTTCTTTTTTGTCTATAAAACTAATCTTGGAAACAACTTAGCTAATATTTATAAGATTTTTATTTAAAGATAGAAGTTATTAAAAATGTACTCGTAACATAGGTTACATCAAAATACAGAACTAATTTTATGGGTTTCTTTGTAAGCTATTAAAAACCACACACGGAGATATATAAAGGTGAAGTCGCACTGTAGCTCTAGACAATAAAACAAAGGTCACTAGTCACCATTACGTAAATGAACGGGTAGTAGCTAATTATAATGAGCCTGAACATCGACTGTATAAAAGAAAAAAGTGTGTAGTAAAATGAAGTGCATCGTTTATAAACACTGCCTTAAGGATATAGTACCTATTCGAGCCTATTATTATCATGCATTTGGTCTTATTTATAGTTGGCATATATAACTGTGTAAATATACTAATTATTAGTAACTACAACTTTCTTTAACGTTCTGATGTCTCTTAAAACACACAAAATTTTATGACAAGCTTATACCGCACAAGTTTTATTAAAAAAACTAAATCCACTTTAACCCAAAAAATATTCTTGTGAATTCAGTATGAGCAAGCGGTGAAAAAGGTATCCCAAAAAAACATCTTGATCAAAATTCTTCACTAAACTCCATACAGTAACTTATGACATTGATTGATAGAGCGCAGATGGTAGCACAATGCGAGTAGTGTAAAATCATTAAAATGATTTTGATCCTAAGAAAACACGTTCCTAAAAATGGCTAAGATTAGATATACATGTTGGAATTTATCTAGGAATCTTCATCTTCAATGTAGGTATCCATTCGCATAATTTTAAATGATACGGTGCCGGCGATAATTATGAACTTCGTGGGTGTGATTGATGTAGCGTAACCGTGTAAATTGCAGAAGACTATTAGAAACCTCTTGAGGCCTCACACACCATAATCCATTGACATTAGAAAAGAAAATGCGAATTCAATTGTAAGTTTTAACGGTAGGTGTGGCTTCGGCTTTGTGGACACGGACGTTAAATGTCAAAAACTCACGATTTAAATGAAACTCGAATAGTTGGGCATCTAACGGGCTTTGTCCGTCGCGTGCAAGTTTCACGGTAGATTCGGAGCGCTGGCTCGGAAACTTTGCAGCTGTCATCATATCTCGGTCCGCGACAGCTCGCCTTTGTCCCCTACAGATACGACTTCATATAAATGCAGTTTATGTGAATTCTTCAAAAAGAATGAACTCGCAAGAAATCAAGTCTCACGAAAAAAATATTCGCCTATTGTGAACGGTCTCACAATAAAGTGTTGGTCGTATCGTTGGCGCATTAAAAAGTATTCATGTGGTATCTTTGTTTGGTCTATTCTTATTATTAAATCTTAGGTGAGATCTTCACACTTACACATTTATGGAACTTTTGAAGTTACATATAGTTTTCACCACAATGAAATATAATTATTGCAGCATAAGCAATGATAGTCTCATGGTTAGAACTCGTCCTGTCAATCCGGGGATCTTATTATTATTAAATTATCACTTTCTATATCGCTGAAGGAAAAAATGGCGAGGAAACCTTCACGCCTTCGAGTTCTTAAAATGTTTTTAAAAGTGTGTGAAGTCTAATTCACATATGACTAGTTCTTTGGACTCTATCGTAAACCCTTCTGAGAGACACCCATGCCTAGCAGTAGGACTGTAATGAGTTGATTACGAGGCAATATATTATCGCTATTGCTACCAACTCTTTGTTATAATTCTGTTCAAAAACGGAATAAAAACGATTTAAGTATTGGTCACGTTTAAACAGGCGTAGAAACAATTGCGAAAGCGGTAATGAACTACGGGTTCAATGCTGGGTTTTCATTGTTAGAATCGGTAAAGCTATTGATGTTATGGTTGATGGTCGAGGAAATGGACGCTAGAACGCGCCGTGACGGACCATTACATTGTCTCAATCAAACGGCAATGAGCATTCGGAACGATGACCGTACTTGCTAAATGATGGGGAACTGACTGAAGACTGTTTATGTCCAATAAAAGAATTAACTTTCCTTCTTAGATGATTTTTCCTTGTACTTCAATTTTAAGGAAAGCTTTTGATGTTTTTTGTTTAGGTTAGATTACGGATTCTATCAAAATAATATAATAATGTTGGGATTATCATGCAGTGGTGAATCGTTATTCAGATATGATTGAACCGTTCGAAAAGATTACATTAGAAGACGGTTCATATCCAAAAGTATAGGAATGGAATGATAAATAGGTTTTACATATTTTTATCAAAAAACATTTTAATAAATTTTGGTAGTAACTGTAAATTTACGTAAAATAAATATTTAGAAATATAAAAAATTGTAATGTTTTTACTTGTCAAGCAACTCTGAAAACCCATTTTACTTAAATAGTCCGTACAGGATACACAATTTTAGCTTAAAATCTATAAATAAATTAAGTTGTGAGAACGCATCATAATATAACCCAAATACATTTTCCTAAAACAGTACTAGGCTTGCGCAGAGGAACCCTTTGTTATGCGTTATAAATCTGTCATAGTCCTTGTTAGTAGATGCTTTGATTTTAAACGATCAAAGAGATCTCGTCCCCGGCATCTCAGTGACAACTAATTGGTTTACCTACAGTGGCAAAAATAAGGCTTGTTTCAAACGGACATTAACTAAGTAAATGACAATAATTTTACTATTATGGTAATGTGAATTATGATATTTTTCTTTAGATTTAAAATAGTTTAGTGATTTATAGAATAAATAAAGATGTTCCTAAATAGTAATACTATTTATTAGTCTAGTAAACTACTAATTGAAATTTTCGATTCTATATTACTCGTACCTACATCTATTAATCTTTGTTATATTTACTCTTCTGATGTCCATGGATGCCAGTTTATAAAAGGAATGGAGCGTGGTTGAATGAATCAATAAGAGGGGATTAAAACCTAAAACCCTTTCAAAATGTTTAACCCTAAAGTATAACGTTACTCGTACTTATTAGGAGGACGAATTTGTTTGCTAATCCATGTTTTCTTAGTAGCTGCAAATCCTTAGCTTTACTCCGGTTTAATTTATTTATGTTGTGTATATTGAATGCCTGTATACTATTTAGAAATGTATATATTTTGTAAATAAGCTTATGTCAATTTGTCTATCATAATAAAGTTGCCAGAATGTTCATTGTTAATTAAAATTAAAATTTACGATCCAAAAAAAAAAACAATTAAATCTTATACACTTATAGTGTAAAATTATAGCGTATTATAGATAAAAATTACTATTTTCTGATAAAAATTGCTATTATTGTAATTTGAAAACAATTCACAAAATGTGAACACCATTATGCACGATTTGTCATAATTTTGTTAAGTCAGATATTTATTACAGGCATCAAATGAAACTTGAAGCTATAACCCGCAAACGCCAGTGTCACCCGAGCCTAATCGCTAAACATGGCGTCATGCTATATTTATTATTCTGTACACAAACTTAACGTATTTCGCGCCTTTACAACTAAATTTGCTTTTAAAATGACTTGTCACGTGCGTGGCCATTGATTCTATGTGAAACTAAATATTATCCGTTAGCTTTAGTTGGGAGAATTTAGTAACATGTTAGAATTTAGTTTTACAGTGATGTTAGAAACAGTATTTGCATTTGAATAGATACTGCGATGTTAAAAAGTATACTATTATTTCTACGTATTTGTTACTGTTATTAATGATTTTTCTATGGAACGATGGTCATGATACAAGAGATTGGTTTCAATACCTGTCAGACAATTAGGTAAATAGTGACGTCATAATATATTTGAATCTGGCATGATAAAGATTCTGGGTCTTTGTGTAATTTTGCGTCCAAAGCACAAATAAAGACAAGAGTCCTAGGATGGAATCACAGACGCAGACTTATTACTATAAAACTAAGGTGCTAGAACCCTTTGTGGTTCGACTCCGGCGGCACCACTGCCACAACTATTTCAACCCAATAACAGCAGCGTTAAGCCCTGCTGTGTTATGATTTGAAGAATGTGGTAAGACATAATTTTTCGTGGCGTTCCAGCTTACTCCTCAAAAGTAATGGTGCATTATAAGTGTTCCGAGGCCCAGTTATGGGAAAATACCCTCGTCCAGCGATGGGACCGTTACAGTTAAGTAGCAGAAAGCTTTACCACCGTTTCATGTCTTACTCATTTATGCATACACTGGCTATAAAACCCTTTAAAAGTACACAGCTTAATCGTGAAGCGATACAGAACTAAAGCGTTAGGAATAAATTCGTTAAATAATTATGTAAATTTGTTAAACACATCGGGGCGTTGATTTGAATTTAATGCACAGAATCAGATAGAAAAGTTATTGTGTGTGACTAATTTGTTTAGGATATTTTAATGTGGAAAAAAGGTAATTATGTTCACGAGATATTGTTCTAGATTGCATATATAATATTACGAATTCAATTGTCAGTTTAAAGTGCAGTTAAATCATTTTTATAACTTTCAATTTTATTATGTATTTACATTCATAATTAAGTTAGGAACTTAATATTATATATGTAAATAATTAACACCTTTATTGGTTGACTGCCATTTAGAATAAAATTCACCATGCTGGCTAAATATGGATGGACTTGGAGTTTTAGGTTTGGTTATAACTCTTTATATTATATTGTAAAACGAATTAAATACATGGGCTGTGAAAAAATATAGTTTTATTGTTATATCCCTTACCCTAATGACTCTAATGACTGTACGAACAACGAGAGACTGTATGATTTTTTTTATAATATAGGAGTACTCGTAGCAGGCGAGCATGCAGTCCACCTGATGGTAAGTGGCTACTGCCGCCCATGAAGATCTGTAATCAAACCCAGATAAGATTAGATATTCCTACCTGAGGTCCGCCACAGATGCGCCGCTACCCCCGAGGACTAAGCTGGAACGCCTCGGAAAAGTCTGCCTCCTTAACCACACCCTTCAAACCGGAACATAGCAGCGCCTAACACTGCTGTTATTAGGCAGAAATAGGTGTGGCAGGAGTCAAACCACAAAGGGTTCTACCACCTTCAAATGATGTTTCATCAAAGTCGTTCTAGTATTTTTCCGTAATATTCGAGACACACAAACAAACTGAACAGTTATAATACAAGGTATTAAAATTAATAAATAATTATGTAATCTGTAGTCAACAACTTTGTTTCGTTCGACTCAACGATAAAGCCGTGTACAGCCATCGTATCATGTCATGATGTCATGTCTCTTGTAACTAATCATTACTTCGGCGGTAGATCAAATACCTCTAATTTGTCTCATACAAAACTGGGTCAAGATAAGCTTAGTAAGCATCGCGTGAATAATTCTCTAAACACTTGTTACGATAATAAGGAATATTTACTAGGAATACGAACAGTAGTGATAGTTTAGACATTGGGTTGAATTTACTCAATTAAATTGATTGGTTTCCGTATAATCAACATCTCGATGTATTTAGGTTGTGTATTTTCTTTAATTATTTGAAAATAAGAGTGTTGGTCTAGAAAGCAATTTTCTAAAATGAGAAATAGTGAAATATAAAACTAGGAGATGAAAACCTTTTCAAGTTATTCTGTCTTCAAGAGGTCTTAGCCCTTGCCAACGTAAAAGCAAGTTGCTTAGAAAATTAAATAATTTGCATAAACGTTTTATATTTTGTTAAAGAACCTAGTACCGTTTAGTGTTCTAACAGCCCCGCTGACAAGAATATTTTTAGCGCTTTCAAAAATAAAGACCTACTTAGTCCATCACAGACGATAACCTTATAATAATTTCATAAGTTGTACGAACCGTATTATAATAGCCATATTGTATATATGGTAATCATATTAACTTTAATGTGGTAAGGTCCTTTGTGGTACTACTTCGAAGGCATTACTACCACACCTTTTCCCGCCCAATAACAGAATTGTTAAGCGCTGCTCTGTCCCGCTTTGCAGGGTGTGGTAAGGGAGACATACTTCTCCGAGGCGTTCCAACTTAGTCCTCAAGGGTAGCGGTGCATCTGTGGTCAACCTCAGGCAGGAATATCTAATCCTATCTGGGGTTGATTACAGATGTCGATGGGCGGCAGTAGCCACTTAACATCAGGTGGACTGCATGCGCGTCTGCTACTCTTATATTATAAAATAAACTTATTCTAGGCGTTTCTACTTACTCCTCGGGAATAAGAACGCGTCTATAGACAACATCAGGTAGGAATCTAATCTTATTTGGGGTATATCACATGTGTCCATGAACGGTAGTAGCCACTTACCATCAGATGGTCAGCTCGTTTGCTACGTCAATATAAAAAAAGTTGCTTTCATCTTCCCGCTACCATCCCACCAATGTATACCCTAATACGGTAACTTCACACGCGATCCGACAAAAGCGGAGGCATCAGGTCAGTCCTCTTTGTTTTTGCATCGCCCATAAAAAACAAATTACCTACGGTTCATTTATCGATCCCCTAACCGCATGAAAAATAAAGGCGCCTTCACACTCTAGTAAGGTATACTATCAGGTCTGGATTGGTCATAGGAAGAATATTAGTCACTTGATGGTTCGGCAGAGTAGAGTGATTATTTTATCTGTTTTTTAAATATCAATATAATTTTCCTTATGTTTCGTCGTTCTAGACGTATAATAAAGGAATAGACAAAAAATATTGGCAAGAATTGATATTTATTAATTAATAATATTAAATTGATTTAACGTATTTAGAGATAATTTTGTTTAATTTTGACAAAAAAAAACAATATTTACAAAATTTTGTTAAAAAGATTCAAATGGTATGCGTGTATTTCAACGCATACGAATCCGCGGTATAAAATAAACGAGTTACATTGAAATATCTGGCATTTCTGTCTCGTGTACCGTATACATACCAAATCACCAGATGACCACACCGCTTTCAAAAAGAGTTTTAAAAATAAATTTAGAACAACGGACAATACACTGTTCCATATGCGGAACAGATGTCTTATTCATGCATACCTACTCGTTAAAACGTCGATATGGTCACGCATTGCCAGTGGGCGTATTTCTTAACCTACCAGTAGTTCCATAATTATGTAGTTATCATGTTACATTTGCAATATGGTTGTACACGGTCCAATGAAATGGGAGTGGTTAAAGCATCATGTGAATACTACAAAAAGTAGTTCAGGAAAATTGTAATGAGCAAACTTCCAACCTATATTGGTTCACGTGAATGGTAGGTGCCAAGATAAGTTGTTATTCTTATACAACACTTGTTATTAATTTTTAAACGTAGATCGACTAATAGTCAGTAAAATTAAAGATTATTAGAAGAATTAAAGATTATTAGAAGAAGAAATTAAAGATTAAAGCTAGGCCTTGTATAAACTGATATATGTATATAACACTAGGTACTCGTAAAATAAAAGGTACTTATTTTATCAATATAATTGTAACAAATTTCGTCGCAAAGAAAATATTTAAAACTGTCTTCATATTGCATAATTAATTGGTAATATCGGTGCAGTATAATGTGCACATTCCTTTAGCTGCATGCGACTAGGCTAATAAAGAAAGCATGCAAATTATGTCCGCACGTTAACCAGTGATGGCCTACAGGCTACTTTTTCCACCACCCACTATGTGGTAGATACTAAAAGTATTAATATAAAATTTGAGTTATTATATTTTTGATTAAACTAAATATAAATTTGATAAAACATATTTCTACTCTATTGTATTGTCATAAAAATCTTTTGTTATGATTTGAAATTGCCATGTTAACAACATTAACATTACATGTTTGTACTAAATGTTTTTATTTTATAATATAGGTGTAGCAGACGAGCATGCAGTCCACCTTATGGTAAGTGACTACTGCCGTCCATGGACATTTGTAATCAACCCCAGAAAGGATTAGATATTCCTACCTGAGGTCGGCCACAGATGCGCTGCTACCTCTGAGGACTAAGTTGAAACGTCTCGGAAAAGTATGTCTCCCTTACCACACCCTTCAAAACGGAACACAGCTGCGCCTACCACTGCTGTTATTAGGCAGAAATATGTGTGGCGATGGTGCCACCGGAGTCGAACCACAAAGGGTTCTACCACCTTGAAACGTATTTAAGATTTGCAAAAAAATAACTATAGATTCTTTCTCTCAATTTATATTTAGTTACTCATCTTTTCAATAGTTCATCTACTCTTTTTTTATTTAATATAAGAACCGCTTCCCAGTTCAATATTTTAAGATGTAAGTTTAACAGTTGGTAGTAATAGGACTAAATAAACATACGAATTACTGTATGATATATGTAAATCATATTAGCGGCTAGATTGCCGCACTCGGTTGCGTGAGTTTGAACTTAACCCTTTCAATTTAAAAGGGCTGTTACAGACTATAAGATATGTTCATCATTAGGATAGTAGTGTGATAAAAGTAATAATAATTTTAAAGTATTAAGTGTACCGTTAATATATATTTTTTATAATGTAGCAGCAGCAGCAGACGAGCATGAATTCCACGTGATGGTAAGTGTCTACTGCCGCCCATGGACATCCGTAATCAACCCCGAATAGGATTTGATATTCCTACCTGAGGTCGGCCACCGATGCGCCGCTACCCCTGAGGACTGTTGAAACGCTTCGGAAAAGTATTTAAAAGTATTAATTCATTATACCTAACATATCTTTGAATAGTCAGTGATTAGTTTATTATAACTTGGACCTTTGTAACCATTCAGATCCGCGAGATAATATCATGTTAATTATTAAAACATACATAACATTCTCTCGTCTCATACGAGTGTAATGTACTAAAGATAAAACAGCATTTGCATGCGGTACTTCCTATAAAGTTTCCATGTTCAAATGCCATGACATGTAAGCTGTTTTGCATTCAACTACATGTCACTGTTATTGTCCAGCATTGTACACAAGAATAAAGATAGTGTTATTGGTAAATACAAAAATGGTACTCACTAAGCCTTAAGCCATGGAAATAAGTCGGAGTTTTGTTTCAAACTTGAAGTTGGTAAAAGTGAATCCAGTTGGTTTTGTAGGCCGATATTCGCATTCGATATTTTGTATGCACATTTAAATAACCACATCTGTTGACCGCGCTGCTCTGAAATCTTGCGAATCGGTAAATTTTCAAATCGCATTCCAACCGTAAAAATGCATGACTGAAACCTTTTTTCTATTCCATTGTATACGGGTGTCCTGCATATATATTTTTTTCTGTTTGTGCGATTGTTCTATGATATTTCAGTACCAACTTTAATTTCATGTATGATGCTCAAATTAAGAGCTATTTTTGTATACGGATGACAGTTGTTTCCAGAAAATGCTTTGAAAGTTTTGTTTGTTATTATCTATATAATAGATAACATAAAATAACATGGATATACTAGATATGGCATATAAATCGAGAAAGCGTTTTTGGTTAAAGGGGGAAAAAGGCTAACCCCTGTCATAAAGTTTTAACTTCAAACCAACCCGCATTATATGGGTTGTTAATTATAAAACTGGTAGAGAACTACTAATTATCGTTAGTTCTAAAATTTCGTGTAGGATTTTCCTAAATAAGATACACAAACATGTTCAATTTGAAGTCAGAATATTTACAGTGCAATAAAACAACCAATGTCACCGAGACATTTTTATCGCTTAAGGTTGCCGTGTGAATTGCACCTAAGTTACTACACAATTACAATGTTAACTGTTGAAATGGTTTTAGGACTTTTTCATACTGGCGTTTGTCTGGCACTTACACGTATCTACCTAGTTGCGATACATGCGCTGTTAGATATATAGCGCCCGGGCTTAAAATTGTTTAGATTAATTATTTGTTAGATGTTGACAAAAATACGAATTAGCTTTATTACTATTCATATTTGCTGGCCATTTTATAATCTGTTATCATCGGTACATAAATGTAGCGTATACGAAATACTTATATTATAGAATCGCGTTTGCTATTGCGTGGGATATCTTATTCGGTAAAATAACATTATTGTTAAAATAACTATTAAAAAAGTCACTTAATTTTACAACCCAAAAAGAGTAACTGAGAATGATGTTGCAGACAGACAACTAATCGTTAAACCTAAGCGCTAAACAAACGCCAGTCTGTAAGTGGTCTAACGCAAGTTGTAAGACTCGTGGAGAAATTAAGCGCCTCAAAAAGCGATGTAAGAAAGATAGTCAGATAGCCCGTGCTTAATTTATGCGTTTTACCCGCATTGTTATTCCGACACGACCTCTCAGACTTCCATTAAAGTAGCTATTAGAGAAACAAACAAGGAACTCCCCACGATAAAATAATTATCGCTTTTATCTCCGCCGAACCTTTGTGAGCATCAATTTTCGAGTCCCTAAGGCAAACATAATATTAAAGAAGAATTTCACAAGAACCGACCTCATCCCTTCGAAGCAAAAAACTAATCTAAAATCGGACAATTTAATGACGTCAGCTAAATTGTAGACGAAACGCGGTGTTGTTTTTGAAACCGGCGTGACCGACTTTAAATGGCTTGAACAAACACCAAATGCAACCAAAAATAACTAATGATGAGTATGGCTATTTCGTATGTAAGGGGATTATTAAAAATGCCCTTTTGGCCTCTGCACCTGTTATCGACACCTGCCCCACTGACCGTATACTCTAAAGGAACTCGTTTCTACCGAACCCCGTTAACAATAGGACATCGTTTTGGTCTTTTTATACCACAAATAAGCTCCTTATTTAGTTTACCAGGTAAACAGATCTTATAATTACAATACTTGGTACCTGGCTTGTGGTTTTAACAGGCCAGATTGGTGGTCGTTAAGCCAGATTACGGAATACTTATATTGTTTGTCAAACCACAAAGCAATTAGTTTGCCTTACGATGACGTATTTAAGAGACTATGGATGTACTATTTAAAAATAAAATATAATTGCCTCCTTTTTAGTTCTTTCCTTTTAGAAGTATATAAAAATGAGCAGAAATATGTAGTTTTACTTAAAATAATGTTAGCATTAACTACAATAACATACAAATATTATTATGCATAATACGATATGAATGATATGAGTGATATGTGTGTTTTTATGAATGGACACAACTGGATTAAACCTATAAGAAACCTTACTACTATATTCATAGATTAGTAAAGATACTTCGCCGCCTTGAAATTGAATGAAGCCACAAATGGCTTATTATCGTAAGTTCTTTTTTTGAATTCTTGACAAATAAAAACATTTTTAGAGAAAATTTACGAATAAATAACTAATACTGTGTAATTTACATGAATTTACATAATAAATAAATAATTATTTCAAATATTTTAGGGATATTTTAGCACGGAGACGTGGCAAAACTTTTTTACGCAAGTATTTCAATTCTCAAACCTGGGCACATTTTCTAGTTAGGAGTGAGTAATCTTTACTATTACTTTATAGTAACAAAGTAATAAAGTAAAAGATACTATATGTTTTAATTGATGTACCTATATAGTGGTATTTAATAAATACTTATATTCTAAACCACATGTGTACTCATAAATATTATTGTAGAGATCATCATTCGAACATAAGTAGCAGCAGTTAATTAAGGTACATTCAGCCACGCTCCGTATCATTTGCTATTGTGATAGACCCGTCGAATCCTTCGGGGTTCCACGTATTGTTGGTCCATTTTAATAGCAAAAATGATAAATATCCCGCTGGGGAGAAGTATCCCATAGTTGATTCGAAACTAACATTTCCAATTTTTTGTAACCACATCGGACTTTACGTTTCTTCGCTAAAGGTTTTTGTTAGTTACTCCAGGCGAACGTTTGTAAGCGGTGCGCGTAGAACACTAACAAAAATGGCAGAAAGCCACTAATTAAAGTGTAGAACAATGAAACAAAATGACCTCTATAAAATACCCTTCAGAACCCCCACGATGCCAAGTCCGAGCGAGCTTCAAATAGGGCATAAAAAAACTATACCCACGTAATATCACAGCAGCGTGCGATCGACTCGTAAGGCGTTTTAAACGTGATTTAACAAAAAGCGTAACCCTTTTAAAGGGAAGTCAAGGTATAAAGTCTTAGCCGACACACTTTCCATAAACTTAAGTAAGCTCTTAGAGGAGATGATACGGCTACCTCCTTGTTTAATCCGCTTTAAAACACCGCAACACTCTTTTGTTATTCAGCTAGTGGAAGTAATCTCTTCTTCGGGCTTTTATAAACAATCGCCGCAAAGAAATTTGTTTCAATATACGCGGCTTGTGAAGACATAATTTGCCTGAACAACAAAGGAGTTCGTTATTTAAATTCTTATTTCAAATTGTTCAACGAATAGAAAATCTAAAATGCGTACGCATTGTCCATTTCTTTTCATTTTTATAATAATTATCTTGAAGTAGTCCTGGCGGGTTCATTTTGTCCTATTTTCGAAATCTTTTCAATCTAAGACAGTTGAAGATAGGAAGGGTTCAAATGTCTAATCAGTGATGTCAATCTTAATGAAATTTATTAAAATGCGTTATTGTTCAACCAGAAACTTGCCAGATCTCACCTCACTTAAAATTACACAATGGGACGCACCACAAATCTTTTTTGTTGCCGCCAAGTGTATGAAGATTAGGACAACTGACATGGAAAGGGTTGGCGTAGTTTTTTGACTTTACCCTGTGAAAGCTATCGTTTTATCAATTCTGTCTATTCTAATCTTATTTGTTTGGCCTACTCGAAGTAATTCTATACCATTCTTTTCTCACACATCTGCATGTGTCTTACAATTATTCTGTTTTTAAATTTTATTTATAACGAAGAACGAAACGAAACGAAAGAAGGATTTGGTTCTTTATAATCTTTAAATATAAATGAAGTACTTAATCTCTATTTGCAAAAAAATTAAGTTTATTGACATAATTTCAATTTCAATCTATAGGTTTGTAGTGCGTGAAAAACATCACAGGGCAACTTCTTAACCCTTGGTAGGTCTAAAGTATACTGGAAATAATAGACTGGGCCTGAGGAGGAAGTTCATATCAGAATAAATGTTATCGACAAAGATACCGGCAGGGAAACTAAGTAACATGAAGTAAATATTTTCAAAAAACAATAATATTTTATTATTGCTTTGTTAAAGTTCTATAATTTCTAACTACTGTTTCATGTCTCATGTCCCATCATATAATCACGTGCGGACGTGGTGAAACATAATCCGGCTATGTAAAGTATAAACAAATGTAGGCAAGTTGTACTATCCTCTTTCAATTCTGTTCCGTAATTAACAGGTATTCTCACGAAGGAAGGCAATACGTCTCGCATTATCCGCGCTTTGCAAAACCGAGTTCTTAAACACCGGGTCGTATCGCTTTACAACTTTTTTTACAACGTAAGCAAAACCGATGATCGTTGTCCGCCCGAATTATAATATCAAAAAGCAATCGTTCATTCAAGTATTGAATAGTCGTTTAAGCAATGGGCGTGGGCCACAATGGTCGCGATCGTCTTGAGGCCTCGACAATTTCAGATCACTGTACGAAACTGCATGTAATATAAATCTTTCCGGTGAGGCACGAACAACTGAACCACTCCCACTCAGATCGCGGACTCGGCTCAAATACGAATATTAAATTCCACTCATTCGAACTCTTTATTTAAACGTGCTCACAATTTTAGATTTTATCCTTGGGTACCAAAGCGTACTTCAGCTTTAGTCGAACGTTGGGCAAACCGTAGCGGCTTTGGATATTTCGTTTGAATGGGTATTAATAATTTTTATTGCAGGTTCATTGCATTATACCTTACCAATGGATTCCTTTGCTCTTTTTCGCGACGTCCATCAATAATTTTTCGGACAGTTGAATGTCGGCCTGTGTTTAAGACTACATTGATCGGTCCACGAAATTATCTTAATCGAATCGGGATATTAAGATGCTTTGTGTATAATTAGTTACAATGTTCAACATGTTTGTAATAAGAAATTTGAGTGACAGTTTCGTATTATGAGGTCGATTGCTTGCGTGCGATTTAATATTTAAAATGAAATAAAGACACGATTTATGAGTAGTCCCAAATAAGGTACTTTTTTAGGAGTATCAGACGAACATGCAGTCCACCTAATGGTAAGTGGCTACTGCCGCCCATGGACATCTGTAATCAACCCCAGATAGGATTAGATATTTCTACCTGAGGTCGGCCACAGATGCGCCGCTACCCTTGAGAACTAGAACTCGGAAAAATATGTCGCCCTTACCACCCCCTTCAAATCCGAACACAGCAGCGCCTAACACTGTTATTAGGCAGAAATAGGTATGGAGGTGGTGCCGTCAGAGACGAATCACAAAGGGTCCTACCACCTTCAAAGGTACTTAGATATTATGTTCCGAATGTTCATATTAGGTACCTACATATACATATAAGTAAATGACAAATAAAATTTAACTCTCTAACGATCTGTTAAATAATTAATCTATAATGTATCTTTAGTTATATATTGAAAGAGACCCTATAACTTTTAGACGTTTGTACCTTAATTGTCTGCGGCATTGCGGCATCATTCCGATATACGATTTTAACTAAATGGTTAATTATAAATGATACGCAATGCCTTGAGGTATTTATGTTCCAAGTTATTAAGAGATAACGTAGACTAAATGCCCATATAATAATTAACTATGATAGGTAGAGTTTTCAAGCCTATTTATTGCTCCGCTGGGAGAGAATTATTCCTGTTCAACAAAACTAATTTGGACTAAAATTTTATCTTTATTAAAATCTCTTATAATACAAACAAATAATAATAACATTTTATATAATGACCAATAATTACGTATCGTTTATAAATTAAGGTGTTTTTATTTTCTCTTTTATATAAAATTCTCGTGTCACAATGTTAGTTACCGTACTCCTCCGAAACGGCTTTAAAGATTTTCACCAAATTTTATATGCATGTTCAGTAGGTCTGAGAATCGGCTACTTTCTATTTTTATACCCCTAAGTGATAAGGCTTGTTCACCCTTAACATTTTTTTATTTATATGGCAACACAACGTTTGCCGGATCAGCTAGTTTTTCACAAAATCCTAAATTCAAATAAATAAAGTTAAATAGTTTCCTGTTTTTGAAAACAGGCGAATATATTCGCAGAATCTAACTAGTCAAGGTAAAGGTCAAATGATAATGAAGATACATCTTAATTAACGCAGGAACACGGGAAACCGAATCTCCTCAAAGGATATAATATGTTTACGAGTAATATGTTTATTACAGCTATGAAGTTGTAAAGGTTAAGGACAGATTATTAAATGTGATATTAATATCCTGGAGTAAATTGGTTAGTTATAAATGAGCTTTCATATGCGTAGTAGAGACAGACGTGTATTTAGGCACAAGTATGTCGTGGTAGACATATTATTTAAATAGATAAATAGGTAATTAGTACGAATTTTTAAAATAACGTGATTAAGTATTCTAATTTTATTTAAGGTATTAGAGTGATTAGTTGTAATGGAACACTTCGGAGTTTTGAATGTAAAATAGGTTCTGGATTGTAAGAGTGTAAGAGGGATTCCTGCTTAGTCCCTCACGGTCAGTGTATTTATGACCGACTGTAGTAGGACTGTAATCCAATTTGACGTCATTTACAGTCGTCTACGAGCTGCGATAGCCACTCAACGATGTGCCTTAGAAAGAATAACCTAATTCGCCAATTATATAAAAAACATTTACTCGTAATAATCGCCCGGCAATTCTATTGAAAGTTTGCTCTTACCAATCGAGTCCCGTATAGTAGCGTGACCAATAGCAGTACAACGAAAGCCATAACAACAAACAATTATTCAAAAGGTACCGTAACAATGATATTTGATATAAGTATTAATGAAACATATCGGATGTGATTACACAAGTGAATACAGTTCACAAAGGAAGCGGCGTCGTGAGACGACGTATCAAGTCGCGCTGACATTCAAGTTCAGACGATATCGTGTGACGACCTCTGGGGTTAGACTTTCGACGGTATTGGAAACATAACTTGGAATAAGAACATAGGTACATGAAATAGTACGTAAAGTTATTTTTGCTCCAGAAGTTTCTCTTTTGGTTGTGTATTTTTCTCTATGCTTGTGTGTGTGTCTGGCAGCGTGCGCGTGTGTGTGTGTGTGTGTATCTGGCTGCGTGCGTATGCGTGTGTGTCTGTCAACGTGCGTGTGTGTTTGTTTATCTGCGTGCGTTTGTGTGTGCAAGTGTTTGTGTATGTTATTGTGACCACCTGGAATTTATGAACTACAGAGTTTCATAAGATCTACGGATTTAGAGGTGTTATAGGCTATATTTCGTAGAACATGGTAGAATATAATAAATAGTTCACTGGTAGAATCCTCTATTAAACTGAATATAACTAACACATTTGATTTTTCTAACATATTTCACAAAAGACAGACTTAGAAATTGATTCCTTCGTTAATTATTTAGTAAATCGAACCCAGGGTCTTACAAATGGCAGCTAAATCCCTATAAATTGTACATATTTCTATTATTATCTAGGATATGCTATTCGATACGTATTTATAAGAGAAACTCTCCGCTAAACAAATAGGATGCTATTACATAAGTGAATATCGTATCGAATCGAGCTGACATTGAGGTTCAAACGATATCGAAGCACGACCTCGCGTTGGTCTGAACTTTCGCTGGAGTGAAGGCGAAACGAATGTATTATAGTAGGGATTATTAGGGAATGATAATATTGCGTAAGTTTTGGTAAGATAGTTCAAGCTTCGAATAAAAGAAGACGACGCGTTGGGGAATAGTGAATTGAAATATCTACGAGTATAGTAGATAACATTGCGATCGAGTGATATTTTTTTTTAATGTTGCGAATAATTTTTTATATGAATTTTATCGATTGTAATTTTGTTTCATGCATCGTATATGTTCAGTAAATAAAACGTATTGACATTATAAATGTATGTTTAAGTTTAATGTCATATGTCATCTTGACCCGTCCGAGATTGACCTCCTACCGACTTGAAGAAAATTGCATTGAGAAATTATTTACCACTTGCTTAAGAAACACACCGGAGAGTTCTTGAAACAGTTGTCAAAGACGCATGTAGTCTATTAATCCGCACTTAGTGCGGAAGACTATGGCCTAAACCCCTCTCACTCTGAGGAGAAGCCCATCAGTGGGACTATAATAGCTTGACGTCGCATAACTTCATAAGACTAGAAATTTCAAATCTACAAAAATTTGAACTAAAAATCTCGTTTCGAAATTCACTTTGAGTCTGCCAGTACCTACTAACAGTTCCCAAAATCATTTTCAAAGTAGAACATTTTGAGCGCTGTTAAATTTTGAGCAAAAAAGTTTAAAGCTGCATCGGTAGTTCGAAACAGTTCAACTCCCACTTCCGTTTGTCTTCTATTGTTCTAAGAAACAAAAGTTCACCTTTAGTTTTGTAAAATGGATCTTTTGAATCCGGTTACGTATTTTTAATATTGGTAAGATTATTCGATACTATTTATGTATGGATTTGAAGTTTTAAAGCGTGCACTGTTACGGTGTTGTCACCGCCGCCCATTGACATCCCATAGTCAACTCCAGTACCCTTAGTATGAGATTTTACGTTTTTACAAAAATGACTATTTTTGTATTTGTTAATGTATATGCCCATACATTTCGGTTCAGCCCCCATAGCGGACTGTATCAGAACTGATTAAAATGTATGGCAAATAAGTAAACAAATACAAAATCAGTAATTTTTGTAAATGTCATTTTTCATCAATTTTGTAGATGTCAACTCCAGATAAGATAAAATTCCTAAGTGTTAGGCCATAGAAGCCTTGCTACCACCACTCAGGTTTAAGTTGGCATGCCTCGCATAAGTATGTCTTCCTTACCATACTACTCAGCGGAAAGATCAGCGTTTATTACTGCCATTATATGGCAAAAATACCACGCTAAGTAGGATTGGAGTTTAATCGAAAGTTGATTCCAGAAGCGTAGCTATCACATAGGTATATAAGGGTGGTATTCCACTCGTCAAATATCTTTTTACAATATACATTTGATCAAATAAATTGGACGACTTCATCCAATTTACGAGTACTAGCTGTTGCTACTTACCGATATTTGATCAAAGATTATTCCAGCTAGAAGAAATCGTTTCCAGGCTAAAAACAATCCTGCATAAAAATATTAACTACGCAAGTTATAAAGAAATCTTGGACAAAGATATTGGACGAGTGGAATGGGCATCCATCAAAGAAATTTGATCAAATGTACATCTGATCAACTAAATTGGACGACTTCATCCAATATACGAGTACTAGCTGTTGCTACTTACCGATATTTGTTCAAAGATTATTCCAGCTGAAAGAAATCGTTTCAAGGCCAAAAACAATCCTGATTAAGAAATCCAACTACGCAAATTGTACAGATATCTTGGACAAACATATTGGACGAGTGGAACGGGCATCCGTCAAAGAAATTTGATCAAATGTTGGACATTGAAATTGGACAAAGATATTCGACGAATGGGATACCACCCTTAGTTAGAACGTTTCGTGTATTATTATATAAGTCTAATGTTATGTTTATTAATGCAATGTGACGTGTTGGGTTTTCTTTATTAACTTTCTTTTGAGTTTTGATCTAATTAGCTAAACTTTCGCCGACTCACATCAATTTCTCCAGTTTTTTGAGAGCAGTTAAAAGCTAATCGTGTAAAATTATTTATGCTATTAGTTTCTTCAAGACACTGTAAAACAAACTTGCTAGATAGACAAATAGATTAGAAATCCATTTGAGAATTTCGATCCGAGGACATAAACTTCGATGGCTCGTCCACGTCAAGAAGGCAACTTTAAAGAACTGTTTCCATTGGCCGCTTGCTTAGCAGTTAGTAATCGAAACCTCAAAACCATATTGATTTTACATAAAATAGTTTTTAGCAGTAATTATTTGTTTTCAATTTTATTTACCCACCATGAATAAAATTATGAATGTACTTTTATTAAAATTCATAATAAATAAAACATAATTTCAGAGGAAGGTTATCACTTGGAAACCTTTACGCCTAAAAGCATAAAAATATTTGTATAGCCATTTTTTGAGATTGATTGATTGATTGATTTTTATACTTCATTTTTAAAAAAATAATTATGGTTTTGCTTACATAACAAACAAAGTTTTAAAGGGAAAACGTTTAAAGGGGAAACAGAAACTTCTAACCTAATACGATACGAAAATATCTCAGTAAGCAAGGCGAATGGAAACAGTCGCTAACCCTCCGAACGATTTTATGGTATAAACAGGGTCGGGACCCGATACCCGGATAGTTAAAAGGTTGTGGAACAATCGAGAGCTCGTGAGAACACTCGGCCACTTCAAGTTAATGCACCTAACTCGGCCTTCGACAAATAGTAAAGAGAACATCTCGTCACGAGTCCGCTGTGGATGTAATTTGATTTTGTTAACGTCAATAACGTGTTTACAAACAACTAGCTGTTTTTCTTTACACGTGTTTTGTATGACAAATAATTACACAATACCCTAGTGATATTTTTTATTTGTACGAATTTTCACAAATAATGTAACTCTACACACAGAGCAGCGCTATTTTGGAAGAAATGTAAGACACATAGTTCATAACTGCCTTATGCGGAGAAGAATAGTTTAGACACCATTGAAATCATTGTGGAAAAGTATCTGTTATTTGTTTAGTAACAAATAAATATAGTTTTCTGAATAATTAATTATAATATTCCTAACAAATACATATATTATATAATGATCGTTTTTCCATTATTTATTCGGGTCATTTTATCGGCTAATTACCCAAAACACTGTTTTTTGTCTCTCTCACATTCTATCTATATATCAGATATCTATTTCTGTATTTTGAGTAATGTGAAGATCGTTCATAAACGTCTCTACCCAGAACTTAGTAATAATTACTTAAGATAATTATAATTTATGTTTACGAAAGCGAACTCGACTCTAGACCTAAGGATATGAGTCACATCATTATCACTGCGTTATCATGAACCAAGACAAGTAGGTAGAGTAGGTATGTAGAGCATAATATACGATCTCTCGAGTATCTATAATTAATACGCATTGAGGTGTACGGTATGTAGAGTATAGTATAGGATCTCTTGAGTAAATATAATTAGTATTGGGTTGAGATTCTCAGTTAAATTGCAGTGTAATAACAACGCTAACTATAAACAATAAGGAAACCATATTGTTCAAGTAAGACTTATATCTATTATTAAAAATTTCGTATTATTTTAAAGAAAAAAATGATAAGCTACTACAAAAAAAGTACTAAAGAAAAGTTTTACAATTTTTCCCCAATTCGTTTTACATTTAACCTAAAACTAAACATAGAATGAAATAAATATGAGTTTAACACTTTCAAATGACACACACATAAATATACATCACATTGAAGTGTTCACGTTTAATACGAATAAATTAATAAAGCAGTCCAGTAGAAGGTGAGACAGGCAAGAAATAGATTAACTTAAATCACTGGTTATACCACCACGGTGCTAGTAAATAGAAAATCTGTTATTACTTCCCATCCTTATAAACGGGAGAATCTATTTAATTATGCCTGTAAAAACTGTTTACTTTCAATAAAAACAAACTGTGGGTAAAAAGTGTAGTTCTGGGAATATCAGATGCAATTTACGAAGGCATGTGTATGTTCTTTATGAGTACGGATTTGTGGTTGAAATTTGTTATGTGAAGTGCCATCGTGAAATGAAATGAGTGTATTGCAATGAGTAGGGTAAAAGCCCCAATGATTGACACCCGGAGTCCTCCCACTAGTGTTGGTGGGCGCTCGGACGAAACGTGATTTTTTACTTTTTGCCTTCAAGCTTTACAACCCTTCATTTGCCGAACGCATAAAACCCACTAATTACTTTATTTCGCTGTTAATATTTTTTTAAATACCATCCTTGTATAAATAATGACTTCCATGGAATGTAGACAACAATACATTTTTTATTAAACCGCCAGGTAGAAAATTATTCGATATAGACATGTTTTCCTTATAAACATAATGAACGTTTGAAATATATTGTAGTGCACTAATAATCGCGATGAATGTCGTGTAGTGGTCACTGGTTCCAGGTTTGATCCCGAGCCAGGCAATAATTTAAACGAATTTTAAATTTGAATTTCCTTTCTGAGTACTATATATTGCAAGTATGTGTTAAATACTATGAATCTTTGTGCAGAAATATGAGTATAGACAGACGCCATTTATAGTTAGGCGCGGAACTTTCTCTTTAAGGTACTCTACTCTATTGTTGGAGTCTTACCCTGTTGTAATTTTCTAGTACCAACATATATACCAAATTTTAGACAATGTTACCTAATAAACTGCAGAGGTCAATAACACATCATATTATGTAGGTCACAGACATAATTTCAATTGATATGTTAAGTGTTAGAAAGAGTCATATTGTATACATTACAATGCAGTCTAGGCATTGTTTCATAACAATTGTCTTACATTTAAACATGAACTTGGCACGTTGAATATACCTTGAACTTTTGGAGTCGATCGTGCAAGGTTCTAGCTGTAAATTTTAACGATCTAAATGAGTCGAATTAGCTTTATTGCTTGTTAGAACGTAATTGTGGTAAGACTTTTCGTATTTAGAAGTAACACCGCCACACCTATTTCTGCTTTGTAAGTTCGCGATATTGTGTTCAATAGCAGGTTTAAAGCTCAAGGAAAGCTCTATTAGCTTCATTAAAAAATATTGTTGTTATAGTAGCAGTATAGCAACGCCTTGTTTTGATTCAAGGGTGTGGTAAAGCCTAGCCTGTTGTCTATATAATGCATCTGAGAATAACAATAATAATATACATACCTGAAGCCAACCGACTCAGTCCTCAATTATAGCAAAACAACTGTGACCAACTTTTACGTAAGGTCACACATTCCAATCCTATGTATGGTTGTTACTTTAATCAAACCATATCTATGGGCGGCAGTGAATATTCTAATTTAATAAAACACGTCTGTTTATTAATTTTAACTAGCTAGGTCCTAAAAGTCACATCTTATGTACTTCACGCAATAATTCCCCTATACTTTATTTTTGCTCTCAAACAATGCATAAAGGTTACCAAAAGTTCTTTGAACCTTTCTAGTTATACATAAGTTTGCTATGATGTAACGTCCCGACTTCCAAAGACAATTGATACACATGTTCAAAACCGTTACTTATTAAGACAATTATGACCGCTCTGTTTGGAGTACGAGGTTTGAAATTTAAATGGAATTTAGGGACCTCTATTGCTGTTAGTATTCATTGTGGTTTCATGTCTTCTAATTTATAATACTTGAACAGTGACCGACTAATAGACAACAGAGCTTTTTTTGTTGAGTCATAGATTTATTAGTTCTAGTAATTAATGAATTGCATTTCTAAAGATTTAACAGATATGTACAACTTAAGGACAAAATTATGAGTTTCCTTTCTTGTTGTTACATAATACACTGCAATGGAAGCTTTATAAATAACATTTTATAACAAGTCACGTTTTTATAAATGGTACCCATCGAAAGTATTCATTAATAACTTAATTTTACGTAATATCGGTTACATAAACACAAAAAAAACACGAAAATATTAAATGGACGTCGCATTAACAATGTGCGTCCACTCGCCACCTGTGCATTGAAATTCCCAAATTAAGTGCCAAAAACCCTTCTGGGAATTTTATTGGGTGTCCGTTACTTGACACAACTTGCATTTTAAAGTGCTATAAAAGTAAAAGTTTAATATTTGAAGATGTGATAGTCGAGATAAGAGACGCGATGCGACCCGACGCCACCTGCACGCTCAAAAAATCCATCACACCACTTTGGGCCGAGATATTACGAATTTAGGGGCTTATTTCCTGTGAACGCTCGCCCCAAAGGGAATACTTGATGTGGTAATCTGGTATGCCAAAGCTATGCCAGTGGAGCTGCCTGCATTACACAGCCTGTGATGTGACTATTAAATATCAATATTTTATAAGGGGGCGAGTTATTTTCGATGTTATCGTGTATTAACACCTTGTTTGTTTATTATAAGTCGAAGAGATTTTTTTACCAATCTTTTGATCTTCCGATTCCAGCCAATTGTCATGGTAATGATTAATGAATGTTTAAAGGAAGATTGTTTACAATCAATATTATTAATGGACGTCTCGAGAGTTTAAAAATAGTCGTTATGAATTAAACATTCAGTTATAAGGGTGCGAATGAAAGACTTACATAAAAATAGACAAAAACTAAGGCGTAAAAAGAAAGAAACAATAGAGAAATATATAAAAAATTAGGGATACGAAGCCTATAAATACTTTTTCTTATATGATCGAATAAACAAATTTTCACTTAATATAAAGGTAAAATCCCTACAAAATATAATTGGTACACCAATTAAGGTGATATAACTAAATATCATAGCGCTGTCAGATTTTGTAATATTTTAGTCAAGTCAAGAGTAGCTATTTCGAGCAACCTCGAATTTACGTTCGTCTTGGAACTAAAATTGTATACGAAGCGAATAAAAGTTAAGCTTTGTTTTCTCTCGCGAATTTATATAACTTCTAAAATATATTTCAATTGAGTTATATTTATTTTAGTATCTACTTTAAATTACTTTATGAAAGTCTGTAGTTACATCAAACAATAATGATCTAATTTTCCACGAATGAGTTATTATGTGAAGTTGGTATTTGGTGGTATTTGAAGATGTTAGAACCCTTTGTACTTCGACTCCTGATGCATCACTGCCACCCCTATTTCTGACTAAGAACAGCAGTGTTAAGCGCTGCTGTGTTCCGCTCTGAAGTGTGTGATAAAGGTGACATACCGATGAGCTCCAAATTAGTCTTTAGGGGTAGAAACGCATTTGTGGTCGACTTCAAGTAAGACTTTAATGGTGTCGGAGGTTGATTATAGATGACTATGGGCGGCAGTAGCCACTTACTCTAGAAGAACTATTAATGTAGTAAATATATTTTTTTATTTGTGCATTAGGTATATTTCCACCTTTTAGATGTAAAACATTATCACTATAAATTTAACTACACTTCCATTAAGTGCAAAAATGTATGAATGTGGATATTTCGCATACCTTTCTCTATTGAAGACTGCTATCTTTCTCTCTACAAAGAGTTCATTTATGTTGCCTGAATACGGCACCGCATAGACCAAAGCTTGTTCTAGGGAACTAAGAAATATGGTAGCTTAACTACAAAGGCCCATGTATCTACCATGTTTATTTATATCTGACACAAATAACACTTTAAATGAACAAATATATCATATCGCGCCCAAGATCGTATCAAAATTCGGTAAAGACGGCATTTTTAACGCTGATTAAGAATATCCTACGGTATTACAATCAATTATGAAAAAAGGATATCCATTTGACAAAGTAGACAGCACTGAACAAAAAGTGACGTAACAAACTACATCTAATTCGAACTAAGGCGCTGGTCAGATAGAAGAGACGGTGTGCTAGGTTTGTACCCGCATTACCATTGTTCAATGTCAGTACATAGTTTATTGCAGCCAATAGAGTTCAATTTTTGTAAATTACATCTAAATGGAGAAATCCAGTTTGGACTATTCTGAACCTCACTCTAATTAGATATTATATATTGTTTGTTTGCATTAAGATCTAAATATTTATTATCCCTTTATTGCGCTATTTTATCCCTTATTGAAAGGAACCTATGATAGAACACAACTTTTACGACACGAAATTGGCGCCATGCCCTTCCGTGCCTCACGTCTCTTCTACCTTCTATGCCTAAGCTTTTTGTAGATCAACATCAAGTTAGACTCAAGTATGACGCACCTCGACCGCTCGACCATCTTCATCTGTCATTTCGGAATTATTAAAGAAAAATAAACGAACAACACGGCGTCCACAACAAAGAAAAATATGAAGCACCCGCTAGGTTGATGGCAAGTTTATCCTTTTTCTGACACAAACTTTTGATCGGATCTCTGCGCCCAAAGGGCAACACTTTTTTAGGACCGAATACTTATGTCGTAAAAATTGAAAAGCGAACGCTTTTTTGTTAGAACTATTTCGGACAATAAAATATTTCTGTTATTAAGGACAATTTATCGCGGTGTGTCCATTAAAAGGATATTTTATAGTGTGGGTTTTGTAGCAGTTGGTTAAGCCGATTTATAGTGTAATGAGGGCCGTGAACGAATATATTACGAATAATGATGTCGTCCTAAGTTTCGATTGTTAGAAATGGGTATGGTATAGACGATTTCAAAGAAGTTTGTTTGGAAAGCATAAAATTACATTTACGGAAAGGTGTTGATGTTAATCCATGCCATTACTTATTTTATTGCTTAACGACAGTTATTAAACTTAAATTAATAGGTATTTTATATCGCAGGTGTCAATTCTTATATATGTATTAATTTTATTCTTTCTACGTTTTGTATGAAATATCAAACCATCTTCAATCTACGAGTATGAATTAGCATTTTAAACACATGAATGAGAGTCGGTGCTTTGCAGCTCAAATGCAACCCTAGATTTTAAAATTAAATAAGTACTGAATGCATCTATCTATGAGTAGTATGAACTAACTAAGACTATCAGGAAACCGTTTTACATCTCTGGATCAAATACTTGAATCGTTGAGCCCAGCTGTTACCAAAATTTATTGAGTTTGCGCCCATTTATAAACGTTTTAAGTGACATTTGTTATGCTAAGTTTAATCATCAACCTATTACTTTCTCGCTACTGGGCATGTGTCTCCTCTTAGACTGAGAAGGATTAGCATAGTCCACCGCGCTGGCCAAGTGCGAATACCTATTCGCACATATACCTATACTTCACATAATATTGGAAACTTTTTAAGATCTCTTAGGTTTGCAGGTTTCGTCACAATGATTTCATTCACCATTGTAACAAGTGATAAATTTCTAATATGCAGATTATTTTGAAAATCAAAATTGCGTGCCTTGGATTCGAACCTTGGATCCATCTCTTTAGGCCGCCTTTTATTAGGCTATCAATGCTTTTACTGCGCCATTAATGCTTAATTTATCTAATTATGTTATTTTGAATATTATTAATTAATTGTAAAAGGTTTCGTGGGCGAGGTGAAATATAAACTAATTTTAATAATACACATTCGTAATTGTAACGGATACATACGTAAACCATTAACACTTGCGTTCTAAATTGGCAATAGGTCATAAAAGCCGTCGGCTTCCTTTTAGCACCTCGAGTTACGATTGATTATTGAAACTTAACAAAGGACTTGAGCAGCTGCATTATTAGTTCCCTTTTGTGTTGCCGATTTATTAAAAGTTAATAACTTCATAACTTCCATTTTGTTAAAAAATATCCGTCCACGTAATGGCTACTGTTTCACTCGGCGTTTTAATTACTTTTTCATTTTAGAGTTGCTCCGCTAATTGTTTGTTTGTTTATATTTTCCATTGAATATGAAATGGGCATTCCATTTGGTGTTAATCACAGTAGTGAACCAAAAAATATACTAAGTTCACACAACTTTATGTTTATTGTAAGTGAGTGTAAGTACCTAGTCTTCGTGGTACTTGTCTGTCACTTGTTTGTGCCACAGCTGGGCTGGGATCTCTCATTGCTGGAGGAGGTCTGGCGTATACTTTACCACACTGTTTCAATGCGGTATGATGAACAAATATGCAGGTTTGCAACCAACTCGTGTTAGATGTTTTCAAACCGCCGATAAGTTCTCCGACAAGGCTCTACGAGGCTTGAGCGTTACCCAATGAAAACGAGACAGACTGCTTAACGTGCTCTCAGAGACACAGAAGTGCGCATACAATTTATGTGACCTATCTAACTCGCGTCCACGCTGAACGTTGCTTAACTTAGTTAATCGGCTGAAATCTATAAGCTACGTAACGCGCTATTAAAACTTATTTATCCATAACACAAGATAACACACATCCATAACACATGACACATGAATACATAAAATGGTACACAAATACATTATCGTACGAAGCGATCTAGTTATTTTGCCGGTCGCTTCTTTATGTTAAATAAAGAGTAAAATCAAAGTCGAATCATGCATTTCTCATGAAAGCTCCGCCTTTGCTGACTAATGGAGCAGAAATCTTGGGAATCGTTTGTATCAGATGCGTACTGCATCTTTGCTCGACGTTCACATGGTCATTCGGCCGGGGGCTGATGACTAATTGAACAATTTTCCTCTTGTAACTTATAATTACTGTTTTAAGTTTGAATTCTACTAATGTACAGACAATTCTCTAGATTTTTCAACGTGACTGTACCTTGTACTGGGTTTTAGGGCTTTAAGGAAAATTGGAAGCGGTTTAAGTCGTTGTGGTTAGCGTATAATTATTTTAAAACATTTGCTAACACTAATTCTATAAATAATTATAAATTTGGGCTTATTAACTATCAGTACCAGTTATTTATACTTTTATGGGTACCCATTAGCTATGTTAGTGAAAACTTAATTAGTAAAAAAAACTTTTTTTGATATATTCCGTGAAATGCGATTATGATAACATTTAACTGCGAATAGCAATAAATAATAAAAAATAGTAAAGAAGATAAAAATAAACATTAATTTTTAAGTTGCCTAATTAACTCAACGTTTTTACAATAGGTAGAGTCAAGCGCGCTATCCTAAGACAGACGCTCGTTTCGTAAAAAGTTCCTTAGAGTTCTGGCAGATGGCGTTATTCGATAAGGTATGGAAGACAAATACGCGTACATTTCAGCATACAAATTATATAATTATACAGTAATTGTCCGTTAATTTCCTCATGATGGATGAAAAAATAATTTATAAATTGGTTAATAAAATAAAATAATGATTGACTTAAGATGAAAAAAAATTAACGGTTAGGTAAAAGTCCTATATCAAAATCAATTCGAAATTTTATAGTACGGGTCCTCATGTTAGTTTAAAACGGGCAATTAATTTATCTCTCAAAAATATAAAATACTACTATCAATGATTGTATGTGACATAATAAAACAACATCTAAATGTTATGTAAAAATAGCCGCCCAGATTCCAGTTCGTCTGTTATTTGAACTTGATTTGAATATCAACATTTTACCGTGCAGCTCAATTATGACTGCTATTTATCTCAGTCGGGCTTCATAACTTTTGACAGAAGAACATTTTTTTATACATCAACTCTGTTCTCTGTTTCAATTTAGTTTTACTTGACCTTTTATGCGCAATTAATCTTAGTTCTTCTAATATAAAATGCAAGTAAGTATTCTAAAAGTTGTAGTTTAAAGGTGGTAGAACCCTTTGTGGTTCGACTCTGGCGGCACCACCGCCACACCTATTTCTACCTAATAACAGCAGTGTTAGGCGCTGGTGTGTTTCGGTTTGAAGGGTGTGGTATGGGAGACAGACTTATCCGAGGCATTCCAGCTTAGTCCTCAGGGGTAGCGGTGCATCTGTGGCTGACCTCAGGTAAGAATATCTAATCCGAGGTTGATTATAGATGTCCATGGGCGGCAGTAGCCACTTACCATCAGGTGGACTGCATGCTCGTCTGCTACTCCTATATTCTAAAAAAAAAGGTGTCGCACTTGTGTGTAGACTGTCTTTTAGTATTCAGTAATTAATAAACGTGACTAAGCACTTGTTTAACGAAATTTAATTATACTTGTTAAATCTGTTCGAAAAGCCTAAGTAATATAAACATAATCATTCATGCATGTGGTCACACGGAAACGGCAGGATTATAAGTTTGTTATGATCAAATGTTAAGGTCAAATTCTATTTGCAATAATTAAATACATACACAAATATTAAAGTAATGTAAAATTCTAACGCCTAACGTCTTATATTTATACCATGCTATGTCTTATTTTTATTTACTTATGATATAATTACTTATTCCTATTTTATATAAGTTTAATATCCCAAATATAATGTATACTGTTACTTAACATCATGCGAGATAAAATCGAGATAATTTTGAAATTTTTAATACATAATTCGCTCCACTACACCCTTAGAATACATCAGCTATGTAGGATAAATACCAATGGTACCACCCCAGCTTAATCTACCTTGATTACACACTCCATCATTTGGCTAATCGGCCTTATAAACCCACTAGATTATAAATGGATCGTACATAGTATATTTATATCCAATCTTGTTTTGTATATCGCTTTGTGCATAAGCTATTATTATCGAGCACCCATAAAACATTCATCTCATCGCTATAGAACAGATAACCAATTATTTTGTTTTATAGCCGAACCAATGGTTTATGAAGATGAAAATGGAAAGTAGGAGTTATAATTGAAGGAAGGAAGAAGTCAAAAGTAAGTTAATAAAGAGTAAGACCTAAGTAGAAAAAGTACTTGCAGTCCACCTAATGATAAGTCGTCACTGCCACCCATTAAAATCGGTGGTCAACTCTATAATATGAAACAGGCTCTACCTGGAGCCGATTACAGATGTGTTGTCATTGCTAAGCTAATCCTCATTGATCGTCTTATATGTAAGTCAGCCATACACACCGTACCATCCACCTGAATGCAGAACTGTTTCATGCTAGACTGGGTATGGCGGTGGTAAGTTCGCGGTTGAATTATAAGTTTATATTGTGAGAATAATATTTCGTCCTCTTGTAGAAAGTGGTAGAACTTAGGATTCTAATACTATTTATGGTTGATTAAAAAATCTACATAGGTCGCATTTACTATGTTACTTCAATTTAATTAAAAATCTACTATGGCATTACATCTAGAAGATTAGCAGCGTCTCCAACTGCGAAGTAATTCATCAGACGGCGTTCACAATGAAACTTAAAATTGAAAAGTTGTTTTTATGCTAAAAGATCGAACACAAAGTTGTTATAAAAATTACAGTCAGTCAGAAATAAGATAGGGTAGTCACTCCGGGGTTGAACTGACTCAGCGAAATTATAGCTTTGCTGTTTGAGTGCCATCGTTTCAACGAAACCCACTAATGGTACGGTATTTTTCTCGTCATAATGACGGATGCTAAAATTTTAAAGAGGTACCCGTAATACGGTCAAAATCTTTAGTGTTTCGTAGAAATATTGCTGGGAATCGGAAATGACGATCGAGAGATGTTTTAAGATCTTAGGTTTGAATATGTATGTAATTTGCATCTCGACTCTGTTAAACGTTTTGATTAAATAAACATTTCGTGTGGCGTGGACACTATATTGGGCTGGCATCCGAAGAGATCCGCGTTCGATCTCCGGCCAGAAATCTCAAACACAAGGAATCATAATTTAGGGCCAGTGTGTAGTTGTGTATCTTAGTGTTGCCTGTCGACTCTAAGCGTGAATTAATTTTACTGTTAAATAAATTATAAGCAAATTATTTGTTGATAGCTGTCAAATTATTTTCATTTTTGAAAGTCATAGTATAGAACACATATTTTACTATAAGTACTACTTTTAATTAAAAGTTATTTATTGTTCTAAACAGTCAAAAAATACTGCGATTTTGTACCTCTACAATAATTAATTTGAGACCTGTTTGTTACTTTCCATTGAATAAAAACTAAATTATTGCAATAAAACTAAATAAAATCAAGCAAAAAGTAGATATCAGATAAAATGTGAACTATTTACATAAACACTTTAGTCTTTGTTGTTGTATCTCTTCTAGCGTGACTATTCCACTGTTCCCTTTTCCTTTGCGAGTTTAACTATTTGTCCGTCGTTTCGTCATTGGTTGGCTTTGATTCAATAGACTTGAGCACACGTGCTCGCAGCTCACAAAGAGTCAAAGTTAACTGTCAACGTTTCTTCCACTTTGTTCCTGTTTATACATCACGGTATTACTCGTATCTATGTTCAAGGCAGTGATAGCCTTGTGGTTAAGAAACTCGGCCTCTCGATCGAGGGGTCTGAGGTTCAAATCCCAGACATGCACCTCTGATTTTCTAAAGTTATGTGCGTATTAAAAAATAATTATCACTTGCTAAACGGTGAAGGAAAACATCGTGAGGAAACCTGCATACCTGAGAGATTTTTAAACGAAAAAAAAGGAATCTCGAAGGTATGTGAAGTCTACCAATACGCACTTGGCCAGCGCGGTGGACTATGACCTGATCCTTCTAAAACTGAGAGGAGACCCGTGCCCAGCAGTGGGACAGTAATGGGTTGATGATGATGATGATGTTCCAATTACTCATGCAGTCTTGATACTGCATAAGTAAATATCAAAAATTTATTGTGCTTCATGTGTAGTTTGCATATAAATGTTTATACGAAACAAATGTTTATACGAAGTGTTATAATGGTAAAGCAAATTCCGTGCATCGGAGGGCTCGTTAAGTAATCAATCCCGATTGTCATCATTAGAAAATTAGCTGCCTTTAAACTTTGTCGAAGGCTTACGGAGTCCCCAGAAAACATTATGCACGGAGCTTCTAGGCTCTATTGCTCTTGCCTAGCAGTGTGATAAAAGTAATATTTAATGCAATTTGAGGCAAAAACACCTCACCACCAGCAAAATTTGAGTAGGAATGTTTAAAAAATACAACGTAAAATTTACTTTTAAGTTACGATACCTACTTAGTTTTTTAACGCTATTAATTCAACGCTATAATATCATATACAAATAGTTTCTATACCAATAAAACAAAATTAATTGCCGTTAAAAACTAGATCATCTGACAATTAGATAGCCAAATTTGAAAGTCAAATTCAATCATGCCATTATCAATATTTAAATCAGGCACACTACAATACTAAATCAAATACAAGTGTGTTTGCACTTCAGGCAATTGATTGATAAAGAGAAAGTTTGTATCAACTGATCTTATTTATTATAGCACAGGTGATACAGCCTCAGGACATATTGAAATAAGATCGACCAAGTGCGAGTCGAATACACATGGAGGATTCCGTATCAACATGAAATATTTAAAACTATATATTAGAAAAATACATAGTTATTGTTTGTTAGTGATTGTTATTAGTAGCCATTGAATACCTATGTGCTTCGTAAAATGTACAGTATCTATCTATTACGCTATAATAGACAAACCAAAAGACGCCTAAAAATCGGTATCTTGTATGGGGGGCCGTTTTTTGCTTTTTACTTAAGTTTTTTTTTGCTGTAGTGGCTATAGTAGTACACAAGGAGTCCAAAAGATAGACATTTTGATTAGCGGATACACAGAAGAAGCTTAGTGATAAGGTTTTAACCCTTTTGGTACGGAACCCTAAAAAGCTAAATAGCCATTGATATCTAAGTGGAGCAAATCAGCGTATGTGTACTATAGTACACAAGTTGAACTCACGACTTGTTAAAATATATTGGAACGAATAGACTTAGCCCGACTCTGTATGCGTGACTCTGCCTTACTTTCTTAGTTTTATTTTCACTATCCTGTGTTATTGTTTCTATTATTTGCTTCATCGACGAAGGAATCAATACTGTCTTTTTTCATTTACTATTAAAAGTAGTATATAGTGCTAGTGATAGGTCTGGAAATCGCTTTCAAGAATAACCACTTCAAACACAGAAAAAATGTAAAAGTTAGTACAAAATTATTGCTATACCGAGAATATAAAAATATATTGTAAATATACTGTGTGATATATATGATTTTTAGTACGATTATATCAATTCCCGTAATGTCCTCTATATATCAATAATAGTCCCATCACTAATGGAATGTAGTAGGTTTTGAGTTTACCTCGTACAAATGTTATCTTATCTATTGTTCAATTTTACCCTACAACCTTATTTTACATCCTATTTACATATTAAACTCAAATGTACACATTATTTTTATGAGTACAGAATACAGATATTTGTTTATATTCATTTATTTTATTGTTAGTTAATTCACTTTGCATGTCACTGGTTAGCCTATTTTTATGATACACATAATAACATCGGTTGGCATGTTATGCGCAAGTTTATGTGGTAATAAAACATTGGATGAATTTATTATGGGATGAGGAAAACATGATAATGTTCTCTCTATTTCCGAACGAGTTGACTGAAATTATAATAAAAACAAACAGAATTATAACTAAGTTATATTAGCCTAACAAGTATAGTAATTCTATAATGTATATGTATGTATTAATGTATGTACAATTGTTCATAAATTATCTTATATAAAGTAAATGAGTTTTAAAACTAACCTAGTCTTTCAAATATATACAATTTAAAAACATTTATATATATAAATTTGTTAGCGATAAAACTAAGTTACATAAATATGTCTACCAGCAGTTAAATGAATAAGTTTTGTAAGAAATATGTACACATTTGTGTACATTTTGAGATTTCGTTCTACATTAAAAGACCTTACAATATGTTTATACCAGAAGAAGGAAGCTTTTATAAAGCAGAATCTCAATATTAACATTGCACAGAATGAATGGATGCAATTCTGCGATTTACATGGAACTAACCAGTAATATTTAACTATTACGAATGTATTTTCTAGCGATGTATGTTTCCGCTGTATAAAATTTCAGAGCGCACTTTGATACTAAATTTGAATAGTTCAAACGGATATAATGAAAGCGTGAAGATCTCAGATGTACATAAACCTCAATACTAAAAGCCACAAAAAGGATTTGTTTAACATGAAGTCATAGATAAGTATAGAATTCTCACCACCTTGTACTTGAAGGAAGCCATTAAATGGCTTAAACAGCTGAACAACATTAAATTGCTGACATTTCTGTCCTGATAACATGGCTGTCATTTACGCGGAATAATGCCGACATACGCAGTTAAGTGGTTTAAAAACACGAAATCGAAGTAAAAGTGCGGTGAAATATCGTTTCATTCGTAAATGATCTAAAAACTAATTTTTTTAATAATTTTCAAACACGAAAATATATGAGAGTCACAATTTCAATTGTCAAAACTGGTTACATTTTCTTGTTAGGAGTGAGTAATCTTTACTATTGTATGCATGAAGGATAAATTTCCAAAAGAAGTAGCATATAATAGTTTATGGCGTGTGTATGTGTGTAAATTTGTATGATTGCAGACGCGCTCGCTCACGTATGTCTTGTATTAAAGTGTAAACACACACGTAACATAACGTCTCTCGTTGTATGCCAATAGAATACAATATCTATTTTCTAATATATCAGAGTAAGACAGCATTATGAATAAACTAGTTTTTGCCCGCGGCTTCGCCCGCGTTAATAAATATAATGTACTAACATACATAAAACTGAAAATTCGTACCTTTAACTTTACTAAAGATCATCACTTGATCAAATGCATAGTTTACGATTCAATCCTTACTAATATCGATTAAAATAATCGATGTTTTGGGTCCAAAGGATCGATTCTCCGATTAATCGATCTTAGATCGCCATCCCTAGTTCCTGTGGGATTTCCGGGATAAAAACTATCCTATGTCCTTTCTCGGGGCTCAGACTGTCTTTGTACAAAATTTCATTAAAATCGGTTCAGTGGTTTAGGCGTGAAGAAAAGACAACCAGACAGACAGACAGACAGACAGAGTTACATTCGGATTTATAATATTAGTAAGGATAAACAAGATGAAACACACTACTAATATATTTAGACACAAGTGTGGTATTAAACTTGACGCGTTGTTAAAGTCGTGATATAATTAGACTAAAATTTCGTGTTATTATTGTTATGATTTAATTAAACCATAGAATTTCCTGTTAAAAGGTGTCGTTTGCAACTAGTATACTTAGAATGTGTTTTGTAACTAAAATGATTATAACTATGCATTGGCATCAAGTAACAGCATTAATTAAGATTAAATATTGTAGTTATAAATAATGTTCTCGGCTCAAAAAAAATACAAAAAGTTCGCAGTATCACACTTTGAAAAATCGAGATAGACACGTGACTATAATCTATTAAAAGTTACCTGCATTACATACAAAGAACTTCAGTTGGTGAAGATTCAATGACCCAAACAGCCTACGTTTGAATGCACAATTTTTATTTTGGAAGCAAGAACTTTCATTCAGAAGCAAGTCAGTCATGCTCGCCGGGACATTTCGGTAATGAAATTCCCGTGGTATCCCAGTCACACAATTTTTTTGTAGCGTCGTGATATTTTTAACGTGATTTATTCGTGAGATTCCCATAACCCAATTTCTTCGTTAACCATTATAGTCTCACTGCTGGGCACGGGTCTCAGAGTAAGGACATAATGCGACCGCGCTGGCCAAATGCGAATTGATAGACTTTACACACCTTTGATATATTTTTTTTTCGATTTGTCATGCGTGCAGGTTTACGCACATAATATTGAGTTTTACGCAGGTATCAAGGATTTGAACCTCAGATCCTTCGAATGAGAGGTCGAATTTCTTAACCACTAGGCTATCACTGCTTATAACCCAATTTATTTTCCTTTATTGACCTGTTTTATCGATGAAGACTCTGGACGAACAACTTAGTTGCGATCGCTACGATAAGATAAGTTTGCTCTCTTCAAAAGTTGAGAACTAAATCTTATTTCGCTTGTTTAATGAATGCGGAAAGTGTAAACGGATGGGACCTTGTTTTGTTTCTGTCTAGGAATAACAAATAAAAAAGTTATTGCACATATAAGTTGTATGGTAATAGACATTTCCGTCAACGACGATGTATGAACAAATTAGATTTATTAAAAATTATGACACAATATTTTTACAAATGGTACTTGATAATCTAAATATTTAGTAAAGAAAACCATAGGTATATTTTGAAAATTGTACCTATAATTTAAGTAGGTAATAGATTTTTTATTCTATCCAAAAAAATCTGCATGTTATAGACAAAAATTCATTATTTATTGTCTAATTTTATCCAACGTATAAACAATACATCAAATCTTTATACCCATAACCTAAACGATACTGTTGTGTGAAAATAGGCATTCACCGTTTCTGAATATCCTAGCTGAGTAAATCACTTTAGCTGCGGATGTTCTAGATAAAATAAAGACCATTCAATACAAAGCATCAGTTAGTGCACTATTAATAGATCGAGATGCAGTTAATCTTCAACAAATAGAGATCTTAGAGGTTTGGAGGAAATAGGTCATTACATCAGTTTAGAAACGTTTCGTAACTGTTAGGCGTTTGAGATGGTTTCTAATAAACTTGCAAATATATTTATGAGGATAATTGGACCAAGTATCGCTTGGAAAGACCTCTAAAGGTGAATCCACAAGGGTAGCAGCGACTTACTAGCGAGTTATTTATTTATTGAAGTAACCAACATCTCATCTCATTTTAAAGAGAAAACTATGACCAGCAATGGACTGTAAGGGATGTACGAATTGTTTATATCATTAAGTACAAAAACAAATCAACGGGTTGCACTTCGGGCGTGCGACAGAAGTTGAATACTGCTAGTGCTTGAATATTAACGTTGTGAAATTTTTGATATATTTGGAATCGTTAGGGAATATTTTTTTACGAATTGCTTAATTATCAGTATAAAAGTACTATCATTTATGTGGTATACGCGTGGTCACGTGTCCTAATGCACTAATAGTGCACAACGCCGCAAAAGAAAATTTCACTTCAAAAATAATTCTTACAATTTCTACGTTCGTAAAGCCACACTTAGTCTAACCGAACACATGTGAACACACACAATATAATAAATAACACCCAGATCCAGATATTTGAACATTTAAAAAAAAGTTTTCTTAAAAGCAAGTAAATAATAATTCTATTGTTTTTCCGCCAACCTTGAATTGAATTAATTACTTTCTTTACTCTCCATGACCGAGAACGGGACATGAAGATAAATTAATGTCACACATTTTACCGAAGGAAAAGGAGAAATCAATAGAATGCAATCTCCTCATTGTTAGTTTAATCTGATCTGCAAAATTCCTTTAATTTATTTTTAAGATGGGTAGAGTTTTAAGGGGAGTTTAAAAATACGAGTAACGCCTAAAATATATATATTTATGTATTTATTACTGGGATCTGACATGAACAGAGAGCCTAATTCATTAATGAACATTATTTATAATCAACATAATATCTATTATTTTGCTTTAATTTTTTTTTATTATTTAATTTTAATTTAATTAGCATTAAATTTTTATTGTTATTATACAGATTAATTAGTATAATAAACGTTATTAAATGTTTAAAGCAAAAACATCCCAAAGATTGACAAATTACGATCTGGTAAGCAAAAATTGGATAGATAGATAGATAAATTATGTATATTATTTTCAATGCTTATTAACTATTTATAATAGCTTAATTTTATAGTATATTGATAGGTATATTTAAAAGAAACGCCTTTTACAATACAGGCAAAGTTGTAGCAATTAAAAATACTTATCACATTTTATTATGTAACGGGTACTCACGATATGCGTTTTTTATTGCCAATAAATATATATTTAATTTTAGGCAATAAAAAACGCATATCGTGAGTACCCGTTACATAATAAAATGTCTCAATTCCGCGATAATTTTAGTCTAAAACTTATCACATTGCTTATAGTTTCTTATAACGACATTGAGCTAATTGTGTTGAAAATGAGTGACTGTATTTCGTTATAATGAGACAATAATGTCTTTGTGAAGCAATGATAGCATAAAAACGAGTTATTGTATAACTAAGTCGTTTGAACTGATATTGCATATGAGTAATTTACTTCTTATGGTAAAGTTCTTACTACGTAATTACGTATGTAAGGAAACCAGGCTTAATTTAATGAGGTTTTTTGATAAGCTCGCAATAATATAATTAGCCGACTGTTGCTTGCAGTCGACTAAATATTTATAATTGGCATAGTGATAACCGTATCGGTTATTTTAAAGTAGGTGATATAATTAAAATTCTGGCTTTATAAAGCATGTTTTTTTATTTAATTTTGGAAGTAATGATGTAGGCGTTTGAAATAATAGTCGACAATAATTACATAAAACATTAAATAATTAATACGACACAGCAATGACGCTTACATTCATATTTTAGCTTCTTGTAATTAAGAACGAAAAAAGACAATACATAAATTGATATTCGTAAAAGATAAATAAAAAACGACAAAGAAACATTTGTTCAGACAAGAAAACCATCAATCCGTACAAACATTACAGCACAATCAAAACCGTCGGACGTTACCATAATTGTTCCGCAAACACGCCATATTTGACTTGCAACAATTTGTTCGTTCCAATTTCGCTTGTGTTCCCATGTTCCCATTACGAGTCCTAACAACGGAGCGATGTATTGGAATTGGCCAGAAAATCACGATAAGTATCTCTCCGTTGTCACGAAGCAATTCTGAAAGCTCCCGGTCGAGTTTTGAGTGAGAGGACGTGACCTTTGTGCCGGCTCCAACAACTTGAAGTGTGAAACGTCATGTCTGGCCAGCGGGTGGCATGGATTGACCGAGCACCAAATATGGGTTTCCCCCCATTTGGTGACACAGAATCGCTAATCTGATAAAAAATATTTTGGATTGCGTATACGAGCCACGATAATTGTTAAAGCAGATTTATATCAAAGTAGGTAACGTTATTCACGACATAGATCACTGTGAACTAGGTGAGCAGTTTAGTTCTCATAAGCCCGTTAGTTATAAAATCAATCCTAACCAATTTTTACGTAACAAAATGCAAAATATAACAATTCTAGGCAATATTTGTCATTTTTTTAATATTGGTGGGCAACATTTATAAAGAAATTGCAATATAGTTATGCATAAAATCAATACACATTCTATTTCATCTGTTGCTATTGTTTTAGCTTTTATTGAGGGAGTCTTTGGGATACTAGTGAAATGAGTAAACTTTTTCTGCGATATAATCCTATTTTCACTAGTAAATAAGGTAACTCCCTAAGCCTGGTAATTGTTGAAAACAGAAAAATGGTACCCGACCTTGAATATTAGACGTCGATCAAACGTCACACAGAAATGCTATCTGATTTGATTCGTCTGGACGGCGATCAGTCATTCCTTTGTTGGTGTGATCCCAGAGTAAACAAAAAATAAAATTATAAAGTTCTCGTGTACAAATTGAATGTATGACCTAAGTGTTTCTTTTGATATGTTTGATGTATTTGGATGGATTGGCCTGAGTCATGGCCGAGATGAAAAATTGAATATCAAAGCTATTGATGCCTGTGTGGTAGTTACAATATTTTGTGTACTTTATTATTATATTCAATATATCTTATCCAAGATTGAGCAAAAGGTGATAAAGACAAATAACTTATTAAGTCATTGACGTAGAATGCGCATACAGATCGCCATAAGCACTCGACGACACAGGAAAGATCTCAAACTTATTGCGTTTATTGACGCGTATGAAGCTTTCAAGGGATATATCTCGAAGTTTATCAACTGACAGATAAAGTAACAAGCTATTAGGCAACAAAGGTAATACAGAAAGGTTTCCGTTTGATATCCGCGGTCAATTTCTTATCTCCTCTTAGGGACATGAAGATGATCGAGGGAGCCAATGGTGCGTTTAACCGTGAAATCCAGAGATAAGTGTAGGGTTGCCGCGCAAGGCCTATAAAAGTTAAGACTAATATACCACCTAACTTTTTACTTTTAAATCGGTTATCAAAAAATTATGTATCTAATATATAAGGCAATTAAATTATGTGACTCTTTTCAGGATAACAGTGACGTCACAACAGATACCATTGAAAATCTACGAGAGTACACGAAGTCGAGTCTGAATTAAGTCAGAAAGTAGAAAGCTAAAAAAAATATTATTGACCTATCGTATTTTAAATATAACTGCATACTATTTTAGACCTATAATATTCCTAACCTAATGTTTTTATAAGATCACAGTACAAAACGAACTTGCAGTGCACCCAAGGGTTAGTAAGGTAAGGATAACTGGATCTACGTGAAGCCGATAACATAGGCGGAAGCCGATCCGATAGGTATACCTACACCCCTCCACCAAGTGGTACCTCCCCCCAATAAACCATACTATTTTCATATTTCAATATTGTACTTCATCATTACTTTCAGTTTGACAACCCTACATAGGACTGATGTCCCCGGATATTGATAGCAGGTATCTCTACTAGAAATAGTTTTGGTAACGCATTACAGATAAAATGCGTTGTGGGTAGGCCCTCGCAGGTTGATTCTGGACCGATAACTGGTTTCGTCTTGCGAGTCGATATTACCGATCCGTAGTATTTTGGAGAGGAATCTATTCAAATTGCTATTTGTTGTTGAGATTCTGATTCTAATAGATTTAGTAAAAATTGTAAACTGAAGCTGGCTGTACAAAAATATGCATATATGCTTTCAGGTCTTTTGTTTTTTAAATGTGTTTTATTGTTCAATTCATCTAAATTACCTATAATATGAAAAATACAGAATCTAATTTTTCTGACCAGAATGAATATACCAGATGACCAGACTGGTAGAACAGTGGCCCGTGGTATACGTAAACGTATTTCTTTTACGAAGCTGTTGAAGATGTATCTTATAAAGTTTTTTCTAGAAAATTATGAACATGTACGTTTATTTTGTATAATGTAGGTAGGGACGTAAATTTTGCGCGATGTTCACTTTAGAAAAAGGCAATATTTTCATAATCTTATCCAAGAAGATGTTTTCTAAGTAACTCATTAAAATGAATCACTGTACACACAAGTAGTCAAGCTGCTCAATGCCACACATCTGTACCCTTACCATGAGTTTTTACGTTTTGACAAATATGACTGTTTTGGAATTTACGTATTGGCCTATACAATTTCCAAGTTCTGACGCAATCCGCTAGGGGCGCTGATTGGAAAATGGATGGGCAAATACGTAAACAAATACCAAAACAGACGGTGAAGGTGGTAGAACCCTTTGTGGTTCGACTCCGGCGGCACCACCGCCACACCTATTTCTACCTAATAACTGCAGTGTTAGGTGCTGCTGTGTTCCGGTTTGAAGGGTGTGGTAAGGGAGAAAGACTTTTCCGAGGCATTCCAGCTTAGTCCTCAGGGGTAGCGGCGCATCTGTGGCCGACCTCAGGTAGGAATATTTAATCCTATCTGGGGTTTATTACAGATGTCCATGGGCGGCAGTAGCCACTTACCACTAGGTGGACTGCATGCTCGTCTGCTACTCTTATATTATAAAAAAAAAAAATGTCAAAACATAAAAACTCATGGTAAGTGGCTACGTGGCTTAAAACAGAACGTAATTATAGGACCCTACCTAAAGTCGACATTAGATACATTGCTATCCTTAAACGCGTTGAAACGTTTAATATTAAAATCTCTACATTAGCAAAATAACCCTCTATTTAAAATTTGGTTTATTTTCTACTCTATTTGTATCTATTTGTTTCCAGTTCTAGTAAAGCACTATAAACGTATAGTTTGGTCAGTCAAAGAAAGGGATTAAATATGGCGATGTTTGTACTTGCCGCTCGCCTTTTGTTTGGCAAAATTGCGGTCGCAGTAAACTGGCGAATGAATTTGAATGCAGTATTCGCTATTAAATAAATTTATTTAGGAATAAGCTTTTAGTAATTTAAGTATATGTGTTTAAAATGTCAAGAAAAAAGTATTTTATTTCATATTTTCATTCAGATTTTTATAACTAACTTAGCATCTCCATTATTATTTTGTTTGTAAATTGTGCAGTGCAATGTACAGAATAAAATATAAAAGATAAAATACCTATAAAAATTGTGTAATCTATAATTGAGTTCATATTGTATAAAGTGTCTCTTTTTCAGAGTTTCAGATTTATATAATTTATGATTGTTTTTATATAACTCTCGCTAAATATAGAATTGTTAGTGGTTCACTGATTGATTGTGTTTGCTGCTTTCACGAATGTTATTAATATTGTCCACTTACATATTCTTTACTCAGTGTATTTTTTGCTTACAGTCGCTTAAGAATTCTAGATTTAATTAAAAGTAAACAGAGCCAGTTGCGTCAACCGTAGCCCGTTGTGTGTCGTATGGAAAAAATGAAAACCGACCGCCGGTCATTCAAAGTATGTTACCAACACCATATGTCGCACGATGACACTTTAGAGAACAAAAAAAAATCAATAACGATTCGGACCACTGACAGAAGGTCAAACAAAACCATAACTAGCTTCGAATATTCGTAGAATACATTGTAAATCTCTTTTATAGCTACCATGGCGTAGCCGTGACGTTTGAAATATTACTGGGAGCCTTTTCTACCTGAACTGGGACCATCATTATGGTCTGCAATCATTGTCGGCAAGTCCAAGTCATTTCGGACCTTTTTGTGGAAGATATTCTCAATATTATAGCGAGAAACAACCAAGTTAACGGTTATGCACGCCATAAGCTTTTTACAAGTCTTTTTGCTATCCTAGCCGGCGGAATGAGTTTAAAAGCAATCTTGTAAAACAAACCGCATCTTGTTTTGTGATTACTAATGATGGGCGGATGAAATATTATAAGTTTTGTGTGTTTAGAGTTGTAGCTAATTAAAAATATTGTAAATTATTGTTATTGTATTGTATGATCTATAGTTATACATAATGAGTATTGTATATTTGAACCCCTAACAATATTTTTAATGAGTGTCTGACGTAAAGTGTTTGTCAGTAGAATTGTTTTTTCCCTTCACATTTATTTTCAAATAACAATTACAGTTGATGATAATGATACTATTATATCTTGAATATATAAAATTATGATCGCATCACATTATATTTAATTAAAATGAAAATTAAAGTAAAATTATTTTTCCTTTTTTATAACTAAAATATTTATTGATTCTCATCATGATTTTAGGTAAGTTTAATGTTAGGTACGTTTCTATTAGTCTTAATATCAAGTGTATGAGCATTAAAAACTTCTTTGTCACTCATAGTTGAAAGTAGTTCATGGATGCTTACATTAGGTTAGTATCATTTTGGAAATAAATCCTTGATGTATAATAGATTTTGAATTTTTGATTTTGATTTTGATTATTGAAAAGGTATTACAATCCGAATTATTTCAAAATATTAAAGTGAATCATTACTATTTTGAATGAAAGTTTGCAGAAGTTATTGATCGAAATTTACAAATACATTGTTATGTTATATGGTTGAATGTAAAAAAAATAATGTGCTCCTTTAATAAAAAAATAAAATAAAAAAAATAATAAAAAAAACTTGCAATTAGTGTTATATTTGTGTCATGTATAGTAGGTAAGTAATAAGAATTTTAATTTTAGTCCTAATAATTATGGACGTAAAGGTTACGCATAGGAAACAACAAAAATCTTGATAAATTATTTATTTTTAAGTTATTAGCATGTTTAATGGTCGACAAAATCATACTCAAATATTTATATTGCCTGCATAATTACAAATAACATATTTCGCCAAAAACACATTTCTCCACTAAGAATATGAAATGAACATTTATAATACAATCATAACTTGGTTTAACAATAGAAAAGATATTTATAATTATGTAGTCAATATTTACAATGTCAACATTATTCACATCTTACCTAATGACTAGTAAAACTATACAGACATCAATAACTCTTATACAATATGTAATTACATCTATGTACAATATATTTGGTAACAATGAGATAATATAATATACTATACCAAAATACTTATACAAGTTTTATTCAATCCCTATACTGGCAATATTTGTTAGTCTACGCATTATGTATTTATCAGTCTTAGCGGATAACAATATCCTTAGTCAATTCAATGATTTACAAATAATACATTTCACAGATCAACATTTAATACATATCTATTTAATGATGTAAGGCTAGATTCTACGATACGTATGGGATATAATTTTGTAACAATACAGTCTCTTTATAACGTAATATATAAATAGGCTTGTCTACTTCAAGGAACGAATTAGTTAATATTTGGCCGCAAAGATTTAACCGAACATTTATTATCACGACGTTATAAGGCATGGCCAACACAAAGTAGTGCCTATTCTACACATGTGCTTGGAATGTAGCGATCCATTTAGAAATATCTTTCAGAGATAACGAGTTTAGAAACATGTTATCTGTGTACGGTCGAATGGGTTTGAGGTAAGCACTCGTGTACAGAGGATCGAGGCTGTAAGTAACCTTGCTCGTCGAGCATCGAAGGTGAGTGATGGTTGGGATGTTTACGCATCGTGTTAGGAGGTCTGGGTCGACCGCCATATGGCTGCTCATAGTTTTGAGTGTCGATAGAAATGTAACTATGATGCGGGTTATCGCAGTCTTGAATTTGACTCGTCAATGTCGTGTTAGTCAACATTGATGTGTCGTCCTCAATAGTTATACCGACGTTGGCAGTCGTCGGTGTCTGTGGAGGGATAGCATCGTATTTGTACCATTGCTCAGGCGCAGTAGGCGAGGCCGTATATCTAGAAGGATGCCGCCTGCCATTTGGACAGACGCCATGGTTGTAATTTATTGAGTCCTTATTCCATTGTAAGTTTGAAATATCTGGCATAACAAACCTAATTTTTTCCCAAAACTTCTTTTCACCCCACAAAAGAACGTTACATGTTTTCAAGTAGCTCTGGAAATCTAAATCTAAATTTAGTGCACTTACATCTGTTGTTAAAACGAATACTACTCTATGCCGTCTAATGGAAGGGTGAATAGAAGTGATGACACTTTTAATTGCTGCCTTAAATGAAATTTTGGACCATTCGTTTTGTAAGAAGTTAAAAGAAACAAATATTAATAATCTCTTTGATGATTCAGCGGCATTAGTTATCTGTTCTGATAAGTAATTCTCAGGTGCATGTTGTAAGTCTCTGTAATGGAAACACATTGTATATCCAAAGTGCTCCATTTCAGGCGCTACCACTTTAGAAACAAAATCATCATCCAATAAACTATATACAGCATATCCATCATACAATCGATCTCTATCAAGTTCACTTTCTTGAATAGAAGCACTTTTGAATAACCGCACTCCATATTTTGAGTGCGCCCATAATCTTACATTTTGCCTAAAAGAGAAAGCTAAGGCACCGAACAGTAAAATCAAAATTACACTTATTAATACTACAGCTAACAGTGGCACAAAGTTCAGCTTAATAGTGCTTACTTCATCATATTGATATGGTTGATTTTCAGTTGGAACAGTATTGTCCACTACACTAGAATCACGACACTTATCTATCACATCGAATACAGTCAAATTTGTGCTTAGTCCACTATCATCAGCACAAAATACTTCAATTGGGTCTTCAAAATTCTTCTTGAACCAGTTTTGCAATAACATAACGTTGTCACAAGTACAGGTAAAAATATTACCCTGTACATTAACGTTTTCCAAATGTGTAATAGAGGCCAACTTTTTATCTAAGTTGAGAATCTTATTGCCTTGAAAATGTATTACTCTCAAAGATGACAAATTCTCAAACGTCTTGTTTGCGACTGTAGTCAGGAGATTATCATTTAAGTAGAGCTCTCGTAAGTGCTTTGTTTGAGAGAACTCCCCTCCCGACAATTCTGTTAAATGATTGTTTTCAAGATGGAGAACGTTTAACGAATGCAGTCCATTGAAGGTATCATTGTCAATAGAAGCTATATTGCTATTATTTAAATATAGTTTATGTAACTTCTTCTTGCCAATAAACAAATGGCTTCCTAAAGAAGCAAAGTCATTGCCGTCCAAATACAGCTCAGTGGCATCCATAGGTATTTTTTCTGGGACCTCAGTGTATCCGACATTAGAACAGTCTATAACGTTAGAGTTCCAGTTGCTGTCATGAAAACAAGAGCAACCCTCAGGACAGGTCATTTTGCAATCGCAAGCTTCGAACTCACAACAGAAGCAACTCGAAGAACAATGAGTTTCATAAGAACAAAGGAACTGGGTTTCAGGAACATCCATTAAGTTTGCCTTTCCACCATATTTGTTATTGACAACTTCACACGTTACTGTATCTAAATCCACGAATCTCGGATATTGCCTCATGTGATTCCAAAGATTAATTTTTTGTAACCAAATCATGTGACAGTTACATACAAATGGATTGTTGGCAATAAAGAATTTTGGCAATAATCTGTGCTTTGGTATGTGGGGCAGAGTGAACGCCGATAACTCGATAGTTCTCAATTTATTGTCAGTCACGACTACCTTTTCTAAGTTTCTTTTTTGTATGAATGTACCTGGATGAATAGTTTGGATTTTGTTGTTATTTAAGAAAAGGACTTCTATAGAATCCGGTACAGACCTTTCGTCAATATTTTCTAAAGCGTTAAAGCTAACGTCAAGCATTCGTATATTTTGTTGCGCATTGTGCTCGTTTTCTAATTTTGTGATATTATTTCTATGAATATCTAGCCATTCTAATCCCTCAGGCATATAACTGTAGTCAAAATAAATGATATTATTATCAGATATATTAAGCCACCCAAGGGTACTCATTTTGTTGAAAACACCACGGATGTCGCTCAATCTATTTCCATCTAATCGTATAGCTTTCAAAGTGGGGTTAGACAAAAATGCATCCTGTCCAATATTTTCAATCTTGTTGGAAGCTAGATTTAGTACTTGTAATGAAGGTAACGTGCTAAAGGTGTCTTTAGGGATGTTAACAATGTGGTTGTCAACAAGGCGTAATCCGTACAGCTCTTCTAAACCTTCAAATGATGTATTTGAAACTTTCGATATGTTGTTCTTGCCAATATCAAGAGATTTCAAAAATCTTAACTTCTTAATACCGTCCGGAATTGCATTTAAACTATTTCCGTTCAGTCCTAAGTCTTGTAAATAGGTTATATTTTCAAAGCATCTATCATGAATGGTTGAAATTTTGTTATTGTCCAAATATAACTGGCTTAAAACAAACAAATTTGAGAAAATATGCTCATTTAAAACTTTTATTTTGTTATCGGAGATTGAAAGTTGGTGTAAATTCTTCAATTCAGCAAAAGCGCCGTTACTTATTACTTCAATTGCATTGTTATCCAGATTTAAGACTTGTAAATTATTTAAATCTTGAAACGATTTTGGGTCCAAACGACCAAGTGCATTGTATGACAAATTCAAAATAATTAGTCGAATAAGACCTGCAAATGTATCTCTGTTCACCCAATCATTTGTTAATCTATTGCGCGATAAATCCAATTTCTCAAGCTGGTCAAGCCCTTCCAGCAGTCCAGGCGCTAATACAGAAAGCGAATTGTTCGCTAATGAGATTTCTTTAATGACACGTGAGGACTGAAATAGTTCAGGAGGAACGGCGACTAACTTATTGCCCGACAAGTTCAGAATTTTTAATGAGTTCAATCCAACAAACGCTCTATCTCCAATTTCATTAATTAAGTTATTCTGAATTTTCAAAACTTCTAATGATCTAAGACTAGACAGTCCGTTGTCGGGCAACCGTAAAACGTTGTTATGAGATAAATCAAGCATTTTTAATCCGGTGTTACATGATTTACCTGGTGCTATCGGTCCCTTTCCCCAGTCAGAGAAACCTATTTCCGAAATGTCTTGTATTCTGTTATTGGTCAAGTTTAGTGATTCTAAACTAAAAAGCGGACAAAACACTTCTGAAGGCAGCATGTAAATATTGTTGTCCCCTAAGTCTAGTGATCTAAGTTCCATTAAACCACGAAAACTCTCGGCGTGAAACTCCATTGTCATTGCTGGCCAATCGGTGTTATAAGAGCGTAGAGTCAAACTGGTCAAATCACGCAGAGGAGACAAAACAGTAGCAGGCACGTAGCGTATCTTGCAGTATTCAATGCGCAGGTCCTCAAGTTTACGCAACTGTCCTAAAAAGCTACCGGTGTTCATGTGCAGTGAGCTTTCGAAGAAAAGTAGATCTGTACAAGTAAGCTTCAACTTGTTGATGTTGTACGCCTGCGCGGTAGTGATGTTTTTAAACAAGAAGTCCGCGGAACCGATGGTTTTGATGTTACACGTGAGAAAGTTAGATTCACTCAACTTTGCGTCCGAATAGTCCCACTGACAGCCGGCGGGGGCGGGCGGCGCGGAGCGTGCGCGCGCACCGGCCACCACAACCAAACACATCCAAACTTTTAACGAAATCATTTCGTATAAGTTTTTCGTCATATTTTCACAATAACACAGTTCATTTGTCACTTATATATCACTAGTAGTATAGTTCAAAACTTTTAGACACTTTGCGGTCGATAAATTAAAGTTTGTACCGATGTGTACACTTCGTTTACAGCGTATGTAAACAGAGATTGCGAGAGCGCGGTAAAACTTTTGACGCGGCCATGCTCCCCTGCGGTCGGGCGGTAACTGACCTACGTAAGTTTGAACGAACGAAAGCCGCATGGGTGTCAGACGGAGGGGTGCGCGGGGCGTGGAGGGTCTCGAAGTCGACGGGTGGGACCCGCACTGCATCGGTTTACAACAGATGGCACGCGTGTTTTTAAACACTTGAAAAATATTGGTTATGCAGCGTAGAAGACTTAGGCCTGCGTGATTCGTTGGCTGCACCTCCTCAGGTTACATCTCAAAGGAGGTCGCTTCGACAAAGCGCACAGTAGCACTATTTCAACACCAATGTTGGTTCAGTTTAGTGAAGTTTAGTTTTTAGATTTTAGTTAATTTATATCCGCCATTTCTGTTTTAGATTCAGATTAAAGTTTGACTCTTTATTCAAACATTTATAATTATATTATTATTAATATTTACTATGATAAATAAATAGTATTATAATAATAGGCCAAATATATAAAATTTTCAAACTTACATCACACGGCCTTGTATAATTTATCAAAACAATGGACTATTGTAGTTTTGTTATAAAGCATAGAATATATTAAAAATTAAAAAAAATAACCGGGTTTAATTAAATAAATACATTTATTTAAATTATTTAATTCGAGAGTGTATTAATAAGAAACAATTATCATTTTTATTACATTGTCAAAAGCCATTTTTTATATTTATTATTACGCGTTTGTTTTTCTTTATTGCTCAATTCTTATAAATTCAGGTCCTTGCGTCGCCAATTTTACATGTAATACCATAACATCATTCAGTAGTTCCCATGACCGGAATGTAGGAATAAGATATCCGTCATAAATGCATTAATATCTACTCTCATGGTACACGTAGGTTGTAATATATTTTTTTTTAAATTAAACAAAGTTCATGTACTCCAATAAATGTATGTCATTGCGGCCCAGGGACTGCATCGTGGTAAAGGGTTCTAAGCAGGAGTGACTTCTGGAAACTTGGAAACACTTAAAACACTCGAAACTTTTTGAAATTAATAGACATCGTACAATGCAAAATGTTGTCATTGTCTTTACTTGCTACGTATTACAATATACCTGGCTAGCTTTCACCGAGATAAACCATACATCATAACATGAGAGTCACATAAAGATGTTTTAGATAGCCCTGTATTATCAAGATAAGTGTGGGTTGAGTAAGTATCATAGGGTGAATAATTCGCCATTCATCACGATTTTAGCATATAGAGTGGGTCGTGGCCACTCGTGGCACGATGTTACACGGTTCAGATGCCTACTCACATATGAATGATTTCAGTCCTGCGTCCCAAACAAGCATTAAAAAGTAAGATGTCGACTACAGGGACGGGTTTTTATAGAGACCTATGATAAATTTATGCGAAAGGTATCATTGACATCGCATGAGCCCGAATGGGGTGTTAAATAATGAAGGCTTTCCTCAACAATAAGGTACTACATGCAGGACCACAAATAAATTACATCATAAAAGTATACCACACCACAAATGCATACATTAACTTCATTAAGTTCTTGTACCATACACACAAAATATATTTGTATATGAGATGATAACGTCTTCTTTTTGGGATTTATTTTAGGATAGCAGAATTTATGAAAATATATATTTTTGCAAAAGCATCTCTAAAAAGACGAATAGATTGTTAGGGTAAATTTTATTACAAATTTAGTGATTGTACTACTGCTCTTATCCTTAGAATAACAATTCAATTAAATTATAAGATAGATGCTTCAAATTGTAAAAAACTTCAAATTAATGGATACTCGTTAAATTTATTTTATTTTGTCCCGCAGTTACCCTTTACGCAAGTTATCCTTCCGGTTTTTATCTTAAACTTTTTTGGGTTTCATTCATCCCAGTCGCCAGCATCTCCCACGGTAGATGCAATTCGACGCGCGTGTCGTGGCATTCGATGGCTCGCGATTAGCTGCGGTGACTCAAGTCTCAAGACGTTCTAGGGTTCCATAAACAAAATGTAATAAATATAGTTCAAAAAACTAAAAAACACGCTTTTATGATAAAATCAACTAAAAAGTAGAAAATAATTTTCAATCTAGGAATCAATTAAGGAACAGTAAATTGTATAATTGTAAAAAAAGCGTGGAGTGCTCCACTTATTAATTTTCGAAAAGCACCAGACACTTTTTGCACAATTATACAATTTACTGTTCCTTAATTGATTCTTAGATTGAAAATTATTTTCTACTTTTTAGTTGATTTTATCATAAAAGCGTGTTTTTTAGTTTTTTGAACTATATTTATTTTATTAATTTTTCGTATTTGTTGTTATAGCGACCATCATTATGCATCGTCTGTAAAAAAATCAAGTGTCTATCTATTACGGTTTAAGAGATAAAGCCCTGTGACTCACGAACAGACAGCGGAGGGTTTCGTTTTATGCTTTGAGTACGGAATCCTAAAAATCATTCTACAAGATGGCATTATAGATATGTTTCAGTACATTTGAGTTATAGGGAAATAACATTATTATTTTCCAAAGCTAAAACTCAATCTAGTAACTTTGCCTGAACGCTCCATAAGGCGCTTTCTCTCGCCTCGAAAATCGTTAATCCTGAAGATGTTGATAAAGACAATGGTACAAAATTATTAAAATCGTGTATTATCATCGGTTTTTAGTAATTCTTCAAAGTTTTGAATTAAACTGAACGTTTAAAGTGGATAGAAATCGGGCTCAAAGATTCCGTTACTGTTACATACATACATACATACATACAAACGTACAACCCAAGCTAATAAAAGCGTGTTAAAAACGGAGCTCTATTACTAAGCCTCAACGGTCTGACCACCTTTCATAGAGGTCTATCACTTGGTGAGTAATACGAGTAGATAGATACTAGATGTTACGGAGTATGTAAAGGTACATGGTAAAAATTGTAAAATTATAATAAAAATAAGAAAGATCCAAAAAAAAGGAAATATCACTACCATACAAGAAACTGATAAGTTAACGCATTTTTAGTTTAACTTGTAAAGTATTGATTGACAAATTTTAATATATAACAAAAAAAATGGTTGTACGGAACTCTCTATGCGCCAGTTTGATTCGTACCTGGCCTATTATTTAACTATCACTCTGTAGGCTTTGGCTTTTTTGGATATTTTTTGGAATTTACTTACCTATACAAATAAATAGAGACGGAATGAGAATGTTTGTCTGTAGTTTTTTGTTTATTAGTTTACCAGAGACAGTTACATTTAGTTGTAACCAAAATATTTTTTATCGACATAGTTGAAAATAAATACGCAATCTAGTAATGCAGTTCACTAGATTTTTTATGCGTAAATAAATTTATTTTATGTAAAAGTTGTATGTGTATGTAAAATTGGTACATGTTTAGTAAATTCCTTCTTTCTTATTACTTGAATAGTCAAATAATCTTGAACTCAAGTTAATTTTCAATAATAAAAAAAGCTTAAATGTTATTGTTGAACCACATCTTATATAGATTTTTGTAATAAAATTATAAGACTTGCATATGTCATAGTATTCATACAGAAAGGACTACAAAATAAGCATTTTAGTTATAATAGAATTAACTGACCAGACTAATATATTAAAGGATTAAATGTACACAATGGTAACTTAAGTGACTTAAGCCGATATTATGTTCAAAATTAAAAATTATTATTAAGCCAAAATATTATTATGAATGGACAAGAAACTACAATCCCAAAAGTGCACAATAAAAGTAAATTGAATGTGGTTTTTATTACTGTCACACGTCTTTTCAAGATTTTTTGACACCGCAGTATCTATTCTGAGCTATTCATACGCTTTCAATTTGCTCTTAGCTGTCAATCATTTTCTATTGAGCGTTGTATCCGCCCCTTCCGTCAGAATTTATCGTGTTCGTATATGCACTTCCTTTTTAGATTTACCACGATAAATTGGTGTTCGTTATGAAAATTGATACGAGAATTCAAGATAAAATTATCTTTTTTCTCTATTTTTACACAATTCTGGTTTGAACACCCGACGTAAATATTTGATATCCAAATGAGAAATGAATATGAGAAGTATACGTTGTTTTACAAAGGAGAGCAGGAAATGTAAGGATATCTATACACACGGCAGTGTGTTGGACAAATTTTAATTACTACTAATTAATTGTAATTACAGTGAAACCTGTCTGTACCTGTAAATATCTGTCTCATTTACAGAGGGTTCCATTAATAGAGGTGAGAATAAATTCTTCGCGTGTCTTCCCACTTTCATAAACGGATATTAACTTCAGTTTTTCACGTAATGATAACGATTGTAGCTTTCGTTTTGACATTTTTCAAATAAACATCTGTATGATAGTAAAGCGAAACTAAAACTGAAGGTAATTGAAGCTCAAAATTTGTACTTACGTACTTGGAATTACGTGTGGAATTTGTGGGTAGAATAAGAATGAGTAAATAAACAATGTTATCTCAGTTACAGAGGTTTATGCATATAAAATTTACTCGCTGTCTCAGTTATAGAGGTAACTATGATGATAAATCGAAAGAACTAATCCCAGATATAGAGGTTTACCTCGTCCCACTAACAAAGGTAATTCAGTGCCAAAGTGTCGGGACCTCAGCATGAGTTCCAGTTATGGAGGTTTCTCACTTATCCAGGTCCCACTTAACCAAGTTTCACTGTAGTTGGTGTTCCGTGTAATGTAGTGAAGAGTTAGTGATGAAGAGTTCCAATAAAGCTAAAAATGAAAAAAAAAAACAGTCTAAGCAAATATTTTCAATAAAATGTTAGTGAATTTATTACTTTATACACAGTATGTATTACAATAAATAGTTTCCATTAGGACGATTAACCCGAAATGACTCAAATATATAGTCACCTTTCTAAGAAAGAGAGCTATCGACTCGCATCTTGGTTCATTGATATTCTCGGTCAATATTGAGTGTCAATATCTCACGTGGCATTGACGACCTAATATTTACCAGCCAACAACAAACACAATATTACCACTTATCTGTAACAACTGGTTCCGAAAACATCTTATAACCATCTCGCCAAAGGAACGTCCCATAATAATGTTTACTCTGCCATATATCGTTCAACCATGTCCAATGGGGATTATTACAAAAGAAGCCGTAGTTTAGGTACAAAAATTAAATACTGCTATTAGTGCTTAATGGATAGAAAAAATAAACGAGTACAATCCCATCTGATACTAAGTGGTCATTCGTTCATAGGCTTTTCTAACCAATCTGATTGTACTCGTAGCTAAGCCTATTATAGAAATGCGGTAGTTTCATACTTGTTTGATCATGTATTTATAGTCTGTACCTTTACGATGATCTAGTAGTAGGCAGGAGAATGTTTTATCAGACCCTATAAATGAACTAAATATAACTTATATATAGGCACTTATAATAAAGGCAGAAATGGCGTTGTCTGTAGTGTCGCCGCAAAAGAACCACAAACAGTTCCACCAACTTTAACAGCAATCAATTTGTCTTGACATTTACATTTTGACATTTACCATACAGGGAATACTAAAATCGGACTATGATTAAACATAATTTAGTACTGCAAGACGAATTCAAAATAAAAATAGTTTATAATGGAGACTAAAAGAAAGAAGAAAGTTTTATAGACGACAGGCAAATTCACACTATAAGAGAGGCGAGAAAGCAATTTATTGTTATCGGCGTATTTGCTGTCGCTGTTAACGCGAACAATAAAACTGTAGCAAAATCAATACTGAAATGATGCCTTGTAGTTGAAGTCTTCCGCGCGCAATGAGTAATGAACAGTGGTAGTTATAAATTAGACTACTATTTCAATCTAAATATCTATTTACATTATAGTTTTATGTTTAGAGTTTTAGATATATCGTTAAAACGTCTTACATTATATTTATGTCTAAATTAAGATCTCAGCATGTAGCAAATATATAAGCGTCATATTGTACAATAATTATTTATCGTTGTTATTTATATACAGTTACTGAAGTTATCTTCAGGAATATTTTTCTGATTTATCTTATAGGATGGCGTATTTTCTATTAAAACAAGAAAAGACATCTAATAATTTCATGTCATTAACTTAAATTTTTACATTTAAAGGTATGAGTGAAACTAGTGAAATGTTCACCTATATGTGTTCAGATTTAAATTTTCCTAGTTAATTTATCGTTCCCGAATTTCGGCCATTTCGGTGACCGACGAAGCGAGTCAAATCGTAGTGTCCGGAAGCTTCGTAATTGAAACGGCTCTACGTGAAACTTAGACAAGGCAGCACAACTGCAGCCAAATTGAAACCAAACAATATTATTGGAAACAATTGTACGACCGAACCTTTTGACTCCATTCAAAATTGCATTCAGACAATATTTTTTACGTTGCTCCTTCAAAAGAAACCAGTAGAATTTAAACATAGCCCCACAAGAGAAATTATTGTTCCAAAACTTTCCCGAATTCGTGATAAATTCCTTTAGAAATTATGGCCCGCAATAAAAATGGTCCGTCACCACTTAGACAAAAGAATTCTACCGCAATTATGCTATTGCCGCCATGAATCTCGGAAACAAAAGCATTTAAGTTGTGAGGACGATTTTGACTAGTTTACGGCTGTCAACACCGCAAATAATTGTTTTATACCGTATATGCTTCCGTCGTAAATCTTCATTGGCTGTATTGTGAAGATGTTGTAAAACAAGCAACATTTTTGTTTGCAGCATTTTGGTTTATCATGGCGCGCGGTCAACAGATAAACATGTCTCAAGAACGGTAAAAGCTGTGTCGAAGACATTATTATTACAACATACCTCATTAAAAGTTACAGGAATTGGAAATAACTTTACTAATCGATTGTCTAATTTATTGCCTACTTGTTTGTTGCTTCGTTACCTTTTCCGGTCGTTTATCTGGATGGACAAATTTAAGGTGTCAGACCTTAAAAGCGCGATTGGTTCGTGAAATAAGACATCGAACCATTTAAAGGTAACGTTGAATGTTAAAGACGTTTTATAGATAATCGGAACAAAATATTGCTTGGACTTTGATAAGGAACTTGTCTTATTGTCGACAAAAACCATGTGAGTAAGCCGAGTGAAGTAGTGAAAACTAATCGAAGATATATTATCTATTATCATTCGCTCTGTCACTAATGTCAATGGAAATGAGCAGTGTTTAACATGATCACTTTAATCTGTTTGTGGCTTAATGTATCACCTGCTTTTGAACTATAAAAATAATTAGGCCAAAAATCATCATTTATTTAAGACAACGGTATTGACGATAAACATAAATTTATTTGTTTAAGAAGAAAATCCTTCATCATTTTCGTATAACGTTTAGCGGTAGAACAAGTTGGCTGGTGGTCTCGGTGAACAGGTACTCCCAAGGCACGTTTCGAGTCAAATAACCTGCAAGAAAGGGCCCGAAACAGAAAACGCTTTGTGCTAAAAACGTCGACCCCTTATCTTCCTTAGATGGCTCGTTACCATAGACTGAAGTATATTTATAGAGTACTTTATTTTGATAAATAACTGATGAAGGCGAGTTTTAAATAATTTTTTGGGCTTTCTTCTTAGTAAATGTATTTTATTTTTCTTAAGTAGAATTTTGATCTTTGGTTTGGTTAGTTTGGTCAACATTACATATTTAATAGAGGATTTTGGGTTATTTTATATGGTAGTATTTCAAAAATATATTTTGTCGAGTAATCGGAAGTAATTTGACTCCTTGAATTGCCTGTTTTCATTATTAGAATCCCCATAAAATACCATTAAATATAAGCTAAGAAAACTCTTAATTTATATTAACGCGAACATTTACATTTACAATAAATAAAGCACTGAATGCAAGTAAAGTTCCACTTGAAGGATAATAAAAACTAAAAATTAAAAGTCCACACGAGCTCACGTTCATATTTTATTCCAGCTCGGCTCAAAATTTTGCGTCGCGCAATCAAAATTATGCATCGGCTTTATTGTGGGTAATAAACAAGGCGCGTTATTTCTCACTTTCAAGCGTTTCTCCAAATAGAATATCTATCATAGGTATTTCCATATTCGTGCCGTGTCTCTCGTCTTCATGTCTATCGTTGGATCCCGCTTCTGAGGCTTCGCACGAAGTCATCATTCATACGAGGAGATATCATCGTCGCTCTTCGTGGCCACGGCTCGGCTTGTTAACAATAAAAACGTTATCCGCTCCTTACACAAAATGTATCTCGGGAAAATGTCCAACCTCCACTGCCTTTATTTTACTCCTTTTGCATTAGTCGCTGAGTAGATTAAAATACTTATGCTCGCTTCCCTTTACTCCTTTATTTCTGGTCTGCTTTTTATACGACTCAATGCGACTTTTTATATGCTCAAAATTTATTTGCAATAATATTTATGTTATGTGCGTTGTTTTCGAAGAAATATTGACAACTCATCATTTTAATTATGATTTACGTGCTTGGCACGTAACACATTAAAATACAAATAAGTAACGTGAAGTATTACACAATATTGTTAAACTTCATATTCGTGTTCGTAGTTTTTCGAACGAAAAGAATAATATTATATGTTCACGTCTGTTATCTTATCGAGATTCAGGTCGATCGTAGATAACTTGTGACCCTCTGAGAAGTCAATTAGTATGGCACGGTAGATACACAATCAAAATACTATCAAATGCTAAATTAGGTACAAAATAAGTTTGAAATAACATAAGGAGATAATTCAATTTGCAACGCATTGCAGTAATACGGCTGAACTTCTTCTAGACTGGTATAATATTAATAATTAGTATATACTAATAGGTATACGGTTCAGTTTAAGTGAACACGACGAAGCCATTCATTTATAATGTAGAGGAAACGGCGGCACAAATTGTCAATCAGCGAGCGCCCTAAGCACACGTAATTAACAGGTGCATTAGCATGTTGCATTATGTATGCTATTGGATTTGTTATGTAGAATGTACCACATTTATGCAGTGAAGCCAGATTTTACTATTGCAAATATAATAAGTTAATTAAATTTTCAAACGATACAAATGCTGAAAAATTGCTCTACATAATCGAGATTAAGTGTGACGTATACATTATTTCTATTAGGTAATCTACATATATTATCAAAGCCAGTTTCATAATGGATTAAGTTTTTGGTCTTATAAACGCAAATTCATTCAAAATTAGGACAAGAATTTTTATAGCAAAATTCAAGATCCTAAACAATCCGTTGCATTCCGTAGCGCGTTTAGTCAGTTTTTGGTATAAATATAAATTAACCTATTTAATAATAAATTAACCATTATCTCTTTAAATATCAATTTGTAATTAGATAATGTCGGCACTTGGTATCGATAAATAACTTATTATGCAAGAACAATAATCAAATCCTCTTGCTTATATTATAGCAAGTGCTTGAATAGTATTGGACAGTCATCATTAGTATCCTGAGCAAACAACACTAGCGATTTTATCAGTGTACAACATGATTGACGTGGACATGGTCAAATTAATAAGAGTATACACGTATTGTGACATGTGTGGGTCATTGTGTATGTGTTTGGGTGTTTATAGTAGTTTAAGTGTTATTATTGTTTTTGTTTGTATTTTCTGTTTATTTTTCATCAAATCCAGTTTTACGTTTATTTGAATCCACCTACCTGCCTATATACCTTATATCTAGGAGGTATATTCTCCTACATTATATTTTGATATAATTATCGGATAATAATATATCGGTTCCTTCAAATTAAACCTTGTATTAAATTTACTAATCTAAAAGGAAAAAAGCCTTTAATTCTATTTGAAAAAGGTACCCCTATACAAAAACTGTAGGTACATAAGTCAATCTTCAAATGACATTATTTTAGAAATAACGCTGACATTTACATTTTTCCACTGAAGCTTACATTTCTTATCCTAGAATAGTATACATATATTATGACGGTAATTTTATCTTGTTTATTTTGTTTCTTAATAGTCATCTCATAATCGATACTTATATTACATTTGTTTATGATGCTAAATTAAATACCCATTCATAACTCGTCAGTGTCATTATGGTTATCGTTTATATCGTCCGTGTTCCAGATAATGAGTAGGATAGCAAGGAGCTAATAGTTTTTGTTCCCGGCACCTGACCGAGCCCAGTCAATCTCCTGGGACGCGTACAATTATTTTAATCTTATTAAAATCACGGTGCCATTGTGGTTGGACGTAGTATGGACATGCGCAATAAGATTTATTTATTGAACACCAACATGATGTACACGAAATATAAAGCGTTAAACAAATAGAGAAAACAGGTAAATGTCATTACAATTACAGGTAAAGACCGCATGCTATAGAAAGAAGTGAGTATATAGAATTATAAGAGTAAAATGAGTACATACGTTTTTAGATAATATTTTTTACTATTCTTTTTTACACTTTTTTATACTTTTTAAACTTTCAAATGTTATGCGTATAAATATCAATATCTACACGTTAATTAGTTTCTTCAATGACTTAAAAAAAATGAAACGTGACTCATCATCATGCATAACCTAAGCCCAATTTAATGGCACAAGTAGTTAGTGCATATTTAAATAATTAAATATTAAAGTAATTTCTGTAGTAGCGTGTCATTAAATTAATGCATAATTAAAATGTCATTTCTGTCATAATCATTAGGAGACATTAATTAACGATGGTACATTTATTACGTATATAATAGTATGACTAATACACGAGTAAAGGAATCAAGTGTATTATTTAAAGACTCAAAGTAATTACTACTACAAAATAATATTCTAATTTGATTTTTGCCGTAATTTATTTTTGAGGTCAGCTAAATGATCGTTTAGTGTTTAATTAACCATTACATACTTCCGTACGTAAATTAAAACAAAGGACAATCTTTCCTCATAAATAGTATTTATAATTGCAGTGGTTACCTTACATTAACGACTCTTTGTTTTAACGATAATATTAGTAAGATGTAAAATAAGTGCTACTGCAGTCTATTTTATGCAAGCAGTAATTGAGATGATGTTAATTGATATTAAGGGACCAGAGCGGCCTTTATATCAAATACAAATAGGACTACCAAAGGTCTAAAAAAGACTTTTGGAGTTATACCTAACATTGGTCAAAAATATATTGCTATTTCCGTGCTATAAAATATGGTAAACGTTTCCTATATATACGCTCTATATTTTTATTATACCTCACGACATATCCACATAATACCAACCCAGTAATACACGTTACGGATAAAACAGTACATTATATTCGGACACGTCGCTTGTTAGACAAACACGGCGAGATCCCGCCGATATCTCAGAACGGGTGGGTGCGACTGCACTTAAAAAAATGTATGCATCTCAAGTTGGGCTCAAGATGAACGCATTGTTTTGAAACTACGACCACCAATTGCACGACGACGACCTCATCGTACGACAAATTGTAAATGACAGTTTGTTTAGCGTTCATTTTTCTTTGGGTGAAGTTATGATTTCAATTAAGTTGTCAATTGCCATTAGTTAAATATCAAGTTTTGAAATACATATTTAGGTATTCCGTTTATCCATTACTAGTATCAGTTACGAATCAGATGTTTTTGTACAACGTATCTATAGACCTTCACCTAATGTTCTTATCTTTGTTTGTGATTTGCATGACCTAGAACAGCTTGGTTCACAGATAACGACATATAAAGCTATTTTTTGCATCCGCTGTCTTTTGTTTAACAATTTCAGATACAGCTTTAAAACTGTCATTTTTATCGTGACGACTAGAACGACCATATTTAAGTACCCGGTCGAATCGTATCAAAGCCGTCGTCGTAATGAACGAAGGGTATTCCTCACAAAAGCCGTGACTAATGCGACCCTATACAACTCTGGAGACAAATTAGTGATCAGATGAGAACGCAGATTTAAACTAACAAGGCGAGTCCTGCAACCATTGTCAAATTGTGGTATTTGTGAATTACTAAATCCAAGTTAGTCAATGAACATGCTTTGGGTAAGAATTTCAATGAATCATTATTATTTTCGTATGTAAAATCTAGGTGATATGACTCATATAAATTTGAAACTACAGATAAAAAAAATGCCTATATCTATGACCATGTTTGATACTAATAAAGATAATATGGTATAAAACATTATTTGGTCAACACGACATCGTGAACTTCCCATACTTAGTCTAAATAGGTAAGATAGAGGACACCTGATAAAAACATGAATAACTTGTAATTTTTGATTACAAAAACTGGCTGCTTGGAAATAATAAACTGAAAGGGGAAGATGGTTTATGTTATTCATACAATCGACGAATCCAACGACACCTCATATGTTAAAATGCATCTAACCGTTTGGTCTACAGGGCGTGCCAAAGAATAAGACATACATATTCCCCTCCGCGCACGGGTAATAAAATCTAGCAGTACTTTTACATGTAAGTAAAATTATATCGTTGTACACTGTACCCTCATCACGATCATCATACAATTCTTAAGACAAATTAGAGATCAGATGAGAACGCAGATTCGAGCGAACAAGGCGAGGTAGCTCCTTACGTCCATTGTCAAACACATCGCGCAGTATGTACTCATTGCATTGTTTGGTTAAGCATCGTGACAGTAACACATTGCTGTTTTAACCATTTGCGTATTTTTGCATATTTTTTTTTTTTTTTTTTTTTTTTTTTATCGTTTAACCTAACGATTAGGCAGACGTGCTACCTGATGGAAAGTAGTCAACGCCGCCTATGGACATTTGCAACACCAGAGGAGTCGCCAATGCATCGCCGGCTTTGTATGAGAGCTCTTTTTGCACCTTTTTTGAAGAGCCCCATGTCATAGCGCTCCGGGAATACCTCAGGAGGAAGTTCATTCCACATCTTACACGTCCGCGGCAAGAACGTCCGTGCAAACCGAACCGTGGAGGACCGCCACGAGTCCAGTTGGTGTGGATGGAACTTCATCCTTCGGCGAGTGGTGCGATGGAGGAATGGTGACGTAGGCACCAGGTCAAATAGTTCCTCGGAACACCCACCATTGTAAAGCCGGTAGAACACACAGAGGGAACCTATGTCCCTCCGCAAACTCAAAGGTTCTAACCGATCGGAGATCACCGGGTCGTTGACGATTCGGACCGCGCGTTTCTGCACAGAGTCAAGTGGGTTAAGTTGGTATTGGGGCGCCCCTGCCCAGAGATGTGAGCAGTACTCCATGTGGGGTCTCACTTGCGCCTTATAAAGCAGAAGGAGTTGCCCCGCGCTGAAGTACCGCTTCGCTCTGTTCAAGACGCCCAGTTTTCTTGATGCCAACTTCGCCTTAACATCCAAATGACCCCGGTACTGCACGTCACACGATATGTCAACTCCCAGGATCCCCACACTTTTACCAATGGTGAGCGGGATACCTTGGAACCTTGGCGCTATGACGAATGGGGTTTTTTTAGCGGTAAACGCGCAGACTTGTGTCTTCGTGGGGTTAAACTCAACAAGGTTAAGTCGACCCCATATCGAGACCTGCTCCAGAGAGTCCTCGATTTCAGACACAAGTCGGATTCTGCTTTCTTCCACGAGAGTCCGAGAGGTATTTGCGCGGCCTGTATACGTAGCGTCTCCCGTACTATCATCTGCATAGCAATGTATGTTGCCTACTTGTTGCAACATATCATTGATATGCAGAATGAATAGTGTGGGAGATAGGACTGAGCCCTGGGGCACGCCAGCGTTTACAGGTTTCGTATCAGAGCAGCATCCGTCGACGACGACTTTGATGTGCCGCTCCGACAGAAAGCTGGTTACCCATGCGCATAACCTCTCAGGAAGACCGTAAGATGGAAGCTTCGCGAGAAGGGCTCTATGCCAGACCCGGTCAAAGGCCTTCGCGATATTCAGGCTAACCGCCAATGCCTCACCATTGCTCTCAATGGCTTGCGCCCATCGGTGTGTGAGATAGACTAGAAGGTCACCAGCTGAACGGCCCTTGCGAAAACCATATTGATGATCGCTGATCAGCTGGTGATCCTCGAGGTACCTCAGGAGCTGTGTGTTTATAACACGCTCCATCACCTTTGAGAGCAGGGAGGTTATCGCTATAGGCCTGTAGTTGGCCGGGTCACTGCGATCACCCTTTTTAGGGATCGGATGTACAAGAGCAACCTTCCACGAAGACGGTACTTGTCCTGTGGTGTAGGAAAGCGAGAATAAGCGCGTTAAGATGGGAGTCAACTCGGGAGCACACGTCCTCAGCACCACCGCGGGGATTTCGTCCGGCCCACTCGACTTCTTGACATCAAGAGACAATAGAGCTCGCCTGACAGCTTTCTGTGTAAACCGTATGTTAGGCATAGAGCTCTCACACCGCGGGATGGTAGGCGGTGTGGCCCCTCGGTCGTCGAGAGTCGAGTTTGAGGCAAAGAGGGTACCCAGAAGGTCGGCTTTCCCCTTTGCCGTATGGGCCAGAGAATCATCTGGTTTCCGCAGGGGCGGTAGTGAAGATTGACAGAAATTACCCTCGACAGCTTTGGCCAGCGACCAGAAGGCTCTACTCCCGGAGGGGTAACCAAGTAGCCGCTCGCCAATTCTGCCGATGTGCCTAGACTTCGCCTTAGCCATATGCTTCTTTGCTGAACGGGAGGCAGCGTTGAAAGCCGTTCGAAGCTCGGCGGTCTTCGGATCCTTGCACGCGTGCGCTGACGCCCAGGCTTGGTAGATCTCTTGCTTATGACGTGATGTCTTAGCGCAAGACCCATCAAACCAGGGCTGACTCCGCCCACCGACGGATACGACAGAGTTTGGAATAAAGCATTCCATGCCCTGCCGAATCACGTCGGCCACAGAGTCAGCGCACGTGCTAGGATCACTCGAGACGAAACACAGCTGCCTCCACGGGTATGATGCCAGGAATTCCCGTAACCCGTCCCAATCTGCTGACCTGTAGTGCCAAACTTGTCGCTTCCCAGGGGGTCGAGCCCCCATGGGACGCGACAAGGGCACAGAAGAACTTACCAAGCAATGGTCAGAAGATCCAAGAGGAGCCTTGACCATTACTTGGTAGTCTTCAGGACGGTTGGTCAGCAGAAGATCCAGCAAAGAGGCAGTATGGGTCTCTACATCAGGTACCCTTGTAGGGCCGGGTACGACCTGGGAGAGCCCATATGCCAAAGAGAAGTCATACGCAGTTCTTCCGGCAAAGTCAGTGGTTCGGGAGCCCAGCCACTCAATATGGTGGGCATTAAAGTCACCCAGAATCACCAACTCCGCCGAAGGACACTGCTGCAGCATCCTGTCAATTGCCCACTGGACGTGCTCGAATAATCGAGTTGTCTCGACATCTCCGCTATAGGACCTATATAGGCACGCGTAGACATGGGTCTGCCCCCCAATATCTGCGCGCACCCACAACAAAGATAGGTCCTTGTCTTCAAGGCAGCTGAGACGGCGGCAGCAGATATCACCCCGAACATACACACATACCCCGGCTCGACGCCTAAAAGCATGTTGTAAACTGTAGCCGGGGTAATCTAAATACGATGTATCGCCCGAGGGCGATATCTGCGTCTCCGTCAAAAAGAGGAAAGCCGGCTTTGCTGTCTCAAGGTGGTGGTGGACAGCATCCAGATTGGAATGGAGCCCCCTGATGTTGCACATATCCACAGTAAGTGTGGAGGAGGTCGCCGCTGTGAATAACTTTTCCTTTTTTTTTCTGCCTTTTCATTGGTGGTCCAAAGAGATGAAGGACTAGAAAGGATTTGCGGTGCTCCGCCGACACTCCACGGGACAAAGTGCGGGTCTCGTAGCGCCGTGCTTACAGTGGTAATGTGGGATGCTGGCGCGGGGGACGGAAGGGCCCCCGGTCCCCCCCGTGCACGACTACCCGGCTCCACTCCGGTCTCTTACTCCGGCAGGGTAATCGTGCAACGGGACTTTTCGCCGGTTGGCGGGACAGCCTCCCGGGCCAGAGGTTGACGGTGTTGCCCGGGTTCGGGTCCCCAACTAACCGGCGGGCGGCCAGCGGACAACCGTTTCACCGGGTCTCCCTGGCCCCCGTGCCAACGCACCACGCCTCCGAGAGCAACGATGCTTAAAGAGACCCACCGGACCCGAAGGTTACGCCGTCGGAAACACCACAAGAGGATGGGCAGGGGGGGTTAAGGGGATGAACTGGCTCCCAGGCGCACTACCGAAACACGACGAGTCGTTATCAACGGTAGACTCCGGCCTGAGGGTGGTAGCTAGCCAGGCAGATCCCACGAAGAGATCTTACCACCAAGCGTGACACCTTTGGGAATTACGCCAGGCAGTGTCAGACCCAGCGACCAGTGGGACCGTCGCAGTAAGATGTTAAATGCCCGAGTAGACGCTGCTGCCCATCTACCCGGTAGATACCCTTAGTCGGCTTCTACGACACCCACGGGCAGACATGGGGTGGTCTATTCGCCGCCGGAACCACACGGCACAAACCTATTTATTTAAATGTCAAGCTAATGTAGGAGTCGTAAAAATGACAGACCGTTTTATTATCTTTGTTATTATGAAGTATCCAAAACATTATTATTACTACGATACGTTATTACTGTGTGTACAATAATAATAATCTTAATTTCACATTGCTTAACTAATATCACAATAGTTTTAATGGAATTTGGCTTCAATTAATATTTTAATACAAACGGTTAACATCTGTCTTCAAGTTAAAAGTATCAAACAACAAAAATCGCAATCCTATTAGATCATCTTATTAGTTCTCATCGGCGATTGAATTAAATATTGACGACAATAGTCCTTAAATCTACTTATTTGCTTTTACTTGATAGGATAAAAGAAATTACCTAATAAGCTTAAGAAACAACACAGGTACATATTACACTAATTTTATATAAACGTCAAGAATCTTTGAATCTGATCCTATTAGGCCCAATGGGAAAGTGAACCTCTAAATGGAACAGCAAATTTGGTTAAGAAGGTATCGAGTGGATTTGGGATTCTCATTCCTGCACCTACAGTTTCTCAGTAACTTTATTAACGAAGTTTTGTTGTCTTTGACCCTTACTTAAGCTAATGTTTCTAATCCGGCCTTTGGTTCATAGAAGGTTAATGGATCTGTTTTATGTGTATTAAAATTGTCACTAATTGAATGTAATAAGAATTTACTACTGCAGTTTTCTTTTAATTTATTTATACATATAAAGTCTATGGAAGCGTTTGTAAGGTACTTTCAATAATTAAAATGCTTTTAATTCTTATTAATAAATTAACGGTTTTGTGTGATAGAATAATGTAGTATAAACTTAACTAATACCTATAAATTTTATTTAAGTCTTAATCTTGATAAATATAAATTGTTACGCTTTTAATACGCTCAGACTAGTTAAGTTATAAGAAATTTAATTTATGAATAAAATAGAATAAAATTTAAATTTGAGAATCATATATATTAAATATTGGGAATGTTAATTTACAATATAAAATTGTCAGTTATAAAACGTAGTACTACGTAGTAATTTATAATCTAATGAAATTATTACGTTGCGCGGCGGACTATGGAAAATCTTCTCGTTCTGTGATGAGATCAGTGCCCACGAGTGGAACAATAATTTGATGAGGATTATCATTAATTGTTCTAACCTTAATGCAAATAAATATATTTTTCTGAGAGAAGACCCTTAGCACGGAGACAGTAATGGCTTTATGAAATAAGCATACAATGTATCCAATTTATAACAGGATTCAAACTATCAATAATTTCCGATCAGCCAATGCCAATCAAGAACACAGGTCCGACAAAGCACAATAAGACGATCGACACCTACGAAGGCGTTACCTGAACCACACGGACATGCCATATGAAATGTTTACAAGACATTGAAATAAAAATCGTAGACGCTGCGCAGACGAGGTGGAGTGCCGAAGATTTACAAAGGTGTACACACATTTTTCATTTGATATATTTCTTAGGTATATTTATTAGGTAATGAGTTTTATATACGCCTCTCGAGGCAATCCGCCACTTTTTTATGCATAATAACAACAGTTTCAAGCTATGATGTGTTTTGATTTGCAGAGCATTTTATCAGATAGATACTCGTAGCTACATGAAGCATTCCAACTCTATATTAGTGAATTTTCATAAGAAAATTAACATATACATTTAAATCAGTGCAGTGTCTTAATTTGAAGTGTAAAAGAGAATTGCTTATACGAGACATTCCAACTTAGTCTCAGGGGTTGGAAAACATTTATGATCGACCTTAGGTAAAACTACGTAGATGTCCGTGAATAGCAGTGGTCACTTATCATTAGGTGGACTGCATGTTCATTAGTATAATGTACAAAAATCAACAACACCATTTAACCATATCGTACAGCATTAATGTTCTATTTGATACTGCACCAGATTAAATACAGCAAAAGGTCTATTTGTTTTAGGTTATCCCGTGTAAGGGTCTAGCTAACGACTCAAGAGATTCCAAATGCGCCCTCAAAAATACCTCAAGCACAAATAATTCTATTTGTAGTTGGTTAAGCACCACCCGGACTTTTAAAGCAGAACTTATTATCTTGAAATGGTTGATAAACATTTTTCAATAATGTAAACAAACGTAAAATCTGACGAGACGCAGATAGTAGTAGTATAAAAGAAAAACATCATAGTTTAATATATATTATCAGTAGTATCAATACGAAATAGCTGTTGTTAGATGAGTAACAGACGCTAATCCGTGTTATAGAAATTAATCAAATACTACGAACCAGTTCACATCAAGTTTTTCGTGTGAAGATACCTTTATAACTTTTTGTACTCATTTGTTTGCGCTTAGTCATCGCCGTTTAATATTCAACATACCTTAAGGAGATACCGTCTGCGATCAATCAAAAATTTTACACCATCCTCAAGCAAATTTGACTCTTATATCCAAATTACTTTAATATGAGATTCAAAGGAGATGTAGCCAAGAAAAACGAAAGAGGTCGTTTGTTTAAGGAAACATCTTCGGGTATAAAAAGCAAATATAATAATATTGGACAATAAGCATTGTAAACTGATCATGGCCGATAAAGACTTACCAACAATAACTTTATTTTTTGCTTCCACTCATATTTTATTAGTGCTGTCAGACTTATTCTTAATCGATGATGAGTAAACGCCACTTACATGGATTTTTTGTGAATATTATTTTCCACTGAAATTTAATTAAAAGCCTGAATGGCCGTAGCAAAATGTATGACTTTGCTAGTTATTTAAAAGTACACATTGAAGATGTAATTCTGTAAACTTAGGAAACATACGCGTAATTATTTAAGGAACCACAGTAAGTTTTAAATTTACATAGTTATTGAGTAGATAAATGTATCTGTAAACTTAGTGAAGCTTAAATAGTAGTAATTTGCTAAATACAAATCTCGAAAACATTATTTAAGAAAAGTATAGAACATTAAAATATAGATACTATAAACGAATGTTAACAAAACAACATTCAAAACTCTGTTTCTTTTTCCGTCTCTTCAAGTAATCAATCAGTTTCCATGGATTTTGGAAGACATTTACCGTACCGTATTTTTAAATAAGAGAAATGTGTAAACACCGCAGCAGTACTGATAAATTGTGAATCAATATTAATATTTTTACAGAAGCTGTTGTTTTTCTGTTTAAAGGTTGTGGTAAAGCATACCTAATTATATGAGGCGTTCCAATTTAGTGCTCAGGGGTAGCACGCATCTGTGGACGAACTCAGATAGGATTCTTATCACTCCTGGTGTTAATTTCAGATGCAACATTAGCCACTTATCATCAGGTAAACTGCATGCTTTTTTGCTGTTGCTGATTATAAAAAAATCTGCCGTACATAGCCACGCAAACATGGTACCTGTCAAAATATACAGAAATATATGATTTTTTGCCACGCCCCGTGCCAAACACGTTCCATGCCTAGATATAAACGAGGCCTTAATGAAATATGCGCATAAATATCAAAGAGGCTATCGAGGTTACATACTACAAACAATTACAGCGTTTACTTATGAATGAGCCAGTTGATTTAAATTTATAGCATATTAAATCAATGTGCATCAACTCGTTTATCAATATGTTTATCAAGCGTATCAACCGTGTCGTCGGTTGTATGATTGAATGTATTGGTTGTTTTATTTCATATGAGGACGAGACGTATATTTCATATCAAGTGGGTTGCATAGCAAGGGCATTATAAGATACAAGTTCTGTTAATCATTAATGGCATGCGACAATAGACTACAACTTTACAGGCTAACCGATGTACTAAGTACTATGTCCCGGATTCAATTCACGGATTCGGACTTGAATAAAGTAATAAATAAAAAATATTAATTGGGATTTGTTTTAATATGTCTGAAGAATTGTGTAATTATTTTATATATTTAAATTTTAATGATAAAATATTTTTATATATTAAAACTTCTTCAGATTCGTCAAGCTAGAAAACTTATTATAGTAACAAGAACAGTGTAAATCTCCCTTAAGGAAAATGTAAAAATAGATAGTTATATATTAAAAGATTGTTTATGACTGCCTATTAATAAGGTATTTACATAATTATATATCAAAAATACTCAGACCCTTAGGGAAATGTGACCTTAATAATGTCATCTACTTTTCAAGGCAAGTAGGTATATCAAAATAAACAAAAGATCTAAGTCATATCAAACAATGTAACTGTGGGAATATGAACAATTAGTGATGAATTTATCTTTATTTCACGTGATTGCAATCTTCTATCAAAAGCTTTCTAAATTTAAACAATGTTTGTGCTCGTTAACTTTTATTCGTTGTTTTCAAATGAACGTATAAATCTTTAAAAAGTTTTATTAAGAATTCAGTACTATTATTACTACACATATTACTAGATAACTAAAGCAGTAATATTTTTTGTTGTAAAAGCAAAAATATTTAGCGACAGACCATGAACTTAACCTAATGATTAGCGGTCCATGTCACAATAATATACGAAAAAACGTAAAACCATTTCATCTGATGTTAAATCACATCTCATTTCATTCGTAACTAACTCAATATATGGTGTTAGGAGTCCTTGTAAGTATGAAGTCCATCATGTAAGCATGAAGTCCGCAATAGAAGCTTTGCTACTTATGTACACTAGAACTCTTCAAAAAAGTTATTTTCCACACAATTTTTAATGATATATTATCATACTACCGACATTATCTTTACTTGTAATATATACACTTTAATGTCTACATTAACAATAGCAATACCAGAACAATACGTTAAAATTCAATACCAATACGTTATAAATTTAAATTAAATTACTTCGCGAATGTAGGTCATCTCGTGACTATCTCGTATCTTCATTGTTACTGGTCATTTATCTCTCGGAAATATTGAGTTGAGAAGGATGTCCAATGACCATGTGATTAATTGGCTCCTGTTACGTTTTGTAATACATTTTACATTTGTCTATAAACGGAAATTACTCGTATCTTGAAGAGTTGTGGCTTTTGTTTATTATAACCGTTATAATAGTAGGTATGACGTATGTGTTTAAAGACAATTTTGACTTTTTTACCACGAAATAAAATAGCGTGAAACGAAATGTTCGTCTTACTAATAATAAATAATAAAATACTTGTTTCTAATATTCCTATATATCCTAGTATATCAACGATAGCAGCATGGCAGATTCTAGAAAAACGGGATTGTAGAGAATGATCTGGGGGCCTACCACCATCTTTTAAAAACATCATAGTTCAGGAAAGTTTTGTTTCAACTTTCCTTCCTTCCTTCCAACGTTCCTTAAAACAGGTCGTGGTACGAAATTTCAATGTATGATTAAAATAATATTGTTTTAAAGATGATAGTAACCCCCCCGTGCTCAGATGTAAAGAAAAAAATACCAAAGTCAATAAGAAAAGTAGACTCTTTAACTTAAACGTATTTACATGTATACCTAAATTGTATAATATGAAAGTAAATCTATATCTATTGCATAAAACTTCAATTTATAATAAAACTAAACTGTAGTGTAGCGCACACAAAACTCCTAAAAATCCTCCTCCTATCACTACTCAAAACTTACGTAGTTGTTAAATTCTACTTGACCGCTTTTACGATTACACAACACACAACAAACGAAAATTATCCCCAACTAGTGGATCATATATCTTCATGTACATTCCTCTAATGGAGATTAGTAACAGAAGGTGTATAACCGTTGTCCCGATGTAATTGATCGTTCCTCCAATTCAAACGCAAGCAACAGATTAATGACCATCCGATGGTCAGGTCGGCGCTGGATAATATATCTGGTCATCGCCATCAATCCTCTGTGGTTAGTTAACTCGATCGAGTTAAGGGTTACAATATTAGCGCTCGATTCGGGAACTTTAATTGACTAAACTTTACGTTTGTGTACTCGTTGGAGACTCGAATAAAGTTTGTTGGATATGTTTTCAATACAAAATATAATGTAAAGGTAGAAATATCATAAATTTATTTAGACAACGACGGTAGTTGCTGAAGGGATTAAAGGTGAGATGAGGAGCGGTAAGGTACAAAAAAGAGTGGATGGAGATATGAGACGTAAGGTTAATATGAGCGACGTTGTTGACTATTTATGACTAAGAACGTCTTTGAAGGTTTTTGAAGGTGGTTGAACCCTTTGTGGTTCGATTCCGGCGGCACCACCGCCACACCTATTTCTGCCTAATAACAGCAGAGTTAGGCGCTGCTATGCTCTGTTTTAAAGGGTGTTGTAAGGGAGACATACTTTTCCGAGGCGTTCCAGCTTAGCCCTAAAGGGTAGCGGCGCATTTGTGGCCGACCTCACGTAGGAATATCTAATCATATCTGGGGTTGATTACAGATGTTCATGGGCGGCAGTAGCCACTTACCATCAGGTGCACTGCATGCTCGTCTGATACTCCTATATTATAAAAAAGCTTTCTGATACATTCGCATTTAAACTTTATTTAGGTACCTAATCAAAGTAAAATTAATTCATTAAACGTATTTTAACCTGATATTATTTTATTTCTTTGCAATATTTTCAGAAATAAAAAGGGCTGTTTTAATAAGGGCGTTGTGTGAATTTATTTTGAAACCTTCGGTCGTGAAACATCTGCGAGTCTTATAAAATCTGTCATTAAAACGTGGCAGCCCTGATATCATTCTGCGGACCACCCGTTTACGTAAACCTTCGTTAACCCGATAAAGTCTAAAATAATTAAAGCCCTATTGATCGGTGAAACTCAGTTGCGTCCGTTTTATATGAACGTTCACGTAAATATTTATAACACAATCATACAGTAACACCATCAGCGAATAAACCGTAAAATATAAAGACAATTGCTGTAAATAACAATATATATATATAGGCACAGAGAACTTAGTAATGAAATTATAGAAATATAAAAAGTAATTTCATTACAGGAAAAAATACGAATAAATAAACGCCCACAGACATATGTTATTTAAATAAATATATTTTTATTTTGCTTTTGTTACGAATAAATATTTTTGATAAAACCTAGATACGAATAAGAATCTTAATCTATCATCCTAAGGAATGGTATTTATTCATTTTACACTTCACACGCGGTAACTCGATTATTACACATGGAAAACAGGCGTAAGAAGGCACATACAGAAATCTGTATGAATTCGCCGAGCGCATGACGACAACTGATCGTAAGAAGAAATTTTTAGATCTACCCACATTTAAGTTGACAAGGATTATACAAACTTTGGCTCACAATTATTTTTATCTAATTTCTAATATTATAAAGAGAAAAACTTTGTTTGTTTGGTTGTAATGAATAGTCTCAAAAAACTACTGGACCGATTTAAAATTTTTTCACTATTCGAAAGCTAAATTATCTACGAGTAACATAGGCCATATTTTATGAATATATTTGATAAATAGATTTTGAGGCGGTACAAAGTTTGCCGGGTCAGCTAGTTACTTATATTTTTCGATGTAAACAACTTTTTCATATCAAGGAAAAAAATATCGTACATCGCCCACCTGATTGGATACAACAAGTTAACAACGCGGTTCGAAATTGGTCGCTAATTGTCGTATTTCAATCTCCATTTACATCATCCATTGCTTCATATTAAGGCGCATGTGATTTAAATTGCGATTAATCGATGTTAGTTGACTTTGTGATTGCTTTCAATGAACCGGTCTGGCGAATATTCGCCGGTCATTCATTTTGTGGATCAACAACTGCTCGTAGTGGTCTATTTTTTCGTTTTATAATTGACTTGATAGAGATTTGAAGTGACATAATAGGTTGTTTGCGCGATAATATCTTAGATTCTACTGATAGTTGCTGGTATGTTATAATTTTGTTTCTGAGAATAGAATAATAAAACTCGTGGCTATTTAACAACCACTAAACAAGCATCTTAAGATATTATATTATCAGTCACTTAAATGTTTAGTTCTTAGACAATCAAATCCTATTAAAGTAAAATATTGTATGATATTTTTTTACTTTAGAACTTATGTCAAGTATAATTAAGTAAGTATTTTAAGTACAACTAAGTAAGGATATTTTTATGGTCCCAAAATGCAAGAATTCAAAACCACTGAAAAAAGCTACATCCTTCAACTTTCGCAATATAACATCACTTAGGCCAAACGTTTGAAGCCTGTCCCTACATTCCCAGACTGCCCTCATAATTACTCATACGCTCGTACAGACCTAATGAGTATTTTAATAAAGGCCCAGTTACACCGTCCCGCTACGTAGTCGCTTGTCCCTGTTAGCAGATACGAGTATTTACGGCGCGCTGCATATAGGCAGATGCCGCACATGCTCTGCCTTCATTCGAATAGATGGCGTACAGGGTTGCCACGTATCTACGTTTTATTTACGCAATTGGAACTACACATATGAAGGGTCCTAAATTTGAATATTTTTTTAAGAAACCAATCAATCCAATTTGCTTGTAATTATTTTGCAAGCGCATTTTTAAAATGTTAAATACATTTTCGTTTTTAAAACAAATAACTAGAAACAAAATATTTAGTCAAAATGCATTTTACAGAGAATAACTTAAAAAGTCCGTATTTACGTCCTAAAAATACAAGTATTTCTTCAGTATTCCATTATACAGTTCTGTATACAAAAGTAAGAAATGTAAAAAAGAAACTAATAAATATATTAACGAAAAAAGACTATTGACAAACTATTGACTGTTGTACACCAATTACTAAAACAAAAGCTCGATCCTTATACAAAAGTATTTCGACCTACACGCAATCAAATGGGCGTTTACTACAATACAAATCCATCGATTAAACTCGCCAAGGTGACTATTAAACTCTTATCAGATGAAATAGCCAATCGAGACATTAAATCATGACAGCCACCGGCATTGACTTTCGAATTTTGTCATCGATCGACGAAGCTAAAAGCTTACAGACAAACGTATAATGTAGTGTATTATTTGTGGGCATCAGATTAGATTGTCTTGTGACATTGACTATTTATAAGCTTTCTAAAGCCGTGGACAAAATGTTAGATAAAATATTTGATACTTAGTACTTAAATAAATATAGTTTAATGCAGTTCTCAGTAGGTATTGAAACTGTAACATTACGCGTGTAAGGTTTGATGTATTTTAACTCGTAAGCTTATTACTTACAATATTTGTGAATAACAAAATATAATGCAGCTGGATAAGAAAATCAATTTGTCCGTACTACTAAACTACGCCACTTTCTTCTGTATTTCACATACTATAAAGTCATCATTGATTTCTAACAAATAAGCTAAGAAAATTCAGGTAATAGGACTTGCAGTTTTAATTAAAGCGGAGCAGCATAGGAGGGAAGAATGACGAAACCTTTACGCTACTAACTTTGAATTTAAATTCAAACAATAACCTTGATTTTCCAAAGCATGACAGCCCTGCCGCTAAAATTCATATTAATGCTTGCTAACAAGTACAGAGCGGGCCATTGGCGATATTGATATAAATTGATTACGACTCGTCGCGACACACATTAATATGCTTCGACGCAAATACCTTATCTATTGCGTTCATTACATGTAATGATAGGGATCATGAGTTTGTTAATCTTAAACGTTCTCGCATGATTTATGAGAATGGGAAACAGACACCGTTTTCATGTGGGAAACAGTTGTATAGGTATTATGTAAAAACACTTGTGATTAAAGTTTATTAGCAGTGACAGCCGAGTGGTTAAACATGGACTCTCGGGAAGACCCAGGTTCGAATCTCAGGGATGTACCTTTCAATTTATGTGCGTATTACATTTTTTTATCACTGCTTAAACGGATGGAAAACATCATAAGGAAACGTACACGTCTGATAGTCCTCAAAAAAGTTTTCAATGGTGTGTTAAGTCTACCAATTCCAACTTTTGAAGGTGGTAGAATCCTTTGTGGTTCGACTCCAGCGGCACCACCGTCACACACATTTCTGCCTTATGATAGCAGCGTTAAGGGCTGCTGCGTTCTGTTTAAAGGGTGTGGTAAAGGAGACATACTTTTACGAGGCGTTCCAGCTAAGTCCTCTGGGGTAGCGGCGCATCTATGGCCGACCTCAGATAGGAATATTTAATCCTATCTGGGGTTCGATTACAGTTGTCCATGGGCGGCAGTAAACACTTACTATCATGTGGACTGCATGCTCGTCTGCTACTCCTTTATTATAAAAATAAAAGCTTGACCTGCGCTATAGACTATGACCCGCCCTTTAACCCTGAAATTCGTTCCCAGCAGAGGGACAATAATAGGTTGACGACGACGTCTTTTGAGTCAGTTTCACTTCTGACCAATTGCGGTAAAGATAAAGAAAATAAAGGCTCGTCACACTACACATTAATACGCTTCAACGCGAATACTTTAACCATAGCGAGTTTGTTAATCTTAAACGTTCCTATATGATTTATGGGAGGGAAACAGACGCCGCTCTCATGTGGGAAAGAGTTTTACAGGGAGCACTTGTAATTGGCTTTTAAACACTTGTCTTCAGTCACGGTTTGATAATAAATCCTGTTATATTACTTTATGAAGCTACTTTTACCGTTAATTAATATTTTAGGAGGAATAGTAGGAGAGTCAGTATAAAAAGGAAATAACAACGGTTCTCATATCAGTGAGGTTATGTATTTTTATTGATTTTGAAAGTGCGTTTAAATATTAGATAAACATTCATTTTCATCCTGGCATAGTCAGGGTCGAACTATTGAGCCTAAAATTACTCATCCGTATTATTTATTGTACCATACTAAAGAAATCATGTAAATTGAGCCAGAAATTCAATAATAATTTTAGTAGGAATTAGAATATTAACTAACAGATAGTTAGACGTTATATTTTATATTCTGTAAGGAAGGAAGGACGGTCGCTGCAGAGAAGTATTTACGTGGGAATAAACTGACTAAGCTTATACACGTGTTAAACACTATCATACTTATGACCATCGGTCTCAAATATCCAATGAAGCGCTTCCTTCTAAGAAATCTTGCTATTGGTATAATCTAATGTACGTATAATGTTTCATGATATGACTTCCCATGCTCATAGTCTTGCACTAAACCTCGCAGAGTCGTGAATGCCATGGACACACAAACTCTCAACACAAGAACAAAAATCTCGATTAGTCGTTAAGGTTTGCCTGCTCGGGATCACACCCAGAACCTTGTGCAAATGGGACTAGAATGATGAGCATTCACCATTCTAGTCATGCGGTTCAGCATATTTACATGTTTTTTTATATATGTAACTACACTTCTAGTCAACAGTAACCCTAAATGGAATAAAAATCTTGTCTCAAGTCAGTCGTAAATGCAATGGCCCTAAGGGCGAAATGGGAACGTCTTGTAGGTAATTAGATTAGCTTTACCACACCCTTCAAACCAAAACAGTAACTAACACCACGATAAAGGAGCCTTCCCACCAGATATAATACTCGAGGTAGTTAAGTGAATGAAGTAAGATGTGCTATGAACTATGCATAAAATAGCTACATGAGGTATTTCCGGAGCGCTATGACATGGCTCTTCAAAAAAGGTGTAAAAAGAGCTCTCCTCCAAAGCCGGCGATGTATTGGCGACTCCTCTGGTGTTGCAAATGTCCATAGGTGACGGTAACTGCTTTCCATCAGGTAGCCCGTCTACTTCATCGTTTAGGTATAATTATAAAAAAAAACATAGGTTGCGATTATTGGCCGTAAGCTCCGGTAGTTAACTAAGCTGCTAAGCAATGAAAAACAAAGCAAACCTAGCTTATAGTCCGATTCATATTTAGGTCCAAAATGTAAATGACCTTACAGATATGTGATGGTACGCAATTTCCGTAGCACCACCACAGTCAACGTTAAATTCTTCTGTACGTATATTGTATACAATAAGAAAAGCGAAAGTAAAGTAAACAAATTTTTCACGTCACGAAGACGGTAACTTTCACCATTAAGGGTCAATATTAACAGCCATATCTTATCAGTTTTATGTAAATAGAAAATGAACTTAACATAACAATAGTAGTAGGTAGGTCAATAAAATAAAAGTGTGATAAATAGTTATATTCCCACTACAATTAGAAAGGTGGAAAGAATATTTTTCATATTGACTACCACGTTGAGTAATTTGTGCTTTGTGTGAAATCATATAACAATTAATATTGCAGATAGCGCAATAAAGGTATGTTTATTGGAGAATTCGTAATTTTTAAGCTTTTACTTTTTATTCATAGACGCCGAATTGCACTTTTACTTTTTATTGTAGTTAAAATTATTACTACGCAGTAACGAGGGTATCGTTATTGTTGTAGTAGGTGAACAAACACCTCGTGCCTGTAGTTCCGGGAGTAGAATAGGACTACGGTATCTCCTGCCTGTCATATGCAGTGATAGCCTAGTGGTTAAGAAACTCGGCCTCTCGATCGAGGGGTCCGAGGTTCAAATCCCAGGCACGCATCTCTGATTTTTCAAAGTTATGTGCGTATTAGAAATTAATTATCACTTGCTAAACGGTGAAGGAAAACATCGTGAGGAAACCTGCATACCTGAGAGATCTATATATAAAAAAAAAATCTCAAAGGTATGTGAAGTCTACCAATACGCACTTGGCCAGCGCGGTGGACTATGGCCTAATCCTTCTCATTATGAGAGGAGACCCGTGCCCAGCAGTGGGACAGTAATGGGTTGCTGATGATGATGATGATGATACCGTTGTAAACACCAAACGGTGTAGCGAGCGTCAAGCTCACCTGGGCGGAGCCCGACGGGCCAAAGTGCTAAGGGGACTCCGGTTGCGTTTCTTTGGAGACCCCGGAGTCCTCTACGCAGCGCGTAAGACGGCCACCGTGGAGGCTTCACATAGCATTGAAATTTTTTTTTATAAATCTCTCAGGTATGCAGGTTTCCTCATGATGTTTTCTTTGATCGTTTAAGCAAGTGATAACTAATATCAAATCCACACATAATTTCGTGTGGTAAAATCAGAGTGTCGTGCGTGGGATTTGAACCTCTGACCCCTCGATGGAAAGGCCGAGTTTCTTAACCACTAGGTTATGAGTGCTTTTTATTAATTAAAGTACTATTCAAACTCTCCAAATCTTCAATATTCAAAAGTATGGTCATATCTGTCACACTAGTGTTTTGTACAAACTATAAACCGCTATGACTATATTAATAACTACCTATATATCGATCCTTAGATGAATATAATAATAATAATAATAATAGTTTATTGTCCAATAAAATCGTAGGTACATACAGACTTATGTATTACAGTACGCAGATAGTGCAGTATACAGATAATGATGAATTTAATACTAAAATAACATAAGTATAGTAAACTCTGGTACCCATTGTAATATAAGCGGGATCACTCAAACACTCTTCCTATATCTATGGTACACGTACTTCCTATATCTACAAGTACACCTCTTATAAATGAGTTATTGACCTCGATTAGTTTCTATCACATTGAATGGCTATGACTCCGGCTTGTAACAAACGATGATTGGTTGCATCACTAAGCGTAATTGACTGAATGAGTTTCGCTCACGTGCCTAACTGACAAGTGCAGATTTTGAATTTAGAGTCCATATGATGCGTATACCGAAGCCACAGATATTAATATTATACAAGTACTTTAAAATTCTACACGAAGGAAAATATTTAATTAAATATAATTTTAGAAAATCAACTTTCATGCGTATACATATGGTTTTTGTATTTATATGTGCTATCTTAGACTTTTCATCTTTTTTTTAATTTCTCCATGTCATAATGTTGCAAATTTCTGTAGCGATGTCTACTCTCAAACAGGACGCAAGCTTGATTAAATTTTTGCTTTCATTCATTAAAAAACTGGTTAAATTTTAGCAGCTCAGAATAAATTTCACTGCTAAATATTTTTTTTAGAATAAATTATAAACATGTGCTACATAGATAAGTATAGATATCTCACCGCCTTGTAATTGAAGGAAGCCATTAAATGACATAAACAACTGACAATTCTGTCAGTCATTTATTGGCTGTCATGGGGTAATTTACGCGGAACAATGCCAGCATGCGCTGTCTGACACGAAATCGAAGAAAAAGTGCGGAGAAATATCGTTTCGTTCGTAAATGATCTAAAAACTACATTTTTTTAATATTTCTCAAACACTAAAATAGGTAGTGATAATTGTCAAAAAGTTACATTTTCTTGTTAGGAGCGAGTAATCTTTACTAATCTATGATGTGCTAAAAGCAAGAGATTTTTAATTTAGAATTATACAATACTCATGTGACATCATGCATCATTAGAAACAAATCATTTAATTTCAACCCATACATATTATTCTAGGAATGTTATATGAGTGAGCGTAAGTAGAATTAATAAGATAGTCATTAATCTAGATTTGTTTCTATCAGATTGACTATCTACAGCTCTGATTAGACGTGTCAAACGATGACTGGTTGCGTCACTGCCAAGCGTAATTGGCTGAATGAGTTTCGCTTGCGTGTTGGTGCGGTTAGCTCTGATTTTGAATTTCGAATGGTCGCTACGACATGACGGTATATTATAAAATTAATTATTTTAATAATTTTGAGGGAAATATTTTATTATTGTCGTATATGTAACTAGTTTGTGCCCGCGGCTTCGCCCGCGTTTAAAAGAAAATAATATGACATACTAACATACATAAAACTAAAAATTCGTACCTTCATTGGAATGAAAGAGGCGCCATCTGGCGAAAATTGGTCGTACCAACTCATTCGTGGGCACATGGATAACAACTTTGCTAAAGATCATCACTTGATCAAATGCATAGTTTACGATTCAATCATTACTAATATCGATTAAAATAATCGACTTTTTGGTCCAAAAGATCGATTCTCCGATTAATCGATCTTAGATCGCCATCCCTAGTTCCCGTGGGATTTCCGAGATAAAAACTATTCTATGTCCTTTCTCGGGTCTCAGACTGTTTCTACAAAATTTCATTTAAATCGGTTCAGTGGTTTAGGCTTGAAGAAGAGACAGACAGAGTTACTTTCGGATCTATAATATTAGTAAGGACTAATAAATTAATTATTAAATTTTAATAAAAACATTTATCTTACTATGAACAAAATCGTACTTTGCAGTTTTCAGGACGGAAAATGCAAAACTCAAATCGCAGACTTAAGACAGCTGTATTACTAATATAATCTTTATTATAGAATAAACCTTCAAATTAGCATATTGCTTACACTCTACTTGTACTGAACCGTAAATATTTGTACGTACCTATACATCATTATAGAATTACCAAACTGATTATTATAAATGAATATAGATTAACGTATCGGCTCATTCATCTTTCTATCGCAGCACACATTACCAACAGAGTTGATACCAGAATAGGCAGTGTAATCACCCTGCCCATTGCAATCACAAGCACTTTGGCCTTTGTTTCGTACACGTCGCAGGCCCATCTATCAATGTTTAGCGTGCGCCAATTTGTTACTCCACAATTTATTCCCGTACACCCGTCGGCTCGGAATGCTAGCAATAAGATTTTGTTTCTATGAGACAGATCTTTGCTATTCGAACCATCTAGTGTATTCTAATAGACCTGAGAAGAATGCGCTATTTCTGGGAATTGGTTGTTTTAAAGCTAACAATTTTGTAATTTTTCCGGAAAATAAAGTTTGAACACTATTTACTAAGGATTAAACTTCTGTTTGGTATATCCATTTGTAATAAAATAAATGACATATCTTTATATACTTATTTTTAAAACATACATATGTTTGTTTGTTCCGTGCTCTTTCCCAAACCCATTATTTCGATTGCAATGAAACAGTGAGTTCTACGCACGCCCGCTGAGGGTTGAATTAGTAGGACCATTTTACAATAGGTGGCGCGCAATTGTTTGACTCGTAACCGACATGGTTGGTTCTAAAAGTATGAAATGTAACACAAGAGGCCTTAACGTAAATGCATGTAACGTACTAAGAAGAATCAATTTAGCAATTCATCCCAACAATAAAGGAATATAGATGACTTTTTTAATGAAAGTTATTATCTTATGTTACAGTTAAAGTCAAATAATAATATTCACTCTGTTAGTACGGTTTATCATGTGAATTGCATTCTAATTTGCTACTTATAAAAAATACTGGCTAGTTTTGCAATACACCTGCATAATGGACTGCCAAAACAGGCATGATCTTCAGCAATAAAGAAAATAATGCTTTACAATCCACTTTGATCTTCCAGTACCATAACTCCTGTCTCTGATCGCAGTTTTATTTCCGTGAACGCCATAATAATAAAGTTTTTACTGCTATTCATCCGGCAAACACTTACGGTTCGGAAAAATGTTGGTTACTAATTTGTCTCATTACGATTGGGTAAACGAGGAGCGATGGCATACATATCGCTATAGAAAAAGATTATTATGCTGAAACTTCTAGATAACTAAGGTTTCTTATTATATCTAAATGTTTTCATATTTAATGAACTACTGCTTATACCTATACTAGATTATTTCAGTATAAAATAACTAGTGATGGTACACTTGACGGAATAAGGTATTCTGTATTTATATGTATATTTGAATTAATTTAAAATGGTAAAGTATCATATGACTAATTCGTAACAACTTAACAATTGCGACAGGCAAATTAATAAGGCAGAAAATGGCACTCTATCTCTTTGAAACTAACGCCTATTATTAATAGTAATTCTAATAATTGTTTGCTTACCTAAGATCAAATTGCCAATATCTAGTATAAAGAAATTGTAAAATGACAAACTTTGGTAGGCAAAACATAAGATAGATTAATAACTGCCGTAAATTGTAATATTTTATGTCAAACTGTACAAGGCTATTTATATGGAAGAAGTGCAAGAGTGGTGTCATTATAGTAATTAAGTTTTATCAAGCAACTTATTGGAGATAGACTAAATCGTAACTAGTATTAGATAGAACAAGCGACTATTTGAATTGGTTATAGCATGGGATCTTCTTGTCAGTTTTGATCGGGCTCTGGCTTGATTTATGAGTCGTGGATATAAATTGTAAGGTCATGTTCGGCATCCGTCATACAGACAGACAGTAAAACTCGCTATAAGTCATACGTTTGTTCTATGTAACGATCAACATTGACGGCTCCTAATTTTCGATGCATGTCAATAGCTTTTTTGATGAGTAGCGAACGCACGTTCGGTCTGCTTTTAAGTTTATTTAACATGGCGGTTTTAAAGATTGATAACCTGGCTTTCTGACCTACCTTTAAGTGCAGTTACAAATAACTGCAGAATGGTGCGACTGCATTATTTTGAGATTAATAGGATATAAAAGTAATATTATTCTTGTGCTTAATGTTTTCTCTGATCTAAAAAATAAACTTTATTGTTTGAAGGTGGTAGAACCCTTTGTGGTTCGACTCCAGCGGCACCACCGTCAAACCTATTTCTGCCTAATAATAGCAGTGTTAGGCGCTGCTGTCTTCCGTTTTAAAGGGTTTGGTAAGGGAGACATACTTTTCCGAGGCGTTCCAGCATAATCCTGAGGGGTAGCGGCGCATCTGTGGCCCACCTCAGGTAGGAATGTGTAATCCTATCATTGGTTGATTAATAGATGTCCATGGGCGGCAGTTGCCACTTACCACCAGGTGGACTGCTCGTCTAGAGTAGCAGATTATAAAAAAAAAAGAAAAAGAAAAAGAAAAAGAAAAAGAAAAAGAAAAAGAAAAAGAAAAAGAAAAAGAAAAAGAAAAAGAAAAAGAAAAAGAAAAAGAAAAAGAAAAAGAAAAAGAAAAAGAAAAAGAAAAAGAAAAAGAAAAAGAAAAAGAAAAAGAAAAAGAAAAAGAAAAAGAAAAAGAAAAAGAAAAAGAAAAAGAAAAAGAAAAAGAAAAAGAAAAAGAAAAAGAAAGAATCATAAATAATTCCATTGAAGTTTTTTTCCTATATTTAAATTCAACTATTTACTATTAATAATTCCTAAGAACGTCCATTACATTTAATTTCATGCAACAGCTTAATTACATCGTTAGTGCATCGTTGTAGTAGTAAGTGAACAAGAAAAAATGACTGTAATACAAGACCTTAATGAGTAGCGTAAAACCATGGTGGCATGTAGTATCACTGCATGGGTAATTTATTAAAAACTTTGTCGCTACTAACTGATTAAGTTCCTTTCGTGGGCGATCTAATTACCGACAAACGGAGAACAATATGTAATCTGAATATTTATGAGTGTCTTACATTGCGTCCGTTTTGATATACCCATGGCTGTTTATCTTGAACGAAAATTGACTGTGTGCAATGAATAATTTATTGTGAGCAACCGGTACTGACGTTTGCCATATTTTAATATAAATCCATCTACCATATTGTATGCAAAATGCCATTGAATGCAGTGCAAGGCGGGATCATTATTTCAATATACGGTCGCGATATTCATCACACGGCCGTGGTTGCAGCATTTTAAACAAATCATCTTTATACTTGTACGGAGCCCGACGTGAGTCCTTGCGGAATCGATTTTAATAATGTCAGTTTCTCAGTTTTTATTTTTATACATACGTTAGCTTTATATATAAGGTATTTATGGAATATTTATGCGGGACGCTCGTGAATTGTGCATTGAGGCACTTCAATTGTAAATCGGGATGTTGTTATTGTAATGGGCTACCTGTATTCTGCCGTCATAACAAAAAAAGACGTTTCTACGAAAATCTAATATTGGAGAAATTAAATGTTTTGCAATCCAAAAAGTAAATCAGTTGCTGTCCCTAACATTATAAAATATTTCATGTTATTTTGGTGTAAAAATGTGAGAATTGTTTTCAGCTTACTAACTTTGAAAATGGTTAAGATGAAATTAATATGATTAAATAAATAAATGCAATTTTCCTTTTCTCTGTAGAAAAAAAAATATTGAAAAATTAATCATACGAAATAGAAAAGACGCTTCTGGCTAGATACGCTTTTTCAACTTAGCAATTTTGAAAACGTTTTTTCTACCTAGTAATAATACGATAATTACCAAAAGAAAAAGCCTTTTCTACCATCATACCACCTTTTCAATTTAGTAATACCTGATTAAATGATGCGACAAAATCCGTCTAGTTTACAAATATGACTACTTTGCCTAAAATAAACTCATTAGATCATAATGTATTTAATTTGTTAAGATAAAATAAAACAGCAATGTACTCGTATGTAAGAAATAACATTTATTTATGAAAAAAGTTCTTAACAAAAATCCCAGTTTCTCTGGTAAAAACAAAAACATAATAATCCTCTAAGAAATATACATACTCATTCTTAAATAAGGAACGTTCCTTTCCTTTCCAAAAATCAGGAAGGAACTTTTACAAATGAATAGGAGCTTATCTAGTTCTATCAAAATAATTCGCTCATTGTAACATTTCTTTTAGAAATAATCAATCAAAATTTGTTCTTAAAACCATTAAAACTATAACTAAAACATGAATGAGATCAGAAAAAATAAATTAAAAAGATAATAATAATCAATAACTAACAATTAAGTAACACAATCATTACAATGAAATATTTTTAAGTTAACAACAACAAAGTACAGTTAGTAATAATGTAACGTTAAATATTATGAAGTAAAATAAAATATCTGTCTACTACAAATTCGAAAAAAACACTTAAATCTAAGAATTTGGTAGTCTAAATCACATTTAGTTTTAAATCAGTCTTCTTCATGACTTCGGGAGAGATCAACACTATCATTGTTAATGGGTAGATTATACCAAAATGGTTTTCTGTTGTCTGGCATCAAAGGAGTCAGTTTTTGTATGATCATCGTCTTACGTTCATATGTAATACCTCTGTATTTTGATTTCACTTTTGGTGGTGGTATCCCACTTTTAATATTTTTTAATCTTAAGAAATCTAGAGAATATTCGGATTCACTAGTGAAATCAGTCTTATATTGAATGATGTGGGTGCCTCTGTGAAATGTTACTTCACACATATCACTTAAGTAAGCTCGAGGTGTAGTGTTTTGTAGTTTGTACGACGAAGAACAGTCTTCGAATTGACAAAAATCATCCAAGTTCATTACTTTGACGTTAATGTTTGTCCTAGTGCTCGCAACTGTTTGATGAAAATCTTCGAAATCATAGAGATGTTTCTTCTTTTTCATAGCCAATTCCACCTGGTGGTGAAATTCGTCAGCGGACATAAAAGTATGGCCCACCTCTAAATATTTTAGTTTTATAGAATCAAAATTGACCTCTACTGAATTCACAAGATGAGTCAAATATGAATATAACGTCCAATTTTTGTTTTGTGACGCACAGTTATCTAACCAGATAACTATGTGTTTTAAATCTCTATTGGCATGTAAAAAAGCTTTGAAACAGCTCGCTATATCACTCATTTTACGACCTGATACCGCTTCGTGCCATATAGCAGCAAAGGTTTGACAAACTGGGTTTCTCTTTTTGTCACCTATAGGGACAAAACTCTCATTAAAAATTATAATTCTTGGACAAAACATGACAATTTTAAATTGTTCAATACGTGGAAGCATGATAACTTTTTCTAAATCAGCCGAAAAATATGCAGTTTCTGGGTTCATATTAGATGTATTTTGTTTATTGACGTCTTTTTTATACTCTTGCCTAGCTGTTACATACTTCTGATGGTGATGCTCATAACTGCGACAATCTTCACATTTCCTGTGTCTTAGCTCTTTATGATATGCATTGTGAAGAAAATATTTTTCACATATCTCACACTCTTCGTGTCCAAGTTTTGTAAAAGATATATTTAACTTCTTTACAACTTTCCTGTAGTACTCATAAGAAACCTGTTGGTTAGTACCTGGGTTATCTGTAGGTTGCTTTTCACAAAAATCTTGATACATTTTTGATACGGTTAGGTCAGATGGTAAATATTTTTATTTGGTGCATGAATTCGCCGGTAATGAGATACGGAAGGGTTAAATGAATTGATATGTTCTATAATTTTGGTTTCATCTATCTTATTGATATTAGGATTAGATCCACGTCCATCTAATGGTTCTCCATTGTATACGCCGCTTAAAGCATTTCTTACAGCTTTATCATTTCTCCGATTGAAACCCAACGTTTCTAAAAAAAAAATTTTGCAAACCTTTAATTTTGTCCCTTTATCTTTAGACAAAAAGTACGTGACGGTGGTGTTTCTATCTATTTTTCGATTTTCTTTAACAGTCTTCCTCTTAGGTTCTTCTTTAGATGTATTATTTCTTATAAAATATTGTTGATCCTTCCAAGATAGTTTTCTAAAAAACTTATTGAGATCTTTTCTTTCATCTTCTGTGAAACTTTCATGGCATTTCTTTTTACATAATTTTATATCACATCCTGGTTTTAATTTATATTTAGATTCCATGTCATTAAGCTTTTTAAGTTCCCGCCTCTCTGCTACTGATTGATCATACTTCTTACGTTTCCTAGGGTTTCCTTTTTTAGTTAAATCTTGTGGTGTGTTTTCGTCATTACAACATTCAGGCGATTCAGGCACAGTTATATTACGAGACTGTGAATTTGGGATAATATTTGATGAAAAATCTGAATCATTGGAATTAGCAGCGGAAATTAAATTTGGTGGTACATAATCTTTATCGAAAACTGAATCATCTGAATCGAAATCTAGTTCTCCGTCTAAGTTACACTGTAGGTTGTCATAAATTGGTATACTTTTGTTTGTTTCCGGTAAATGTTGAAATAGATTATCATTATTAATGTCATGTGACTCTTGGTTGGAACTCGTTGATGGCTCCAACAATGCCAGTATTTTTGAGGACCGACTGCAACTCATTCTAAAAAATAAAAAAATAAACTTTTTTTAATGAAAGCGACCTTGTTTGTTTATTTCTTTATATGTTGTTACAAAATAATTGCAAGATAAAACTAACTCGTAATAAAATTAATTGTAGTAGGCATTACTTTTCGGAACCTACAAGATTAAAAATATTTAGTTTTTGGCTCCGATTAGTTTTAGTGTCAAAATGCAGTGTGCACTAAAATGAATCAGAGCTAAAAACTAAATAAATATTTTAGGTTAAAGCAAATAAGGTGAAAAAGTTGTTTAAATACAGCTTTACGAAAACTTACCTTAGGATGCGAATAATAATTACACGTGTTGAATAGTCGCGACGTGCGCGAACGCAACGTGATGTCCTCTTCGATGTTTAGGCGCAACTGCCGATCGGACTCACAACTGCGACCCCCACTCCCCTCCGCACAAACATTGATACTAAGTAGAAAAAACACATCTGCCACTTGCGCCCTGCCTAATTTTCTTAATACTAAAATGAAAAAACGTATCTGTGCAGAACTGACTTTTTTACTTAGTATCGTGTAGAAACGTTTTTACATTTTAGGATCAAGTTAATATTTTGGAAGAAAGTAAGACGCTTCAACGTAAATGCGTTTTTTCAACGTAGTAAAAACCAGAAGCGGTTTTTTATTTTAGTAATACTTTCGATAATACTCAAATGCGTCCTATTTCATAATCATTAACAGGGTTCCAGTTTGGAATAGAAAAAATTCAAAAATACCAGCAGATGCGTCTTTTTTTACTGATTCCGAATATGTACATAACTCAATTTTGGCAAAAGTGTTAGATACGTCTTTTTTTCTTATGACGGCAGTATTAAGACCTCGTTATGCAGAATTCTTGGCCAATGACCAATTGTAAGACAATACAATGCCAATGTCCTAACTACTTATTGATTAGGGTTGGCATAATAAACAATTGGCACAGCTTTTTATGCTCCCGGATGTGGTAGCTTGAAATATATGAAATTTAATAAATGGTATAGTTCCTCAGAACGAATGGTCTCGCTTGGTAATTTGCAGAGGTCTATTTATATTCAATATTATGTTTAAAATGCATACAAATCATAATAAGCGAAGTGCAATATTTCAAAAGTTTTGAGAAGAACGTCAAAATCTTAAGAATATTTTTTTCTGATCACAACTAAATTTTTGTTACGAGATTAATGAAGACAAACCAATTACTACATGCATAATATCATAGATACTGAGTCTAACAGCTTATTTTATATGAAAATATTTGATGTCACGACCTGATGAAATCGCTGTTAAATTTTTTTTGAACAATTTTAATGCCAAGTCGTGCAGATTAGGCTTCGATGTCGAATGGCTGAAACTTATTCAAAGAAAGAATATCCAAAGAAAACGAAAAATGCCCGAAACTTCGGACGAAACAACGGCTTTCGTTCATGCAGATCTCCATGAACGGCTGGCTCTATTACAATAATGTAAGAAAGTAACTAAATTGGTCAAATTATGTATACTTTCATGTATTTATAAGCTTATAAAAACGCCAGGGTAACCTGATTTAAACATGCTAAATTAGCCATCGTTAGTATAACGACCGTCCTAGATAGCTGTTACAATAAATTTCTTAATTGCCCCGCCGTTGGAGATCTCAGATTCTTAGACGGTGATGCAAATGTGGTCTCATTTTGTTTACAATATTTATCAAACGATAAGATAATGCGATTTGTGTGTGACAAAACTGGTTCCAAGAAATAAGTTGTATATGATGCAAAATTATAGCAACATAATATATTTGATAATAACGCGTTATTAACATTATTTAATTTAGTTTATCATGTACAAATAGTTTATATATTTTATTGTATAAATTGATTGATACAAAGTTAATATTACAAGAAATGCACATGTATTATTTTTAGGTGAAGTTGTTTTAGTGTCATGGTTTAAATGTAGAAGTCTTTTGTCGAAAAAATTGTCTTTTTTTAATGATCGTAAAATAGCATAGTCCGCGTAAAACTACTAGTCCGCTCTGAATATAGAAATGAATCGCGTCGCCATGGCAAATTGTATGACTACACCTGCTCACAACAACTTCAGAGTGGACTAACAGTTTGGCGATAAGTATATTCAGTTTTCACTTAATTATTCAATGGGCCGCTTGTCTAATACTCAAAAGTTTGTTTACCATTCTTCAATAGACCGCTTGTCCAAAACTCTAAATATCTGACGTCATCAGCGATTCCTTTCATCTTCAACTACACCAGTTCAAATCCATTTGTTATTCTCCTTTCACCTGGAAATAAAAATAGTTCATGAATAGCTTCACATATTAAATGAGCCCAAGGTACGGCGTAGGTACTAGGTAAGGGTGGAACAAAGGGTCTCGGGGGCCGGTAGGCAAACAACCGTGATGGAATAAAAAATCTGTTTGTGTTGCAATCAATCAAACAAAGCCAGCTCCCGGCTCCAAAGCTAACTTTCGAACGGTCGCTATTATTTAGTATTGATTTGTGAGTTGATTTGACTATTTTTGTTGGTTTTCCCCGTTTCAATGTTTACAGAGATTTGCGACGGCTCTTAAGCGTTCTGATTGGATTGAGTTTTATTAAACGAACGTACAAATTACAAATTCTTTCTTTAATTAACAAGTTAGTACGATGAATCAATCTAAGAATTTTAATTTGATAAACTTCTAAACTATGAAATCGTCCGATATTCATTGAAATGGACTTACAACCACGTCATATTTTAAATATTTATCGATTTTTTTAATATAAAACACATTTTTCTGGGTATTTCAATTATTCAAAATAGCGAAATTCTAAAAGAGTCTACTTATTTCTACTTTTTCAGTGCTTTCTATATTTTATTTCTTATTTAACTTTGGCAAATAAGATTAAAATCACATTTATATTTCTCCTCCTATTTCATATAATAAGTAGACATCAAAGAACAGGAAAACAGTTCATCGAACTCTATTATGACACAAAATAGACATTTTCCTTTCATGTTTATTCTATCACGACAATAATAACATTCCACGGTACGAAAGGTGTTATTAAGTGTTTCAACAACAAAAACAATGTACCTACTAATTTACGCCTCAAGAGACGGCGCAGACAAGACTAGTAATTAATGGTTTATTCATGACAACTCAATTGTACAACTTGTCATGAACTTCGAACAAGTTTTGAAGAAGATACAAAATAGAAAGGGTCAATGAACAGTCAGGGAGTTAGCTCATTTATTGATACTGAATCGGTTTTAGACGGTTTGAAACGGTTAAGACATCTGTCACTTATAGGAGTTGTATATGAAAGTTTACTCAATGAAAACGTCGTCTACCCATTATTGTCCCACTATTCTTCAATGAAGCCATGAATGACATGAAACTATTGGTAATCAATTTCATAGTCTTTCAACCCTAATAATATGTAGTATGTAGTGTTTTATACAGCTGTTATAAGATAGAAATAGGTGTGACGATAGTGCCACCACAGTGAAACTAAGATGTGCTCTACTTTTATAATAAAAGGTTTGTTTTACAGATAATTTGATGGTAGAACGCTGCTGTGTTCCGTTTTGAAGGGTGTGGTAAGGCAGACATACTTTTCCGAGGCATTCCAGCTTAGTCCTCAGGGGTAGCGGCGCATCTGTGGCCGACCTCAGGTAGGAATATCTCTATCTGGGGTTGATTACAGATGTTCATGGGCAGCAGTAGCCACTTACCATCAGGTGGACTGTATGCTCGTCTGCTACTCCTATATTATAAAAAAAAAATTATAGGGTATAGCTAACATACTTTAATGCCATACTTGGTATTAAAGTTATCTACTCTTAGTAGGACGGATTTTCTACTCTTTTCTCATTTTTATGTGAGGAATCCTAATAAACAAAATGTCAATTTGCAATTGAACAGTTTTACGCATTCCATCTACGTCAATGCAAGCAGCATGATTTATTGGTCTTCTTGTCCTTGCCACTTAAAATTGTTTAGTCATATGTATTTTCTTAAAGAATGAACAACAATTTGTACAGAATCAGTCTTTTAGTTTTTTTTAAGTAGCCATTCTATGTTAAACTTTCATTTTCAATCCAACATTATTTTAATAAAAAAGTTTTAACAATTGTCAAGTTTTAACAAAAAATTGTTAAACAATTTTACTTATATGTATTTATTTTTAATATTTTACTCATATTTATTTATATTAATAACTTAGGACCTCGTCAGTGTAACAATTTGTATTTGTCTACTATCTTACTATAAAAGGGCCATAACTATACTGTTTCACTTGTCTAAACCCAAATGCTAACCAAACTTCCGAACCGTATGTCACAAACCATAGACAAGAATGGAACACAATAGAGTCTTGTTTAAGAATTAACTTTGAAGGCGGCCAATCAAGCAGGCCATCGGTTAGCTGATCAAACATAACAAAAAGCCCACACTCAATCATGACGAATCTACTGAGGTGCTAAGCCGGTGCTATCAATCATCTATGAGAGTTGTTTCCAAAGTTTTGCCAAGCCTATTAATGGGAATTATCTATGTTTTTATGTGGCTTATTATAATTATTAAGTAATATTTCTAGTGGTAGTAAATTCTTGTAAATAAATGGAGGTAGTTAAATAGAGGATACCTGTATTTATTAGTTATTTTCTTAAACTACACGATGAACATAATTGATCAGATTTGGTTAAATCAATTATGTCTAATTAGTTAATATTTTTTTCAGAATCAAAATAATCGATATGCCGATTTAACTTGATTGGGCAAATAAATAATAGCAAATAAATCCTGATGCATTCATAATATCTATAATAGTGCCTGTACCACTTGTTTACGCAGAAAACTAAACCGGCAATACAATTATTGAAATATATTTAAAATCTAAAACTTCTCGAATAAATGCATCTTATTCTTTAAGAAAAATGTTTTTTTTTTTTTTATTTTCGCGTAACGATTAAATTATGAACATGTTGCATAAAATCATTGAAAGGTGTGGCGCCATCTCTTATTAAGCCTTAGCATTACTTAAGTATTAAAGAACCAGCAGCCCACCTTTTTTATTCGTATGTTTTCCTACATCCCACAGCCAAAACTTTGAGTATCTCTGATCTCGTAAGGGCCACAGTTCGTTATCCACTGGTTGGAGTGAAGCCAAAATTGTAATAAAGACTCTCTCGTTAAGTCTCTGATGGGACTGCCTCTATTAAGATGTTCACTCGTAATAAATTGTAAAATAACACCCAACATTTATTTTTAACAATTACAATTCTATTAACTCTACCGTAACGAATTTTTTATAAGACTGTCATTCTTACTAACTATGATATTTTTAATGATATCAACGCTTTTTTACATACGCTATACCAGCAGTTTCAACTTAGTTTTCATCGGTGAGCTACCGTACTAGGGACTCCCTCGTATGTTAAAGTGACAATAACAATACGCTTTCAACACTCACAGCCTCACACTAGGATTAACTGTGTCGAGGATGCCATGACACACACAAAGACGAATAGCCAAATACCTAGACCCAGAACTGAAGCAAATATCAGAGCGATGGCCCGCGTTCGATTGCAGTCGCTAACGACAGTCGGCGACAATCGTAGGCTGATGTCAGCCATGGTTGACTGTATTGTAGCAGTGATAGCCGAGTGGTTAAGAAACTCGGCCTCTCGATCGAGGGGTCCGAGGTTCAAATCCCAGACAGGCCCTCTGATTTTTCAAAAATTATGTGCGTATTAGAAACTAATTATCACTTGCTTAAACTGTGAAGGAAAACATCGTAAGGAAAGGTTTCCTTACGATGTTTAAAAATCCTTACGATGGTTATAATTCTCATAGGTATGAAGGTATACCTATGAGATTTATAAAAAAATATATATCTATACCAGTGAAGTCTACCAATACGCACTTGGTTAGCGCGGTGGACTATGGCCTAATCCTTCTCATTCTGAGAGGAGACCCGTGCCCAGCAGTGGGACGATAATGGGTTGATGATGTGATGTGACGTATTCTCGCTTGCTATTTCAATATCATAGAACGTTGATGATCAATTGATGTTCATAAATTACTCCTCAGAATACATCAAAGCATATCTGACACGGAATTGCTGCTAATTCGTGTGTACCACGTCCCCATATTAACAAATCTGTATTGGAGTAGTGTGGCAAAGGATACTCCAGTTATTCCCACGATACAAGAACAGGACCGTGCACGACAGAAAGACAGGAGAACTTCTGTAGTTGAATAACAAAAACTATCACGTAAAGAGATAAGGGCTACCTGAATAAATACGTCGTTTCTATCATACTAAATGTTTATTTCATAAATGACGAATCGACAAACAAGCAAAACAAAGCCATAACTTAGCAAGCGATCTCCGTCTTATGTTTATGGTCCCCATCAATTTCCTATCTCATAGCTTATTCAAAGTAAACAAAGCTATGATTCGATCCGCAAACGGCATCTAATTAGGGTTCCGTAATAAACGTTGTACGGCTGTCGAACAAACCTGAAACTTTAGGCATAAAGTCCTTTACCGCGCGTTATCGTGTTCTCGTAAAGGAAAAATGTGTTCCGATAACGACTCCATGCACTTCTTGTCTTTGTAAATTAGAAATCAAATGCGTTCGAACGCTGTAACCTGGGAGAAATGTTATGTAACTTTTGTTTTGTTATTTGTTAGATAAGAGCTTCTGTGTAGAGTACAGAATATTTCAATTTTGTCCTGGAGATATACGAGCATATTTTTTACAGTAAAAAAAATTATACCACTGTATGTTATGGTCTATTAAGAATTATTACGTAGTTATTACGGGTTAAACTCTGCCTCTAGATCGAGAGGTCCGAGGTTTGAATCCCAGACACACCCCCAATTTTTCAAAGATATGTGTCTACTACAAAATAATTATCACTTGCTTTAACAATGAAGAAAAACATCGTGAATTACCTGCATACCTGAGAGTTATAAAAAAAAAATGCCAAAGGTATGTGAAGTCTACTAAGATGGCCAGCGCGGTGGATTATGACCTAATTCTTCTGGATCTAAGAGGAGACCCGTGCCTAGCAGTGGGTCAATAATGGGTTGATGATGACGACGACGATAAATCCTATAGGTACCATGACACTATAACTTCCGAAACACAGCAGAATTATTATATCTGCAAATTTTTAATTTCCTATGTTATTAAACTTAATCTAAATTTCGTACAATATATTATAAGCTTTAAGAATTTAAAAAATGTATAAAAAAGGCTTATTTACTGGGAACAATTTGAATTCATGTTGCTTTTAAAACTCCATTCGTATCAGAGTTTTGAAAATACGGCACGGATTCTATTGCATAAGCCGTTTAAAAACTGTACAGTTATGAAAATAAAGGATAGAACTTTAGGGTACCGAATGTCATTTAATAAAGCAGAGATGCGTCTGTATACCGAAAAATCTTTTCTAAGTTAAACATTTTACCGGAAATTGAACTGTGACGTCGTTCATGTTTATTCTGAAAGATGAACATGTTTTTAATCGACTATAACTATGATACTCTCGTGTTGTTTTGAGAACTGTCATTGACTTTTGTTTTTCTTTACAGTACCTTTCGTACTAATGTGATTAGTCAAAAATAGGTTATTGAAAATAATACTAGTAAAAATTTCCTTATTATTTTCTTTAGTATAGATGTCATTGTATTGTTCTTAATATAAGTTTATAATGGGTAACAATTTAAGCATGTCTGAAACTCAACTTAAATCAATCGTTTAATAAGATTTAGTAATAGGTATATATTTACTATGCCAAAATAAAAATAATAAACCATTTTAATCGCAAAATAAAAATAAAAAGAACAAAAATATGAGTTACGTTATGAATTTGTATTAGTGGAATATTGGAATTATTTTAAAGTAGATTTTAATTACAATTACATTCATTATTTATAATTACAGATGAGGTAGTTAATACTTTTGTTGACTTCTTGTACCTACTTTGTCCACAAGAACAGATATTTACACGCAGTTCGTATATATATACGTCGCGATACTAAACAAAGCGCACAGTACCCTTACCATGAGTTTTTACGTTTTGACAAATATGATTGTTTTGGTATTTGTTTACGTATTGGCCCATACTATTTCCAAGTTATGATATAATCCGCTAGGAGCGCACATTGGAAATTGTATGGGCAAATACGTAAACAAATGCCAAAACAGTCATATTTGTCAAAACCTAAAAACTCATGGTAAGGGTACTGATTGCAACGGGCGGGATGACATCAAATCAAACATTGCGCGCGTTTTTCATTTCTCATTAACGAAGCGATGTTTCGTTACGTTTCGTTTTGTATGTGTTATACAAGCGAGTAGTGAACAGTGACTGAGTTATAGTTAGTTTATAAGTAACATTTCATTATATTTGCTTAATTAACAATGATACCTCTCTTATGTCAAAGCTAGGTACAAAAATATAAAATAATGCAAAAATATTTAGTAACATCTATTATTTAATGGAATTCATAATAAACCCTTTATTATTGACCCAATTATGTTATAATATATGTTCAGTTCAAAATGATTATCTAAACGCAATCTTAAGCTTTTCTTAACACTTATTTAAAAATTTTCGTTAAAAGAACGCAACTTTGTTTAGTTTAACGTAATCATACTTTTACCTGAATAAGAACTGTGTACTAAACCCAAAATCAAAAAACAAAAAAAAATATGACCGTAACATATAGTAGAGCTACGTAAGGCCAATACAAATACGACCAAGTTAATTGTGTCAGCATTTCAGTTTGAAACATCACAAAGCATAAAACCAATGCAAATATAACCGTAAAGGTCTATCCGAACGCATAAACAATAAAACGCTGAAACATGTACAAACTCGGTCCTCATCCACCAACGAGGCATAGGGCTGCGCTAATATTTGCCGCCGCGCATTATTACTGCACGGCCCTTGCACAATGAAGCGAGAATTACCTGCTGCTGCGTGTTTACACCGCGGAGAGTAGTAGCGCGAGTTGCTAAATTATGAGGTTTTTTTTTCAATTTATGCCGAGAGCTATAACATACTTAAGGTCTTTAAATATGTGTTATACGATCTTTCTGTTGTTTGCTATACTCACATTAAAGATTTCTTATAACAAAATAGCTAACTTGTTGTAATAACTTTCTGAAAGGACTACTAAATTCCATATTCTGAATTTCCTTATTTCCATGTTTAGTGTTTTGTTGAAAAAAAAAATATACGTATGATATATTCTGGTCCGTGGCGAAATTCGTTTCAAACCGTAAAATAAAATTTGGATTTCTTTTCAAAATAGAATTAAAACTTTTAAAAATACATACCTACTTTTGTAAACAAATACGAACACACAAATGAGTTCATTATCTAAAAAATGCGACAGCATTAAATATAGTAGTAATAAACAATGGTACAAAAATAAATAATTATTTAGAGATAAAGAAATAATAATACATTCACAATCCTTTATACAAACTTATAAACAATAAAGACTACAGTCTCGGGCCGCGCTAATATTTGGCGTCGCATTATTTTACCGCCGGAGTAACTTTAGTGCGAGGAGAGTACTCGCGCCAGTAAAAGTTCAGTGAAAGTTGATTACAAATTATTGGATTTATTTGCAACACAATGAGTGATTGATTTTGGACGTAACTAAGTATCGAAATGCAAAGTTACACAATTTGCAATTAGTTACGATTTAAAATTTATTACAATTGCATTTAAAATTTGTTACGATTGTACTTTATTACAGAATTTGCAATGCGGTAAGTTTAAAAAAGTAAAACATTAATAAATTAAGCAATGACTACTCTGAGTTCTGAAAAAATATTTAGAATGAAGTCGGTTAAAAATATTAAATAGTAATAGTTAAGCACTCATAACGTTGTAAAAAGACGAGCTGAAAATGATGACGCTTTAGGTTTTTAAAACAATGAAACAAAGGTAAACATGCTCTCTAATCTTTAATACTTGTGTTATGCTTCGCTACTTCATTCACTCATTCATTCTATGCATTTTTTCTGTTGTCTTTCCACAATGAAATAGGGATTACCTGACGTTGTTGTTTCACAGAGGCTACAATAAGTTTATATGAAGGCAAAGAAAAATTATTAAGACGTTTTAATGTTTTTAAAATTCAATAAAGACTTTAGTTTCAGATATACATTATTGATTATTTTTAATAAGTAATCGTTTATGGCATTATTAACAACAGTTATAAGTAAATGAGTTTTTTTTTTGTTGCCTAACTATTTTTAATCAATTAATCGTCTATTTTTTGCATTTAATTCTTACAAATACAAATTAATTTGCTTGCATATTCTTAAAAATAAACAAACATTGAATGGGTTAAAACAGAAAATATTCCGTCAGAAGTTAAGTCAACAGTCATCTCATAACGCGATGGCGAAGCGTATGCATTTTTGATGAAGCTCTTTCTGTTGCTTTACTGTCCGCTTATGCTTTATGTTAGCTTGGTACATTTTACTTAGTACAGCACTAATTTGTACAAATTTTCTTGGAAAGCTCTGGAGTGCTCTATGTCAAGTGGTTTATTAAATGAATTGCAATATATAAATTGAGAAAAGAAGAACGCGTCTTGAGCATGGATGATTGACAAATTCTCTTAGGATGCAGATAAACATTAGACAACAGTGATTTCGTTTAGATAGTTATTTGGTTGTTATATTTACTTACTCTAAACAATTCATTGGTTCTTATAAGCCTACTACTCGAAATAAGTATCTTTTATGCGTATTTATTTCTTTACTCTATTCCTCTATGTTTGTTTTATAATATAGAACTAGCAAGCTACATGTACTCTGGAACCACAGAAAATATTGTTGACTATTATTATTAGGTCGAAAAAAGCATGGCAAACTTGCTTCCAGAGTCATTCATATATGAATAGATAATTATCTCTTACGACATCGATGGAAAAAAGAAGACGGAGAGAATAAATATATTTCTCATGTGTTACGTGGGCTTACTTTATCATTAAAGTATATATCACATATCATATCTTTATCGCCAAAATTATTATCTAATACGATTTTTATATTCAAATACCTCTTATTATCAACAATATTTACATTAATTTCTAATTTGCTTTATACAAGGAGATAACGATCAAAGGTAAATTCTGGTCTACGTAATTACTAAGTTATAATTTTAGTATCTAATCTTATGGATGATAGACAAGCTAATGTACACAACATTATCATAAAATTTAATGGCCAAGCGTTAGAAAAAATAACATGATACAAAGGTACGTTCATAATAAGATGGTATGAATTTTAAATTAAGTATGTATTTGAATTTAATTTGAGCGCAACATTTTTGCACATGTATTGGGTTCTATTTTATTTCGGGAATATTTTCATTTAGAATATACAATAGACATACATATATGGTCGTTCAAGCTAACAACATACTCCTGATCTAAACGATATATATTTCCTATTCATGTGCCGTTATGTCTAATTAACATTAAAAAGACTAGAAAACATGCCACTAAAACAGTATTTCACATCACATATAATGACTAAACTAGTTATTAATTTAGTCATTAATTCATAATCTAGCTGCTTTTTGGCTGTCATTATTTTATTATGATCATCTTTGAGTAGATGTTCACTAAGCGGAACCTGATTTCATTGTAAAAGTGAAAACTGCATACATTTTCGAGGCCAGCTATTTATATTATAGAAGTATTAAGTAAATATTAACTGGCTTCTGCATTTGAAATCAACCTCGGATAAGATTAGATTACTACCTGTGGTTGGCTATAGATGCCTTGCTACTCTTGCGGTGAGGTGTATCTGGAATACGAAGTGTCTCAACGTAAACTTAATACTACTTTTACCGCGCCCTCGAAAGCTGAACACAGCAGCGCTTACCGCTCGCTACTAACAGGCAGAAATAAATCACTTCTTCAATTGGTACTTACAAATTGCAAAATTAGACACCGCACAAACGATGTTCACACGGCAATACGGAGGCCTCGTTTCCACTGTTTGTTCTACAATTAACCGGAGCATGCTGTATCCCACAATGCTCATTAGGGCATTGATAATGACGTCGTTACGTTGATTTGAGCGTTTAGCATGGGCGGTTTTTATGCTTTTGCCTTTAATTAGGTGCCAGTGCGAACGCCCTTGTATTTTAGGGCGTTTAGTTCGTTTAGGACGTTTGTATGGCTTATATACTTCAAATAAAAGTTATATTTACTACTAGCTAGTGTTTAGCCCTCGATGTTGAATTAGATAACTTAATAGATTTCCGTATTTACTTGTTTATATTGAAAAATAAATATTGTAAGAATTTCACAATTCAAATATTGTTTGTCTAAACAATTAAAGTTATTTAAAGTATATACTTAATTATATTACAGTTCTTTACTCTTAGCCTCACACTATAAGTCTTTGTAGGAACTCGTCATCATCAACCCATTACTGTCCCACTATTGAGCAGGGGTCACCACGTTGGTTAGATGCGAATTGGTAGACAGCATACACCTAATTTTTTGAGAATTCGTTTTCATGTTTGTTGTTTTCCTATACGGTCGTAGCAAGTGTTAAATAATTTCTTTTACATACACACATAATTTTGAAAAATCAGAGCAATCGATGCAGATCCGAGCAGCAGGGATTCGAACCGTGGACTCCCCTGTTGAGAAGTCCAGTTTCAACTACCAGGCTGTCATACTGCCTTACTTTGTATACAGTTGCGAATAAAAGTGGATATGCATCGTAAAACTAATGCAGTGTTAACAATTTATAACCCGTCTCTATTTTCAGAGCATAAAATAAATATTTTTCAGTAAAACTCTTCAGCGTATGTTCGCTTTTTGAATTTTAACGATATGCTTGTTTACATGTATTTGTATATTTCATTTTGTTTTTGGGCTCCCTATAGCAAAGGAAATCTATAGTACCTACCTACATATGTCCACACTATCAAAAGTTATTTTTGTGTATAGATTAAGAGTACAATTCTGTTATAATTTTTGTCACAAACGTATTTTTTGAGTTGCTATTCTACACGGTGAAAATAGCAGGATACAAATCCAGTATAAAGGCGATCACAATTACGCGTCTATCCCTGGGACCTAATTATTATCGCCATAAAAGTAAATATCAAAAAAGAAACAGGTTTTCATGCTTACCCGAGGTCAAACATAGGCAAAGGGCATGCCCGAGAACTAAGTCGGGACGCCTCATGTCTTTTTCTTGTCATTTCCTTCAAATTATAACAGGGCAGTACTACCATTTCAATCTAAGACACAAATCGTTATAGGTATAACTGCAAATAATAAGTCTTTAAGCCTTTGTAACCAAACCAGGAATAATTAGTGTTTTCAAGAAACGAAATCCCAAATTTCATCAAATCACCCAAAGTGTGTTCACATGCATATTACCAAATGGAATGTAGGTCGAATGCTGATTGCACAGACACACGCCTCATATCGAATTCTCTTTTTTCCCGCCAAACGATCTCGGTTGCGCGAAAAATTTCATATCGTCGCGCATTTTGCAAGTAAAATCAGATAACTTTTGACACTTCAATTACGTAGTGATGGCCGCCTCTAATTTTTTTTGCAACGAAAAACCGGAAAACACGTGTCACGAGCACACAGGCTCCCAAAGTTCTCAGAACAAAAGTTTGCGCGAACTTTATCTCGCTTTAATAAGTGGAAAAATTAAGTTTTACGCTTTTAATATGATATGGGGAGCTGATATCGGGCCACGAATCAATAAAAGTACTCAGAGCCGATATTGTTTTATGTTTTACTTCGCGCTTGTTACTTTCCCATTAACTTTTAAGGTTGAAGGGCAAGCCTTCTATTATTTCATTCGTCTCGTCTGTCACGGTGTTCGTACGTCTTCATAAAATTCAATTTCATGTTTATACCTCGAAATAATACTGTGACTTTCAACACGAAATCATTCAACTAAATAAATAGTTCGTACATCTTTCTCTCATTAGTTAGTTAAAGAACAAACTATTAAGTGCCGTAGAGAAACTTGAAGCTAAAACAGACAGTTACAAATCTTCATTAACAGATTGACAAAGTCGCCAGCTGCCCACTCGTGTAAATCTAACGAAATCAGGTTGCTTAGTTCAGTTACTAGTGAAATCGGAACGGGAGAACCGTGGAGTATTTTTTATATTTTTATTTGTAGGCCAACATCATGGTATATTTAAACTAACAAAAAACGTTAGGTAAACAAATTTGAATCATCATATAAATGTAGGATGTTCAACAGACATTAATCATATTTTTAAAAGCTTAGAATAAGGTCAACAATATATCTCCCTATAGTAGGTACTCAATTTTAATACTTTTAATTATAACTACTTAGATTTGTATTTGATATGTAGATAGCATTGGTAAAAGCTATTTTTTTTAATTAATTTGAATAGTTGCTACAACAATACATAAAGTTATACGAGTAGTGAATTATATTGTAAAAGCAACTGCATAGCTTTCACAAACATTTAGTTTTATTAATACTTCACCGTTGAAAATAACCGTGCGGTCGGCATAAAAGAAATCCTCGATGTCAGAATTCACGTGGAAAATAAATTTTTAAGCGGGATTCTGACGATTTAGAGTCCACTTTTGAGTAAATTAATTCCGAATTTGGTACTCGCTAAGTTTTAATGAACATTAATTTATGGGTTCCTGCGAACAAAATTGTCGCGTTTATGGCCTTTTCGGTCGGAATCCGGGAATCGGGATATGTCTGGAATCGCAGGGGCTTGTACCGCGTCCCATGTTTTGGTTTATGTAAGCCCCCCATAATTAACTCGGACATTAAGTCCCGTGCCACAAAAGTATGCAATATTTCTGGTAAAAATAAATTTTATTGCTGTGATCTGCTTCACCTTAAGTACTTTTTTATGAAGAAATTAGCTTCTGCCCGCGACTCCACCTGAGTGGGCCCCTATTACCATAATAACATTAGGCCATCCTACAACATGTTTAGTCTAGATTATAAATTATCTGTGTGCAAATTTTCATCCAAAACCGTTGAGCCGTTTTTACGTAAAGACGTAACTAACATCCTCTCAGAACTTTTTCGTATTAACTTATATACGTGCACTTTAGTATATAAACTAACCATGAAATTCTAAAACAGCTGCAAACAAAGATGAAACTTTGAAGATCAACTGCATGATTGTATAACTATCAGGTTGTAGCTTACAACTTCTTATTATAAAATAATACTATACTAATTTCGTATTTTATCTATCAATGTGCCATTAAATAGTTGAAATGGTAAATTCCTTCATATGAATATATATTCCCAATTATTGTAGTTGCCACATCATTATAACATTTAAGCGCTTATTAATTTTAATTTTCTCGATGACGATGTTAAGTTGATAAGAAAAAGCAATGAATTACCAAACATAACGCTTTATAACGGAATTTCAAGAGATTCGAGTTTAAGATGTTCTCACACCACATCAATTTAATTACTTAAGCAGAATCGAGATATATTTAAATTAATATGTGCGACGACTAACGTTTTAACGACGGCATTAAAATTCGTCGAAATAACACAACATATATAACATGTTATTTATGTTTTACTGTTAATCTGCGAAAGTGAAATATTAATATAACAGCCACTCTATTTATCACTTAATCTCGGATAGGTTGATTCATTATCGTGATTCATCCTTCACGCTGATTTATAATAAGTTACGGAGAGGTATGTGACAAAATGAGCCATTAGTTTTTACGAAACGGTGTGTAAACAAGATCGTCCGTCAGTTGGCCTGTTCACAAGAAACTGTCGTGGATACTGTTTTAGAAATAAAGAAAAACTAAGGCCGCGGTCAGAGTGTTGAGAAATGAACGAGCGGGACATTATTTTAGTGCTTACTGTCAAGGCGATACGATTTATTAAGATGTAGGCAAACCTAAAACTTTTGTTTTCAGATAAACAAGCATTTAAGTATTACAAGTCTTACAGTTTTCTTTCTAAGGGTAATAACTTTTTTACTCCATAACTTATATTACAGACCTATAATTTTCACTTCTTTGAACACAAAAATAACTCCAAGAACTTAAATTTAATTGGTAAAATAATTTTCATTAATTAAAAAAAAAAAATAATAATTGAAAGAAACAATGCCCTGCTTTTTTAAAGGTCTTGTTACGCCCACATTAAAATATATAGGTTATAGAAGTTATAAAAAGTTTTTAATAAGGTAATAATACTAATTAGTGAAAATATTGACATGGCTTACGTTATTAAAAATCGCCTTCTGTTCACCACCGCTTTCTACACTTTGTACATGGAAAGCGTAAAGAGTAACAAGCGGAATAACTGCAGTTTTTATGTAGTTTTTACAACCATCTAGCTTCAAACGAGTCATTTCTGGAGCTGTATAGCTTTGTTCTCGATATTATGCAGTTAGAACAAACAAAATTGGCAACACTTTTTCGCTCTTTGAAAGAAAAAAATTTTTGACCCCGCCGTTTGAGGATTTTCATATAAACAATTTCACGAGTTTTGTTTATATTTTTTGGTAAAAAGTGTGAAGTTTTGGTTACTATTAAGCATGTTAGCCTCAAACACTCCAGGCGCGTGCCAATGAATACAACTAAATGCCGTGACTATTGTACTCTTTTCTTTTATTATTTTTTTTCTTAACGAGGGGGAACCTTCAAAAGGTACCTTATGCCGTGGGAGCGACACGGGGTCATGTGGGATTCTTACCGCACTAAAACCCCTCCGGGATCTTCAAAGCAACGCAACTGGAGTCCTCTTAGCGCGTTGCCCCGTCGGGCCCCGCCCAGATGAGCATGACGCTCGCCACTCCATCTAGTGTGTACGACGGTAACCGATCACATATACCACCGTCCATCCCGGGGCCGCTGGCCGGGTTGTTCGAGCTCTCACTTTTACCACCCACAACCCCGGAAGCCCCTTTTACTCGCCTCTTACGACGGGCAGGGGATACTATAGCCCTATTATGGTCCCGGAACTACAGGGACAGACTACTGTACCCAACGATGTATAATTGTCGATTTTGCATTAAGCAAATAAGCATACCTCACTGAGTAAAGTAAAAAAATCGGTTCTTCAGCATTCTACTTCAGCATGTAAATTATTTATACTTATATTATTGTTGGTAGTTTTTCAAATTACCAAGAATGTCATTATCATATTCTACTCATGTAACATAGTGATGTTTGTGTTTCAGTTCCTCATTGCTCTTAGAACATATCCTTCTACAGTCTTGCTCTAAAACCCCGTATATTTACAGTTCCATCTCAAGTATAACAAGTCCGCAATTTGGCGTGGCGCAGGCTACTTGTAATATTCATTATTCGTTTGGCTTGAGCGACTTTAAATGGTACATATACTCCGTTTTTATTTTCCCCTTTATTTATTCTCGCCTCGATTGTTGCCAGAGAGCGCTCATAAAACTATAGAGAGTCTTGTTTTACACATTCTTTTATATTTCAACGTCTATTTCCGAGGGAAAAGAGAGGAGTCTGCAACTGTCTCTCCGCTTTGGGAATTTTATAACGGTCCCTTTTTTATTGTGTTTTAAAATTAATAGAAATTTTATAACGTATTTTAAGGATGTTGTAGCGGAGAAAGAATTTAATAAGAACAAACAATGTTTGAGAGCTCCTAAGCTCGATAATGAAAAGATTAATTAATATAAGATGGAAGTATAAGATTACTTTAAACTGGTAAATCTGTGTGACGCAAGGAAAATGCGATGCCATCTTTAATAAAATTTATTATCTTGCTTACATTACAGATGAGGAAGACACCTATTCGAAAACTTTTCATCAAAAGTCTTTTTGGATGTGGTCACTTTTGTAAATTGAACATAGTTAATATGGTTTAGAGGATTTGGGACTAGTTGAATTGACGGTAACAACCCAGGACCATGTCCAAATTTGTGTCCTCGATTTGTGACCACATTCATAACCAGGTATTATCATAATCATTACATACTGTAAACAGACATACTAATTAGGCCAATACAAATATTATAATAGATATAATTATACATGAATAAATTAATACACGACTAGATAATTACCATGTATTCAGTAATTACACAGCTTGTCTACTGCCTTAGATTAAAATAAGATTATGCAGATGCATTAATTATATTCACATGATTAGACATAAGACCATATACTAATTATCATTAAATAAAAATATATAATGTTAGAGTAATAAAAGATCATATAATCCACGTGATGGATGGTACACTTACCTTCCACCGCCAATGCCCCCCATGAAAGTCTGTAATTTATTTTGTGTATATTGGGGGTTGTTCCTGAAGCCGATCACAGATGCTTTGCCTCATATGCGAGTTAAGTAAAAGGTGTTTCAGCTATGTGTTTGTCACCTATTTTTGCGTTTCTGTATTCTAGTTGAAATAATATAAAATTAACATTTTCCTCACGAATAAAAATGCATTCATGGTTGACATGAGACAAGACTCCGATCATATCTGGCGTTGATAACAAATCTGATTAGAGCGGCAGTGACTAATTATCTATCAAAAGATGGTTTGCAAACCCATGCTAATTCATATAAAAGACACTAGTAAACATTAGTGAGATAACTTTAATGCGTATTACACTTAGGCCCGAGTTGAATTTCTTGAGCCTTTTCATTTACTAGTCTAGACAGTGGCTTTTGACCTCATTAGTATACTGAAGTTTTAATTAATTCGGATAAAATTAAACTAACATTGAAACTTAGGTTTTCGTTATTAGACCTACATGTTTAGGGTAGACACCCCACAATGTGGTAAAATATTAATGAATTGTGCTGAGTATCGATTCAATTAGTGTATAATAAAATGCAGTACGAAAATTTTGAATGTCTATAACCACAGCTCAAGAAGTGTAAACACAAACATATTTTATAGTAACTGCAATAAACAAGCGTATGAAACATTTGAAGTGAGTACACTTAAAGTAATATTCAGTGTTCCTCTATAAAACGGCCATAAAGATGTTCCAACGGAATCAAGTATGTGAATATTCTCATACAAGAAAACAAGTGCTTTAGCATAGTGAAAAATAGATGGCGGAGATTATGAAAAGATTTTCATCTCACGAAATAAGACTTTATTATGAGCTGAACGTTATATGAAATATTCAAGGCTAAAACTAAAAGTATTATACATCGAGTTGTAAAGTAAAAAATCAATTTTCAGAAACCATTTGCGGTATAGAAATAGAAGTTATTTTATAGTTTAAAAAAGAGTTATAAAAATGAAACTAAGCTATTGTAAGCTTTTGATGATAAACCATTTTCCTTGAAACTTTTGAACCTTTTGCAATTGAAAGGGAAGAAAGTTGGAACTGATTCATGATTTAGTAGCAATATATTTCACCAAAACCATGTACTCGTATTACAAAAATGATAAACAAATTAATTTTGCAGGAAAATAACTTTTGAAGGGATGACATTTTCTATATTACTGTCTCATATTCATATTTTTTCTGAAAATTACACTGGAAAGCTTATGAATTTAAAAATACATATAAACTGTAAATCTACCGCTATTGAAAGGATAGTCAATGGCTGTTTTAAGTCAATCTAAACAACAATGCAATTAAAACCTAATTTCTACAAATAAATGAATTTGATATTAAAATTATTATTGCAGATACGTACAGTACTGTCTCTATAAGATTATATTATTTGGGACGATAGCATTACATTCGATACACCAGAATCTGTCCATCCAATCACGCTCGACGTGGAAATAACACGAAATATAATGAAAAAATGATACCTTCGTACGCTACACTGATTCCGGACCAGAAATGACATTGGACAGGATATTTCATATACTTCTACATCTAATATTTGCTCTATCAAGGTTACTAGTCAATTGGAATTATTATTTGAGTCTTTTATCATAACATGGAAACAAATATTTTTTTCTTTCTGTTTTTTACATCTTTTAGTCATTAGCGTCACATCTTGTTACTATCCTTCTGTAAGGTTTTAATAATTAACAATTACTTTTAAATCTTGCTGTTTATATATAAAACATTTTGTTAAATTTACTCGAATTTATGTAGGAAACACTTCTTCCCCGTCAGACAAACTCTGACACATTTTTGATTCTTCACGTTCGCCGCGACAACTATCAAACGCAAAAACTAAAAAGCTTTTAACTAACAAGTAATTAATTTAAAAATCAAAAACCCGACTGCACCAAAAAGGCTGAAGTAGAATTTCCAAAAACGGTGAAATAGGCATTTAATTATTTTTATCCAGAGAGTCAAATACAAAGTTTTATAGTAGGTGTCTGCTTCAAAAACAAAATATGTTCAAACAATATTATCCTATTTTATCCTCGTAGTGCTCATTTACGCTATATAAAGAACCTATGTGTAAAATTCCAGCACGCTTAAGTTCAGCGGTTTCCCTTTGCGTTGATCTCTGGCACAGCAACTCACTCATTTAGTCAGACAGTCATCTCGATGTGTATATACGAGTGTATATGTACTAGCTAACCCGGCAAACGTTGTGTTGCCATATAAATAAAAAAATGTTAAGGGTGAACAACCCTTATCTTAGGGGTAAAAAATAGATAGTGACTGATTCTCAGACCCCAGACTCAGGTGAAAATCGGTGAAGCCGTTTCGGAGGAATACGGTAACTAACCCGAGAATTTTATATATAAGATATATTATATAATGTATGTGTAATTTCCTCTTAAATTCCTTTATTTTGACACCCTACTCGATAGGTTTGGTTAACTTTTTTTAAAACGTGTTACTATTTCGCGAAAAAATCCACCATTTTCGGTCTATAAAATATATAACTTTAGTAAATCAAACTTTTGGTCATTATTTTACCTCGTAATGGGTAGAATTTCATTATTTTTATCCAACAAGCCTGATACAAAATTTCATATTGTTTGCTTCAAAATTGACGATTGTTCAAATGAACTTTTAACCCTTATTTTACCCTCTACGGGGTTGATTTTTCGGAAGTGGATAAATAAGTGCGTCCTTGTTCCTATCCAGAAAGCCAAATACAAAATTTTATAGTAGTTGCTTCAAAATTAAGGGATTTCAAAAAAATTGTTTTCCCCTATTTTACCCTCTTAAGGGTAGAATTTCCAAAAGCCCTTTCTTAGTACTTATTCACGCTATATAGAGAACCTATGTGCAAAATTTCAGAACTGTAAGGTCCTTGGTTTAGGCTTTACGTTGATTTCTGAAAAATGAAAAAGTCACTTAGTTAGTCAGTCAGTCAGTCACCTTGCTGTTTTATAAATATAAAAATATGCTTTTATAATCTCCGTTTAATTTCCTTTCATTTGATACCCTACTCGATAGGTTCGGTTAACTTTTTTTTTTAAATGTGTTACTATTTCGCGCCAAAAATCCGCCATTTTGACTTTTTTTTACTAACACCTATCTAAGGACACTCGGGTCATAGAGACAAATATAATGACACCTTAATTGTTGAAATTCATCCAGCCGTTTGTTAGATCGGATCAAATAAAGAAAGACAAACATACAAGATACGCGCGAAAAACATAACCCTTCCTTGGCAGTCGGGTAAAAACATGTAACAATAACACTATCTTGATACAAAACCAAATTCAGGGGTCTTCATATTTTCAAATTCAATATTGGAATCAAACATTGAAATATTTACACCACTTCGTCTGTTTGTTTCAATAACAGCATCCATACATCGTTAATACAATAACAGATCGTGCCCACAGGAACACTGAAATAAACATATCACTCAAGCGAGATCATAATTCTGTCAAGCTTCACACGTTATTACAGAAGTGCATTTCACGAAGTCACATTATATGATCTTTATGGATTGGGACGTAGAGATGATATTTGATAATGCAGCTATCATGAGATTAATACAGCAAAGTTGTTTTGACTAGAATTATTCAGTATGTTTGTTTATCATAAGCGATATTGTAATACACTATAGTCAAGTCAAATGACAACAAGGTTAAATAATCTGCTCCAAACTTATTCTGTCAAAATATCAATGATGTTTTTTAAAGTTGTGTTTTTCGCGATTATTACGTACATACTATTTATTATATCCACCAAAAAATGTCGATCATAAGACAAGGCTAATGACTACACATGCAGCTACATACTGGGACGTCATACTAAGAGAAGTTATGTTATTAGTTCGTGGTAAAAGTCAGATCAAGGCAGTTACTCTCGATAACATAGTTGAATTAGCTAGTGCTGGTGGCCTTCCATTATATCAGAACTCAGCAAAACTGTTTTTATAACGTAGAAAATATGTTCCCTTCACCCTTTGCTTACTTGCAAGTATGGAAAGACCTACAAAACGATGATGCATTTAGTACGGAGTTACATGTTCTACAGTTCAGTTCTATACGGCCAAACGGTTTATGGTACATTTACCCTCTCACATATCTTTCAACCGTTTCTTACTACATTGTTCCGTTACGTCTCGCCAAGTACATAGGAAATATTTCCTTAACGATGACTCATATTGACGCACGATTGATTTTATTGATGTGCAAACACATTTATGTCTCTTTGTGTAAGAGATTCTTTACGGCTTTCGTTTTAGCTATTCCTTTTCACGAAGTCGCAGTATTGGTTACATTTTTGGTTTATTTTTTAATCATAACAAACGTTGGGAACTGTGAAATAGAATTATAAATTGTGTGAACTATTCTGTTATAACTCTTTCTGCGCTTTCATATTTGAAAACGTTCAAACACAATTTCCGCTTTCGGCTACGAAACGTTTCCGTACTAACAGAGGTGCAATAAAGAGTTTGTAGTAGTTATTTTTTGTCGCAAAATATTTTTCGGATATTTCATGTCAATAAAGTGGGTAGCTCTATGGTATTATTAAATATAGTGTTAATTTTACTTTAAAAGATATATTTAAAAGGCGCATAAAATAAAGATCATACTCGTTTAATATACGACACAACATTTGAACATATTTTACAAACGGTTTTTTTTCTGAAATTGTTGACTTTCTTTATATTTATTTATTTTTCGCAGCTTTCGTGCAACCTCAATGTTCTCTTCACATCCTAAAGGTAGGCTTGTAGAAAATGTTACGCCTCCTCAAGATTCTCCCTTCAATAAAGTATAAATAAGTCTTAAAATTATAATAAATCTGAAAGCGCACTTAGCACGTGCGCAGAGAATATTTCTAACACTTGTTGCCGATGTGTTTATTGCATGTACAATCGTAAACCGATTCCAAGGTGAAGTTTGATTGTTCCGAACAAACAACCTGCTCTATATGCGGTTTGAGGCCACAAGACTATTTGCTTTTAACTAGATTTAAATAGGTCGAATACAAAAGGATAAGTTAATGGATCGTTTACTACTTCGTTTGAACAGCGGGCTCGTAAATAAATAATAGGGACTTAGGTTTGAACAGATAATGTGTGATTAGCGGCTACACTCAGTCTTTTATCTTTCATTCATGTTTGTACCGTAAATCTAACATTGTTTATAGAGGATTAACCTTAGATATGTTTATTTCTCAATTTAACTGAAATTTTATATAATAGAATTTATCTTCATAATCACTTTGTCTATGACATATTCATTAAAATATTTTTGCGTTATCATAAATAATCTAATTAAATATCTCTCTTACAGAGAAATCAGTTTTCCTTAATTAATCTACGCTAATCCAAGTCACTTCTTAATCAAATTCAGATTCAAAGATCGCAAATTATCCCAAAACTTTTGAATTATTGCTTATTCAAAGAAATAATTATCTTTTTACCAATTGCCAGATGTGCGGAGTTGACATCTGCCTTCGCTCCTGAATTTAATGGTCCCCAAAGGCGCAATATACTAAACAGCGAACATGTTCTAAATTTAAGAAGCAAATCGTTCGCTCGATACATTTGAACGGAAATAGAAGACACATGATCCCGCGGGAAGTCAAAGAAAAAACGTAAAGGAGAAACACATGACCTCATTTGTCGAGGCGTTGGAATTATTTATTACGTTTGATACTTCTCGTCGGCCGCTCTTTGTCTTTTGTGATTTTAATATTGCCTTCCTAAGTCTCTTTTAAGGGGATCCGTTGTTTTATTGCCAATCCGAAAAAGGCTTAATTTGTCGCTAAGGAATTGTGATTTATTAATGAGCGCTCCAGTTGTTTCGCGATCCTTTGTAGTAACCAAAGTGGCTCAGCTTTAAAATTCTTTCTAGGAATTGATGCGGGCAAAACTTTCTTTTTTATTTACATTTATAATTTCTGTTTCGCTTTGGCTTTTCTTTTGGCCAATTTGCCATTTAATTAAGGGTAATTGCTGAAGTCGGTCAGAGAATCGGAGCTTTTATAGTTTTATGGCCCTGGTTATTTCTAAGTAATCAAGTAGATAATGTGACGTCATATGACATAAGCTATTCTGGCTGGTCAAACACGCTTAATTGACTGAATATCTCTTACATTTTAAATAAATTAACGAAATAGCATTTAAGTATAAGAATAAGGTAACTACTGTAATAATCTTTTCCGATTTCTTTTTATTAACATTCATTAAAATGTTATAATTGGGTTCTTCTTAAGAATTAAAACATTTAAAATTTTAAGTAGCATTATTTTGTTACATAAACTAAATATACTTGTTATACTGTAAAATCATATTTGTTTCAATATTCGTAACGTCCGCCAGATGCGTCATTCCTAGTAACGACTAATGTAGCCATAAGTATGTATTAAAAAACCGGGACACACAAAACAAAACGTGCGACTGAAATAAATCGACGTTAGATTTAGTTAAGCAATGTAGCTTAACTAAATCTAACGTCGATTCGATGACGTCGATCTAACGTCGACATGATATATTTTAACTATAATTGTATCTTCATACAGTTAGCTTATTAATCACACGTATACTGTTTGTCTTATTATTTAATTATTGTTCCTTTACTTGGTGGATTCAATTGCATAAATTGTAAAATATTTTGAAAAAAATTCAATTAATAATGTAAGGAAATAATAAAACTGAAACTATAATTTCAATCCTTGCACTTAGGTTTACCTCTCCACCAATTTACCAGTTTATTTTTCAAAAATATCCCAAAATCACAAGCATTGAACGAATCGCATAAAATAAGTACATTACAATTTCAAACTAAAGAAACATGCGAGTAAAATCAAGAAGTCCTTACAAGTGCAATAGAGCTGGTGATACAAGTGACAACATCGACGACTAATGACTGTTCGGCGACGATGTAAACACTCGGCGGTGGGCTGTCAAAATCATCACGAGGGTTCCTTAAAAAAAGTAAGAGAGAATTTGTCTTGTTTACGTTCGCAGACGTTTATGGTGTGACGTTGTAGAACCGTAAGATCGATGTATTGGGGTACTACATTAGTGTATGGAAGACAATTAATTGCAATGAACGTGGTAAATGTATTTCAAGGTTTGTATAGTATGGTTTGTAGTGTAGTGTTAAAGCTGGTTAACACTAGCTTATATAATATACGGCTCTGCTCAATACCACAGTAGTTTGTGTGCCCAGTATTTTATAAGTATATTTGTAGGTAAGACTTATGGTGGGAGGGAAGATATATGGTTAGGAGTATGTTGTATTTCGTGGGTAAAAATATACGAGTACGTGTGGAGCCTATATGACATCATTATGGTTTGATTGAAGGTTCTAGAATATACTAACGAACATAATTACCACAGCCATTTCACCACTCTTCACTAGTACCATTGTAAGTACTTGTATATCAGAGTTACTTTAGGTAGGTATGATTTCTCTTCATATTTTATGACGGTCTGGCCTACAGTAACCAAACCAAGTTACTTGCATCATGTAATTAGAAATACCTTTGAATCATAACACTTTATATTTAATAATACGAGTAACAAAAAAATAATAATTGATACGTATTGAAGAAAAGTTTGGCTCTAACAAATTAAGCTTGTGTGTAACCTAGTAACAGTCACTTATGAAGCATAACATTGTATCGAAGTATGGATAAGTACTTACGAGAACCATTTTGCTAAAATGCCACGAACAAAAGAAATCCCGTAACTCGATACGAGAGTTAACTGTTTGCCAACGCTTTATGTTTAGCGAAATCAAACACGAATTGAGTGGCGTTCCACAAAAATACAAGAGGAGGGTGGCAGTAGCGGAATTCTTAGGTAATAGCCCTATCGTCAGCAAGAAGCGAGGAAAATTACGAATGTATTAAAATTTATGTAAAAGGGGTTAGAATATTTTATTATGCAGCTGTTAGTGACAAGGAAAAACATAAAAATATAAATGTTAAACTCATGGGAGAGAAATGAAATTACATATTTTTCAAAATTAATATTGATACTATTTTATTCAAAATATGAAATATTTATCACTGCATTGTGCATCTATAAATGTATATAATTCATAAAATTACACATCTTATTAATAATATTTTTTATTAACCGAAGTCACTTTTAATGTTATATACTTCAGGAATGATTTATTTAATTGCTTCTTTCATGTTATGATAAAAAATATTTATTGGTAAAGGGCTAATTATTTCTGGGCGACAATGTTTCCTTCCGTGAATGTATAGTGGTCAAAATCCTGTATCAGAAGAAGTCCTTAAAATATCAATATTTTATAGTTTATCGCTTTTGATAGATCAAATTCACAGTAAACAATAGCACAAAGTCGGGCCAAGATTATTGGAGAATTTGTTTTAAGCCACTTCAGGCACTTGTAAATATTTGGTAAGCCTTTCTAAGGCTACGTGTAACGTATTTCACCTGCCGGTCGCTTTGTGAAGGTTTAATGTTATTTGTGTGTCTACTCTTACAAATGTTTTGAGGAAAAAATTGACCCAGATAATCATTTTAAGACACGACTTTCATATATGTTTTATGAAAGATATCATATTTGTATTAACACTGTTTATTTCAGTATGTCAAACAGTAGTAATTTTTTTGTTGTGGTCTAGTTAAATTGTGTTAAACTGTTATATGGTCCAGATTTCCAGTGAACAGTGAATATGTGAAATTAGTGATATGAAAGGCAATTTTTTACTAAGACTCGGTTTAATACTCAATATGTTTGAGAGTCTAAGAATGTAAGTTTTATAATGCTGTGTGTATTTCCTTTAAGTACAAATTATATTATTGATGTGAGTGAAATGGTGATATGTTTTCTAAGTGTTGTGATAGCTTTATCTTATAAGCGGATATACTGAAGTATGATACTTAATAAGTATTGTATCTTATACAAATGCACGATGTATTTAATTATCATTATATCAAACAGTTCCAAAATTAAATACAGATAATAATTTACCCCACATAGCATTGAATTTGAATAATTTAAACCTAACCTAATTTACAATTTACATTGGAGTAGCACCTCTTACACACTCTAATTGAATTACTATACCACAAATTAACCCGAGCTATTGGTACAATTTCCATTTACATGGCCGTCGGTCGGACTGATTGACCAATAAACCGTGTGACGACATTACAGCCCAGCTGCGAATGGGCTCCTGATTACAGGTGTTCGCAGAACTGATATGCGAAGCGTGTTCACGTGAAATTGTATCGCTGCACGAGTACATTAACGGGATATTACGGTGTAGTTACTATACGTTTCGGGTATGTACCAATTTGGTTATTTTCAGGAATATCCTTATGCTTAGTTATGTATAAATGCAAAAGTAACTGTCAGTTTGTACCATTTTGCAGACAAATCTACTTCATTTATTAAAAAAAAATATTTAAGGGAAAGTTTAAGCCCTAGGAAAGGGTATATGTTTTTAAAAAATAACTAAAATTATGCAATTACATTAATTATAGGTTTATTTTCTTTATCATCTCGGAAGACGCGGTCATTTTACGGAGTATACGTGTGTGACTATAGTTTAAAATAACATAAATTGATCTATGAGAACGCAAACTTACATTATTATAAGATACATTGAAGTATTGCCTTGCGCATATTCTGATGAAATTACTATAAATTTATCTGAATTAACGATACAATTTCCATTTACAGCAGCCGTTAGTCGGACTGATTGACCAATAAACCGTGTGACGACATTACAGCCCAGCTGCGAATGGGCTCCTGATTACAGGTGTTCGCAGAACTGATATGCGAAGCGTGTTCACGTGAAATTGTATCGCTGCACGAGTACATTAACGGGATATTACGGTGTAGTTACTATGCGTTCCGGGTGTGTACCGTTTGGTCATTGTTAGGATAATCCTTACGAATATAATGCAAATATGATTTTGTCTCTTTGTAACTCTTTCACATCAAAATCACCGAACGGATTTTAATTAACTGGTCTTATTAAAGTATTAATAAATAAAAAACACAGTCGAACCTTTAACATTTTAAAATTGACTCGTTAGGGGTGAAAAGGGACACGTTGTTTGTACGGGACATGCATGTAATTATTTAAATAATGTAGAGATGCCTATACGTGATTATTAAGTGCATCACAATCTAAATGAGAAATTAAAGAACTTTTGTTGCAAGCAAACCAAACAGATGTTTCGAGACAAATTCGTAAAGCTTTGATACTTTTTTATGTTTTATATGTTATCTTTAAAATACAATTAGTTATTATATATTTCATATGTTATTATTATAAACATATCTTATCAAAAGTCCATTTACAGATAAATCCACACACACAGTACAGTACAGTCCATTTACAAATTTATGAATATATTGCAAGAAGAACCAACACGTGTTATCAATTGAAACAACGTCGGCGTTTTAGTTGTTTATGACAGGCAGTCGTAAAACTATGATGGAACTGATTGGAACCACGTTAGGAAGTCGACTGTGTACGCGTTTGCTTTTAATTAGAGGAAATGTTCGAAGGATGTGTAGTAGAACGGCGAATGTGATATATTTATATGAGCTAATTGACATAAGGAACATGTGTTTAATTTACACATAATACCTACACCAGTATTAAATGCTGTTATGCACTATTTTTTATAGAGTATTGTAGCAGCATATAATGTGCGTTTGTAGGTTTCTGTACAGAACCTTATTACTAATTATAATTAGGTGTTACATGAACGGAGCTCTAATTGTGTAAGTTCGACTGCATTTGGCCAATTATTATATGAGTTAATGATAGTACAGACGTAAATAACCTACAATTGAACCTACAATTGAACATTTCCCTCAAATGAGAGGAGAGTTTCATTCTAAGCAGTTGGATGAAGAACAGTTGCTGCTATATGTTGTTGACACGTTTCAATCACAATTATCAACAGCTTTTCCTTAAACTGCCTTTCTTTCATCATCTTGAAGTAAGTCCAGATGTCCCTTTTTAATACTCGAGATAAGTATAGACTTTCTCCTCGACGATACGTCAGAGGCCAGTATTATGCTGTCAATAATAACTTATCCTTACTTCGATACGGTCGCCGTATTATTAACGTCAGAACATTGATACAACATTGCTTTCCGCGGACATACCTTCAAACCGCACAGCAATCATCATTACGAGTCAATCGAAAGGCAGATGTGAAACAGTTACATTTGATCAGTTGTCTTTACATTCAACATTAAAACATCATAAATATTCACTCCTTTGTTTATAAATCGGTCTTAGTGTGTCTCCCTTACAGTTGACTTTTGAACCGTTTGTTGAACGAAGAGCGTACAAGGGTTGAACGGCGGGCTATCTCAGCGTCATCCTGTGGATCCCTATATTTAGAATGTCACTTAATAGTGCACAATTTTGTCGGCAATAGCATCGATTGTGTAGGTGCATTCAGAGGAAAGTGCTCGGTGGGATGGAAAATTTGTCGTGGCCATTATTCGCACTGGCGCTTTGGACGATTAAATTCGATATCCGAGTGAGTTAGGCACACGACGTGGACAACTGGTTTCCATCACACCCGTAATGGTGCAATTGTGCGTCAACTTTGTAAACGGCGCTTTGTCTACTCTTTTGGAGAATTGTTATTGCTCTATAACCGTTATTGCCAGTTTAGAAATGTTGCCTTTTTTAAAATACTGTATCGCACCGCCAAAGACATTAAGTACAAGTTTTTAGTGGATAATTAGGCGGTGTTATCAGAATTATTTTCAAAGACAACAAAAAAGCTGTTTTGATTTAAAGAGTATGTTGAAGGTGGAAATTATATATGATCTATGGCTTCAATTTATAAGTCATAGGTATATGATATATCGCACATACGATAATAATGAGAGTAATTTAAAACTAGCATTTATTGTAAAAACAAAAACCCGATTGCATAAAAATATAACCTATGTCACTTCCACAATGAAGATGAATCTAACGCCACCTCATTTGTTAAAATACGTCAAGTTGTTTGTGCTGTAAGGCATGCCAAAGAATTATTCATACATACATTACCTCGAAAAACATTACACTCTGCAGTCGGGTAATAAGGAAGTAAAGCAAGACCATCAATATTTCACATGTTTCTAAAACTTGTTATCAAAATTATGTCCAAAATGGGCACAACAAGAATACTTAAACGTAAATATTCACCATAAATTACTTAAAACACCATCAACAAGCATTTACTGCAAAATTCGCGAACAGCGAATATGATATTGAAATCAAATTCAAAGTAGCCTAATAAAACAATTTGTCATCCGCGATAACGTTGTTTGAAAACAGTAAAGTCGATGAATAAAATAATCTCTCGCTTTCCGAACAAGATTTCCGAGTCTCGATTCGATTTGTTCCTTCACGGGATTGTAACTTAATACTTAAACGCCGCGGTGGCACATTTTCAAATCGTTTTGTAGATATCACTGCCGCCTGTCATAATGACAAAGTATTTACTGAGCGGTGGCTTTATTTCTTTTGATTTTGTGTCACCGTTTTGTTCAAATACGCCTTTTGGTTCTTTCGGCGGCACATTTAGCATATTTATCTGTTTATTTAAATCAGCTCCAATATCCAATTAAGTTGTAATGATATCTTAAGATATCTCAATGTATGTTAATGTATCCTTAGTGTTATTCTATACGGCTTTATAGATAATGTATCAGACTTCTTATTTTTAGGCTTCCCATATACGTTATTAATAGATAGATATAAAGCAATTAGTTTATCTTAATTTTATTACCCCAACAAAGATAATATTCTAAATTGTCGAAAAAAGTACCTACGGACTTAAATAGTCGTATATTATTTTATTTTAGCTTCTATTACTAAACTAGATTGATTTATCGTAAAATGTGCCCTATCTAGCTTTTAGTCAGCATAGAAAAAAGATGAGTAGGTCAGTTAGAGAGCTGGCAGTAAATAAAAAGATTACGAGAGAGAGACCGCGGATTACGTTACCGTGTACCTTTTTTGTCCATCAGACAATAGCCGACTTAGTCCAGCACGGTACACATTGCAGGATTCCGTAGTTATTCCCAAAACGTAAAGTAGATAAGCAGAAAAGAAAAATCCCTTTTAGATTCGTCGGTAATCTCGTTTGTCTCTGCTTTTATTGTTTCTCGCGTACGATAATGAATTAGTTCGACTTCCTCTTTTACGTTATTTGCTTAGGCCGGGGTCATTTTGTTTGTTCTCGAGCAACTGCATGAAGGGAGAAGCTGTAGGGTTAGCTAAATCAATGCGGTGGGCGTTTCACAAGGGGATATCTAGATTTATCGACCTTTGTCATGTTTCCGTGTATTTATTTGGCTATCCAAAAGGAGTCTATAAATTTTGTATGTGCGAGCCTTTGAAAGAATTTCATCGGGGCAATCTCGTTATACGAACACTTTGATGTGTCGAAAAGGAAAGTTTTGAAGAGAGACATTTTATGTTAACATTCCTTACGGTGTTCGCAGCCATTTTGATCACTAACAAGATGATTCCCGGAAACTATAACGCTCTGTTTCTTTTGTAAAATTAGGTTGTTATTTCGTGTTTAAAATATGAACTTATATATAGAACGATAGTTTTCTTCGAAATAGTGGGAATGGTATCTTTATGATATTATTTTGACCTAGATATTGATTATGATAAATTAAGATTATTAGCTCGTAAAAGAGTGTTACTCTTTATTTAAAAATAAATTGAGAATGACAGCTTTATTACCTTACAACATTATACAAATTGAACCAGAAGATAAGATAATTGTGAAATAAATGTTACTATTAGAAATTTAACTTAAATTTAAAAATATTAGGTAATTTATACCATACTAAATAATTTGGATTGGACTTGAATTTGAAATTGAATTGGACACAGATTCCGTAGCCATTCACAGTACTACGATGCACTAACTAAGCCGATGTTAAAAAAGTCAGCTGTTTTGTATCATATTTACTTAGTAACGCTTATGAAGATGTGTAATCCATAAAGTCCATTATTCGCCAACTCCGAATTCCTCTATTGAAAATCGATCACAAATATTTCTAATTTAGACCATGCATTTGCGACGTCTTATGCATGAAATTGGAAATATGTGGTGAGGATGAAGTTCTCTCATAAATATACTATTTACCTCCTTTAGACAGTCCACGATTTTCCACTATAAGCCAATATTTTTGAAAGAGCACAGATGGCAATCTTTCAACAAGCGCTTAATTCGTTCACAACAGTTTTGCACTTTGAATGTTCAGATAATCGGATTAAAGTCGTCTGCGGTATACGAATGCTCAAAATTAATTGTAAGAAGATTATTAAGAGAAGATTGTCGTTGTCGTCCACTGGAGTAGAAATGATTCAATTATGAATTACAGTCTGTTTAAAGCGAAGAATAAAATTAAAACATGTTTTTTTGGTTAGTTAGTAATACCATAATATGATTTTCGAAATTATAAGCACACTTAAAATTTTTATTACTTTCTGTAAGAAAACTAAGAACTGACTCCATAATTTTCATACAAAATATATAACTAGGTACCATAATTATTAAACGTATAATGCTTAAGCCGGTTAGCCTTTTTGTACGGTTAAAGAAACAAGCGAGCATACAGTCTACCTGATACTAAATGATCATTGCCGCTCATGAATATCTGTCGGTGATCAACTCCATCTACAGAAAGATCTGAAGCCGATTATAGTTGCCATTTTGGAGGACTAAGCTAGTCTTCTCATATGTAAGTCAACCGGTGTCGATACCCTTCACCCGAAACGCAAGTATTGCAACATGCTACAAAGAAGTGGTGTAGTGGTACTGCCCTGGTCGAAAAGTACTACTACTGTTCCTATCGCTTTTCTACCTTTTATAGCAAGTACCTCATTACAAAAATGATTTTGGCACTAATATACATATTACATATCTTTTTCTAAATATAAAGTTCTTCGTAAGCTTTGCACTACGATCTGAACTAACAAATGTAATCCATACCGGTAGATGTGCAAGTTCAGATTGTACACCTTTGTGTCCTGTTTTTATTGATTAATTTATATTTCTACATCCGCGACATGTACTGGCTTACACGAGTATTAAGAGGTACCGGTGTATTACATAAATGTTAAAACACGTTTGCTCCACACAAAAACTGTGGAACGAATGGCCATTGAACCTGCATCCATAGGAAGACGTATCAGCTTGCTGACGCAGTTTTGCGAAGTATAATGTAATAACAAGTTTAAGTAAATACATTGTTTTAGGTATGTTACTATCATCATTATCATCATCATTAACTCATTACTGTCCCACTGGTGGGCAGGGGTCTCCTCTCAGAACGAGAAGGATTAGGCCATCGTCAATTTATTTTCATTTTATTTTAAGATTTCTCAGGTATGCAGGTGTCTTCACCATGTTTTCCTTTATCGTTTAATCAAGTGACAATCAATTTCTAATACGCACTTAACTTTTTGAAAAATCAGACGTGCTTGCTGGGATTTGAACCTCGGACCTCTCGATCAAGAGACCGAATTTCTTAACCACTTGGCTATATAATGTTAATATATTGATTGCATATTATATTACGGATTAGTAACTAAAATTCAAATGCGCAAAGCCAGGCGGCTTGAAGATAGTTTCTAATAGACCTTTGAAGTCAAGGAACGTATGGCGCGGCGGCGAGTTTGATGGTACTGCAAATAGTCAAATTTTATGCGAGTTTCCGTGCTTCCGTGGACACAATAAGACGGCTGTGTTGTAAATCGCACTCGGAATTTCTTGAGGTCTTTTTACGGGTTTGAAAACATAGGTCAAAGCTTGTCCACTAACCATAAAACTATAAACTCTATTCCAATCCGCATTTGGGCTGCATGATGCCTTCAGGCCCTTCCCAGCTGTGGTGACATACCCGTACTTAGCAATGAATTATAAAAAGGGACACTGTTAATTGCTCAAATGCTGCCAGTTATCGAATATTATGTACAGGATTTATTTTTCTCGAATATCCTTTTTATAAGAATCCTCTAAGATGTTTCTAAAATGTGCAAAGTTTTTCCTGCATTTCGCCAGCTTCATATACTACAGTTTTAATTCTACTTGTTTTGAGGGGAATGAGTCTCGTTAATAATAGATTGGGGCAGTAATGAGCCGATGATGAATAATAATTGGATAGCTATGTCTAGACATGTTTTTAATACCATAAATTGATGAATCCGATTATGTTTGGCATTTCAATTTTGGGCAGTACAAAAAGGTACGTGCCTACTGGTCATAATATATTCTAAAGCTTTAATACTAATTGTACATCATGATTGGAATAGACTTTTGGTGGTGCGGTCACTATATAAGTCTAATGTCGAAGACTCCGGGTTCAACAGATGCTGGTAATACATCAAAGAAAAAACGTACAATTTTCTTCCAGATCTAGCTAATATTGTACTCGTATGTGTGTGTGTGTGTGACAATGGCATCCGCGTCACAGGTGATCACTGTAGCATCATAATATATGGAAGTCCAATTAATGTATAATGCAAACTAGAAAACACCGGTAAACCTTTGGATTTAGAAGACATTTGACCAGGTAGAGTGATGTCAATTAGAGGAGACCTCCGTAGAGCAATGGATCTTAAAAGCATGCATGGATAGACATAAAACAGAGAAAACCACAATTGACAGCAGAAATAAGGAGGGTTTCCAAATAATAATATGAGAGTGATATTGCAAGATCTTTGAACTTACTATGAACACAATATCCAAAGGGTGATTCACAAATTGGGGATCCGTCTGTACTTTGTCATTTACGATAATTAGGACGTGAGAGTATCGGAGCTCGGTAATTTTGCTTTGCGTCCGAACAATTTTGTCATGTTTAATTTCATGCTGCCTACCATGTCTTCGCCAATTAAGCCGGCTCTTTGTGATGAGATGGATTTATATAGAGCTGTTATGACGGTGCTAATGAATTTTTGGACACAAACGGGAAGTAAAATATGAAAAGATATTAAATATGACTTTAGTTTTCAGATAATCTACCGAAATACATTAATAAATAATTAGGTATTTTGAGGTTTTGTGTTTATGTTGATTTGTGAACTTGGAAACCAGTAGGTACTTAGTAATGATTAGTATTTTCCCACAGAAAGAGAAACAGAAAAAAAAAGCATTTTAATATGTAATCATAATTATGTACCTGTAAAATAACTAAAAAAAAACTTTTAATATTTCAAGAGTATCAATTAGTAAGGGCAATAAGGTAATGTTTTAACATTTACGGATAAAACAGCTACCTTACTAAAGTGAGACTTAAACATTTAAAGCCAAATTTTAACAATCGTTTCAAAAGACAAAGTTACCAAAGTTTAATCACTCATTAATTGACGAACGAAACGAATGATGAACACATTACTTCATTTGTTACATTCCATTAATTTCACTTACACAGCTCTACTCGTACTGAAACCCAACATCAGTATAAATAACTATTACAGTTTCGTGTCACAGTCATTATTCACAATAACAATTATTCAGTAACGACAGTAGTCCAGCGTCGTAGCAGATTTATGCATGGTTACGTCATCTCGTTATGTGCTAAATAAATCTTTTCTTTGCGTGTGGCAGAGGCGCCATTGGCCATCATAACGTTGCTAGATCGACGAATTTACCTAAGAAATAGCTAATTTTAATTACTATATTTATTAATATTTCATTTAGTTTACAAACCTCTAATAAATAATTAATTTAAAATTAATGTTATTGACAAATAACATGAGTTCTGCTCTATAAGCATCCTTTTATGAGATTAAATTAAAAATTAAAAACTTTTAACCAGGGGAAATTGATAAGTCATTCATGAAGCTGACAACAATTGTTTATTTCCGAAAGCCACCATAAGCACAGAAAAGTATGTCCGACTACTGCACAAATTCAATATTTTTGATATATTATTATGTAAAGCGTTTCATTATTAAAATAGACCCTTATTGACCATTATTGGAAGCTTTTATTTGACTTGCTTAGTTCGTATCTATGTTAGGGTCAAATCTTGTGACCTACTTCCCATTGTCCGATTGAACTGAAATGTATGTGTTTGTTTTGGATGACAATGCATGATAGATTAGTGACGTCATTCTGAATCTAATATAACGGACGCATCAATATAAAGGATAAATTTTCTTTCATGATTTTATTAGAAAAAATAACTTTAAAACCAATCGAACCACGGAGAATTTACTGCGTATAATTTACAGAAAAATATCCTGAAAGCATCTTGGCAGATTTTTTGTATGCATGAAATTTCTTCATAATGTCCTCAAATGCATTGTTAGTCTTAAATTGCGGCGCATATAGATATACAATACTTGGGTTAATAATAAAATTAAAGGCACCAAAACCTAAATAGTACGCGCGTTTATTTTACAACTACTTACATAATACACAATTCAACACTAATGCTCTAAGCACCATCAGATTCTATATCAACTCATTTACAGATAAAGCCGTTATCATATCAGTAAAGCCTAGTTATTTATATGCAGCGGGCTAGGAGCTGTAATGTGAAGCTACGGCACTATGTTACCGTCTGCGCCAGTGGTTAGTGCTCTGTAATATGGAAGAGGCTTTATATAGGATAATATTCTCATCCTTCAGTACATTATTTTTCTAAATTTATACATAATGATTTTGCCTTATAAGCCGTTACTCTTTTCCAAAGAGATTGTGTAGGGCACTATGTTACCGTTTGTGCCAGTGGTTAGTGCTCTGTAAAATGGAAGAGGCTTCATCAAGGATAATATTTTTATGCTTCAGTACATTATTTTTATAAGATTGAACATAATAATTTTACCTTATAATCTCTCGTATCTAAAGAATGTGTACAAGTCTAAACAGTTACAAATAATTAATTGTATTTTAAGTATCTGTATTAGTACTTAGAAGACCCACTGAATTTCCCCAAATAAATGATTATATTATATAAAACACCTATTAAATTATTATGTAACCTATAGTTATTGTATTTATACTATTTTACGAGTCCAGATGTAAATAATTGAATTTAGACCAAGCTCAAAGCTCTTAAGTGAAATATCTAAGAAAGAAAAAACTTAGAATCATGGATTCGAAATAATTTAGTAAGCAAGAGATTGAGTAGAAAAAGCTTTCATAAATTTTAAGGACTGGATGAGAAAGCATGTACATATAAATAATTCTACATACTCTCATATTTGCAGTCTCATATTGTTTTACAACACTCTTCATAACTATAAAATCTGGAAACTTTTAGTCACTTTTTAAAGCTAGTGCCATACTTTTCTACCATTTCCTTTAACGGCTGCATCTACGTTGTAAATATCATACACTGGCTTGGTTTGTGACAATATTATGAACAAAGTAAATTATATTTTTAAGAAGTTAACGCGATATACCTTAATGGCGAATATATTTTAAGAATATCAACCATTGTTTTGTTTTGCGGAAAACTCCCGGAAGATTTGTAGGAAGATATTTTGAATTCTTAAAATAAACTGAAATAAGATATTTTATGGAATTATCTTTATTTTTTATATTTTAGTATTGTAAGACTTGTTAGGGACTTATTGAAGGGCCAACCTATTATAAATTTAATATTGTGAATCGGGTTTTTGGACCTGTTTTTTTGTGTTCATGATATGCATGACATAAGAAAATATAATATGCGACTATGTATGTATATAAAAAACGTCAGCATTTGCTCTAGTTAGGGTCTGTATACAGATTTACCTTACGTGCCTTTAATACTAATTAATTAAATTCAAATCAGACATAGTTATACCTGTACATTGCATCCAATCAGATAACGTAATTAGGAATCCTGGCATCGATATAACCAGTAACAATTTATAATTGATCTGTATCCATTAATCTTAAAAAATCATATTAGAATTCGTGGTACGTTTCGAATTATCCTAACAAAAGACTTACCCAAACTCGATAGCTATGCTTTGTCGATACAAACAGAATTAATTCTACGCTTCGATCGGGCAGCTGACGGGTAACCAAATTATAATTATTGAATGAATGAAACGAATCACCGCCTTTGACGAGATAATCATTAAATGAAATTATTGTTTCGTCACGAACCCCACGTCGCTTTGTTGGAGCAGCCACTAGTTTCTTTTGTGTTTTTCTTCTTATTTGATGTAACATGACCTTCAGATGTTTGAAATTTTTAAATATAGGTAGGTATCTAATGATTTCTGATAGCATATTCTGACTTCGAGTGAACAGGCATATGTAAATGATTCCAAATAGTAAGGAGTCGTGCCGCATATCGTACGGAATAATGAAGGAATCTAACCTATCTTTTCAAAGATTTTTATGCAATAGATGTTATAATTAGCAATTAAGTTACACTTTCATGGGTACTCGAATAGGTTTTCGGCGTTCGAATTCACCCATATATATTTTAATGTATTTGGTAGTACCTAAACATAACATTATTAGATAAATATATCTGAGACAAAAAAATAATGTTTGTACTCAAATAAATTAGTATCTGTATAAATAGATAATACCTTTCCATCATCGGACATCTAGACGAACCGCGGGATACCATCAATATTTGGTTGGTATTCCTCTTGTGCGGACTAAGCGTTTTAGCAATTCATTCCTGCTGCGAACCGCCAAAGAATGGAACACACTCCCGCCTTCGTTGTTTCCCGATACATACGACCTGGAATTGTTCAAGTCAAGGGTGAATAGGCTACTTCTAGGCAAGCGTGTTTTATCCAAGGCTGCATCTCACTTAACTTTAGGTACCTAGCGTCGCAGCCAAACGCAAGCCTATAGTAAGATAAAAAAAAAACTTTCTATTGATTTCATAAGTAAACTTCAAACTCCCTTACTTTTTCCTTCCAATGTTTATATGTAACGAATCTGTAATATCTAAAAATAATGTATGTAAACTAAACAAGTAACAACCAGCATCCGAAGCAATCTTTACATTAAGCCGAGACTTGTTGAAAAATAAAATAAATCCCCATTTTCAGCTTGCTTTCAACCCACGTGCTTAACTGGACATGCGTATAAAACCCTTTATTTAACAGAACTGAGGCCGTTCTGCGCGATTGCGAGGCTTTCAGGCGGATTGGCAACTGCGATTCTATTCATGGTCTTTGTAGCTTAAGCAGCTATGCATAGCTTGAAAAGAGCTGTTTTTTCAAAGAATGCTTTATTTTTACACTGGTCAGTTGAATTACTAGATATACTGGGTATGAAACAGTTGGCTCACTAATTAAATTGTGTACATATACAAAAATGATAATGTTCCAGTATTAAGATGGCAAAAAGAATTTCTAACTATCCATTATTACTTTTTATCTTAGAAATTAAATATATAATTTTTAACTATTCTATGATATCGTACATCCGTGTGTTGATGTTTTATTTCGATATTTTAAAGTATTTTATTTCCTCCAAAAGTATATGGCCTAACTAATATTTCTATTGTTTAAATTTAAAACTGATAATTTCATGTGAAGCATATACTACACAATTTTGAAATTGCTTTTGTCACGGCATAAACCGATACGCATTACCAACAATGCAATCCAATCATCTGTTAAACTATTACGATTTACGATACCGCTACATTTTACACCGGTTTCCACTCAATAATTTCAATTGCACCTATTAAAATCGCAGCCAATGAATCAGGCAAGAAATCAATCGAATAGAAAATCGAATAATTGATATAAACCACTCGATTCATTAATCACACCGACAAATCATCGATGTGTCCAAATAGAATTCCTATTTTGACAGTTAGTTCGCACAATGGGAACGTATCACCATGACATGCATGTTTGGGTGCTAGGATAATATATCTTTCATCTAACACGCAGTGTTGACCACGAATGACAGGACCCTATTAGGGTCTATCCCCACTGATCCTACTATTTTCTATACGCAGGCCGTCTGCTACTACTACTATTAAATTATTCATAGTAACCGTCAATAGATTTTTCCAATACTTTTCCAAGATTCAAGAAGCAATTATAACATTTTAAGATTCAATTGCATTAGTACCAACTATGGAAGACTTAGTAGTTTAGAGTTGCAACACATTATATTATCGACTTTTATTCGATTTGAATCTGGTGATACAGGCAGTCCAATGCACTGTAAAAGCCTTTTTCAGTTTTCAATATCTATTTCCTAACGTTAATTAGGTATGGTCTTAAAGGATTATAGTCTCAAAAACACATATCTTTTAAGTAGTTATAAAAGGTACCTAAAAAATATGGGGTTTCTTGTTGCATTTAGTTGCGGAAGCACTAAAAATTAATTACAACATACTGAACCTTCGGAAAAGTAATATAAACTACTATAACTATAATTTTAATTTTTGCCATCATGCAACACACTTTACCATCATTAGACAAACTGGCCTTATCATAGCGGTATTATCTTCATACTCAAGGAATTCTATACATTCAGCTATTACTTCCGTATCTTTGTATTCACATTTCCTTACTCTTGGATGGTTACCCAAACACATAAATAGGTCCTCGGTCCGCTTAGCACCACGTCCTGTTTTCCGTTATTTTACGGAGTCCGCGAAAAATCTGTCAAGGGCCATTTATTGCGCAGTTCACGGCTCATAAATCTCGCATGTGTGAAGGGTTGTTCGGCGTGGGTGTTGCTATTGTGTACTTATCGTCGGGGTAATAAGCAAGGGTTTATACTTGTTATTCTGGGTCTAATTTTAGGTGCCTTTTCATGACTGACGGCTACTACGGCGTTGACGACTATTTTTAAACAATTCAGTAGTTTTGGACAATTTGACTTACATTTTTTTAATTATTCTGTGTGAAGTCTGTATGAAGTTATTATCGATATCATCATTAAAGACTTAAGATTTCAGACAGGAATCATTGAGGTATCTTTATATATATTTTTTGCAGCACAGTAAACGTAAAATACGTACAATTAATGGTATGAAATAACATGAAATAATATAGATAGTTCATACGCTTACGCGTACGTAAAAGTACAACTACTATTTCATAATTGTTTGTCCTCAAGAACAACAACTTAGGAAGCTACCATTGCAAGTGGGTTGCGCTACTCCATGGCATTGACGTCATGCTTTGTCATTATGTATAGTTCTTCGAAATTTTGCATATCGAACAAAAATTTTCCTGTCAATTTGACTCTGATATCTGCCTAATCATCTACGCACGTTACACACACGACTGGTTCAGCAATTACCCGCTCCGCTTAACAAGCAGACCGTACCCACGTTTCATTACAAATAACAGAACAATATGTAATTTAGCACACTTCCTCTAGAGAGCTTTGAATAAATAAACTGATACCTTGTGGATTTGTTTATCGTTGCGTGTGAATTATTAATTTAATCATTTGAGTTGTCATATAAATTGTTATGAAATTGAGTACAAATGTTTGTATCTTATTGAAACTTATTGTAGAGAGCGCTTGATAGCGAGAAGAATACAGTCTATTTAAAAATGCGTATTAAAAATCTATACAGAATCAATATTCCGGTTATAAATCCCTAAGGAACTTAATATTGTGCTCGGGACAGTAGCCCCGGGCGGGGAAGAAAACCAACTGCCGTGAATTCCAAAAGAAAATTAATTAAAAACTTAATTTCGCGATATTGGATTTAGGATATTACCTTGTTTCTGAAATATTTCATTAATACTTGTACTCTCATTTTTTAACTCACTTAAAACCCGATTTAGGAGTTGCCTAATTCAGCGGCAACTTTTTATGGCGGCCGTTAACGTTGTTTGATGCGAATTAAAATTTCAAAACACAAAAATGAAAAATTCACTGCTTACTTTACTGAAGTGTTTTTTTATGAGATTATTAAAGCAATACATTTCTGAATTCATATCGTTCTAAGTGAAGAAAATTATTGTGCGTATGCTATAGATGCAAAAGATGTACCAAAATACGTGAAGTACAAATCAGCTCAGCTGTAGAACATCATTTATATGCAAAGATTCAAATTACGCTATGGGATTCGTCTACCATAGGGTTTTATGTTTGTGTACTAAAGTTCTAAGGTCCTAGGTTTCAGTATGTCTCCTGATACCTGCAGGCCTATTACTAAATAACGGTATTCCAAATCATTATCCTGACGTCTCTGTTACGACTCTGTAACGTGACTGTCCTCATATCGTCAACAGGCTGAAAGCCTAAGTTCATCTGCATGTATAAGCTGAACACAGAAATACAGATTGATGTGACATGTCTACGTGGTCATTTGTAGAATAATTTCTTAATATGCAGCCTAGCCATAGTCCGCTACTTGTATAGGTAATAGGTGTCAACCTGTGCTGAATGTATTTTATGTGAAATATAACTTTTTCCAAAAAAGTGTAGTAAATGATGCAGCCCCTTTGATGGTTAATGTTTGCTCGCCCATGCATATTTGTATTCAACTCTATTAAGAACAGGACTACTACCTAAAACTATCAGGGATACGGTACTACTTCTGGGTACTTAGACGAAAGACCTCAACAAGTAAATTTGCTTTATTACTGTCATCAACCCTCATATCTACTACAGCACTTATCTGTAGCACTATGCTACCAAAAACGATACATATATATTGTAAGGCTGAATCAGAAGTGAAGATTAGAACTAACAATTACCTATCTACGAGAAGACCCACCGCACTCGGTATTATCTTGAGACCTTAATATAAAGCTTCAAGTAAATTAATAGTAGACGCAAAATAAACACAAGAATTCCCCTTTAAATAACAAACTCAAATTGGAAAATGAATTCAGAATGAACGCGAACGAGAACGAAGTTTACCTACACTGCGATGTTGTTAATACGTTCCGGAATACCTTTTCTTTGCGAGGTTGCGTCAATAGTACAAAGACTTAGTTCCTTGCATTTCCAACATAAATATTCATTGAAAGAGTCGACTATGGTCAAAATAGGGAAGGTAAACAGGAATACTGGTACTGAAATAATTGTTGCAAGGATCGCGGAAGTTGAGCCAACGCTATCCTATTAAACTTTCCGTTCAGAAACGCTCTTTGCAGTCGGATAATTTGCATGTGCATTGTCATACCGTATCGGGCCTTTGGAATGGGACTGGCCAGTGGCTGAGTACGGAATAAAGTTTTCCCATTCCTGCATTTTGCATATTCCAATTGCGATATAAGGCACGCAGAAAAATTCTGTCGCAAGTCAATCGTACGGCACGTGAAGTAATTTTCAGCACAGCTTTGAATTTTTGCTACTGCGATTCTGTTTCGGAAATTAAAATCTTTCTGTTGATTGCAAATGCTAGTGGTTGTGGAAGTCAAGCAAAGTTTTGGCCTGAATGATTGACTCTCAGTTGTTTTTGTGGCGACGCTGTAGGTATATGCTTTAAAATTTCTAGTTCTGTCTCTTCCATCATGGCAGATATCGTTTAATGATTCAATACTGAGACGATTATTCATTTCGAACAATTAATCAACGAATTTTAATCAACACTAGAACAGTAACCAAGTGAACTACATAAGCGAAAAAGTCATAAAGATAATGGAAAAAATCTTTTATTATGTCCAAATTATTATATCCAAAAGTAGGACATCGTGCTTCCTCATTTTACTCAGCGATGAAAAATGTTAATCAAAATCGTTGTCTATTATTAGGAATATGATAGAAATTTTCCCGCGATCATAAAATAGGATATGTGCTACTAAACAGCGGGTGGTGAAATTAAAAATTCCTACAAAAGACTCATGTTTTAGAAAATTTCCAACAAGGTCCCGTCGATAATTGAAATAACAAACTACAGAGCTGCGGCTGACATATCGATTGACGTTTAATTTTAATGCGCGTAAACGAACAGCGATTTTGTTCCAAACAGTATCGGTGACTGTCTTTACGATAGTATGTGTGGTATTCATAATATTTTGCCACATTGTTGTGCAGTTTCTCAGGCGTCTATAAGTGGCAGTGTCCACTTAACATCAGTTTGCCGACATGGTGATATACTAGATCAATAATATACTGATTATATATTTGGTTATCAGGAACAAACAAAACTCTGGTTAATGTGATATCTATTGCTTCAGAAGACTAAGAACCTATTACATCTATAACGAGTGCTGCTAATAAAATAATTGTTTAATAAATTGCTATATTTTACTTTTGCTGACATGGTCAGCTGCGGCCTTACATATTACTACCATGAGATGGCGATACACCACATTTACTAATAACACAAAAGAAACAAACATTATATGTATTAATAATATGTGAAAACATTATAACACTATCAGAAATACTCTTGAGATACTTTGTAATAAATCACTTTGCTTTAACATACTTTTTGCGGAACCAGCAGCAGCCGGCTTCATTATTTCACGAAATAAAAGCATCGAAGGACCCTCAATTAAAATGCAATACAACGTATTAAAAACTTCGCACGGAGCCAGAGGGCGTGGAAAATGTTTTTCCAATCAGAGCACTTCGGGTCTCCTTCGCTGATACGAATGCAAAATGAAGCGAGTCCGCTAAATGCTAACTCTGTTAGGAAAGAAATGAACGTGAAGATTTTACGTTTTAACCAAATTCAGGGTGTCTTTAGGGAATAATTTGTTCATTTTACTTTCATAACTAGGTTTGTGAAACTAATTTTACTAGCGAAGTAGTTTGGTGGGAAGGTGGTAGATAGAATTTTTAATTCGTAATCAATCCAAAAAATGACTTCTGAGTTTCATAGGATGGATTTGTTTGTAGTCGCTCTTAACTATTCGTGTTAATGATAGTGCCAATAAATGACTAATGACATAACTAGAAGAAGTCATGCAATAGTAGCGGAGATAGGTTTCCAGGGCCAGGGCCAGGGCAGGCTTAGCCCCTTTGTTCATCAGGGATTTAAGTTATTAGGGATAACTTAGAAAATAACATTAATCCTTAGCTCTATGTTTAACAAACATCTAGTTCACTTTTGCTATGTAACTCTTTCTCTGTATATGTAAAGATAACATAATGTTTTACAACTCAATTATGTAAGCTATTTAAAGCTAATTAACTTTAAGTGTAAGCAAATTAATTTCACAAGAATCTTTGAAGTTGAAAGTTTTTGCTCTAAGAGTTGAATTTTACAAAAAGTTAGGCAACAAAAGCGTAAAAAGTGTAAGAAATAATCGATGAAAACAAAATAAGTTAGAGCTGAGTCCAACAGCAAGGGCTGTAATATTAAACTTGAGAAAACAATTCGGTTCAATAATGAAGCAGAAATGCCCGCAAGCGTGCAGAAAAATAAAGTATTTAGAATCAAATCGGGCACGACTTATTATGATCGTTACTTCATATTTTACATTTATTCATAATCTATTTTGTACATATATATAATCAAAATATTGTTACTGAAGAAAATATCAATGTGTCTATTTAACTTGAAGTAGCCAAACCTCGGAACAATAATCCCGAGAGCCAAACTTATGTTAAAATGTCTAAAATTTGTTATTCTTATTAAACATGTTGTGTTTTGTGATTAAAGCGTTTTGTGATTTTCTTAATTTTAATAAATTGTAATTTCAACGCTTATTTCCCAAATACCGTAATTGGCATTTATGCAATTTTATAACGCATTCCTGCTATTTGCAAAAAGAGACAGGTACTTCGCAATTTTTAAAACCCTAGTCATAAATGTGAATGTCTAGAGTAGAGTACTTGATAGAAAGTGGTCACTATCGCTTAGACATTTCCAACGCCAGAGTCATCGCTGGCTTTGCTCTTTTTGCACCTTTGAATCCTACTTTAAAATAAAATAGGCATTGCTGGAAAGCAACCGTGGAACAATAATTTTCACTGCGATGCACGTGGGCGAGCCCTTTATACTTAGCGCGTATTCTAGTTCTGAAAGCTTCGCGACAGTAATGCGGCACGCCGTTTTATGGGCCACACCGATGCGTACTAAGGACTTGAATGTTTTACTCTTTTTAAGACCGCTGCAAGATATAACCTTAAATTTAAACAAGCCATATTTTTATTTTTATTTTTCTTTTTTTATAGTTTTGATGTGATTCGATATGAAAATCCTATGACTTACACAAAATGTAATATTTCATAAATCTTATTTTTGTTTCATTATTAACTTGCGATACTTAAATGAATATTGTAGAAATATATTTTTTATTTTTGCGAATAATTAAAAATAAACAATTATGATCGTTACAGCATTGTCATAAAACATATTAATGTCAGAAAATGAAAAAACTCGATTTCTGAAACTAATTACTATTATCTGTCAAATGTGGCACAGGTATTCATGTCTTTAAGTAACACTACTCATATTATGAAACTGAAACTAACAATCTGGCCAAACAATATCTTAGAAGCTCTTCATCATATAATTTTAAAACAACGTTCATCAAAAGACGAACCGGTCGGGAATCTCGTCAACTTTAAATATTCCGTTCCCATAATACCGGCCGCAGAACACGTAGCTATTTTATTATGCCCTAACACGACCCTTTTTCAATATAAGGCTAAACCGTAAAATTTTATTTTATACCGGTTACTTTGTTCATTGAAATACTCCTCGTGTTATGCTAATATTCAAGCATCACAAAGGCATGAGCCTGTATTGTGAACTGGCTACAAATTTGAATAAGTATTTACAGTAAACAGGGTAAAAAGCATTAATGTTGGCTTAAATTTTAAAAACGTCTCATAGAGTGTTATGTATGGCCTCTTAAAAGCGTCTCGAGATATCATTAGGGCAGTCGGAGTGAGCTCGTGGGCCAGATTAAGACGGTTTCTGCTTTCTTAGCTTAGTTTCGTGACAATGTCTCCTCCGTCGTGCGTAGTTTGCTTAAAATTAAGACTGTTTACTTAATGGAATTAAAAGTAAAGTTTTGTTGAGCGCAAAATGCTTTTAAATACTTTGGCTTTTTTATTAGTCTTGTTATTGTGTTGTCGTTAATGGTATGGAAATGTAGATATAATTTGAAGTTATTTTAAAAATGGTGAGTTTTATCGTCAGAATGAATTCTTTACTCATAGGTATACTTGAAGGTGTAAATTTAGCTGTTGCAAGCATCTGGAGTGCTATAAAAGATCTCTTCGAAAACGACGACGATAGGTACTACTTTCTGTCAGGTAGCTTGTCTGTCTTGTCACTAGATTTAAAATATATTATTATTCTAATGAAAGTTAACAATCATCAGTTGTATTTCAAATGTACTTAAACCTGTTTACTCTTGTGAAGACCTAGATGGTGATCACTGCGCCTGAGTAACTGGAATGTAGAGATTGTTAGATTACGGTAATATTTAGTATGTACTTATTAATACTACGTTGCTAAAAGTACACTAACTGTAACAATTCCATGAATCATTCCCGCAATAAACTGTACCGTATGTTATGAATCACTGACAATATGAATAACTCAAACCTTGTACATTGTGAAATTTGTAACTTGCTTAACTGTAATATTGTCATTTTCAACTCTAGTATTTTACATTATCTAGTGTAGAACATTTTAATCTTTCTTTATCCACTCGCATAACTTCTAATTTAAGAAAACTGGCAAATTTAATACGATTGTACCAAAGGTCATTGTTACGTTCTGGCAATTCTACGATTTTTCAATCAGTATTGTCTGTACTTAATATTTTCTTCTAACTAGGTTTCTAAACTCGTTTTGTTTTGTTGCGTTATTGTTACTTTAAATAACGTTTCGAAGATCATCAGATTTGAAGGTTTCCTCGAAATATGTTTCCGTAACATTAAAATAATTCGTATTTTCAATCAATAAATTTCAGTCGTCTCAAGAACTTTGAGCAATGTTATAGTCGCTAATATTTCGCCTGCCTTAAAAATAATCTTGCAGCTTTCCATAAACCTCATATTCTAGCGTTTCGAGTTTTCATGATTCAAGGAGTTCATTCCTTATGCACGGAACTCCTTGAGCTTCAAATCCAACCTAACTATTTCTGCTATTTACGAATGGAAATCTCAACTATTTAAGACGTACAGCCTGCTCTTAACACTAATCTGGGCAAACAGTGCCACTGTTTATCTTGCCTAGAAATGTCTGGCTGGAAACATAATCCTCTATACAGAGCTAAACTATAAAAGGCATTAAAATGCAACCGACTATATTTACTGACGTGCTCTATCATCATCAGTAAATTATGAGCGATAAAAATTTGTAACTATGTCTGAATTTGACCTTATCGATGTTATTCTCAGAATTAGCTGGCTAAAGTTATATGCTTAACACATCTGTGGTCGAGCTCAAAAAAGATCTAATCTTATCAATGATTCTTATATCACAGATGTTCATGGGTGCCAGTAGCGACTTATCATAAGGTGGATTGCATGCTCATTTTTACATTAGTTCGTTACATTTAAATTTGATTTTAAAATTTGAGTTCTATATAATTAAATCGCACCTCGCTTCTCGCTTTCGATAAAACGCCAACTTTAAAAGCAGTAGGCGTTTTGCGAAGTGAGGAATGAGAATGACTAATTTGTTGCTCTCATACAAGTCGAGATGATGAAGATTTTATTGTTAAAATTCCGTAGGTGTGTAACAATATTCAGCGGAAATAACAATGGTAACCCACACAGATCCTTACACTAAGGAGTTTATACGTTGCAATGGATTTAAACAAGTGGAACTAATGCCGATTGTAGTGGACTGTTTGTGTGCATAACAGTTTACAACGACATTTCAGATGAATATGTCATTATTGGTTGCAACTGTTAGAGTACATGTTGCTATTATGTTGTAAGAACATTGAAATGGATTTGAATTTAATGTCTCAATGATATTCAGCTGTTATTATAATATTATTTAAAAAATATTTTGTATGATTAAAATAATATGATGAAAACATCGTTGTTTCGTGGCTGTAATGGACAAAGATAAAGACGAGAACAGATAAATCAAAAGCCAGAGCAAATATATATCTAGAAGTCGTCATTTTTCCACCGTCAATTGTTGAAAAGGTGATAATTTCATCTGTGTACCTATGCTTTGATCGTTGTTTTTGAATTGCAATTGTTACTCGAACGTCTTATGTAATTTTAAATATTAACACATAATAGCATGGTGGTCTCTCCAGCTGTGCTGTGGTGAGAGACTCGTGATCATCAGTGCAATAGAAAAAGTGACTGCTGTATATATATTATATTTATTTTTTTTCGTATTGTATCGTCACTAAACAAACATCTTTAATAATATTGAGCAAGCTAAGCGATTATAAGTATTAGGCAATAAAACATATAAACGATATATATAACTAAATTTCCCAGTAAAAAGTGTTACAATCATGCAGCGATGCAATTTGCAATCCAATACCGTGAAGCTTTGCTGAATATCAAATTGCAAATAGCTCTGGAAGTGTTACTTACGTAGACGACTTCCCTCGCGATACTGTTTATACTTTTATTACTCAATTTATTACTCGATTATAAGAACGACATTCATGTAAAGCTAACAGTTTGTTTTATATGGCAGTTGGTGATAGCCATTTACATTCAACTTTAAAGTTTCTTTTATTAAATTTTAACATTAAACGGATCTGTAATCTATCCCAAATAGGGTTGGAATCTTAGGTACCCGAAGTCAGTCACAGTTGCTGCTATCCTCTAAATAGTATTAGATTAAGGTTAGGCAAAATGCATTGATAATCTGAGTTCTAAATTAATACGCTTCCTGTATATTATTGACACATCTTTCAAACTTGAATACAGTAGCGTCTTATGCTGATGTTATAATAATTAAAGCCACGCAATTAATCAATCAATGAGAAGCACTGATAGCCTAGTGGTTAAGAAACTCTGCCTCTCGATCGAGGGGTCCGAGGTTCAAATCCCAGGCACTCACCTCTGAATTTTCAAAGTTATGTGCGTATTAGAAATTACTTATCACTTGCTAAACGGTGAAGGAAAATATCGTGAAAAACCTGCATACCAGAGAGATTTATAAAAAAAATCTCAAAGGTATGTGAAGTCTACCAATACGCACCTGGCCAGCGCGGTGGACTATGGCCTAATCCTTCTGAGAGGAGACCCGTGCCCAGCAGTGGGACAGTAATGGGTTGTTGATGATGAATAATCAATGAGAATTCTACCACCTTTAAAAATTGCTAAAACTTTTTGCATGATTTATTTAGGACCTTAAAATGGGTCAAAGATATGGATAACTTATGTTACAATAAAGGATTCCAATACATACATAGCACTATGTGCGGTTGTGTCACAGGGCACTCTATGGGGGCAGTTTAGTATCAACAGAGCTCTCCACTAGATGAACTTGCAAAATAGCAGTTCTAAATGCAAACTCCATGTGTAGAAATCGCCTCTGGAGATTGCGTACAAGTTAGTAATGGAATGGAATTGAAAATGTTATCAAACAAATTCAAGAAAGTTTTTTACTTTCCCCTATTATGTGGAGGCAGCTTATGAAGTTATACTTAGGGATCAAAAATAAAGAAAACACACTTCGTGTTCTATTCAATATTTTGATTTAAATATTTATTTTGATTTAGAGAGGTTGGATCATTGAAGCTACAAAAGTCCAATACTTCAATTTTTCAAAAATATTGCTTCAATGTTTAATGAAAGGTTTGGAAGTTTCGGAATATATTAATATGTTCAGGAACTCGAATATAATTAAATATTTTTTTATTTATATTTATACTCAGTAACGATATAATTAGTTACCTGTACTAGTTTGAACATATTCAGGAAAACCTATTTTACAAACTTCATATACAACAATTATAATATTAATTACGTGCACTTTTTATTTAATGTCCTAAAGCAACAATTACTACATGGTATTATTAAAACAGTTCCACACAACGTTATGTAAGTAAATAATCTAATCATCATAAAAAGTGCAATTGCGCTATACGTTGCATTCACGAGCTCAGAAGTTCGCAAGAAAACGCCGGACTACGGCAGAGTTGCAATTGGAGTAATTCGTGGTTCACAACTTGAACCATAACCGGGAGCATAACAGTTCCACAGAAACTCTAAGGCTCTTCGCCCACGAGACTATTTGCAAGCGGCTCGCGTTTTATACGCGGATCCTAATTTATCGTAAGTACCATTTTGCTAGGTTCCGCTCACGAAACCACACGTCGACAACCCTTATGACGTCAGTCCAGACGCCAGATGTATTGGTAACACGCTATGTGAGTCTAGCACGCGTTGAAGTAATATGGCGATCACACAAATAACTCCATGGTCCTCATAGTAACAGTTCATAATCACTTGAGGTTTTGCAAATACAATTAGTAATGTAGTACAATTGTTTTATGAATAAGATCATTTTTTGTTAGTATCTAATGATGCTATATATAAACGATGTAGGTATCAGACGATATCGTATTTAACGACTTAACAAAGAATGAATGAGTATGTGCGCAATTGCGTAACTCCATGTGCCGAAACCGTATTAATAGAGTAGCATAGCAGTGGACGATATATACATAGTTCGCATCTCAGCCGCGTAGCTTGTAAATATCTCTGTGGGAGCCGTGCCTAACTCACGCATTAAAATAGCTAAAGTACCGGATACCGGAATCGGCCGCTAGATGGCGTGCGCCGTCAAAGTTGAATTCAAGCGATCAAGACTTCAACATTACTTTTAGCGGTTTCATATTTTCCAATCTTCTCGGGATAGCCTCATTTACCGCTAATGCAATTACCGGTTGGCTCATTGCTCTAGTTTTATCGTTCCGCCGGGAATACTCAGGTTTCCAAGTTTAAAGTTAGAATTGAGTAATCCAATATTTTACACTTATATAGATTCACTAAAAGATGTTTTTATTGCGTGCTTTTTACTAGATGTAGTAATCTTCCGTGCTTAACTTAAACGGAGGTATCGCAATAGCCACAACAATATCTCACTGCTTTTGTATACTTCTCCACGCTACTCTAATATTAATTGGTAAAAAAGGATTACCAATATTTGTCGAATATTTTAAAACCACAATGCATCTGTCAATGAATCTATAGATTCTGATGACTGACATCCAATGATTTGAATTTATGCGAGCTGTGGTTCAATGCGCGCGTCTACGAATAATTACAATGAGTGGGTCTAACATCCAGTGTCATTTTTACCAGTTAATGGTTAGTATTTGTACGTTACAAATACAGTGGCTTCTTAATTTAGAAGATATTATATCATTGTGACAAAATATTGGCCAAATCTTGTTACAAACATAAACGAAATAGGTACTATTATTTTCCTGAATGCGAATCTCCAAAATGATAGTCGTTACTAAGTTGCCTCAAGCGAAGCTTTGTACCCCTACTAATATGCTGTATTTTAAATTATGCCTTTGTGATTTTGGGGAGATATGAAAGTAACGCCGAGGGGCAATCTTATGCAATCTTTGACCTGAGCACTAAGGGGCATTCAAATCTTTGTTAAGAGGCCAATTGGATTAAAATACTTGTAGGGGCTTAATAAATAGCGAACAGGTAAGGGTTCGTAACTTGAATAACATGTTAATGTAATGATGTTATTCAGTTTCTTTTTCGAATTTTTAAGCACCCTTATGAGGTTCTATACAAAGATATCTCAATCAAGCTAATTTATTGATTTTTATACTTACACTTTTATACTTATAAAATGGTACATGGATGAATGAATGAATAAAAAATGATAACTGAATGGGTACACTAAAATTATGCTTCGTTTTCTTTTCTATAACATATAATGTCCTTACCTTCAATCTTTTGACCTTATTTATCATTCACATTAATATCTTAAGTCCTGCAATTCTAAACAAATGAGTATCAATTTTATTGCCGTAACCAATCGCGTAATCTACACGTAAATTACGTAAAGGTCCTTCACCGTGCAGCGGCACGTGCCAATCACGTGACTTCTCGGATTAAGTTAGACCCCGGATAAATTAACTGCACAAAATACAGCTATCATACGCTATCGTTGGTAGGGGTATAAAGGAAGGATAAAGGAATTTGAAGGGTATTGTGGTGTATTGGATTGGATACGTTGCGTGGTGGACGGCATTAGTAATTAGGCCTTTATTTCGTCTTTTATCTCGGCCATGTTTCTATGTTTGCTACGTCTGTCCCTTTTTTACGTACTCTTTCTATAATTATAGTATTATACACAGAAAAGGAACATAGAGATATAGACATGTAATCTAATCGATCTAATAGATTACTTAAATAACTTAATAAAACCACGCTTTAAATTTTGATCACATAAAAACATTGATAAAATACAGGTCTAATTGAGATCAATAGACAAGCACTCAAACACTCAAAAATGCTTCAAATACGTTAATGTAATGTTATTTTATTTCTTATCATAAGATTTTCTCTTTGATGTAAGTTCCATGAGGAGCAAGCGTCTAAACGATAAAGAAAAACATCCTCTGTTTGTGTTAAATTTCAATTTTATACTTTGCTTCCTTGTTCTTCATTTTACTTTCATGAACGTTTTATAAAACTAGTTTATAATTAGTTACTTCACTATATTGTACACTTTTTGTACTCTTTAATAAATATTTTACTAAATGATCGACAGTTCCCTAACACCTGTGATTAATATGTAAACTATCTACAATTTGCTTACTAAAGTTCACAATTCGACAACTTCTAGTATGCAGAAATTCTCACATGTCGATCTTTGGTAAGAAAACATTGCCAGATTGATTATGAATAACGGTCGTAAGTTGACTCGAAATGTTGTCGAAATTTTCCTGTCCAAAAGACTTAACGAGGTCTTATTGTCGTGCCAAATTACTGAGACCCCTGCTTGTAACATAAGAACATTGTCAAAGTCGAGTGTAAGGTAAATCCCTGATTGACAAAACTCGTGAATTTGTTCTAACGTTGAGAGGAGGATAAACACTAAGCGTCTCTTCAGGTATCCTGTTGCTGCGAAGTTTCTTTAAATGTTGACAAACTCTTTGTAGCTTAAAGATTTTCAACGTTTGTATAAAGAAAATAAGATTTGGCGAAAGTTTTATTTTGCGAAGAGTGTAGAAAGAGTTTTGAGAAAAATGTAACAAAGTATGTAGATAATAGTTTTATACGCTTCATTTAAATGTATAATTTAAAATAAGAAACTTCCCTATAGTAGTCACTATATTATTTTTTATCTAGATTTTTTATCACAAAGTTATCATTACAGTTACGTAAGTACTGAAATTTAATATTTGATAATAAATTCACTATAAAAAACACAAGAAAAGACTTTTCATCGCTTTATGGTTCGAGAAATGCTTTTTTGTTGTTAATTAACTTTCTTAATGGTTTCCTATTAATTGAACATCCAGCCCTACAACCTTTTAACCCCATATAAGCGTGCTTTATTTAGAATAAAGCTATAGTATCGTCCATAAAGCTCCCGTATGGACAACGGAGCTTAATTTGCGCGACGTTTACGCGCCGTTTGCGTCCGACTTCGGACCGTTGCCTCGGAATTGGGTAAATGCCTACTTTTTACACTAAATACTCGGATCCGTATAATTAAATTACTATATAAAATATATGAATAGGTATTACACAGGATCGGAAGAAGTGGCGATTTCTCGTATCTGAGGCCAAGACTCACTTCGGGTCGCCGAGCCACCGGAGTAAGTAAGTAATTAAGGTATTATTGGTATTATCCTTCAAATAAATAAAAGCTTGTAAAAATAATTTAAGATCCATATTTTACTTGAATGTCTATTTAAATTATTTGCTATCTAAAAAACAGTCGAAATTGTTATATTTTTCAACTATGCACTGTATGAAAATTATTGGTACCTACTAACGGTGTTACCTGCTTTTACTTCCAGGCAATCCTACGTTCAACTTTAAAAAAATATCCTAAAAAAAAACTACATTTAATTTTCTTCTAGAATAAATATAATAATATATTTTATTTCATGGTGATCTGAAATATAATTGAGAATTACAATGTAGTATCCTTCTTCCCACTCGTCGGCATCGCGATTGTTTAGCCTTTAAAAACAAAAAAAGTTTAAAGACCACTGACACTGCGTATGACAGTGACACTATATTGACAGCTACCTCACTTCTTTTTCGCGCTTCCAAGGCATCGTGATACTATTTTTTCAAAGTTTTGTTAAACGTGTATAGTGAAGCAAAGCTAGTGAAAAAATGAAGGAAATGGAAACTAGGAATGAAGAATCACGTCTGCGTAGTTGTAGTCGCAGTAGCAGGGATTTACGACGCAATTCTTCGGATTGGATCACCGGTTCAGAGGTTATGTACAAATTACTTACCAGGTATGTAAGAAAATAATGCATTATTCACCTTTTACAGTATATGTGCACGACTATAAAAATGCCTAAATAACTAACATATTCTCAGAAAGAAACTATATTGTTCGAAAAACTTTCTCGTATCTACAACTTCAAAACTATTCATGCACGCCAATCTCGCTGTTGCACATTACAGACACCAAACAGTGCTCATATTCGCCATTAACCGTAAGATGCTTGCATTTTTATGCATATAATTTAGCAATTAATGGTCCAAATATAAAATGCACCCGAGCCATTGAGTAGGAGATACTCGTTGCGTCGCTTTGTCGACACTAAATGTTTCCCATGTTCACCATTAAGCACGAGATGCTGGCCCTAACATTTATATGTGGCAAATGTTCAAATATTCAAAGAGTCACAACCGTCGAGTACGAGATACTCCTAGTGTTACTTTGTTGACACTAAACGGTTCACTCATTCGCCATTGAGTACGAGATACTCGCGCTAACATTTCTATGTGGCAAGTGGTCGAATATACAAAGCATCAGAACCGTCGAGTACGAGATACTCCAAGTGTTACTTTGTTGACACTAAACATTTCACTCATTCGCCATTGAGTACGAGATACCTGCGCTAATACTTATATGTGGCAAATGGCTTGAATGCTTCCATCACTAGCTATTGCACTAACAATACACAGTATAAAGCATGAATGATTTATAAGCACCAAGCTAGAGCTGCTACAACACAAGGTTATGCCAACCCTGTTATACCAACTCTGACAAAATAATTTTCAGAACCAGCTATAATTTCAGGAATCATTCATGGAGTTATTGCAAATAGCAAAACATATTTGTAACTTTATGACAAAACAGTGTCCTAACAGAAATGGAAAATATTATGTCAACATACTGGGACAACGAGTGAATACAATAATATCATCAGAGTTCTCTAAAATTGGGAGGTATATGTGAAGCAACTGGATGAATAACATATTCCAATGAGAACTGAGGAAATCAACCTGGTACATTTTGATGCTCTTCTCAGAATAACACTTTAACTAGTGCTACCTATAAAGGTCATAATAGGTAATTTATGCTCCACCACAATACACACGATAAAAATATGTGCAATACATGGTGGAGAACAGAAAATAGGAATCATCATATTGCTGGTGCGCTAACCCATAACAAATATAACCCCGTGCATATAAGAATCTTATCAGGATTCACCGCACAGCATGATGCTTATGAGCTCATGTAACGGAATCATACTGAAGACATTGAAACTCACTTAGCTGCATTACAAATGATAGAAGACTAACTATCTTATCAGAAAACAATGTCTAAAATAGACATTTGTGACATAAATGTTTTATGCAGCACCCCGTTGCCAATTTGAAATTGGTTGAGATTGGTCGTTCCACACAAATCAATTGTGTTATATGATATTAAAATTTAATATATGGCGTCAAGATAAAAATCTTACAACATTGATGACAAAATTATCTTTGTATACTAGTTAATCCAATGCTCGATCTCAAATGGTAATAGATGTGCTCCTCACATTATCACATACACACTGGTGTATATACATGACAACTGTTTCATGTTAACCTGAAATAGAACAGAAGGCATGCTCTCTCAAAAGAACCACCTCAGGAGGACAATGATTAAGCAAACAAGACTCCGGCTTATTGATACTGACACATATCTGTCCAATATATTTTTAGTCACATGAAGAAAGAATACTATAAGTATCTCATATATTGGAACCAGCGTCTGAAGTCCTAGCTTTGATAGTAGCATTCTGTGTTAATACCTCAACACAATTGAGCAGAGTTCATTGATTTGTTATGGATACTCTATAGTTCCTACTCAATTTCAGCTGTTTTATAAGCAAATAACAGGTACCTATACATGGCTCAAAGTAAACAATATTACATGGGTTATATTGTAGTACCTCTTACTCACATATATACAAATTATGTATAGTAAAATTTAATCAGTTACCAGCTATATAAAGCTGTTTGATTTGATATCTTGTGGGCTAGGTATATGAATATCCTAACATCCAGATTAGGTGTATTTCAAGATATTGCGGATTTCAGGAAATACTCGTATTATTAAGGTATAACTCTAAGGAGATTTGTATCAAGTGTACAATCAGAACTATAATGCACCACTTAACTACTGGTACAGAATACCTACTTAAAGTCATTGAGCTTACATAACATATATAACTCTATTATATAAAGATGTAACTTGAATTGAAGTTTTTAAATTATCTATTTAATACATTGGTTTACAGTGATAATCAATCCAGAAGTCTGGAGTTGTCTTTGGACACAAATACCTTTATGATTTATTCTAAGGCCAGGTACTATAACAATACCTGCAATACTATAACAATACAAATGTGCTAAATAATAAATGTCCATACTTGTAAATAGTTCAAAAACCTTGTTAAGTATTACTTATTTATATGGCATATGTGACATAAATGCAAATATGTGAATGTCAAGAGTGAACTTTATGTACAAATGTGAGAATTTATACAAAATTAACATTTTGGATTTCGTTACACTTATGTTTCAGTGACTCAATAGGAATAAATACAGTAATAATTAAAGGTTTGGAAGTTCAGTCCACAAACATATGGGTAATTATTAAATATCTGCACATATTTTTCACTTTTACATGTACAGTAAAACTGCTTAAAATATGAGGCTGATCATCATGAAAAAATTGACTAAAGATTATTGGTGCCTATGTAATGCTCTACAACAGAAGCCTGGTACTCCCAACATTACAAAAAGCAATCAAATATTAACATACTACTTATATTGTTGCTTAAACATTTCCTTTAGCAACACCAGGTTTATATAGAAACATGCATCATACATTTATACACCAGTCATCAGGTCAAAAAATAACACAGCAGTCCATTAATCCTGGAATAAAGACAAGCATAATATGAGAATTGCTATTGCACTTAAGTCTTCATAATGTCTATGTTAGTTACACTAAAACTGAAATTGTTCTCATTTCATAATGAAGCTTAGGCTAAGGGTAAATAATGTCCACCATGGTAATATGTGACACATTAATGATATAAAAGTAATAACAATATTATTATATCATGTGAATGGCCAGCCATTAATATGATATCTTCTTTGGGTCTTTTATGCCTAGTGTGTATACCTAGATGCTCTTATAAAACATAAAACAAAGAAAGTAAGCTGCATGTCCAATCAATTTTCAAATGTAAATCTAGCATCCCTAGAATTAATAGGAATTCCTTAGGGGTATGTGTGATGAACGTTACTATATAGGACACACATGGCAGACATCTGGCCTGGAACAAAGAAAACTATATTATATATACAAATTATTATTATAATTATTATATATAGAAGATTTATCTACTTTCCTTTTCTTAAAGAATTAAGATGGAGAAAAATGTGGGTAATAACTTTATAATTTATCACTGTCAGAGCTGTAACTAGAACCAGTTGTGTTAGTAATCATTACAGGCTAAGTAAGCCAGAACCCCATGGAAGTTATAAAATATTTGACTTATTAAAACTGAATTAATCCTGGGAATGCTCAGCATAAATACTTTTGAGTCAAGATAAGCTTTTCTGGTCTAGTCATGAATGGGGTTTGAAATAATCATATACATAAATACTGCTATGAAAACTGATATCAACTTTTACATACACATAACTGATAGTTACACACATTTTTAGGAAAAGATGTTAGATGGAAAGTCAGATTGGATTTCAAAAGGAAACACATCATAAGCTTTCCAACCAACCATATAGATATGTAACTTTACAGAGGGCATGCATAAGCATGGTACAGCAAAAAGTATAAGTAACTTTTGCAAATCTGATATATACCTACAAAAACAGGAAGTCATATAAAACTAAAATGTTTCATTGATCTAAGAATGATCATGTCCCTCCTGAACATGCACACTAATATAAAGAAACAAAGTAGGTATAACACCCAATATTATACCGGGTATACCTACAACATAAAATATAAATTTATCTCACATGGGGCATATATCATCCCAAGATCAAATCAAATACCCAATCATAATTTGTCAATAAATAATGGTATTAATTCCTTAATATTCAACATGGGATGGCTTCCTATTTTAATAATATTGGAATACATACGATGTACCTACTGGTACATTTAAGTATAGTATTATATAAAAGTACATTATTATATAATGCACATCACATATGAAACATATTTATACGTATATTGCTATATAGCAAAGGAAATAGTATTATTTGTGTCAATAAAATTGACCAAGTAATTCATTCTACACATAATTATGACATACTATGGAGGGTAGAAAACATATTTTCGACCTTGTATGTATTTATTTTTTGCAAGGTGCAAAAGCTTGAATTGAATAATCATTAATACTGACTAAATTACAATATTACTATTATTATTATTGGCCAATTTTAGTAATAATATATTTAGAGAAAAATATTGCATTATTATTGCACTGAATATTATTTCATCTAATTCAGAGGGAATCTCACTTAGTACTATGTGTTTCAGAACATTTCATCCATATTATACAGTAAGAATAAATATTCAGTTAGCAATCCTAATAATTATGTATATTTTATAATTATACCTAATTAAGAGAAAAATTTCTTATTAATATCATATTTTCATATTGTATTTTTATATATATATATATATATATATATATTATTATTGAGAATAAATCTCATTAAGCACTATGGATTTCACAACATCTCATCCATATGATGCAGAACAAATAAATATTCAGCAATGTAATTAAATCCATATAATAATATATATGTATGGTAATAAATCTTTAATTTAATTACATGTCCCATTGTTGCAGTTGTCTCTAAACATCTACATTGTAATTCTCAATTATATTTCAGATCACCATGAAATAAAATTGAAAATTAGACGAGCTTACCTGTAAGCGAAGTCTGATTATAATTTTATGAATGGTGATCTGAAATATAATTACCCACCCTCCCAAAATCAAAACCCATACTGCAACAATAAGAACAAAAGAGTCTCCTAGATATAGACAGCATGCATATTATCAAGGAGACTAAGTTGGAAATGATAGACTCTAAATTAAGTGAGGTAGCTGTCAATATAGTGTCACTGTCATACGCAGTGTCAGTGGTCTTTAAACTTTTTTTGTTTTTAAAGGCTAAACAATCGCGATGCCGACGAGTGGGAAGAAGGATACTACATTGTAATTCTCAATTATATTTCAGATCACCATTCATAAAATTATAATCAGACTTCGCTTACAGGTAAGCTCGTCTAATTTTCAATTATGTCGTAACAATTCTTAAAGTTTTTATTCTGGGGAAAAATAATTTGTTACTTAATAGTTTGCTTTACTACCATTTGACATACAATCGTAAACCCAGTTATGTTAAACGGCCTGTTGACAAAGATTGTAAATGAATTTTTCTTCTCTGACCAACACGATTTATTTGAAATCTTACATCTTAAACATAAGATTGATATTTGTGAAATACGTGGGATATGAAGTTTTTCATATCGCTCAGACGAAAACATTGGCAAAGCGCTTTACTCGTCATAAAGGGGGAAACTTTACAAATCTACGGATTTCTTACGCTTTTAGGGACACATAATATATTTATCTGCCCCTCGACACATAAACAATGCCTGGAGTTCGTCACATGAGGGATTTGAACTCAGTTAATGTTTCTGATTATGTGATTTCTCCGTATTAAGTATCAAGTTTACGACTTATGAATATAACTACGTTTTACTGTCTCGATGTTCTTGATGGTATACAGAATTATAATAACCTATGTTAAATGACGAATGTTTGTGATAAGTATCGCTAAATCTGGGAAAGATAGACTACGTTTCTTGGATATTAAAGTAAGTAATAAATAAAACCTTTAAAGAAAACTTATTTCAACTTACGAATAAGTAGCTAATTGCGCTTAACTTAGTAAAACATATGTATACAGTTAATTTAAGACATGTTTTATTAATTTATATCTTGTATAAAAGGTAAGATTTACGTTGTTAAAAAATGAAGCAGATACATTTAACTTATTGTGCAGAATAGATACACGAGAGAAATAGGTTCTACGAAAATCGAATCACATATCTATCTATTTCGTAATGTTACGTGGTTACGGCTGGTTATGGACCTCATAAACTATTCCAAATACGACAGGAAACCAGAAGTCAATGATGTGTTCTTGCCACTGAGGACTAAGTTAAAATGCCTCATAATGATATGACTACCATACCACATACTTCAAGTGCTATTAAGTTAAGATTAAAACTACTTCGCAACAATCCGCTACAAATATGTATGATGGTATATATTTTAAACCATGCAGTATGTACCACCCTCCCTCCCTCAAAGGATGCGTGCAGATGCAAAAATTAAAAATATACACCACCATACATACACCATACCTTTTATAATGTTGGATACCATTATAAAAGGCATGCATTAGGTTGACAGCGTCACTTAGCGATTAACCGTCGTAGAGTCAACTTACCCTGATGATGCTCCGTTTTGGAGCGAAACACGTGTTGGTGATGGTATGTATGGTGGTGTATATTTTTAATTTTTGCATCTGCATGCATCCTTTGAGGAAGGGAGGGTGGTACATACTGCATGGTTTAAAATATATACCATCATACATATTTGTAGCGGATTGTTGCGAAGTAGTTTTAATCTTAACTTAATAGCATGGATTTCCGCAAAGTAACGCCTGATACAATTAACTATACTTCAAGTGCATTCATTCCGAGTATAAATTAATTTAACGAAATCAAAATAAATATTTTGCCCATCAACAAATCGATAAGATGTTTTTATCCGATTTTGGGGTACCCATAACAGACAAATAATGTACATTGTAAAGACGAAAGCATACTCCAGCATAATACTTAGGGGGCACGATTTTTAATATTTTAACATTGCATTCCGTACATATTCGTACTAGTATCGCAGGGTTGGCGGCGCCGTGGCCGTCTCGAAATAAACTCATAACACTTTTATGAGAGCCGTACCCACACTAGCTGAAGATATGATAGCTATTAAAACAGCCCGCCAACCGCGCAATCAGACGTTTTATATCACTGCCATCTTAATTAAAATCAGCTATTATTTTTTCCGCGCTTTTACCCTACTTTAAGGAGCTTTGGAGAAATTTAATTCAAGTTAAAGACAAACACAATTCAACCGACTCCCATAGTTACACTTTTTGTCATTTTTCGCACATGCATTTTGTATATGAAGAAATCCGTTACCATAAAACGTAGAACCTTTGAAGGTGGTAGAATCCTTTGTGGTTCGACTCCGACGGCACCACACCTATTTCTGTCTAATAATAGCAGTGTTAGGCGCTGCTGTGTTCCGTTTTGAAGGTTGTGGTAATGGAGACATACTTTTCGATCGAGCTGGTGGGTACCCGTTCATTTCAAGTTGAAACGCATACGGGAACACCGTGTGTCATCTCCAAGTTTTATTAAAGGCACCGTACCATCCCCATATATTGGAGGAGAGTATGATAGATTTAACAACCTGGGTGGCCCAACGCTATGATCTCCTGTGTCGTGGAATCCACGTAGGTATATAAAGATTCATATCACAAATAAGTTTTAAAATTAACCACTGACACATCTAGCCAACTAGTTCTCGAATCTGGCACCTTCTAAAAATAAAAGTGGCCGTAGTTCGCGAACTGAAGTCAGATTTATATGGTGAAGTTGATACTTAAGGGTCCTAGAAACCCATAATTTAACTGCAATTAGTTTTACATAAAAATCATAACTCAATTATCCGTGTAACAACAGTATTGTATTTATACGGTAATACGATTGTAAACTGATCGTATTTTCAAATACGGCTGCTATACGATTATGTGTTTATAAAATACGCTTTGCGATCTGCATATCAAACCGCAATATGCACTACAACGCATTAATCGACGCTTTACTACGTTAAAGCAATAACAGTACCTACGTTTGACGCTCATTTAGAAACGCAAACACGGAATAAACACTTCACATAAACACGTACTCTTCATTTAAACTTGTGTTTCATATAACTATGTCACAGTATAAGTATCTATACAGTACCCTTACCATGAGTTTTTACGTTTTGACAAATATGACTGTTTTGGTATTTGTTTACGTATTTGCCCATACAATTTCAAATCAGCGCCCCTAGCGGACTGTATCAGAACTTTAATGTGTGTAACGTAACATTAAATGTCTAAATTGACAAGATGACGCTTCATGTTTGGTCTCTCTTTTTTGCGAACATGTGAGGTAGACAAAAAGTTCATCGTCACTTGAGCATTTACTTATTGTTATCTACGTTTACTCAGTATACTGAAGCAGACAGAATAGAATAATGGATTGAGTAAACGTAACGTAAAATTGTGGGATGTTTTGAAAACTCATGGTAAGGGTACAGTATTCTTTCTTCATACAAACGCACGGAACGCAAGTTATACCTACGCGCCTCGATGTCGGTATGCACTCGGTATGCGAACAGGAGCGAATGTGCCACAGTAATGCGCGGTCGGTGTGCCGGTTTTAAGCAATGTTTTTTTATTATTTAAACAATTATATAGCTTGAGTACTAGTAGGTACCATCATGATTGGTTTCTTTTTTGTAAAGTTTGGTATTTTGATTTTTTACCGGGAAAAATACTTGGATTCATAAATAAATAAATTGATAGGACGAAGGAAAGTGAAAATTTAGAATAAACGAATGACAATTTAGTACAAGCTAGTCTCGTTGAACATAAACAATTTATAACTACACCTTTTATACCTACTAATTTGCAACTTATTATAACTACTATTTATTATAAGTTATTAATTTACTACTTATTATTTTCTACTAAAACAAAATGTTAATCAACCTCTCGCCTACTAAGGAGCGGCTAAAATATAATACAATATAAAAAACTAGAAGATAGTCCGACGTAATTAAAATACAGTAGGCGCGCAGCCCTAACGCGAACTCTCGCCCCTGCAGGTATATAATTCAAGGACAGGGCCGAGTTACAATACTGTATAGATCCTTATACTGTGATTATTTGCTTCATGTTAATTCGTAAACGCAATTCGAAGCGTTAATGTCACGTTTCCGGGACGCGTTAATGATTTTTATAACGCTATTAGTTTATATAAAACACTTGTAACTTAACGCTTGTGGCGGTGGTATATAATATCCTATCTTAAGTTAATGCTATACTTTTTCGTGATTGATTTCAATACGATGGCATCACCGCCACAACTAGTTTAACCATATACGAGTAATACTAGTAAGAAAAAATTATAATTATAAGGGATTCCAGCTGTGTTCACAGGAGATGCATTGAATCAGTTATAAAAAGCCTATAAGCATAACAGAAGTCCATGAGTTGCAGTGGTCAAGTCAGTGAAATAACCAATTCCGATGTCATTTCCCTTCGAAGGACTACATGGTTACCCTTCATGTATATTTTACCACGCCCTTCTAAATAAAGTACCGCAAGAATTCATTGCTTCATCTTTGTTATTTCTTATTAAAATTATGAATATGTAGTAATGTATTTGACATTTTATTTTATAACAACGACTGCCATAATCTGATTAATTTCGCCAAAAAAACTTTTAACAAAGGTTTTAAAAGCTTGGGTATTTCTTTAATAATTCAGTAAAGTCACATCAAAGAAAGTTTTCAAAGATACGTAAGTTACTATAGTAAATATTAAATTTCTACTTTGATATTACTTTTGTTAAAATATATTTCTTAATTAGCGTAGTTATTCCCATTTTCATTGTATGTCTTATTAATATTTTCGTAAGTACATCTTCTTATTAGACTTTAATTAATTTTGATGTTTTAGTACAATAATGTAACTAATATACAAATTAATCTCTTGACGGCATATTTGGTATCTATTAAGTCCCAACTGTACCTCAGCTTGGAGGATTACAAATTGAATCGAATTAAATCATTAATGATGAATTAAATCAACCTAATAAAAGCGTGGTAATTAAGGCCTAGGTATTTATTGGTCGAAAACATTAAAGTACATTTTAACGAAAATGTAGCACCTATACATACGTATATTCTTTGTGCCCCTTCAGTTCCTTATCAATTAACTCATCCAAGTGTCATTCCATGTGAAAAAAGTAATCACATAATTTGTCATACTCAGATTGTTAAGCAATTAGATCGAAATTTAGATGGTGGCGCCCCAACTCCAGTTGTCGTCAACATTTCATTTTAACGGTAACGCCCCCTGTCGTTCGGCGTGGAAAAACTGTGACTGCCGTTTAGGAAACTGTAATTTTTCACGTCACGCTGCGATAAGGCTGCGGTCAGGTGTTGGAATGATTTGTTATCCTTGATGGGTGACGGACGCTGACCAAAATGACGTAATGTGGGAGCTGTAGATAGAGATAAGGCCCTTTACGTATAAAGGCTTATCAAAAGGGATATAGATAAAAATTGATTCGGTCAAAACGTAAATTCTCTCTTATGGTACGTAGGTACATGCATATGAAACGATTAATTTTAAATAACTGACAGGCTCCTCAAGTTTATTTAAAAAATATATTTTCTTTTAAACCTTACAATGTAACATAAATAACAAAAACAACACAACAAACGAAACACGATCAAAAGATAAGACTAAAAGGTAGCATAATGTGTGATAAATTGATAAATTGCAGGTAACTTCGGTTAGGTGTGAGAATGATTTGTTACCTGCCTTCTTGATGGCCGAACGCTGACCGAAATGACGTTATACGTGTCTTTTTGTGCGACTTTATTTTAAAGCCACTGAGGCAAGAATACGAATTAAATCCTAATCCTACTAACTAATAGTTTAAGGTCTGCGATTCAAAGTGTCTTTACTATAATAGAAACTTATGAATGAATTACTGGCCCATAATCTAAAGCGTCGGAAATCTAAGAGCTACAAAAGCTACGGAAAAAGTCCTACACTGACATACGATATGTTTAGATAAACAGTAGTGAAATTTTATTCCTCGAAATATACATAATTATCCGTTTTTGAACTTTGTTCCAAAAATATAACTTCGTAAAGGTACCCTTACAAAGTCATAACATACGAATGTTATGTAATGTATTTAAATTGTCGAACTCGACATTCTTATCGAATCCGACCATATTACATGTTGATAAATAATTATGGCAGATATGTTGAGCTTAACAAGCTTTCCACTAAAATTTTCGAAGTTGGATGAGTTCAAAACGCAAGTTGCTCAAAAAATTGAGGTATACATTTTCAAAGATACATTACACGAAGAGAACTTGATTTGTATCCACCTTAAGTTAGAAAGTGACATCCTACGTTTCTCTAAGATAGTAAACGACAAGACAACATGTCCCAAGCTTCCAAACGTTATGTTCCTCGAAGCTTCATATTTCCGAAGTCCTTTGTAGTATCTTGTAGTTGAAGCAACTTCTAACATTGAACGTATCTCGTGTCGTGATTTACGTAACATTTTACAACCAACATGTTATATTCTAAGGGAAACTTGTTTGAAACTGTTTGTAACATGGGTTATCTAAATTGTTATTAAAATTGCCCTTTCTATACTATAGACAACGCACGCACATATAAGTGAATACACAACTGAATTGAAATTTTAATTCATGTGTGAGTAACCAAGGAATGAACCCGGATCAGCGCATCAGATCAATATAGCGACTGCTCCGCCACGCATGTCGTCAAATGTTTTAATAACGAAAGCTAAGCTAGCTAAAACATTTTCCTAATTTCTGACTCCAGGATTCACTCTACTTTTCATATCACGTAATTAAAAAATAATTAGGTACAGTAACACACAAAATAGGAGTCGTTTAAATATGTAACTCATCGGTACTCGACGTTTAGCTTACCTGTGTGTATTAAGCCTCGTGGTATTAAATTATAATCATATAACAAGGATAAAAAGGCACCGTTTCAAAAATCCAGTCTCAGTAAATTTCATTCTATCCAACTTCATAAACATCAATTCTGGTAGTAATTCAAAAATTTTACTAAACTACTTCGACTCATACAGTTAACAATTCATGCGGAGAAAATTTGCGCAAAGTTGCTTCACGACCACTAAAACAAGTTTACAATCGCCGTAAAAACCGCTGTCAAACATGGAAGTAACAAAGCAAAGTGCAGCGTTTAATAAACTAGTTCCTTAGTCAAACGGTTGATTGTAGCACTTTTAACTGGGAGGGGATTGTGATTAATGCCATCTGATAAGCAGAAACCGCGTCAGCACGGAAAAGAAAGAAAACTTTTGTGTACAAAAGCCACACATTAACCTAATTCGTTTTAATTGACCAAACTAATCATTTGTGAGCACTTTTGAGTTAGTGGACGTTTAGTGTACATTTAGCAGGCGTTAATATATGCGTTTGGATAAGTTCGGCCTCGGATCACGAGAGGTGGGAATTTTGGGTCGGTAATGAGGCAAAATTACATAAGTCATAATTTCAACATAAGTTATATAGCACGTGCCATATCTGCTTCTTATGTTTTTGTTTATTTTTTCTTGTAGGAAAATATAAATAAAAAATGTTAAGGGTGAACAACCCTTATCACCTAGGGGTATGAAAAATAGATAGTAGCCGATTCTCGGACCTACTGAATATACATATAAAATTTGGTGAAGATCGGTAAAGCCGTTTCGGAGGAGTACGGTAACTAACATTGTGACACGAAAATTTTATATATAAGATTATTTTATATTTGAAATTGTTAAGATGATGATATATAAGAAACTAAGTACATGTCAAGTTAAGTTACGCCAGTGGTTATGATAATAACAGTATTATGTAGGTTTATCACATTCCTATCTACTACCTAGCATCTTTAACTTGCATTGCACATTAGACATTTTTCAAATATAGTATATCGGAAAGTATGGTCTGGAAGATTAAAATAAAGCGTTTGTTATTCATCTTAAATCATATTCTACATAATATCACAAAATCATTTTTTTCGTATAATGAAAAAGAAGTAGCTGTTATTTAAATTGTAGTAATAAAATCGATCATCGTAATCGATTGAAAGATATATCTGTTATTTAAATTGTAGTAATAAAATCGATGATTTAAGAGCTTTTTAACTAGAAACTATTTTTTATGCAGTCCATTTCAGAAAAGCTTTCAAACGATTAAAATGTGTACAGCTGAAAACCTTTTTATTGATTAAAATACGCTAACGAGTAAAAGTGCTGAACGGGAATGAAATGAAAGCATTAAAATTATTGAAATGGAAAATAGAAAATATCGCTCATCTCTTAATATACTTGTGATACGATATAATAATATTGATATAAGAAATATGTGGATCTGTATGGTATCGCAGTCAGGTTATTTTGACAAAAATAGAAATGATTTACCCAGTGGACTGCCTATGCTTAAGTTTGGATATTTTTATTCAATGCAACAGTAAGTATCACAGTTTATTGGCATATGTACAGTCACCTTCAAAAGTAGATGACCACTATGGTATCAAAAGTAGCCGAACAATGACATTTGTTGTATAGGTATTTTTCAAAACCTTAACTTGTTCACCTACTTTTGAAGCTGACTGTAAATGCTGACCTGTCATAATTTTTAGTTATTAAATTTAGATTATAACATTTATATTTTACCATTTTTTTAATTCTATAGAAAATTAATGTATTAATCCGCTGTAGTTCTTGTATACGCTAAAAGAAATGTATATTAGACCCAAATTTTTAAAAACGGCCTTAATCATTTTGCTGTTCAGCCTTCGATAAGCAAGTATGGCATACGTCAACACGTCGCGTGGTTAACGCCCGAATATTTTCATTTCGTTACCATTAACTAACACATACTTGTTTGTGTTTCTTATATAACTTAAAATGTTTGTAAAGGCGAGTAGTTGTCATAATTATAGCTATTATTATAATATATCGTCGTCAACTCACCTCACTAAGTATGGGTCTCCTTTTAGTGTGGGAGTTTTGGCCAAAATGCAATGTACTAACCGAGTGCGAATTGGTATACTTCACACAAAATGGAGATTTTTTTATCAAAATTTTACATTATAAAAGGAGGCCTCGGATGACTGAAAGTCGAATCTTCAAAGATAAATATTTCTTACGAACTACGTAACTACGATTAATCCGAGATTTCTTAAATTTCAATATGGGCAAAGTTTAATAGATAGACATTCTTACCGTTAGATTATCAAAGCAATTATTCGAAGCATATATTAAAGTAGTTTATCAATTATTCTATAAAATGTAAATATCACCGAAAATATAATTATATGATACTAGATATCGTCTCGCTTTGCGTTCATTTACTTTATTACTTCTTCGAAATCAGTGCCAACCTAAATAGAACGAATAATGCAAATTTAATTATGTTAATTTCTACTGAAAAAAATTTGCGAGCGCGCATTGTAACTTGGACTGTAAAATATTACCCAAAGTCCTAATTTACTACTAAATACTTACTCAGGAAGACTACAAATAATTTTACATATTTTACTACACACGTCGACACAGAATTCGAAACAGCGAAATATTTCCCGATACCGTGTGAGTTGTTCTCGGAACTCTTGATTCTATCAAATAATATTTCGCTAGAATACCTAAAATATTTTAAGTAGCATTGCCAAGTAACAAGCTGAGCTAGAAGTCACGAAAGCAAATAAAGCCAGCTAGTAACTGGACGATTTTAAAATCGATTGTAAAAACGGTTTCATATCACTGGACCACAGCAAAATTATAGATATGACTCGTATCAATAAAAATGGTAATTGGCTGCTATTGATAGAGATTAATAAATTTCTGAGAAGCGAAAGGCCAATAGACAGTTTGAATTTCAATATTCATTGAATTCAGTAATTATAGTAGGTAGTGAGTAAATGTGGCGAATTAGATATTTTTTAAGATAGTACCTAAAAACATAAGTCAAATCCTTGCTTTATACGTAAACTAAAACTTTTATTTAAAACATAGATATATTATTCTAAAAAATATGAAACACTTTTCAAAAGGAACCAGTACTGGGTCAATTTTATTTACCCAATTAGAGTTCAGGTTGATAAGATTAAAATGAGGTTACGAAGGATAGATACTATAATCGCTAAATGCTCTCAGATTATCTTTATCTGTGTAGGTTAATGGGCTAGCGTTTAATGTAAGCCACCAAGTAAAAGGTGATAGCCATTTACTAACAGCTCCTCTTTTTAATATATTTCATTGCTATGGGCATAATCCACATCTAATCTACTACATGATATTTTGCATTTTTAGTATTGTTAGTATGATTTTAATTTTGTCAGAATAATCACAATACCTTGATGAATACAAAGATTCGAAATAACATTCGATTTCTAAATAGTGACATTTTCTAAGATTATGAAAATAAAAATCATATATGCACAAAAATTACGTTTCAAAACCTTACTTATGATTTTCACGTTACGAGACACAAAATCAATTATGAACTGCGTTGATATTAAACTAATCCATAAATTATTATTTCAATCGTCCGTGAATAGCCGGGCGCATAGGCGGTGTACACGCGGTCGTATAGAGTGCAAAAAGCGACTTATGCTAAGTAACCGTTGATAGCGGTCACGTGTATGTTACGTCGACTGTAGTACTATACCTCCACCCTTTGCCCGGAAAAGGCCTAATGCATTAGTGTAAAGATAAACGATTCTTTGAGGAATCAAAGTTGATTGGTTGAACACCTTGCGATTACATCAGTGTATAATTTTCTTTGTAGTAATAAATCCAGCATGTAACTGTAAACTGTATTTATAAGTATAACTAAACTGGTTTCGGATATGAATCGCTTATGAAATAGTGAAAATAAAAAATATTATACCTAGTTGCATTCATTTAATAATTGATGTTGGGGAGGTCCCTATAAAGATGAAATAGATCGCATGTAATTGAAAAAATAACCAATAAGAAACGAAACGATTATATTTTTTTACTTGCTTTATAATACATCTTTCTAAGAAATATACGACCCAAGAATCAATAAACATAATATAATTATTAAATAAAACCGTTGATAATTTATCCGACAATGCACAAGCAAGCATTAAGGCCGCTTACACACCAACGACCGTAAAAAGCAACAGCGATATGCTAAGCGATCGTTGATAGCCGTCACGTGTACGTCACGTTTGCCATAGCGATACTGTACGTACTGTAACATGTTCCCTTGCCATGCATTGCATTAAAGGGCCACTTAAACAAATTGGCTAGAAACTACTTTAATTATTAGCTTTTCTAGCTATCTAAACTATAGCTAATATTTGTTTGAATTTCATATAAGTAGTAAGAGACATGCAGCACGAACAATGTTAAGTAGTCGGAGCCGTGAAAAATATAAAAAACATATAAAATGTTAAGTTGCAACGTGTTCTATGCGTATTATCGTAAGTAATTTATACTTTTAACCTCGAGATAAAGTTAATTATAGATTTGAACTTTCCACACACACAAGTTTTGTCCACGTTTAAAAAAAAAGATATAATTGCTTATAATTTGTTTATATAATTATAATTATGTCAATAGTGTTGACATAATTTCATAATTGTCGTAATTTCAACACCTTGTCAGAAAACTGCAATAAATATGTGTGTTCTAAAACTACCCTTAGCATTTACGTAATATACGGAGGACATGGTAAAACATTTAATGACGTTATGATTTTCCTAAACAAAGCTTTATGGCGTGTTGGTAATTCAGGGAATTTATATAAAACCCGTTCTTGATTTCCGCTGAATTGTTCATTCAGTCATTATGTTTTATTTTTAATTAGGTACTTATTCATGTGTTCGCAAGTTTGTAACGTGCCTTTTTATGATCTTGATAGATTTATTTCGTGTGCCTTATAGCTGCAACTTTTTAATCGTGTGCTGAGTAAGGTTCTCTCTTTATAAAATAGTAAAATAAATTTAAGTTTTTAATACCATGCAAAAAGACGGGATACCATTCGGGATTCGATCCCCGGCCAAAAATAATAAATATTTATTTTATATTGCTGTTTAAGGTCTGGATCCTATCATACGCGTATTGGGGATACCTAAAATCACGGGATATGATCGTAAAAAACGTTATTTGTAAACAAACGAGCAATTTTTCATAACACAATTATATCAAGTCCTAAAACGTATATGAACAGTACATATTATAAATGACGAAACATTAAAATATATAACTTGAAAGCATTTCATCGTTCAATTAACTAAAAAATGTCCCCAATTAATTGGAGCGAACTCAGCCGTGTAAACGCATCTGCTTCGAACTTTATTACGCTCCGTAATGAATAAGCTGCCAATGGCGCAATCGAATCACCATACGTGCAAATACGCGGAAATATTATATTGTGGTTGAAATACGCCGCAGAGTTGCTTGGCAACATGTTGCAAAGCTTTATTTTGTATGTATTATATTTGGAAATATTTTATTTATCAACTTTAAGCACCAAATGTCCAATCCATCTGATGCTAAGTTCCCATTGGAATCTGTAATCAACTATAATATGTTTGAAGTCCTGCGTAACGTCGGCTATTGCTTTCCACAAGAGCTAATCAATATTATATTCATTGATTATCCTTGTAAGACTACAGAATTCCTCACTATATGCTTAACAACCAATTTTCACCGCTCGATACTGCTGTTATAAATGCAACACTAGGTAGTGTTGCCATCTGTCCCTGTAGTTTCGGGACCAGAATAGGGCTACGGTATCCCCTGCCTGTCGTAAGAGGCGACTAAAAGAGGGCTTCCGGGGTTGCGGGCGGCAAGAGTGGGTAGCTCGAACCGCCCGGTAAGCGACCCCGGGAATGTGTGGTCGCATACCGTCGTACGCACCAGACGGTGTAGCGAGCGTCAAGCTCACCTGGACAGAGCCCGACGGGGCAACGCGCTAAGAGGACTCCGGTTGCGTTCCTTTGGAGATCCCGGAGCCCTCTACGTAGCGCCGCGGACGGCCACAGGGGGGTTTTAGTGCGGTAAAAATCCCACATAACCCTGCGTCGCTCCCACGGCGCCGGGTACCTTTTGAAGGTATCCCTCTCGTAAACAAAAAAAAAAAAAAAAGGTAGTGTTGCCATCAAAGTCGACAAAGAGTTCTACCACCTTTAAATAAAGAAGTATCTGTATGTACTTTTTTTACAATTAAAATATACAGATAATAGCGATAAAATGAAATAACAAATTTCTTTAACGCACTTAACGTTTTGGAGGAATTTTGTCCCTTAGCACAGGAGGCCGAAATTCCCTTTTTATCTGCGCGAGTTAGAAAAAATATTATTTAGGTTTGATTTTTACTTGTTATAAATATTTTCCAATTTTCACATGAAATATGTTTCATGCAATGCTATATTAAAATATTACCGAAGTGACATACATAAAGACGAAAATTTAAGAATGTGCTTTAACAAGGAATTCTATTTGTTTGCTCCTAAATACTCTAAATAGTTCTTAAGCCTTATCGCTTACTTAGCCAACAATATTCCAACCGCAGAAATAAGAAAGTTATTACCCACTTAAAAACTATTTGGTATCGTGATTTCTGCAGAATAATGAGCCTCATTTGAATATCTATTAAGGTAAAATGGAATTATTTTGACTTTGTGTCGTGTTGCATGTTCATACCAACGTGTTTCAGAAAGAAAATCGTTGCAAGAGAAGTTAAAGTAAGTTTATACTTAAAACACTTGTAACTAATAGCAGATCCTATCAAAGGAATGTATTCGATTATGTAACTACCGTTTTTATGTTAGTGTTACCTGATTGTCTTTATAGCTCGATGTAGTACACTGAAGAACTAGACCGAGGGAATTAATCCAATGCTTAGCCAGATATCCATCACCATTTTTCATACTGTAAAGTATGTGTTAAAATAATCCTAGTTATATTACTCGTATAATTCCTAATGACGTTAATTGTGGTTTTAGTTTATGATGAATTACTGAATAGAAAAGACGTATGACCGGGTATATTATGATATCTTATGATATGATATATTATCAGGAAATATTTTATAGATTGTATAAAAAGTGTGAGTAGCTAATTTATTGTCACAAGCATGTACCATTTTAAACTTACAGTGAATATTGTGTTATTTATTTCACTTACATGTCCCCAGTTCTTCAATTTCAATAAATAAACTATCCGATAGCGTTTCACGGTAACCGTTAAACGAATGTAACGTTGTTTACAGTTCTCGGAGAGTGAGGTAATTAAATGTTTCAATTGCTTACATGTTCGCGAAATGGTGTAAAATAAAATAAATATTGAAAAAATAAACGCTTCATTTAATTTTGAAGGTGGCAAAACCCTTTGTGATTCCGCTCCGGCGGCACCACCGCCACACCTATTTCTGCCTCATGACAGTAGCGTTAAGCGCTGCTGTATTCTGGTTTGAAGGGTGTGTTAAGGGAGATATACTTTTCCGAGGCGTTACAGCTTAGTCCTCAGGGGTAGCAGTGCATCTGTGGCCGAACTCAGGTAAGATAAACTGCATGCTCGTCTCCTACTCCTATATCATAAAAAAACTTCCTAGAATAAGCGTGTAGATCAATAGAGTACAGAGAGTACTATCCTCCCTTTCTATAGATATTATAGAAGATGTCTTTGGAGATGCAATTGAGTAGATGAGTACCTATTACTTACTTACGTCTACTTTTATAGTTATTCATCGGATGAGGTCAGTAATACTATTTATTATTATGCTAAACCTCTATTTAATAGTAATAATTATTTACAGAGCTGAATATTAATGAACTATATAGTGTATTGAATAGTATTTGATCAGTGTCTGATTTTAATTCAAATGAGTATTTTATGATTAATTTTGTAGTATTGTGAAAAGAATTCAATCCACATTACATTTATCGAAAATAAGAATAAACGATGTATGCATTTCGCTTCATTACCCTTTTACTTATTTCCAATATAATTTGTCGACTGGCCCGCGTACGACCCTTCGGTCATAATTTACGTGGTGGCTGTGTCTGTTTACTTTACATTTAATTAAAAGTCCTCTTTTAATGTTTTTTCCTGTCAGCATTTACACTCCACACGTCCACTTGCCTATTTATTATGTTTGCAGTTTTTAAATTCTTTTCACCTACACCAGCCCGATGGGGACTGATATTGCACGTTCCATTATTTCAATTTTCGTAACGATCACACCAATTTCGAGGTTTGTTTTGGTAACTGAAAATATATTGTTTTTTATTTTCTGGCTAACATTTCCAATTTTGTGATGCTGATACGTTTGTTTTGTTTTTATTAAAAAGTTAATCAATGTTAAAATGGCTCGCTTTTATAGTTAGTCGTGTTTATATTTTACCTCTTTATTCTATATCTATATTTTACTTTTATTAAACGGAATTGTGTACTGTCGCTGGTCGACAATTTGTTTCATTTAGCAAATGTGAATAACACTTCTTTATTTATTCTTAAATCCCTTATTTAATGTGACACGATACGTAAAAAAATTCTGGCTACTTGAATGTGTAATTGAAAATTGCAGTATAACGTGAAATATATGGTCACATGTGCATTAAGACAACATAACCTGTGACTTATAGTACATACTTAATACGAGTAGTATTCACAGAGCTGTGTGAGTATTGAGGACTAACGTAGCATGTAACCTTAGGGTAATGTTTTTCGGCCGTATGTATGTACATAGGTACATATGTATGTACATCTCTTATCTTATTATCGTATGTTATTGTACACGCCTAAACGGCTTGACGAAGTATATATGGCATACACAGGATATTTTTTAAACAATTGGGTTTTTTATTATAAATTTCTATTTCTCACTTTTTAAATGATTTTTTTTTTGTTCTAATAAATTTTTAATAGCTTTTGTAAATTATTAACACTTCGAACTTGCTACTCTTTTATTTAAGTTAAAGTAATAAGTCCGTCCATTCATTTATCACTCTGAGATATTAATAAATTCAAGGTATCTAAACATAATTAAAACTAAGTGTATTTCAAGCTTAGTGCAAGGTTTATTTTAACAAAAATTTGAACCTGAAAATAAATGCTAAAATTGAATTACTTAAGGAATTTGATTTAAGCGAGGATATTACGAATCATCACTTAGAAGTAAAGGTAAGTGACACAGAAATTAATTTAATGAAATCTCTATTATAGGTAATTTATTTTCATCAAGTATTTAAAAATACCGAATATGATTTATATCGAACTTTGCACGTTCATTAAAAATATAAACTGAAAATCTTATACATTTTCAATTTAAATTCAAATATTATGATAATAATTATTATTTCCTAAAATACGCGATACTATAAAATCAAAATATATTGTAATGTTCAAAGCATAATTTTATAGTTGACCCAATAATATTATCATACGTGACAAAAATAAATTACAAAATGTAATTGCAATTTTAATTAAGTGGTAACTAAAATATTACCTATAAAGCCATTCAGCAACGAAGATACCTTTTTTATAATAAAAATATGTTTATTTTTAATTATTAAAACATAATAAAGTGATTGTATAAAATACCTTTCATCACCTTTAGGCTAACTCTTCAAGTAAACATAAATCCCATCGGAATTTAAAGAAATTAAAACATTAATGGGTTGAACACAAAAAACCCATTTGTTTATCTCCAATCCGAAATCAAACTTCAAAATTCAACCCTTACAAACAACGAGTATCGCCGGGAAAATCTAGACTTGTGCGCCTTCAAAAGTTCCTTTCATGAAGTTAATGGCTTTTGAGGTAAAAGCGGTTTAAATCAACCTGATAAGGAGTCGCAATATTTTGTCATTATGGCCCCTTCGTTTTACGTTCATCGGAGTAAATTGTATTATGTGTTTGAGTTTCTACAGTTCGCGTTTGATATCTTGGCAACAATGTTTAGAGCTCGATGACTTTGTAGAATATTGTTGCATAAATTTATTCTGTTAAGTATCTCATTTATTTCAATAGCTTCTTTGTCCAACATATCGTTACTGTTATTAATAAAATAAATACAAAGATTTATATGTGTAAAACTCCTCGCTTCAAAAGCGAAAAAATGTTTGGTATAAAACGGGTTATGTTAAGTTTACTTTTAAGAATATGTTATTACTATGTTGGACTGGACACTAGCAATAATAAATAATTTTCAGCACAAAAATGAAATAGTCGCCAATTACAGTAATGTACTAATGTTACTTTTACCTTAATTTATAATCATGTAATTAAATTAGCAAAATGAATTACAACTTTTCTTATTTTGTTCTTGTTTTTCTTTACTTTTACCCATTAAAAGTCAATTAAGTAATTGACGTTTAATATACATATTGAAGTCAATATGCTACTACCTAATACTAGCAATAATGAGGAAAAACTTTGGCTTACTTTATTACATAATTTAGTTTCCGTCCTTTTTAAGTAATATGAGGTAGGTTCTACGTTTTAATTTATGCTCTAAGAGAATTCTCCGCAATTCCCTTAGGACTCCTATGTTACTTGTTAATTGGCTATAGTAAACCTAACATCGGTGAACACATATTATATGAACTAAACTTGAGTTCTGTTTATGTCACTAAAGGAAACTCCGTGCATATGTATATCAAAATTTCAGGAGTAATAATTCTAAGAGTAGTCAGCGTTTTTTGTTAAAATTATGTTAAACATATTCCGCAATCCTTTATGATTTAATTACTGTGAAAATTGTGTAAAGAAGTGATAGCGTAGTCGTTGAAATTCGACCTTTCAATACGAGGGTCCGAGGTGCGAATTCCCGGCACGTACCTTTGATTTTTTCAAGGAAATCTCCTTTGTCAAGGAAATCTACAGGTACAACTAAAAGTTCTGAAAAAAAGTGTATCGCACTTTCTCAGCAACAGTGATTTCGCACTTGGGCAGCACTATGGCGCATGACCTAAAACCCTCTCACTCTGAGAGACCGATTTTGCCCCAGCACTAGGATAGTAATGGGTTGACGACTACGAATTTGTATGCAGTAACTCAACATAATTGTATAAAGGTAAGTATGAAACTTGCTTTCATACAAAACTACATGTCTACCAAACCTTCAGTTTATGTTAGTGAAGCAACCTCCATCGATATAGGTATCTCAATCTAAGTAGTGGCACTGCAGCCAGTCATACGAGTGTCATAAACTTCGCTGGTCGTTATTGCCTTGCAGAGCGTATACTTTTTATGGCTTAATAGTGACCTTTTACTTGATGACGCCACCACCAACTTTATCTGTCTACATACCGCATTTTGATACTTTGTATGTGTGTAGAAATTAAATTGTTTAAGAGGAATACTGTAGTGCAGTCTTAATAATGCAGCGAAAACTGAAAGTTATAATAAAATAATTATTATTAAATATGTACCTACATCATATAAGTTACGTTCTAAACACGTTAGATTAATGATGACTATAAAATCTTTTGATTGCCACTCCACAATTTTTATTCAAAAATTTGATTTAAATATTTAAGCGTGTATTATTCGCACTCAAGCATTATTTACTCTCATAAGTAAATAATTGGTAAATTTATTACATTTATTACAAGTTTGAAGAATTCATTTAATTTTATACATTTATATGAAAACAAAGAAGTGTTATTTACACTTACACTAAAATACAAAAGAACAATATTTATTCAACACTATTTATAAACAGGAACAAAATGCCACGCACAAATGGCCCAATAGATAGGAATTCACGCATTGCGTGGCGTTCCCCGTAAACAATTCATATTATTACCTAAGATAGGGAAAATACACAAGGCTGAATAAGGCACTTCTTCTACCGCTATGAGGAACAATTTAATCGAAATATATGAAAGTGGTGCTCTTTGTGGTTCAATTGTGGAAGCAGCCCTGCCATAATGTTGAGACATTTAACAGCAATGTTAAGTGACACTCTAACCTGGTTTGAAGTATTTTGAAGAGTGGTATAGTAAGATCGACATACGACACGGCAATCAAATTAGGAGCGCATTTTATTTTTGCTGGAGTTGATTTCTGATGCCCATTGACGGCTGTAGCGATGGCAGCACTTACCATCAGATGTACAATAAACTCGATTTATATTTCAATTTTATTAAAAAATAGACCTTGATTGTATAAACATCGCATTACTATTATTTTATTATTATTTATTATTAGTAGATTGTAATTCGATAATTTTAGTTACTTCTCTTCATTAAACACGGGCAAATACACCAAAATATATGGGCGTTCCAGCTAAAATATTATAAAATAATATTATATATTATCGCGTATCGTATACCCTTCGCAGTAGGGCCGGTCGGTTGGTACACATAGCGTGTGCCCGCAGATAAGGGGTGTCATAAGAACTGTCGTCGCCCGGTCAACCCGCTCATTACTTTATTGTTCACCCGACCGTTGGGTATAAAAAGTTAAAGGTGGCATTCCCATCCCTGTTTTTTGAAACGATTGTGAATTAGATGATTTTTATGTCCGTCCAGCTTATCCGCATGATTCTTTATTGACATGGATTGGAAGAAAACCTTTATCAATGGTTATTAGTTTTAAAATTAGGGAAATTCTGAAGCATGTTGCTACATCGTGTTTTGATAGAGACAGCTTAGAAAGCTTAATCCAAATAAGTCATATAACAATACTTTGGATAACAGAAGCGCCATAAAGTCGAATTATATCGATAAACTTGTTCCTTACACCATAGTTGTACAATTTCAAAGTTTTCGAAACGGTAGAACCCTCTGTGGTTCGACGCTGGCGATACCATCGCCATACCTATTTCTGCCTAATAACGTTTTAAACACTGCTGTGTTCTGGTTTGAAAGGTGTGGCGTGGGAGACATACTTTTCCGAGACATTCCAACTAGTGGTGCATTTGTGATCGATTTCAGTTAGGAATCTAATCTGGAGTTGATTACTGATGTCCATAGGCAGCAGTAGCCACTTACCATTAAGTGGAACGTAGTCCACTCGTCTGCAACTCCAATATTATAAAAATGGACTTCAGATCATTGTAATTTTACTTTCAACATAGCCCTTTCATTGGAACAAGTATTTCTATGCCCATTAAAATATATTTTTGTGCGTTCAAACAAGTAGAACCAGGAAAAAGTGAACTGGACTTGAAGAACTATTATTATTGTCCTATTTTTATTCTTGACGGTACCAATTATTTTTTCATGCAACAAAAGCGATGGATATCATTTTATTTTACTGTAAGTTCTTTGTTCGGTGTCTTTCCATATATTGTGTGGAATAATGATTTCTATTTAAAGATATTTCCAAGAAAACCTTATTTAGAAACAGAATAAAAATCAGTAAAACCATATATATTAAACTTGTAATTTTATTGGGTTAATACAAAATATAAATGAATATAAATTAGTCCGGAATTTTTCATCATAAACAGTTGGCAAATTAAGATCAAATGGTTCTTCATTTTGATTATGGCACGTACCTTTGTTATAGATACTCGTACTTGATTCTTTGTTTTATATCAAACATCAAGACCTAGATAGAACAAATATATCAACATCATTTCAATCACAACAGACTTACTTACAATTGATTGAACTGGCAAGGTGATATGATAAATGTTTGTCCACGTGATTTGCCAAAACGCCTAAAGGCTAATTTAAATAACCCCAAATGAGACAGTAGGGAAGTATTTTTTTTTAATTTTAGCTCTAAACGAAATTAAAGATATGTTATTATCTTTGACCTACTCCGGTGTGAATGTCTCATATTAGTAGTATATTTATTAACTCCATCCAACAAAGCAAAACATATCAGATTTACAGTGACGACTTCACTTCAAACAGTGTAAGATTGAAACAAGTGACGTCATAAAATATGGCTCACTTTCCGATAACAAACGTCTAATTATTCACGACGTGTATTAAAACTCCATTAATTACAACCCTCCAGGCTTGTCCTCAGTATCAGTGATCTAAAATAAAAGTGTGAATTATTCATAAATGTTTTTGTAATTACTCAAGATTATCACCGCCCCCCGATATCATTGCGTGACATATTAGCGCGCGCGATTGCGATAAAACCTTTTGTGCCATGAAAAAGAAAGTTATAAACAAAAACAATATTATTTGAATGTAAATTAATAATTTAATTGTGTTATTCTTCAGAGGAAGTCTTAAATTCTTATCCGTAAATATTTTTTTTTGTAAATGTAATTTAAAATAACTGTCAAGTAAGTCAATGAGTACAGAACAAAATATAATTCATTTAGAAGTACCTCTGTATATTTGTAATTTAGGAAATACATATTGTTATTTTAACCTTCACTACAAAATATTAACCTAATAAAGATAGTCTGTTTTATAGGATAGGACTATTAAATTAATCATTTCACTTAAATTACTACATTACTCGTTTATAGAGTAAATTGAAAGAAAACACTCAATTTCCACTACGGGCTTGGTTACAATTTTGCAATTTTGAGCAAAATAAACTGCCGCCTTTGAACATGATGACCGAACAAATGTTTAGGCAATTAACATTGAAGTAATCAATCATTTGAGTATGCTCTTCATTAATGGGTTTAGAATAGAGGTTGTTGCTGCGTCCATCTTTAGTAATATTGGTTTTCGTTTCCATTTTTTGTTTGAAGTCTAAAATTTTTCCTTAGTCTTTATTTTGAAACTAAATGTTTTTTTTTAATAAAAAAATAAGACAATATTGGTCCCTAAAACTGAATTACAAGTTATTGTAAAATGGAAATCAATAATAATAATTATTTAAAAGAGTACAATATTATTTCAAAGAATAATAATAATGCTGGTAAAACAGAATTCTTTCGTAGCGAAGAAACCCGCATTTTATTAGAATTTATGAATTCTAATAAATGGGTGGATTTTTCACTTGAAAAATTGAATGATTGTTTGAGAGTCAACTCGAGTCGCTACGAACAAACAACTTCTATTCGTTAGGGAATTTTTAATTGAGCTAAAGTTTTCACTCAATTTCCTGTTCTCAAAAAACACCGTTCTACAAGTGTTAATAGAGCTAGCAGTTTAACGCGAATAAAGTTCTACAAACTAAGAAAGTTAGGCGCGAATCTGTTTTAAATTCAGCCGTACAATATTTCTATCCTTTGAAAATTTGTATTATGATCGATTGCCACGACCCAATTCCGCGGCGTCGAACGGAATGGAAAAATAACAGCAAACTAATTGGAATACTCCTGGTTGAGGAGCTTGTATTACCACTGGAACGTAAGCGAAGGAAAATAAGTATTCAGGTAGTAACAATCAGGAATAAAACCGTATTGAGGATAAGTAGCATATTACAACACAAACAGTGAAAGCCAATATCGGTAACTAAGGGACGAACTAGTTAATGCTCGATTATGATATACTTTTCAAATCTTTGTCCGTATAATTTCTGTAGGTACTAGTATTGTGTACTAAGGATTTGATACTCGATCCATGCAAAAGCGTCATGAAGTAGTCATAAATATATCGTGCAGACATAAGTTAATGGAATCTATTTATTTTTATCGCCTATATTTTAAGGTTTGGGGTGGAACAAGTCAGTAGGCCTTTTCATTGGTTTTTCAAGTTATCGGGCCTAATTTAAACGGTTTGCTCCGGAAATTCTGGTTGCACTTATTAGAAATTTTGAACAAACTGACGGTTAACGTGAAGATTGAATTTCCGTTCGGTTCTTCAAGTGTGTTTTGATAACGCTTTAGAGCAATTTAGTGGAAATTGTTACTTTATTTGCCACTTAAAGGAGTTACTTCATTTTAAGGCAGATGTATTTTTATGTAGTTTTTTAATGGATCTTCAGTAATCGCCTCTCCTTTTCGGTCAGACTAATAACTTAAATAGCTTAAATTTGAATAAGTATATAAATATAGGAAACGTTTTCAAACCTCCCAAACAATTATAAAATGAGAAACAATTGTTTTTGTTTTTTTTTTATTACATTTTACTTTCTTATCACAGCAGCAGTTATCACGTTAGCAACTCAAGGTTCCCTTACAGGAAATAATTAGGAAATTTATTTACAACGAGTTATCAACAATACCTTGGCTTATTATTTGATAACATGAACGCAACTTTTCCATTCCAAGATTAAGAAACAAAGAAACATTGAACGAGCGTGAGCGAAACGTATTCTAATGGCAAAGTAAATTAAAAACTATCTTGCAGCGCCATAAAACCTAAACTAAGGTCGGATAAAATACGTTGCCCATTTATTATAATGCTGTTATCAAAAAGTCGACGTTTGACTGAGATTGCGTGCGGACCGCTCGCGAGACCTTATAAGATTTAGTCGGAAAATAAATTAGGTACGACGGAAAAGTTTTCGGTAAATAAGAGGGGATATCACAAGAGCGACGAATTGAATTTTCAAGTTGTGGATATGGCATAGGTTTCATGGGTAATTTATGTTTTGAAAGACATTCCTGTGAACTCAGCATTAAATAAATTTACCGTACAGTTTAATACGATTGAATCATTTTTGTGGCCTGTTGTTGCTTTATGTCCTTAGATCTTGTTCTTTCAATTTACTAATTTTGTAGTTACAACTATCCATAATTAAGATTTGCACAGTTCTTTTCTTGTTATATTTAAGTATCTATATTAAATTTATCCCAGTCTACGTTTGCTTTTAGTTCCATGTAATTTATTGTCTTAAGGCCAACTCAAGTTTGTGCGTCTTAATCGCCGCCGGCAAGCTGATTACAAGCTGAACATTTCTTTGGGTGTCACTTAATAAGTTGCCGTTTGAAGTTGTTCCATATTTGAAGAATTAGCAGTCACTTTTGCGTTCTCATCTAAAAGATTTTTTCGTTTTGCGGTGAACTTTGCTTCTATTGTTTTTGATGATAAAATTGTGTTTAATATCGCTTATTTTGGGAAGTGTGTTGAATTGTGAGATACCTTACATTAACAACTCTAAATATCGACTAATACAACAACAATTTGTGTGTCTAAATAGTAAGACTGACTGTACGAGGTAAATCGTACATTCTGCTGCGCCAGCAATTTACGTGAGCCGCGTGATTATTTAATCGTCACCAAAAACTTAGTACGTTCGTTAGCACCAAGGCGATCGCGCGTGCTCACTAATCATACATTAATCAAGCTCCGTGTAGGATTGGTAACATCAAGTAACATCAAGGACATTAAATCTTTCAACATACATCCACGCGTTTTCATCAGCACAAAATAAAAGAATGTAGCGGTCAACCAAGGAATCCAACACTGACGGAATAGTAAGAATAGTAAAACTCATGTTCTTTTCCAAGGAATCTGCGTATAAATATATAAACATCCTAATTTTTGTTATTATGAAAGTAATTACAGTTAATTGGTCTTCCGTCAATTCATTATGTAGATTAATGCAAAACACACGTTTCATTAAAGACTGCATTACTTTAGCTCGTGTTATACAACTGGATTCTTTCAGTTAATCTGTCTATGTTTAAATAAAACTTTCCGCAAGCCAATCTACATTTGCAGTTAGCGTTGCTTACCACAAACTGCAAATGCACTCGTTTGACTATTCATTCTTAATCTCCGTTCTGCACTATCTTTTTGGCAGCGCCGCCTAATCTACAACGAACTGACTCTTTTAAATTGCATGCAGTTTCTACTCATTACTCGCGGGATATTTGCATACAAAAACAACAGAGATGGTATTTATTTTGCTGTTCCACGTTCCTTGAAAAGCCTTTGAACTTTCCTAATAAGTAGAGTATGGAAATACAGCTTTTAGTTTCCGAGATAGTAAACACAGTTAATAAAGATGCTCCTTCAGATGTATCATTATGTTTTATTTTTTGTTTGTTTATCTTCAAGCACGTCATTAACAATATCTACTCTTTTATTGCATTACGTATAAAACTTAATTAGCCCACTAATAAGAGGCATGTACAAATAGAATTGTACGTCATAAAATGTAAACCTATAGGTAATTGTAAGGGTCATTCAAATTTAAATTTTCGCTCGCTCGTACAATTCCCCAGAGTGAGGGCGCGCACACCAATAGGGGAGCAAGCGCTAATAAAGTAAATTAAAGATTAATAATATATTGTCTAAATATAGGTTTTTGGGGATCCACGTATGCAAATTTGTTCGAACCCCCGGTGAAATCAGATACAGCTGAGCCCAATTCTATTATGAATGACGTTGACGTTGCTTTATGATTCTATAGAGGTTTCCAGACACGCGAATGTTACGCGATTCTTTGTACTCTGTTGCTTCGTAAATAAAATTCATCTTAAAAGGGTTTCAAATTTATTATAGCGCTTAATTTTTGAAGATAGGCATGTAGAAAAAACTAGACATGTGATATATTCGCAAAAAAATGGAAGATAATAAAGCTAAGGTTTGATTAATCCTTAAATCGTACTGAAGTTGTGGATAATAAACGGACGAAGCATATAAAATACCTTCGACTTAATTGTAATGTAGTACGTACTAATTTCACTGTTTATATTACAGTTTATACTCTCTTATAATCTCTCCGTACATTAATTATTAGACATTTAATCCAAAAAAGTAAGTCAGCTAATGTCAAAAATAGACTACAAGACATCACACATTAACAACTCAGCTATGGAAAATCACGGTTTAACATCGCAGCCTTCCATCACTTTAAAACCCATTTTTTAGTAACTGTCCACAAAGTTACACTTTGTAAATCGCATCTGCCGTATATGAGTAGAATAAGGTTTAATTTTCTTTAGGACTGTATTTTAGCTAAATGTTGTCTGCCTTGATGTGTCTGACCACCGGTGAACATTGCACCTGTAGAATGCGACTATCGCACCGAAAGATTCAAAAGCCCATCCGTCCGTCGCTTTTTGAAACCAAAAAAATCAGGCGACGCTATTTTAATTGACGTTGGTCGCCCATTAAAAAGAACCTTTTCTGAATGAATTATTCGAAGGTTGCTACCGGAATGAAGACCGTTCGGAATTCTTTCCGCTGCGGTATGCAAATAATTCGGTGTGACTTTTTCGAAATTATGTGTACTGCTCATAAGTTATATACGTTATCGATCCATGTTATAATAGGTTTATGTATATTTGTATATATATTAAACTTGCATTTCATATCGGAATTCGGAATATAAAACAAACTAGGAAACAATAACTGTAGTCTTCATAATCAGAGACAGTTTTACGCACCCACTTATATAAGTCTTTGTAAATTAATTCTATCAATTCCAACCCGTTCGTAAATTAAGATTATGAGAAGGTACGTATAATTTTCAATCTTTATCGAACAACAAACCAGGAGACTCTTGCCAATACAAATAACCATTAGTATTATAACTAAACAATTCAGAAAATAGTTTTTCTTAAGGGATAACGATAAATACCGAAGAACTGTCAGGAGCATCGATAAAAAATAATAAACCTAACCTAAACGATATCAAACGATATGATTCGTATAGATCCAATACAATAATTCGACTTTATCGAGCAGAATTAATAACCGAGCGTATTTTCTGAAAGTTATAGCGTAACAAATAAAAGCAAATTGTCGTTTTTATTATTATTCGGATATCTACCAGTCAAACATACGGGCACTGTAATCTCGTGGAGGTATTAAGAAAGTTATACGAATCTTAAGCGCGAGGGAACTAACTTCGTCGTGATATTAGTTCCACAAAAACTTTAAGGGCAATGATAAGTTTCACGTGTTTCATCATCCACTGTTTGAGAGGATCGCCCTACTTTGTTTTTGTTATATCTTGATTACGGTACAGGCTTAGTACCTACTTGCAATATATTACGTCTCTCTACTTTGTTAGTCAAGGTCAATAAATTGTTGGTACAGCAGAACATAGCGATGAATTTGTAAATAAAATATGAATGAACTACAAGGTACTCAGGCAATGAACGATTAAACGATAAAATAATAAATATGGGCAATTTATTGACTAGTTTTATACTAGTGTATCAGGTCTTTAAATGTCTTCCAAAATTATAAAATTTTCATAATAATAGTAGAAATCACAGTCAACGATACAGAATACTTAACAAATATTCCTAAAAACCCGCGTGCAAACCAAAAACTGTAATGTATAACCGACACAAAATGTGCAAGGGGAAGAAAAGATGAAGTCACGCTTAGAATTCTGGAAAATAAAATATCAGAGGCAATTACAAAAGCGAGGTAAACTTGCGGACCAATGTCACGCACTGCACACTTTGTGTCGGTGGCAACTGAACCAGAAAGTACGGGAAACTTTTAATAGTTTTTCTTTATTCAATCAACATATTTTCGCTCTTGGACACTTCTCTCCTTTGCCAACAATTTGTTTTGGTCTTTTTTCTTTAGTCGCTAACCTTACTAACAAATTTGGTCCTGAGGGCGCTTTCAAAAGTTTGCCTGCACTCTGATCTAGTCTAGACGGAATATTTTATTATCGACTTTGATGGCTATCTTCAAAACGTGAATAGGCTTTTACAGCATTTATTATTCCTTTGTGATTCCGTATTCCACCAAATTGAGTTTCGTTTGTCGATTCTTTCGAAATATCCGATTTGTTTTTTCCGTCTAAGCATATTGGCAAATCTACGAATTAATTAGATTCTTTAAATTGTAGAACCTATTGAATATTAAATTAATAATAACAGGTATCGTACAAAATATTGACATGCTCTGTTGGCACTTATGAGGTATGTTTTTACTTAATGTACCGTTATCACCTTACTCCGCGTAATTCGTTAGTATAATATTAATAATGGAGATGATTTATGCAATAATTTTCTTCGAGTTATTAATTTGAAATCAATAGGTAAGAATTAAAATATTACAATCCTATAATGCAGACGTTCCTTTATAAGGTTTCCTTTATTTTGATAAAACCTATACATTTACAATTTTACTGGCAAGTTTCGAGTATACTCATATTTTAGACATAGAGCAATTATAACAAATTCAAATATCAAGAACTGTTACGCTAATTTCAAACGCTAATTTAACGCTCCACATGAGTTCGTTATCAACGTGGCGACACTAATGTGCGTGAAGGTGTCAACTCAACACGCATTATGAGAAAAGTGCTGAGATTTTTAAAATATTGCTAACTAAAATACTGATTTAATCTAAGCGTGTAGCGAAACTGATGGATTTTTACTAATATCCTGTGTTTAAGAACAACTCATTAATCATGCTAAGGGGTTTGTTGCCGGAACTGATTTTAATTAAAATTGATAAGTGCATAAAACACACAAAAAGATATACCTAATCAAGTCAAAAATTTAACATCTATTGTAGAAATTACTCAAGATCTTATTAAGACCGTATTTATGTTTTTGAACCGCACAAATTACCCACCAAAGAGAAGGCGATCTGATTAATAAAATTATGAAGACAAATTGCCTGATAAAATAGTGCAATCGGAATGAAAAGAAGTAAAATCACCGTTCGATCGTATCCGGGGCCGTGACTGAAATGCCAAATGACTAATTCTGAGATTCTCCGGATGCACAAAGAGGAAATGTGAGCGTCTAATAGCAACATGAACATGATAGGGACGGAAAGTGTAATCGTACTTTTTGTAGGCAATAAGATAACGCATTTTTTGTGTTGTCCCTAAATGTATCGGCTTCTTATAATGAATGTCTATTATTATTACCGAATTAAGTGATTTGAATTTTTAGTAAAAGTAAAGGCGAGATCAATCACGAACGTTTTGCTACCCAAGACACTAAACTGGAATGTCTCATATTGATGTACCTTGGCCCTTGTTGCTAACGACAAATATGTATAGGCATTGTAATTATTCCACCGCAGTTGATCCAATAAGAATAACACATCATCTAGACACACGTCATCACCTAGATTAAAATTAATATATTTTCAGAAGGCGTATAAAATCCACTGATTTATCCATTAACAACAAAGAAAAACGAGGATGGAATAGTATCGCAAACATATCACAAGCGTAATGTAATCGAACTAGCTTCTTAGTGCAAAAACTTCTGTTGCACTTCCTTTGTTAGTTTGTAAACAGTACGTTTTCTAAGTTTTCCAAGTTAGATTAGAAGTGAGACAGCTTTGTTGTTTTTTCAATCATCACCATAAATTGTATATGTTTAAATTTCTGTAAAAAACATAAAGTTTTTTTGATAAAGACGAAATATGTGATACGAATACGACCCCTGATACACAGGATTCCGGGTTCAAATTCACCCAGATGTGTATCGAAATAAATTAAGCCTTCTGATTCGTATTGTCTGTACATTGTTTCAAAAATTTACGGTATCTAAGCAAAACCTAGCTTGGGTCTATGAATGTAGAATTGCATCATTTTTGTATTTAAAAGTCTTTTAGTTCCGCAATGTCAAAAATATTATTTTTATACACATTTTACAGATATTCATTATAAGAACATATATTTCCAAAACCCGATATTAATTATAACGGTACAGATTACTCTATTAGTTCCGTGTCACACCGGCATTGCTACATTTTAAAACGCATACATTCTGATGATGGATGTAGTTCCACCATCTGTTTGTAGACTAAGCAAATAGCGGAACAGATTGTCACGAAACTAACAAATTCGTTACAAAAAATGTGAGTTGGGAGAGAAATGATTTATAATGTTATTTCGGATACGACGGCATGTTTGTTCAAGACGGTAGACGGATGGTGTCGTGTTACCGTCAGTACTCGTGATTTCTAATGCATTGAATATCTCGTTTCTGGATCGTGTGCCGCATTCCTAAATGTTCTGAACTAAATTAAAATAAAGCAATTGCCTGTGTTTCTGGAGCAGTTAATCAGCATCGTCAGTATTATCCTCATCATGATCAAACTAACTTTGGTCTTCTTTTTGAACTTTAGGAGTTTAGGACATAGCGTTTAAGCCGTCAGATGCGTCATTAAAATTAGCCATTTCTAATGTAATAATCGTATATGGTTATATCGTGAATAAGAACAAAGCTACTGCTTGTGTCTTCGTTGAATCATCACCATCAAACATTTATTGTTTTACTACGGGACATTATACGGTTTCATTGATTGATATAAGACTCCACATGAGAACTCAGACGTTTTTAAATTTTGCGTCTTTGTGTCAATTTCAATTTAATGTACTCACGCACTTACTCAAGTACTTACTCAATTTCGTCGTAAAATTAGTTACTAAAAATCAACATTCCTTCCGAGGCATTAAAACGACATAAAATCTTTATACCCATGAATAAACTATCGTAATTTTAAAGAAGAAATCTTAAATGCAGTTAATTTACAACCTGTTTTGTAATAAAAAGTAGGAAATGTGAAATAAAAGAGTTCTTTGTCATTGTAAGTAGCAGCAATCTCGTAGTTTACGATTAGACGCAGCGTGACGCGGCTACTGAACCACCATACGATATAAGTATTGAGAAATACAATAAATTTGATGTTGTAAAATCAAATTGGTATCCCTTACGTAAATGGTAAGGAAATGCCGATTTAAAAGTAACAAATTGTGTGGGTTTGTACCGAAGATTAACTGCCATTGATGACCAACAAAGCGCTTGATAAGATCCATAAATCTTTGCACGACTAAAAGCTTTCCCTGTATTTACCGTTGAACACAATTATTACGTAAATATAGAAGAAGAATTTTTACTCTTAAACGTAAGAATTCTGTTTCAATTCTGTTGCATAAGGGGCAATGGCAAGTGTACAGTCTAATAGGACTGAAATCCCATTATATTGCAAAATGTCAATGCTATTTTTTACGCAAAATTAAAATATTAAAGTTAAGCCTATTCAGTCCACACTAAACCGTGCAAAAATAATAAATTAGAAAAGATTAGTTTGGCATACGTTAATAAAGAGCTTTATTCATTCATTTTCATATCAAAGCCTTTAAAAATAAAAGTTGTATAATCTATCAAGCTTCAACTATACATTTGGAAAGTTAAGTTGATAATTCATTTGTGACCATACAAAATACAAATTCATACAAAGCTTCCATTATATATTTTGTTACGGTCATTTAACAGTACCTACGCTTTTTACAAAAATATGAGAAAACTCAATGGAACCATTCCATATTAAGGCTACCTGAATGGTTGGCTGGTTCAACTCCTCAAAAATTCGAATTCAGCACGTGTAGTTGAAGTGAAATAGTTCACGAATTTCTCTTTAAATTTTTGTGATATAATTTCATCATTCTGCGGTCCTAACATTCAACGTTTAAAGGCCTTACGGGAAATTTTCGTTTAAAGGTAAAAATGAAAAGCTCGTTATTCGACCCAAATTGTGTACGTAAAGCGTACCTAACCGTAAAGTTTCGGCGCTTTAACGAGTAACGTAGGAGCTTTTAATCTCTGATAAATTGACTGACTGAATAAACAGTTTCTATTTGTTCAATAATTTACGAACTGTACCCTTACCATGAGTTTTTACGTTTTGACAAATATGACTGTTTTGGTATTTGTTTACGTATTGGCCCATACAAATTCTAAGTTCTGATATAATCCGCTAGGGGCGCTGATTGGAAATTGTATGGGCAAATACGTAAACAAATACCAAAACAGTTATATTTGTCAAAACGTAAAAACTCATGGTAAGGGTACAGTCCCCTGGTTCGCCGACAATAGTCCTCGGGGGTAGTAATAGTCGTAGTATATTTTACGAACGAAGTTTAAAGGTAGAATATGCGGTTCGCCACGGTACCATCGTTACACTTATAAATTTTATAGGTATGTTTGTACCGCCGAGTTCTAGTTTGAATAGTATGGGATGGTACTTTCTTTTATGAGAGATTCTAACTTAGTTTTCACGGCATTCATTTGAGGTTAACTACAGAGATATAAACTTCAGTCACCACAAACATTTAGCGAAAATACCATACATAGAAAGATAAATAACATCGTGCAATATAAATTAAAATTTTGTATTGTATTTTGTATTTAGTAAAAATTAACATTTATAATGCAATATTTTAGAACCGCATTATACATACATATTTACCTACATACATAACTGAGAATAACTACTTTAAATTAATAACCATGTCAAATCATTACTGTCCCACTGCTAGGCACAAGTCTTCACTCAGAATGAGAAGGTTTGAGGCATAATTTACCGCGCTGGCCAACAACGAATTGGTAGAGTTCACACATACATGAGAACTTTTTTAACACTTCTCGGGGGTGTAGATTTTCTCGCGATTTTTCCAATCTGCATAACCAGAGCTGCATAAACCTTAGATCCCACGACTGAAAGACTGACTATCTAACTAGTAGGCTATCCCTGCTTTCATTCATTTATATGTATTAAACTCTTAACAGTGTTGTATCAATCTTAAACAGATCGTTTGTCTGGCCGTAACAATCTATCAAGATGCAGTCGTAAATAATTGGACCGATAAACGCGGTCCCGCATGTTTGCTTTATCAATCTATCGCTGGGAAGATATTGAACCTAAACACTCCTAGGGCTCGTATTTGCATAATCATTAAGTATCGAACGCAACAGCCTGGGCAACCCGAACTTATACCGAACAATCACCCTTAGCCCTTCAATTTTAAAGGCCAATTTTACGTATCTAGTTATGTCTGTGGCAATATTTCGCATTAGTTCGAAGGCGACCGTTTCACCAAATTGCCTCTCTATATGCAGAAAGCGACGAAGCCGATTTTCATTAACTGCTTAGTTCGTCGCACAAAGGATGACTGGACGCATTGATACAGTCCATTCCGAGATTTTTTTGAGCTTAAGCAAGCAATGAACTCATTTGGGAAAGAAATACAAGTACAGGCTCCAGAAATAAGCGTCGTAGTTTTGATTAGGATGGTCGGGCTTAGTCACAAAAATAATTTTGTTCTTTGTTTGAGAATCTGACATACCAAAGAATGCAAGTTGTGAGGTAAAATCTAATTAACACTCGTTATTAATAATCAATCAATAAAATTATTGTCTACAGAAGATCAAAAGTTTTCAATATCTAGTTAGGAGCAATTTCCGAATTTCGATATTTGGTAGACAAAACATTACATAGATTGACTATACTTAAAGGTGAAGGATGACTAACCCAACATTCGATAAGAACTTTCATTTTAATGTTCCCCTTAAGCCGCCCTATTAAAACCGCCCAAACGACACTTAATACAGTCTATGTCTAAACTTGGACAATTGATACTATCTCCTATTACTGCGAAAACACTTAGGGTTTTAATTAAGAAAATGTGCTTTGGGTGGCCGGCGGTCGCTGAGAGCACTTGACCGGCGCTTAACTTGTAAACTGCGCTTAAGCAAATTATCCTTGCAACATTTCTCTCTTAGCACAGTGTAAAGTGACAAAAATGTTTATGGTTTCAGATATGGGATACAAAGTTTTATTTACGTAATAGCGTTGTGTGTGATAATGCTTTTGTTTATTAAAAAAAAATAATTAAAAAATATATATATGATGCTTTTGCCAAAGGTACTAAGGTACTGTAAGACAGTCAAGACAGGCAAGGAAAAAATATTGTAAATACTTACTCGTTCAAAAAGGATTAAAAAAAACGTAAAGTTTGCTGGGAACGAGTTCCGAGGTATACAGGTTACGAAACTCCACTACAGAAATAAAATAAAATAAAATAAATGTATATTCGTACATCATGTAGAATTCTACAATTTTTCTAAATCTTAAACCCGTGGATCAGATCTTCCTCACTCAAATATGTTTGAAAGCTATTTGTATGCACTGCAAAATGTTATTACACACTAAATTAGATTATAATATGGTATGACCACATTACTTCTGCCTCATTGCTTTTTACTACATTTGTCCGAATGGCCATCTTTGTCTGTGCTTCAATGGTGGTAATATTATTTTATGTGCTGAGTTTTAGTCACGCAAATGAGAAATTTTGAAATTTTCAAAATAATCATTATGTAAATTGAGTGCGTGTTAGGGCGTTTTAAAATGTTCTGGCTAAATATTATAAGCAGTAGTAAAGCAATATTTTTTTTTTCTATTGGAACTTTGTATATTGACATTTTGAAATTATGTATAAGTACTTACAAATGTGTCGTTACTTTAATGTTTTTTTAATCTTGATTAATTATGTAAGTATATCAAAATATACGTATTTCATTATTTGTATTGTTAATAAACTGTAAATAAATGTGTTACGTAAATACAAAATTAAACTGGATACTGCGTTCTTAAAAAAATATTGTGATAAGTGCTTATAAAAAAAAAGTAACGGCACATAATGAAAGTAAAAACCGTATTATGGCCATATGACCACATTTAGACCATAAGCGTCAACAGAATCAGGCCATCTGCACTTTGTCATTCCATATTATAACGAAATAAATTATCATTATAAAAATAACCCGAGCCGCATACAGCCACTCCAACAGGATCATAGCCCCTATGAAATTAAAAGGATGAGAACCGGTTTTAATATTTTTTCGTGCACATGAATGAGACTCGAGTATTTTATGTCGCACCTTTCTGCTAATTTCGGGGCTAACACAATATGTTACCCTAAATCATGAATGAACATGAGTGTTCGATAGGGGGCGCCGAGCGAACCGTGTTAAAGGACTTGCCCTACAGACTAGTACTGGTCATTAGGGGTTGATTTGCTTCAAAATTATTCTATGTCAACGGTTTAAATTTTGTTGTTATTGTGTGTTTCATCGAAATGGAAGTGTTTTAAGGATAACGACATAATTTATCGAAAGGTATATTATTTTATTTTATTTTGATTAAGACAGATTCTATTTCAGCTTAAATTTAAATTTAAGTTGTATAACAATTACACGTTTTCAAGAACTGTAGCATAAACGAAAAATAAAAATAAAAATTCTTAGTACTTAAAAATTAAAAAATAAATAATAATGTGTAAACATTTTTCCTGATCATTCTATTTAAAAATGACCCACATCCGAAGTACCACAAATAAATCAACAAGCATTTTGAAAACCTAACTTCCTACTCGCCCGTATTACAGACCCAAACATTCCGAGTTTCACACGAAAGTCCTAATTGTTTAAAAATTCAAATGTGAAACGACAGATGTATTGAAAAGCTCTCGAAGCTTTCAACCGTATGTCACAAAAAACGCGAAGGGACCACCAAGCGAACTTCTAAATCAGCGAAATCCGTGTTAATCCCGGCCTCACATATTATGATTGTCGGACTTAAGTTCAGATACGTTAATACCGAACATGTGGCATTGACACATAATGTTAGATGGTTCTGCGTGGGGTCAACGTTTGAGCCGACATTTGTTAAATGGTAGCTAAGATAAGGATAAGTTGTCCCTGTAGTTCCGGGACCAGAATATGGTACGGTATCCAGGTCTACGGTATCCCCTGCATGTCGTAAGAGGCGACTAAAAGGGGGCTTCCGGGATTGCGGGCGGTAACATTGGGACCTCGAACCGCCCAGCCAGCGGCCCCAGGAAGGACGGCGGTATGTGTGGTCCCATACCGTCATACGTACCAGACGGTCTAGCGAGCGCCAAGCTCACCTGGGAGCTCGACGGGGCAACGCGCTAAGAGGACTCCGGTTGCGTTCCTTTGGAGATCCTGGAGCCCACTACGCAGCACCGACGGCCACCTGGGGGGTTCACATAACCCTGCGTCGCTCACGCGGCATCGGGTACCTTTTGAACTTATCCCCCTCGTAAACAAAAAAAAAGATAAAAATAAGTGCTATGTAACGCCTTTTTATGTGTAATCGGATAATTATCCTTTCAAGGCGTATAAGAGCTTAATAATATGAGAAGAATATTAATACCTTTTCGCACTACTATATACAAACATTTATTACGACTTAATATTCTAGCGGCGATAATGTGAATAAGTAATATTTTTACTTCTTGCTGCTGGAAACATTTTTACTATAACTGAGAGAGAGAAATACATCAGCACTTTACTCCAATGAAAAATGGTATAGACAGATCCGTAGGCAAATTAAGTGTCTTCAAACCTCACAATGAAAACTCCGATAAATATAATCGAATTGTATTCAAAGGTAACATCTACAACTGATAGGGTTTCAAATGCGGATACAAACATGAAACTCTACAAAGGGGCACCCGTCCAACACTCCCAACCACGTTTCACGTAATAAATGTTTTGAGGTCTATGCATGGTTTGAGGTCAAAAATTGGATTTGGGCCGAAATACAATTGATATATACAAAAATCAGAGTAATCGTTAAAGGAAGCCCTTGGAATTCAACTTATCTCTTCTGATATGTCCGAGTATCAATACCGTTCTATATAGCAAATATTGCAAAAGTGCTACGGTATGTACTCACATCAATTATTAATTTCATTGTGATATATTTTAATTCACTAGTGAAAATCATGTACAATAATCTGCTACATTCAATTGTTGAAAACACTAACGAGGAAACGTGTAGTTCTCGTAAACCGTTTCATGTAAGTAATTTTGTACTGAAAATTCAAAACAGGACCACATCGTTAATATTATTGCAGTAGTACTTTGTTAAACATTAATTGCGAACAATACAGCAACGAAATAGGTGTGTGTTCCCTGTTTTATTAACAATTCCCAAGTTAATAACTGGGTAAACGGGTCTTTGTAAACAGCCCGAGTAACCGGCCCATGGACTTATTTTGTTTATCAGTGGGAATTCAAAATTCAGAGGCTTAGAACTCTCCATAGCTGCAATACCCGTATATAATGTTTCTCTTTACATGGGTCGGTGCGTATAATTCATACATATTTAAAATTTTATATCATAATAATCACCATTAACCCTTTATTGTCTCTAAAATTCAAGTTATGGTCCACCAAATTGACTGCAGCTGTAGACACATCTTTGAAAACTTTATTAGAGAATTCTCAGAGTTATAAGTTACTGCATAATATTTTTCACCAGCATTAAAATACGTATATAATTTATAATATGCGTACACATATGTAGCTAAGTATGAAAAACCCATATTAAAACTAGGTTATCACTGATTTTTTGTTGCAACTACGGCGTTTTTACTTAGTATTCACATGTAAGAAGGTATTTTTGTGAGATTTTCAGGCCGTAGCTCTTTAATCTAAATTAAACGCAACCTAATCATAAGCATAATATTAGTTATACCACATACGTTGCTATAATACAACTATAACTTAGCAAAATACACAATAACGATTAAGAAACAACATTGATATATGAATTACATTAAAATATTCACTACTTTTAAATTGGCGTTAGTCTACAAATTTATTGGAATAAAATATGCGCATGATCATGATTACTATGCGCGAAGTGTAGATCAATCTTGCGGCTAGAATCGCGTTGCCGTATTCACTAATCTACTTTTAAACTTGCCCAGCCCAAACGCCTGAGTGCTTCCACCAAATCAAGTTAAACTTTCCCAAACGGGTCTTTTCGTCGGAAATTCACAAAACGCAGCCAGTTCTCTACAATTACTAAAAAAGCAAATTACTGTTAAGCTCCGTACACATGATCCGTAATACAAGTTTGAGTATTGTTTAGTTGTTTACCATTCAATTTATCCGATAGAAATATGCTGTAATATTTTTTATGTTTTCTTATTTTTTATACCGTTCATGGACGGATGGCGAATATAAGACCTATTAAAATGCTTAAATTCTACCAGTACCAAGGATTGTCAAAAACACAATCTTGTTTGATAAATGTGAATATTAAATAATTATAGTAAATATATTTCTAGATTATACAAACCAAGTATAGATTAAGTATATACAAGATGCATTACTTTTCTTCACTCAATTTATTATTCTTTTCATTAAAAATACATAAGTATGATTAAAAAAATACAACAATACCGTTTATGATAGGTAATTTTTATTTGGTATTATTGTTGCAACTTTTATTATCGTGCTTAGTTTCATGAATAGTCATCGATGATTTACGTATATTCATTTTTTGAATCGTACAAGCCACGGACAGCAGGCACGGACGGTGTACACGACCTTAACTGCGTATTGTTTGAACAAACCCTTCCGAAGTTTGCGCTACGAAATTTATGCACCCTCATACCATTGCGCAGTAGCATCAATAATAAGTGTAGGTTACATGCCCCATTTGAAAGCTTCCTGTTGATTTTCGACATAAAAGATATAATCTACCGCACTGGTGTAAAATAACCGTATTTTTCTTTTGTGTTATGATTCAACCCTCCCTCTGCTATACAGATTTGTTCTCCACTCGAGCATTTTAGTGTGGTTACTTATATAATGAGCACTTATGGCGCGTAACTCTATACTTTGCATTTTATGAGGGATTTTAAAGTGTGTAAACAGCAATTTTGGTTGCGTCTCAATAGGTGAAAGGTTGAAAAGAATATTCATTCAAGATCAGCTGATGCTAGGCAGATATTTTTGAAATTGCAGATAAAGAACAGACTATGTTATAAGTATGCGTAGCAATTTCATGGAGAATGATTTTCAACTTTCAATATTTTTCATTGGGCTAATTTTATTTCGACTATTTTGAACACAAAGGATTTCGAACAAACTGATTTAATATGTTAGTGTTGATAAACAAACTGCTTAAATACTCTTTAATACGCTAAATATTTGTCGTTAAAATGTGTATTTAACAAGAATTTGAATTAATTACAAAACATTATTTATTGATATTCTGTACTATTCTGCACTTGAATAATAGCCAAAGAGCAGATAAGAGTAAAATAAAGAGGCGAAATTAAATCCAGCTAAACATGTGTCATACATTTCATCCGCTTAAAATCTGCTAAACGACCACTCCGAAGCGAACAAATATCTCGAACAATACTAAACCTAAACCCATTTACAGTAACATTGAGTGAATGCAGCGTAAAGTGCAAAGCAGCGCTTTAGCCGATTATTGCGTAGAACACTCGCGACGAATTACAGTGTCTTGAAACGGCTCAAATACGCTCGAGATATACTCGCACGCTGTCTATCGGCACTTAGTAATGCTAAGAAAGAATAGAAAGGGTTTCCATTTAAAAATGTTTTGATTTTTTTATAGCAGTCCTAGAATATTTACAATTTAGTGTCAGTTGTAACTTTGTAACTCTGTCAATCATCGTGGACATCAGCGAATTATAGGTATTTTAAGAAAGTAATTTAATTATAAATAACTTTTTTATATTAGCAATCATTATATACATTACGTACTCTATCACTACGGGATTCAATGGTCAGGATAAGAAAAGCTATTAAAATGTTGTGTATGTTTATAATGATACTATAGAAACTAAGTTTTGATCCACACAGTGGAACAAAATAACATTACTCGTATTTACAAACTCATAAAGATTGACACATGTGCCCAGCGTGGTGCAAAATAAGACCTGATTGGTAAACTTCACTAAGTTATAGTAATAATAATAAAAACCCTATTTGTCAACTTCATTTATCACTTAATTTATAACAGTTCTACTTATAATCCTCGTTCAGCATGAATAAGCAAATAGTTAGAAATAATTAGATAAGTGGATGACTTATTGTTATTTAATGCTCTACATTTTTTTAATTAATTTATTAACATGTTTATTTAAAAAAAATATATTATATACGTAATTAATTACACAGTTAGCCTATTATTAAAAAGTTGTCTCTATACTAACCAAACCTAAAACGAAACGCCTGAGTGCGGTATAAGTAATTATTACACAATAACGTTCCCGGAATCTGTTCCGAGCGCTTCCTGTTCCTCTCGGGACGTTCAGTGTTCCAATGTGTTTATTACAAGTGGCTGCGACTCTTTGAAGCGTGCTAGACAAGTTATTTATTATATTGGATGTTGAGTTGAGGATTATTTCTTAGTAAATTTCATTTGGGACGTTCGTTGAAAATGATATTTGTGTGAAAGATACGTCTTCATTCGTATTTCTTGTATGTTCTTGTTATAACATAGTAATGACGTGATGTGTTGAAATCTGCGATGTTCTGTAACACAACTGGGGAGGATAATATTAGGTCTTTTAGCGTTTGTATTTGTACCTATATCTCATTCTTTGGGACGTCTTACAGCTCAGTCGGCTTATCAGATTTTAACATACGAGGTGTCGTTCCATTGGTCTAAATTGTGGGAATGACAGCTTTATTTTTAAGTCCTTTTTGTAACTCTTTAGTGTGATTTAGGTCTTAAAATGTATTAAAAATATTTAATGCATATTTCCTAAAATAATTAAGAAGTTACAAGCAGAAAGAACGAATCACTTAACTATTGGCTCAAATATTGGGAAGTGTTTCGTTTCATTGTAGTTTAGACGACATTAATATTTCAGTTTAAGAGTAAAAATAATTATTTCGTAGCAGCTTCACAAATTAGTAACATTATACTATAGAATATATGGTTTGAGAGCTATATCGGGTCTCTGAGTTAATCGTAAAATGTATTGTGTGATTATGAATAAGATACAATATTGTATTCGTATTCTATTTATTTACCAAATAGAACCGGCATAAAAACGTACAAGACCTAATAGTGCTACACAATGCTTATAAACAGAGGCTTCCCGATTATGTTTATTTAATCGAACTGCTAATAATCGTTTTTGTTCTATAACCTACTTTTTTTTTATCGACATACTTCCTACCAGGTGGCTGGTTTTTTCGATTCCCTTGAGAAATAAATACTTTTCGTGTAACATGAGTGCTACGAAGTATTCAAAATTCAGAAAAAGCGGATACACCGCTCGAAATGTGCGGATATTGACACACGCCATAGAAATACAAATTTACAATGTTTCAAGTGTACAAAACTGCGAAGTTGACACATGTTGCTCCTTAAGTGTTTTTCGACCATTTTTTGTTAACCACATGTGAAAAGACAAAAACAGTTAAGCGCGTGACGTACACTGCGTTAAAGGTTCTGTAGGGGATGAATATTCATTTTATAGCCCTAAAAGTAATTCATAATTCTAAAAGGTTGTGAAAGTCAAAGTTATTCTTACAGATTACTGGAAATAAATATATTCAAAATCTTAAAAGTACATAACACAATTATCTATATAATTAAAGTGAAATATAATATTTTTAAAGTCTTTTATCTTATTTTTTTCTCGTTTTGGATCGAATAGATGAACAGGATGTTATAACAGTTCCGGTTTTGTTATTTCGTTACGAGACCCTAAAAAGTGATTTACTTACCATGTTTTTGGTTAACACGTGCTAATTCTGACCAAGTACGTGCGAAAATGTTATTCAAAATTTATAAAAAGTGTCTGTCTCGTACGTTTAGTTTCAAGTGTTATGCAGAAAATAACTATTTAATCTGATGCTAGTGAATACATATAGCTTCTGTGTCAAATATATTCTCGAATACCATTGATACGTATGTAAAAAATAAATACCTTTTAATTATTTAGATTGTAAGATTTAAAAAATAATATTTATTTTATTTTTAATATTCAACTTCTATTTTAATGTCATTACCTATTGATGTTATCCAAAGGATGCACACCTGATTTTTCATAGTTATATGCATGTAAGAAATGAATTATGAACTTGTGAAGAAAAGTTCATGATGACACCTATTGTGTCTAAGAGGTTTAAAATCTCTTAATCTTTTTCAAATCCAATCCTACATTCTATGAGGAGTAAAAGATGTGTCTGAACAATTTTGCAATTAATACATATAATTGTATACACAAAGACGTGAAGAAGAAGACACTTATTCCACATATTGCCTGTCACATTGTGTTTGTCGACAGAAACAAACGTTGTAGGATCAGACACAATTCTTTTATTTCCTTTGTGTGATATTAAAACTTTGCGAAAACATAAAGGCTCACGCATAGGTACACACCGGGCACATATTTCACCGGGCCGACTAAACAAACTTGGGATCCGTCTATACTGGCGTTACTATATTGTCTTGTTTATTAGAACCGGACGCGCCCCCGCCAGAGGCAAGGATTCAATATAATGGAATACTTCAGCGTTATTTGCAGATACATGGGTACTTACCAGATTCGCCCGAGGCCTGTATTAACGTGAGGTATGCGCTTAAATCGTGTCGACACGACAGAGGTCGCCAATTCTAAGAGATTAACGCAACGCAACTTTGTTTCGATCCCCTTTCTTTAGCTCTCTGCTTCGGGCCAGGCTTGTTTTTTAATAACGAAAGCGTAACAATACGGTTATTGTTCGAAGGGTTTTGATAATATTGAGCACATTGCAAATTCACCCTTTGCGTGTGTGTTGAGAATAAACACATGTTGTATAAAAAGTAGATTTTACATTTTTATGCTATTTTTACACAATCCCTAGATATGTTCGCAAAAATAATTCGCCGAATTGTTAAATAAACTCTTCTCAATGTTACTAAAAAGTAAAAGTAGCAGACAATTTTAAAAGATAGAACAATATTGCATCGGCTAATGTTGCTAAACTAAGCATGGACAACTACACAGTTCGAATTAGTTCTTTGACTGGCCGAGCGCGCTTCGTGCGATGTACCGGAACACACCACGCAAACACAAAGGACAAATTATGACAGTTACTAATAAGTATTCGTATGTGGCACAGAACTAGCACCGGCGGAATAATAGACAATCTAACATCGGATATGTTGTTATCGCCTAACTATGTTTTGTATTGTAACTTTGTAACAATAGTACGAGAGCCGGTGTTGCTTTTAAGCGTGCTGTTAGTTTCGTATGCAGCGGTCAAAATGCAAATGTGAGACTTGGGTCATGATAGTAAAATGTTTAGAGTAGGTAAGTAACGTAGCACATAATTATTACCTATGTGATGTTTACTTTTTTCATTTATTCATTTTGTATATCAGAAAATTTTAACTTTTTTGTTGTGATATGTATGTAAAAATAATCACATTATGTACCTATGTACGTAATGTTTTATTTTATGTACGTTATTTGATGCCACATTTTTTTATTTACTTAAAATTATTGACACTTTAAAATCATCATCATCATCATCAAGCCATTACTGTCACTGCTGGGCACGGGTCTCCTCTTAAGATGAGAAAGATTAGGGCATAGCCCACCGCGCTGGCCAAGTGCGTATGTGTAGACTTTACATACATTTGAGATTTTTTTTTTATAAATCTCTCATGTATGCAGGTTTCCTCACGATGTTTTCCTTCACTGTTTAGCAAGTGATAATTAAATTCTAATACGCACATAACTTTGAAGAATCAGAGGCGTGGGATTTGAAACTCAGACCCCTCGATCGAGAGGCCGTGTTTCTTAACCACTAGTCTATCACTTTAAAATCAAATAAATATAAGTTTACAAAAATATAGTTTGATCGGTTAAAAGGTGCTTTAAATACATATCATTATATACATACTAGTCTCAAAGGCACTGCACAGTTTGTGTAACGCAATCATAATTGAACGTTCAAGTAGTCAAAATGGCCGCTGGCTCTCAAATTATAAGGGTTCCTTGTAAGCGCGGTCCGGCCGGCTTTGTTGGTATACAGCGATGCATAATGTTGTTATGCTTTCTCTACTGCAAAATGTTGTGTTGAATACATTTTAAGCATCAAAGGATGTGTTTGCTTGAGGCAATTATAAGGAAGTTTTGTGGTAATGAAATTTGTTTTGTGAAGTGCGAAACTGAATTTGCAATTACTGTCTGATAGAAATAAAAACCAAATGGTTTTATAACGAAGTACACTTATTTTTATGAGGTTCGATTTACAAATATAAAGTGGTTAAAGTGTTTTACCTTTGACGTAATTATTATATTGTTAAAAATAGGTCCCATCTTTCGTGAGGTCTGAACTTAAATACCTACATTACATTTGAACTTATCGTATATATCTAAATTTTGAAGTTCATTCATGATAATTTCCTTGTGAATGTAAGTTTTAATGTACTTTTATCAATGTCGAAATTGATATAATTTATCCACAACTTTTTATCCTCTAACTTACCTGAAACAATTTCTGTAATTTTGCCACATAAATAATTCACCAGATACTAAATTTCCCTTTGTGACTATTTTAGCAGTGATACTAAAATAAATGTCCTTCAACGTTTTTGAAAATATCTTAATACATTTTTATATAATTCAAATGGTTATGCTGAAGATATTTTTAACGCCATTTCTTATAAGAAATTACTTCCGAAACCGATATTAATGTAGCCGTATACCTACAGTATGAGGATATTTCGCGTAAAATTACATTTGCGAGAATTACGTATGAAAAATCGTATTACATCCTAACAAATATTGCGTATAGGTAGAGTAATATGACGTAATAATGTAGGCCTATATTATGTTTTGGAGGAGCATCATATCAAAGGATTTCGATTATGTTGTAGATCTACCGAATTTTATATTTACCTACATATTTTCCTGTTCAAAGCGTTAAATATATCTATACTAACGCGTATATTAAAAACACATCTTGTCTTGTTATAAATCTGTTTCTTAACTTTGACTACATCATTAGATTATGCATGCATTATTTTGTGAGTTCCTTATCCAAAATGCAACAAAGCCTTATTCCTGAATCTTCCCAATTTGTCCGTCTATCCGTCTGGAATAGGGTTTTTTCTTGAACCATAACACACAGATTTTTTTGAGTGTGAATTATTATAACCACTATAACAATTTAAATAAAAAAATTAGGATATATTATGTTTATAGTAGGTACAAATCAAGATTATAAGGGTCTTACAACTTTTGCTTTTTAATAATTACTTATTAATTTCCAATTTTAGAATATCTCATATGAGTTAATGGTTATCTTCACTTCAGTGTAATCCGAATTAATTTAAGAGCTGTTTCTTTGTTGGCCTTTACCAGTACGTTACAGAAAAAATAATATAATAAGCATCTGTACTTGCTTGTTATATTATCAGCCTGTACTGTTCAATCGTCTTTAGTTATTTATTTTACTGTATAGGTAATTAACAATAATGCTCATTGATATTATTAACATTGGGGCAACATTGAACATGTTTGCCGCCGGCTAATAGAGACTTAGATGTTAACATTCTATAGTGATAGGCGATAGCGATTTTCCATATGATAGAATATTTAAAATCGACAGAACAAATATCAAACATTGAATTTTCTATTGTCTGACGTCTTATTTAATGGAAAGCGTTGAAATTGTTGTAAATCTATTCAGGAATTAAGAAAAATGTATTTTACTTTTTAATATTTCAATTAAAGACTCAGATAGCAAGTAATATTTTTTAAAAATATCATAAGCGCGGTATGTATATACGTATGGTGACATAAGCCTCACTGATAGAATTTACATGAAAACGTGGTCATTGATTGAAAATAAGCCTGTATAACGGCTCCGCCTTGCCAATGTAAACATAGCCTCACGTTTGAATTCTATCTTCATACGCAACTCACAACCGTATTAGCTCTCATAATGATAACTCGTAGACGAAGTAGCTAATTAGACTCCTAATTAGTAAAATGTTTCATATAAATAATTGAAAATTTATATGTACGCAAAAAGATGTTCGAATTTTATTTGTAAATCTTCTTAGACTTAATCTTAAAAAAATTCAAGTATTTTTAGAAATTAAAGCAGCATATTCGGGATAATATGTCCCCGAGTATGTTGCTTTAATAAGATTTATTTTAGTATTGTGCTAACTGAAACGTCTATCTTTAATGTTAGGAGTCTGTTTCGCTTCGTTTTTGATAACCACAATAACATCTTAATATGCCCGTAACGGTATCGTTCATTTACACTAATTGATACGTCGACGCGTTCGTAATCATAATGGCTAATTAAAACTAACTTGCTTGAGCGATCATGCGACTTTATGTCGTACCTAATGTTTGTGGTTTATGGCACACTTTTGGTTATAGCTCGTTGAGTTTTATCGCGATTCCTAAGAAGGTACTTGCGTTTTTTCGTCAGCCGCCAAACGAAGCTTTTTAATTAGTTGTAATGTTAATTAAATATCAAATTTAAAATTTAGGTGTCAAATTAATTAATATATTAAAATCATACTTACCAACACTTTCTATGGCAGCATGGAATAGTAGCTGAAGAGTGTGGCAAGTATCTGAGAACAATTGTAAAATAGAGCTTATATTCAGGAATGTAACTGGGCGTCATAGCTAAATAAATATGGAGTAAAAATATCCAAATATCAAAAACATAAATGATTATAATTTAAAATAAAATAATATTACCAATAATATTATCATACTCTGAAGAAAGATCTCATGCATAATAAATTTTCGTTCTAATCATTCGTCAACAGTAACTAAACGGCTTCAGTAATAACTGAAAATGGTCGTAACCTATGAATATGTCAGTTTAGCTTAAGCTATATTTTTATATACACTCACGGCATAGCAAGAGAACATCAGGAAATACCGTTGTTATAAGCAATAAACAAGAACTATCCGTAGACACGGATCTACACGCTCGTCTCATATCGCATTCATTAGATTTCATTTGTCAGCGCTGTTTCTTTGATGAATTATTCACCGCGCACGCAATCTGTATAGGACGGTGTAACGTGGAAGCTTAGTTAGCTGTGATTTATCCGGGTAACTTAGCGGATTCATACGTGGATAGGTATTTGTCAGGATTTGTAAATAATAAGGTGGTAGAACCCTTTGTGGTTCGACTCCGGCGGCACCACCGCCACACCTATTTCTGCCTCATAACAACAGCGTTAAACGCTGCTGTGTTCTGGTTTTGAAAGATGTGGTAAGGGAGACATACTTTTCCGAGGCCTTCTAGCTTAGTCCTCAAGGGTAGCGGCGCATCTGTAGCCGATCTCAGGCAGGAATATCTAATCCTATGTGGGCTTTATTACAGATGTCCATGAGCGGCAGTATCCACTTATCGTCAGGTGGACTGCATGCTCATCTGCTACTCCTATATAGTTAAATAAATACATGAATCTGGAGTAACAGCCATAGAATTTTGACTATCATTTATCCGGATGAAATAATTTATTACTCCTGATGATTAAAATGAAAACGATGATAATTTCGCTTTATGGTAAAAGTAGTGCAAGGATACATAAAATGAATGTTTCACGTGATACTAAAATACACTATCGAACCCGAAAATATTTATGTTTGCCAATTTTTTAACCAAGAACTTTATCTTTAGGTAAATAGAAGCCAAAATTATTTGACCCTGTTTCTAATATGCCTAAGACATTGATCTACATCGACGTGAGTAGAACAAAACAAAGGCAATCCTTTATTTCTCAGTTTTCACCCCATTCGCGAATTTCTATCAGCAGAAATAATGCCGGACAAGACCTCCTTTGTTCGCTCAATCCCGGTTATCGGGTTTACTGGAACTTTTCAATAATCATTGACAGAATCCTTCAGCGGCCTTCCTCACCTTTGTTCTAAATCTATGATATCTATCTTCAAAGATATATCTCCTACAAAATAATATAATAAAAATCTATATGTATTACATATAGATTTGTACGGTCCGATATAGGTAGGTACTATTGTGTGTCTTTGATGTAGGCAAATATAATGATCATTCGGAATGTTTCAAACACGGATATGATTTCAAAGGTGATGATATTACTTTGTTAGGTTGATATTTCCTCTGAAATGTTATTATTTTTAATACTTTTTAATTATTATATTGAGTAACTACCATGAATTTTCTCGACTTAATAAAACTCTAGCACTCACACGGCACACATTTTAAAACGATGGATCTAAAAGTATGTAAGTTCAAGAGTTCCTTATATATATTAATATTAATAAGCTACGGGATTACTTTCAGATAATTTATTCACTGAAAAGGTGGATAAAAATACTTAAATACGAAGAAGCATCACTTAGATTTAATTAACAGTTCGAAGCAATTTGCCTTCCAACTGCTTTGAATTGAAAATACTTGAACATGAATTACGATGTACAAACGAAAAAGCATCTTTGGCACGTCCATTCCTACACGGAAAGCTTAAAGAATCAGCCGTGTCAGTTTCACGAACATCAGAAAATGGCGTGCAAGCGAGCCTTTGGATATGAAACGTAAATTGAACTCAATAACATATCAAAGGACTCAGTCCCGAGATCCGTGGATTCGCTCCGGCCTATCCGCCTTTATCCTGGAGAGCTTTAGGCAGATACAATATTTTTTCACTCGTCTGTTGGAATTCCATCTGTTTGTTTGTTTTATGGCGTAACTAAAAGTAACATTATTGTACATCATGTTTTTTGTTAACAATGATAGATTCAGAGTACATGTACAATATTATTTATCGTACAGTAGAGACTGAAAGATTTTCTATTGGAGGCGTATGCTTTATCACATAAGTTTACGATTTTTATTAACTTTTTTTGTAATTTAATTCTTTATTAGAAAAAAAAAGAAAATCTTTTTTTAAAGTTCAGAAGTCTTTAGTCTAACTCCGAGTCAATATTTAAGAATCTCCAATTAGTAAGTACCAAGTAAATGAAACATATCAACAAAGTTATTGTACATTACCCTAAATTCTCGATTATACAAATTGATTTTCAATTCGCATTCCGTTCAATATCCCGAATATTAACCGTAATAAACCGATGCCGTTGCAAAGCCGATCCCATGAAATAACTTTTTGCAAGCATAAAAATTTCATTACTTCGCGGGCTCGCGCCGCAATAAATTCGATAAGCTACAATAATTAAACATGGGACCGCCGTTCCGGTATTTAACTGGTCAATTATATAAATCCGAAATTCGAAAGTCATAAAACTGAACGTGGTAATAATGAACAGGCGGTGTGCAGTAAACTATGTCGCTGTTGATATCAAGTGCGACTTATTGGTCATTAGGCCGGTCGTACACAGCTGCGACGTATCGCGACGCAGCCTAAACTAGCGATAAATAAACGCATGACACACTATGCACCAGTTCGGTCAGGCTTACTCATAGCTCAATAAAGTACAATAGATTAAAAATTTTGTTAGCGTTCTATTGGTGTTAAGGGTAGTGAAGTTATTTCTACTTAGACTAAGGCACAACTGCCATGCCAGTTCATCACGGTAATAGTGGTGTAAGCTACTGTATTCTGACACATTGTTCTTAAGTCCTAAGTAAAAATAATAAAACATCATATAAAGTGACGTTGGAACAATGGCGATAAAGTAAAGTCTCCAGTTTATAAAATCGTCAACTACATTGTATATTTTTTTTTTTATTTCAATCGGCATTTGAAGTAACTCGTTACGCTAATAAGATATACCTATCTGGAATTACAGTAATCTATTTATGTGTACGAAAGCCTTAAGCAATTATTGATCTCACTAAATAATACTGGGCACTGGTAGTCGTTAAACCTTCTCGAATTTAATTTAGTAGGCAATTAGTAGGCGGTAAAAGTTCTAAACACTCTTTTAAAATATCGCCTTTTACAGAGCAATTGAATATTTATTACATTAAAACATAGCTCCAGTTTCATTTAATTTGAAATTATTTCCTTCTTCATAACAAATATTCAAGTTAAATAACGATAGGATTAAACAATTTTCTTAAATAAATTAAATGGAATGAAATTATTCCACACTTATTTATTAGTACGACTTATTCGATAAGTTTACTTTAACGTTAGATTTTTTTATTATTATTATAAATTCTTAATATGGTTTAAGAAACTTTATTCTCATTAAGAATTACAAGAAATCCACTTACATGAGAACATATTTGGTACTTATTCTAAATTACAATTTAGGTACAGTTCAGCATACACATTTATCATATTTAGTAGCAAGACATTTTCTCGTATTTAAGTAGTATTAAAAACAACTCTTATTATTTAACACAGATTTACATAATTCCAATTGTTACTAATAAGGTGGGTAAATGCTAAAAAGTTTTGTGACTACTGTACGCATCAGGCGGTTAGCAATGAGCAATGTACTGATCTAAGGCGACTAGATGCGACAATACAGAAGTTGGTTTTATTTATCAATAAAAGTGTTTTTTTTTCTATCTATTTTTTATACTGTGATTAAAGTGTTTTAGGTTTATGATTTATTAGAGAAATGTTTATATGTTTATACTTTATTGTTTTTTTTTATTGTTTTTTTTCCGTTTTATTTTTTTTATTTTTAATTTTGATGATTAAAATGTAAATGTAATTAGTTATTTTAAAAAGTTACTATGCCATGATTTAATGCTTTTACTTATATTATTTTATTTTATTTTATTATAATATATGTGTATATATGTGTATAGTTATATATATTTATCTAATATTGTTACAAGGTGTGGTTATTTATTTATTTGTATTTTTCCAGTGTACTGCATTGTAGCATGTTATTTAAAATTTACCGAGGTACAGTAAAAAATGGTCACGACACACACTGCTGCCGGTTATATATAATATTATTTATTTATTAAGTAGTGTTTTAAAATAATTATTAAATATCAATTAATTAATTAAATATCAATTAATTTAAACATAATTTACTGACTAGTCTCTCATTAAAGAAGGCTACTCGATTTTCCTTTAATGAAAACAATATTGAGGTACTTGAGAATAGTTCAAACCACGATTCACCGACCACTGAACTATGACCTAATCCTCCGAAGACATTATACTGTGAGTTGTGACAAATATCCAAACATCTGGCTACTCGACACTGTCCTATTTTCTATTACATCTCCTATTACACCAAATGGCGTGTAACATGGAAAAATGAGAATACAGCCAAATTAACTTGGCAACGCGAGTGGACCGAAGCCAAGCTGCACTTCAGGCCTACTACCTATAAATTAGAGTAGATAACATGTTTGTACTAAATTAAGTGCTCGAAGTTTTATCCAATCTGTACGATCCAAGATAAATTTCGACAGGACACTATTTGTGTTCAGGTTTCTTTTCACAACGCGTAAGTTTTATTTCGATTGGAATATAGAAGCAGTCTTTTACAGCAAAATTTTTTTATTCATTCAAGTAGTAAGTAGTCAACGTTGCCTATGGACATTTGCACCTATTTATACGTATTTACCATACCATATGCAGGGTTTTGTATTAATTTCAATAAAATTATGACTAAAACATTACAAAGTTATGGTCACGCATTAAATCATCGTATTTAATTTAACCCACAGTCCCAAACGATACGTCTCCCGTATATGGAAATGTCTCTGCGCCTAATGTGTCTTCATAAAACTAGAGAATAACCTATGATAGTGTTAATATCCCGGGAAGCAAGACTTATTGGTCGTTTGCCGTTTGCACAGAATAAATGGGCGAGCCAGCGGAACAAATCCATAGCACAATAGAAATAGTAGGTTGTTCCATAGTTCTGGCTGTTGACATTTGCGACGTCGAGAGGACGACAATTTGGCGTGATGGCAAATTGTCGTGCTTGCTTCGAGGAGAGCTTGCACCAATGAAGGCTTAAATACATCACACAAGGCAAGCATTGTTGCAGTCGTTTAGAGATCTCGGGGCTTACCTTTAAGCGTAGTAAGGCCACCGTGGGGATTTTAGTGAGTAGAAATGTCACATTACATATTTATGTACCGACTCTTATTATCATCATTTTACTATTAACGTATTCAGTATATTATGTTAACCATTGTTGGATATATAGTTGAAAATATTGAAAAGAAATGGGAATAACATTTAATAATTCCATTAATAATGAAAATAAATAAATGGATGCAATACGGATAAAATAAGGAGTTACAGATAAACTTTAGCAAGGATGAGTCTATTCACTTACTATCTCTTTTGTACTGTGGCGATACGTTGTTCATCAGGCTACAAGAGCCACTCTTTATTAACACTAAGGCGAAAATCGTTGTGTTTTAACGGAGATTTTATGTGAAACTGCGTCTCTTGTGTAAAATAAATGTTCAATCCGAGAGTTAAGTGACAATATATATTTTGGTACCCAAAGAATAAAAGTATTAACTTTTATAAATCATTTAAAAAGGCGTGAGTTTTCCTGATATTTTATGATAAGGAATTTGTAGAATTTACGACAAGTGTTTTGTTTTTTTATGAACACCTTTTCTATGCTACGCGAACGATTTTATTTCCATTTATATACATTATAAATGAAATTCTGGAATTGTCTAATGTATACAAAAACATTTTTAAAATATTGCAAGAAAAATTCAAAAAGAAAAATAATCGAAAAACGTACGTAGTTAGGCGAAAAATATTACTTTTAATTGACTCAAAGCTCCTAATCTAATTAACAAAAATCGACGAGTTGAGTCCGAGTGACCCGACTGTATAATATCGAACAAGTTTTAATTAAAAAGCCCTCGTCGGAACTTTGGACGCAATTAGCGGGATTGGCGTATCCCGCGACTCCGGGATCCCCTGTTCTCGCAATGTCTCATACACACTAGACTAGACTATTGAAGGATAAATGGTTACGTTTTTACATTGTATTTCAAGTAATCGTTTATGTGTGATTGATTGCACTTGACATGAAATAATCATAATGATCAATTCGTACTCTTATGTAATATTAAGTATGTAAAGCAAACCTTTCCATTAGTACGTAGGTACATTTTAATCAAAATATTTTGGAAAAGCAATAAAGGGATTTGTGTATGTAGCTCAAGTTAATAATATCCCTATAATGAAATAAGGTAGTAGAATCCTCTGTGGTTCGACTCCGGCGGCACCACCGCCACACCTATTTCTGCCTTATAACAGCAGTGTTAGGCGCTGCTGTGTTCCGTTTTGTAGGGTGTGGTAAGGGAGACAGACTTTTCCGAGGCGTTCCAGCTAAGTCCGCAGGGGTAGCGGCACATCTGTGGGCAAACTCAGGTAGGAATATCTCTAATCCTATCTGGGGTTGATTACAGATGTCCATGGGCGGCAGTAGCCACTTACCATCAGGTTGACTGCATGCTCGTCTGCTACTCCTATATTATAAAAAGAAAAAATAATAATAAATCTATGTTCGTAATTTTTTTTCAATAATATCCAGTGTAATAATATTTTTTTTTTTTTTATAATATATAGTAACTTTTATTTACAACAAAAAATACAAATCATTAAAGTGCCTAAACATAACCTAAACTTTTAAATTAAAATAATAAAATTGTCAAATTCATTACACATTGAAGTCAGACATTCTAAATGTCTGTTAGGAAATTAAACTACGTGTTTGTATTTCTAAACAAATTTAACATAATCTAATTCTTTATCATTTCTGATTCAATATACTTCGGATTATCATACAAACGAAATTATCGCTTAATTATTATAGCGGCAATAAAGGTGTGACCAAACAAAATTAAGTAATTATACAAGGTGATAATAAAAGGGAAGCTTCCCTTTGTCGTACGTGAAAACAATTTAAAATAACTAACTTGTTTGTAATAAACCTTATGAAGGCCTCTCTTATTATCCTACTGTTGGTAATTTCACATTTATATAAAAATGTCTGGAGTATCAATTAAACATTTTAGTAAGCTTAAAAGAGAACTGACTCTTTTAGATATCTAGTGTATTTTGTCGAAAATTATTTCCTAAAATTACGTAAATATGTAGACCATTTTATTACTTCGTAAATTATTAGTATATGCTATAAATCATTAAAACAGTAAATCAAAAATGCGTTGTTTAGTTGCGTTGTCTAAGGATAAAATTTGAATGCCTAATAAGTGTACCTGCTGTATTGCCCGTCAAGTCAGAAAACAGCATTTTTAACAATGTAACAAGGCAGGTAGGCACGGTGGAGTACGCTGCTACCTTTAATTCCATATTCTGAAACTTATCAGTTCGACTGTACACGCGTTTCACTCACCTTACATAAAAGTAAACCCTTAATCACCCGGCTTAATGTATCACTGAAAATTCCAATAAACACGTTTAATTATTATTACACATTACACGCGTAATTATTCGCATATTGTATTTTGCGCTATAAATATTTGATAACATTATTATGGCCCAAGCCCCCAGTTTACACGAACGGAGCTTGTTACAATATTAATTAATTAAGCTTATAAACGTGTACGTAACACGAGGAGTCAACTTTCCTCGCTCGTCTCAGCTCGTGCGTCTAGAAATTTTATCGGTTTTCTTAGTTCTAGTCCCGAGAAATAGAAGGCAAAGTATAGAACAAAGTGTGTGCTAGATTTTGCGTAACCTTATAAAGAGTTTAAACAAAGCTGAAATAATCCGTAGTTATTTGACTACAGCAGTACCAGTGAAACTATTTGTGATTTTAACAACGACACCTCAATATGGTAAAGTAGGGTAAGTGTTACTATGTCCTGGTTTGTCGACTCTTCCTAAACAGAAGCCATTTTACATGGATTTCTACTCTCCACTTACTATAAAAAAATCCTTAAGTAGTTTAATTGGTAATACGTGTGAAATTTTGAATTGAATTTCATATTAATTAATTAAATTAAGATTTTCTTACTATGAAAATAGTAGTACCAGTTAAAATTTATATTTCATACTGTTCTATAAAATAATCTAAAATACTGAAAAGAAATGAAATCTCTTCATATAGTTTATCTTCGCATCTTTATATGGTCGATAAATCAAATTCAAAGTTCTAATCTCCCGCTATTTTATTAACGATAAGAAAATAGCACATTACGCTTAATCCTCACAAAGTCTCTCAAATCTAAGCCGTAATTTAGCATTTAATCCTGCAAATCCAATTCGAAATCATAAATTCAATGAATTCCACTGTACCGTAAAGCACGCATTATTCGGTGCTTAATGCTAATTAAGATCTTCAGCACTAATTACTCGCCTTCAGCTTGCTTGAATGCTGACATTCTTCAGCTGCGGTGTTGTTACAAGGATGCACGAATTATTTTCAGGTGGATATTCTAATTAACTTTATTAGCAATGAAGGACAAGTATTTTAACTATGACGTATTTGTAATTAACCTACTTTAAGAATAAGTATCACTATTAGACAATACAGCATGAGTATGAAACAGAATATCACATAACAATGTGGGTTGGAGGAGGAAAAAATTGTACGATATTTTTTTTTGGATATCAGTGCATCAATAACATATGATAATATACATAACACAACATATATATAAACGAGTCCAAAGAAAAAACGTCAAAAAAAGAAAACTTTTGCTAATTAATACCAGAATACCGAAGAAGAAAAATTCCCATCATCATCAGGCAAACTATTATTATCACAGGGATAAAAATGAAACTACTTATGTATGAGCCAAGGGCTATAATTTCTTTGCTCTATCGTCCATGAATGCAGTATATCATAGAAGTTGATGCATGTGAAAGTTGCAACCAATCGACCCTACGAATAACTTAGTGCAATAATAATTCTCGTAGAAACTTACAGCCTGATTGACATTTTAATATTTCCTGCATATTGCATGGATGACTAGACATCGGTCAAGCGTGCGAGAATATTTTAAGACCTGTTCAAATCTACACTTTCTTTTAAAGAACGGACAAAAGCGTTACACGAAATTGTGTAAATATATAAATGTCCAATAATATAATTTCTTACATAAGGCATACCAAGTTATTCCTAATATAAGTTGTTTTTCTATGTAATAGGAGACGAGCATGCAGTCCACCTGATGGTAAGTGACAGTGGACATCTGTAATCAACCCCAGATAGGATTAGATATTCCTACCTGGGGCGCTCAACACTGCCGTTATGAGGCAGAAATAGGTGTGGCTGTGGTGCCGCCTGAGTCGAATCACAAAGGATTGTACCACCTTCAAAAGAGTAGTATAAATTGTATAAAAAGAGAGCAGAAAAAGAGAGGACCTTCATATTTTTCTAAATATGAAATTCCTCTTTTTCTGCTCTCTCTTTTCTTTACGATAGATTCTACTATCGCATACACATGATATACGTTTTGTATATTACGTAATATTAATTTTATTGTAGTTTCAAATAAAAATTGTTTCGCTTTCCACTATTAATTCGCGTTACTTTGTATGAAACTTTATTACGCCCGCGTATAGTTTTGCTCATTTTAACTCAACTAAACGATCATTAAGGAGGCGTTAGAATACGAGTGAAGTCGTTACTCTGAAGTCATAATTAATGGTGAGCCCAGCTTGGGAAATATATTAAATACCACACACGTAAATATGAACTCTGTTTTTTTTTGTTATTACAATAACCACTTATAAAATGTATGCAGCAAAAAATGCATAATGATAACTTTATGGTGTGGATTTACTAAATCTATGAGTTTTGTTAAATATAATCACTCCCATAATTTTTCTCACATACGAGTATTCTAAAATAGTATAACTTAAAAAATCAGCTAATTTTGATAGGTAAGTTAGTATACTTCTCTTGTATCATTCGTAAATCACATGAATATCGATGTCTCATGATAAACCTACTAGTATTGGTCTCAGTACTGGAAATTGTAAAGACCGTGGTCCGTCATGCTTGTTCAGAGTAGTCATTGTTTTTATACACCTTTGACCCTTTCTTCGACGATGTTGGCATCACTTCGAAAAATCATGGGCTTGTCTTATGTTTGATCCCAGACATTTAGCGTGGGAGGGCTTTATGTATACCACTGGGAAATCACTGCAGTGTAAGTCGGTTCAATATACGAGTACCTATTCTTGCAAGCTGGTAACTGAACATGTTTTAGTGCTTACCTACCAAAGTTACTAATACTTTTAAGGTGCCTACTATAAGTAGGTACTAGTGCTATTGCCACAAATATAGTTTCCTATATCTAGACTCTTCATGATGATCTTAATGTGATTGTCCAGACTATTTTAGGCGATGGTGAAGCAGAATTTCGATTCAAAACCAAACGACTACAGCGAGAGCGTGTAGTGATATTGCGTAACTGATACATACTAGCAATAGAAAATTGTTATGGACTTGTCAAACGTATTTCAGCTTTCAAGCTTCAAGTTTGCCTCACAGTAAATTGCCACATCCACATGTTCCTACATCCGACCTATTCCTTGCGACCACATCGGCAGCACGCCGCGATACCGCGAAGCAGGTAAGACGAAGCTGCGGCAGCATTAACCCGACAGTGAGCTAACCGCTTCATGTTGATGAATTCTATTCAAGTTTCATCTATAGAGATTAGTTCGATACGAGTAAGTATTATAGACTCAATGAATATAGTATGCCGTGATAGCTTAGTAGTTAAGAGATTCGGCCTTTCATTCAGGGGGTCCGACATACAAATCCCAGACAAGCACATCTAATTATTCAAATTTAAATGCGTATGTATTAGAAATTAATTATCACTTGCTTATGTTGCATACCTGAGAGTTATAAAAAATCTTAAAATGTGTGAAGTCTACCAATTCGCACTTGGTCAGTGCGATGATCTATTCTCTATCACCCTTCGAGAGGAGACCCGTGCCCAGCAGTGGAACAGTATTAGGTTGACGACGAATATATTATGTTACAGATATCAGGTTCTAAGAACTCTTCCACTACGGATGGCGTGCTCTAAATAGGAGCTTAAACACGTAACTTGTGAGTTGAATTAAGTCTTTAAGGATTCTTTGAAGGCAGATTAAATATTATATCTTATTTAAATGAACACCCAAAAGATCAAAAATCCTTTTAAGGATAACGAGTATGCATGCAGGTATCAGATAGAAAAAGGTGATTAAAAGTTCTGAACTTTTAATGGGGAGAGCTTATCAAAGAGTAATTACTAGAGTCGATCAATATGCGTTTTTACCTTTGCTAAAATTTCAGAAAGTTTGGCCCAATGAACTCTGAAAAAAAAAACAATAAATATATATATAAATTTAAATACAAACTTATTTTTAATAAAAATTCGTGTAAAATATTTTTTTTAAACATTACTTATAGCAAACGAGCATGCTGGTGTGTAAGCTGCAAGTACTACCTATAAACTTATTTTTATTTTATAATCAACTACATATAGGATATTAACTACATGGAGCCGATAACAAATGCGTAGCCATTGTCGTATGACTAAGATGTCGCCTCATAGGTATGTAAGTTAGCCTGCAATGCATTAACAAATTAGTAGTAATACTTTGAACACTATATTTTTGAGAAAAAAAGTTTTATTATATGTAGGTATAAGACACAACACAGTCTACAGTTGTCGCCTGTCGGGGTGATTATGCCAGAGAGACGTAACGTGTTTCAAATCACGCGCCGGGGCGCCACTGTAATGAAACTATTAGAAGACTCACTTTGCACATTAATGTCGGTGCAAGACCCTCGGATCGTTTAATTAGACGATTTGTAAACGCATGGTATGTACGTTGGAAACAACACTTGCATAGTGTCATCGTGCTTAGTATTTGTGAATTATTAAAAAGATTATATTCGTTGAATAGTACGACCGAAACACAACAGTACTGTGTTGTTGTGTTTCGGTCGTGTATTGAGTTTTAATACTTTTAATTATTTAATTAAAATATACCGCGCAAATGAACTGTTGTTGCAAGTATATTATACAAGAGGAAATCTTTTAAAAAATGTATAAAAACTTATCTAAGCGATTTAAAAATAAATGCAGCCAACAAAAAAAAAATACATGAGCAATTTCCTATTTTTAGAATTATTCAATATGGACTAAGAAAAAGTTTATTTTGTAAAAACCTAAAAATAAAGGTATTTTATATCCATAGTAAATTTTAAGGACCAAAATTGTGTTTGCTGACACTAATGCCACACATATAAAATAAAAACTTACATTTAATGTCTCAAAAAAACCTTACCGAGATTTTGTACAAAAATAGACAGGCCGAAGGATCATCATACCTAATCTTAACGCTACATTAACTAACAATATTAGACATAAAACACACACAGTATCATATCCATGATCCCACACGTCATGATCTCGCAATTAATTTAATTTTCTCGTGATCATTGCGTCTTCGCATCATAGCCGCAAGGGTGATACTTCATGTTTTAATTAATATTTAAACCTACATAGCTTTGTCATGTCATCGTGGTCTTATTCATATGCGTAAGTTTACAATGCTTATTAAAAATCAAAGAAATTTTATGTCTTAACGTTCTATTTAAAAATATTTGTTATTATTGATAACCAACATATTTCAACTCGGACTAAAAAATGGTGCTACATTTATATAAAAAAATCAAAATCACGATATCGAAATTTTTAAAACATATTGTTTAATCATTTAACCAAGTCATAGATTTATCCATGGCGAAAATCCAAAAATATATGAAATCGAATTTTCCAATTATTAATTTCTATTTCATTTCGCTTTAGTGAACTGGAATCGTAAATAATTTATATAAATACTCTAATTACTGTTAATTAATAATTAATATTCCTAGAAAATTATTACTACATGGGCACAATAATAAAATTATTGCTCTAAATTGCTAAACTTCAATTTTAACACATCACTCTCTGCAATGTACCCTAGAATACAGTCGCATTATTTTAACCCGTCAGTCGCTATCACATCGACACAAAATAATTCACATGTCAATAAAATAACATATTTACCATAAGAAGCTCGGGTGCCTAATTTACTAACTAAAAACAGGCAAGTTCGTGAGCAGCAAGTTGTTGGGGGTTATCAAAATTGCATAATAACTACCGTGTGGCGCGATCCGCGACCTGGCTCTTGAAAGTCTATCGCGGTGTGTGCACTTAGAAATATTTAGAATGGACTAGACATTAAAAATATTTTGGTCGCTCTTTAAAAATGATGCATATTCAGATTAATTATTCGCACTTCATTTATTTTAGTAGCACTTTATTTTAATAGAATATTGTCAAAAATAAAAGATTGACACAAATCTGGTGTTCCAAATGCTATGTATGCACATTTTTTAAATCAGATACTTCGCATCCTAAGTAATCTTTGGTTTTTATTACTTAGAAAAATAACTAAGAGTAAAGAAAGTTTAAAGAAAATGTCGAGGCGCTCTTTTTACCCCGACTGCTAAGGAAAGGTTATTTTTTCTTTTAAAATATTTTTAACTCATTAAGTACAAATGACAAGAGAGACAATTGACCTGAAGTCTGAGACTCGCTACATATTTTGTTCCGAAATGTCTTATAGTACATAAGTAGTTCTATATCTTGCTTTTCTGTGGCACAGTGTTATAATGAAACGTCTGTAAGGAAGGTGTCTTATGAATACTGACTACCCACCCACCCCAGCGATTTAACTTGTCAACGAAATAACAAATGAACTAGGATCATCCCTTCAGAGTTTAATTATGACATTCATCAATTTGTACAACGATTCGATCAAAATAAACCGATAATTACCCATTAATAATTAATTCTACTAACATTCAAATTGTTTCTGCAGCCTATTAATTATTTAGTGGAATACCTTAATTGAAAGGTGAATTGCAATTTATTTACTCTAATTAGTATTGCACTAATTAATTATTAATAAGTTTTAGAATTAGCAAATAAAGCAAAAACACGTTAGGTACTTTAGTCCTTTTGTATTTCATATAAAGAGGTCTTCAAGTTACGGTTGGAGAGATAGACAATTGTGACAGACGGACAGAAAGCGGAAGCTTAGTAATAGGTGTCGCTCTTATCCTTTGGGTATGGAACCCTAAAAAGTAACATTTAACAAATCGGTTCAAAAATGATTAATTATAACAATCTACGCTCCGTAACATTAACCGTACGGTTAACTAGGCCATAACATAACATTAAGTATAACACAATACATTACGCAAAGCCATGTTACCGTGTATGAAACCCGCGGAACACGTGGTAATACGCGATCGTTTGATGATGTCTTGGCAACCGTAATGAATTCTCATCTAAATTAATGGCAGGCATACCTCCGCTAGATTAACGTGTTGCCGTATGATGCCTTGGGTAAGGGATATTAGTCTGCGTTCAACATTGTACGAACAAAAGATGTTAGGCTCAGTGCTCACTTACTTTTAATGCAACCAGTGAAATTTGGTTTCGCTAATCTTTTTTTTTAAATCAAGACGCTTTCGACACTCACAGCCCCACACTAGGATTCCCTGTATCGAGGGTGCTATGGAAACACACACAGACAAATACACAAACACCCAGACCCAGAAACAGGAACCTAAATTCATCACTTAGAAATCTGTCTAGCCGGGGATCCAATCTGAGACCATCTGCGCAGGACCGGCATGGTGACCGCTCCGCCACTCGGGTCGTCAACCCACTTTTCTAAGTCAACACTGCCGTCAACAACTTTTTTAAGTTTTAGATTTTTTTATAATATAGGAGTAGCAGACGAGCGTACAGTCTACTTAAAGTTAAGGGACTACTGCCGCCCATTGATAGCTGTAATCAACCCCAGCTAAAATAAGATCGGTACCTGACTTCGATTACAGATGCACTGCTGATGACTAAGCTCGAACGCTTCTAAAAAGCATGTCTTCCTACATCACCGTTAAATCAGAATACAATAACGCTTAACACTGTTGTTATTAGGCAGAAATAGGTATGGTAGTAACCAGTAAGTAAGTAATAAAGGTTTTTTACCACCTTCAAAATTCAAGCTTATATTTAACTTGGTTTGTTAATTAGTATGTACAAGAGGGTCAAATCTTGCAAGTGAATTATAAACCAGTTAATCGAAACCCAACTAAGATGATTTTTTTCATTTTACAAACGCTTTCTACACTCACAGCCCTACACTAGGATTCCCTGTATCGTGGGTGCCATGGACACACAGAGACAAGTGACCCAGACTCAGGAACAGAAATCTAAATTCATTATTTAAATTTCTCTGTCTGGCCAAGGATCGAACCCGGGACCCTCTGTGCGTCAGACCGGTATAGTGACCGCTCCGCCATGCGGGTCGTCAAATGTTTGAAAAAAAAAATTTTTTTCATACACGCTCGGCTTGAATAACAATGCCATATCTTAGTGATGTGATTCTAAAACCAATGAAGTGGACTAGTATGTACCTTATTCGTTCGATTTTGTGGATCTAACTATCTTTTGTGTTTTGATCTTGTAACATTATGAAATGGCTTTCGTTGTAACGAACATTTTATATCGCCACACTTTAGATACCACGAAGATTTATGACTTCTCAGCTACGAACGTGTAATAATTTTATTGACACCACAACTACAGTGAAACCTGGTTAAGTGAGACATCAAGGGACCTGCAATGTCGTTTCACTTATAGAGGTATTCCACTTACCCAGTGTCTCAGATATACAGGTATAAATAAATAAGTTCAAGTTCAGGATATTCTGATAAACGTACACGTTTTAGTTTTCCTTGTCCTTCAGAACATTGTGATTCAATTTTATGTTTACTCTGAATTATTCTACAAAGAGTAGATTTTGGCACATTAAATTCGGCACAAACTTCTTCGCGTGTCTTCCCACTTTCATAAACGGATATTAACTTCAGTTTTTCACGTAATGATAACGATTGTAGCTTTCGTTTTGACATTTTTCAAATAAACATCTGTATGATAGTAAAGCGAAACTAAAACTGAAGGTATCTCAGTTACAGAGGTTTATGCATATAAAATTTACTCGCTGTCTCAGTTATAGAGGTAACTATGATGATAAATCGAAAGAACAAATCCCAGATATAGAGGTTTACCTCGTCCCACTAACAGAGGTAATTCAGTGCCAAAATGTTGGGACCTCAGCATGAGTTCCAGTTATGGAGGTTTCTCACTTATCCAGGTCCCACTTAACCAAGTTTCACTGTATAGGCTAAAATACAGTATGAACAAGAACATGAACAGGACTGATACCTGGTTTGAATTAAACAGATATACATATTTATGATTATTTTATTTTTACTTATTTAGAACAATACTATTTGACCCGGCAAACGTTGTGTTGCCATATAAATAAAAAATGTTAAGGGTGAACAACCCTTGTCACTTAGGGGTATGAAAAATAGATAGTAGCCGATTTTCAGACCTACTGAATATGCAATATAATATAAAATTTGGTGAAAATCGGTAAAGCCGTTTTGGAGGAGTACGGTAACTAACATTGTGACACGAGAATTTTATATATAAGATTAAACTATGTGTGAACAGGCCTTAATCTGAGACAATCTGTATTGTGTTTTGAGCGAAGTGAGAGTTGAATTCGTCGATTTCACCATCTAGTTGGGAATTAAGTAATTAAATTGTTTATCACATTACTCGTGTGGTTTCATTCGAAATCTTACATTCAAAATCAAGAAGTGTATAATTGTAATTACATATTAACCAAAATTGCGTTTTAAGTGTTTCGTAGGTAATTGTAAAGCAATTGGGATACAATTTAATGTTAAGAAACAAAACTTACATACGGGTAAGTAGGTATAAAAGCTTTTCATTTCACAAATCGTATGAGAAATTTCGTACATACCAAATTAGCAGGTAAATTGATCTAACCTTCCTTCATCCTTAAAAGTAACATTTAATTGGAAATGAATATATTTTTTTTTACAATACAGGAGTAGCAGACGAGCATACAGTCCACCTGATGGTAAGTGGCTATTGTCGCCCATGGACATCTGTAATCAACCCCAGATAGGATTAGATATTCCTACCTGAGGTCAGCCACAGATGCGCCGCTACCCCTGAGGACTAAGCAGGGACGCCTCGGAAAAGTCTGTCTCCCTTACCACACCCTTGTGCTGTTATTAGGTAGAAATAGGTTGTAGGAGGACTCCGGTTGTGTTCCGTTGGAGATCCCGGAGTTCTCCACCAAACGCTGAGGACGGCCACCGGGGGGGTTTTTGTGCGGTAAAAATCCCACATAACTCGGCGTCACTCCCATGGCGTCGGGTACCTTTTGAAGGTTTCCCCCTCGTCAACAAAAAAAAAAGGTAGAAATAGGTGTGCCGGTGGTGCCGCCGGAGTCGAACCACAAAGGGTTCTACCACCTTTAATGATTAATATCATAATTAAATGAAAAGATATGCATAAGATAGTGAGACAAAGTTATAATTTCCAATATAACTATTTGATGATAAAATTGGATTAATTTAAATTATTCACTGAAATGATAAATACAATAAAATTGCAATTGAAACATCATTTCAATTTACATATAAATAAAGGGCGGCTAACAAACTTTAGCGGAAGCAATACTTAACGAAATATCTTACATGTATAATTTATAGGTAGGAGCGAATTTTCCGAGTGAGGACCCCTTTTCACCCCTATTATTTCAACTTATTTGTTTCGCTTCGAATTTCAGTGAATCATTACTTGGTGAATCTTTTGTGAATAAGACACGAGTGCGTTTGATCTTGGAGTGTTATCAAAGTATTTTATTGTTAAATTAAACTTCAAGATGGGCGTAGAATTCCCGTGTTATTGATCAAATTTTGAAACAAAAATGTTCGTATATGATTTCAAACGGGAGATTTTGAAACCATTGTGCGAGCATATTATAAGTAGTAAAATCGTGATTAAAAAGCTTAGTAGTACAAGGTGGAGTGGTGTAAGCTACTAACTGTTGTGCTCTGATTTTAAAAGCGCGGGAAATTCGTGATACTATTATGAAGGGTGCATCGTCTTTAAGTAAATAGAGCTGAAATATCAATATTGTGATGTAATTAATTAGTGTGATAGATTAAATTTATAGTGTAAACAATAAATGTGTATAGGGACAACTTTTCTATCGTATATATATACATTTACTACGTATCTTAAAATTAATAAATTGCATATCATATATATTATATCAATATTTAATAATACTTATCATTATCGATTGAGATAATGAATAATCTGAAGATAAGTGCTTTTGAGTATTATACAGGGTGAATCTCCATAAAGTGCACATATTGAAACAGGTAAAATTAAACCGCATTTTGTCGACAAAAAAAATATAAAAAAAATTAAAAAAATATATATATATTTATTTTTATTTTTTTTGTCGACAAAATGCGGTTTAATTTTACCTGTTTCAATATGTGCACTTTATGGAGATTCACCCTGTATAGATAAGTAGGTATATTCGTGTATTTCTTATCATTACCACGTAATCTACGAGTATGTTGTGTTTTAATTCCGTTAGTCATAACGAGGTATGCCTCGTCCGAGCCTCATTGCATACGTCGATACACAATTTCGACTAATTGTCATGTAAATTCGTCGAATTTGGGCCCGTTGCGCAATTAATCCGCAATTAAACCATAGTATAGCGTTTAATTAAATGGACTGGTTTTGGCTACGCTTTAATTTTGTTTTGTACCAATTCTATTGAACCCTGACAAAGGTTTGCATTACCATAATTGGCTTACCTATTACTGTCGCCATCCCAGTGAATTTTACGATTATGAAGTATTTTATTATGTTTAGGTTTTAATGAGTAACTCTTAATATTACTGCGGTAAATATTATTTATTTTATAGTATTTTATTGTATTTTATACACCTTAAACTAAGGGTTACAAAGGGTAAACTTAATTCCTAATGGCATTCTCTGCCAGTCGACCCTGGGTAATGGCGATAGCATGTGGTAGGCATAAACATAAACAGTAATAATAAAAGAACAAGAAATACAACTATAAAAAGCTAGAAAAAAATCTATACATAATATACCCAATAATAAATAAACAAATATAAATATATAATAAAAAATTGATATATACAAATAAATATATATTAGCCTATGTTATTCTAATTCCGTTTAAATATTTTAACGTGTAAATGCCCAAAAATTCGACTTACTCCTTTTCAAAGTTATTTCATTCAGACAAAATAACAGAAAGTGCGAAAAACAACATTTATACATGATTTATGTATCATCATCATCATCAACCCATTATTGTCCCACTGCTGGGTATGGGTCACCTCTCAAAACGAGAAGGTTTAGGTCACAGTCCACCGCGCTGGCCAAGTGCGTATTGGTAGACTTCACATACCTTTGAGATTTTTTTTATAAATCTCTCAGGTATGCAGGTTTCCTCACGATGTTTTCCTTCACTGTTTAAGCAAGTGATAATTAATTTCTAATACACACATAATTTTCAAAAATCAGAGGTGCGTTCATGGGATTTGAACCACTGTATAGTATAGAGACGAATTATACCGAAATTTATAGCTGTTTTAAAACTACAAGTATAAAATTAATTTTGTATTATATTAGTCAAATTAGGTCAATTGCGTAATTCATTTGCAAAAATATCATAGTACCTAGATCATTTAATTAAGTGATTTGGTTCTAATATATTATTAAAACCTGTTGAATTATTTTAAAATTGTACCTTCTTATGGTGTACATAATGCATATGTAGATGTGTAAAGGGTTCATGGCGCCTAAAACACCGCTTCTACTGCAATATAAGTATAATGCGTTTCTTTGTTAAGCATTAGTAGCGAGTCACGCGTACAGAACACGATGAAGCTTATTATGAATCAGCTATAAGGTAACAAAAACACAAATTGTCTAACAAAAGCCGCGGTAAATCCACCGTGAATTTGGCAGATAAAAACTGGCAGCAATTTTAATTTTCAATAGCCCGAAGGCGGCAAACACAGTGGTTGAGATATACAATGTTTTTTACCTTTGAAGCTATTGTGTTGGTTTGATTAAGAAGTGACAGCGATCTAATACTTGTGGTACATTTTGTACACTGCCATTTTGTATATTGTTTGTATGTAAAAGTCAAATTATCTTAGCTTGAACGGTCGTCTACAATATTAATCATAAATATATGAATATATGAAGCTTAATTCATTAGGCATAATTACGGAATATATTTGAGAAATATTCAATTATATTCATTAATGTAACCAAATGTGGTATATTTTCCTGTCCTGTAATTAAAAATAAGTACAATCGAAAAACATATCAACATCCAGAAATCGCTTACGCCTATAACTTGTACCGAACGCATAGAATCAAACAATACGCAACCAAACATTATTTCGCTATCCGAAACTCTGAGTTTATTTCAACATTTTTTGAGCTTTCTTCCTTTATAAGCTTAACTGCCCCACACCTGTTAGCTTCAGGGCATTACCTTTTCATGTTTCGTTAGGTAACAGTGGCAAATAGGGGCTTATACGGGAATCTAAACCTACCTTAAGGGTCCCATTTTTAAAGCCAACTTTGCTTTTATTCTTGGTAAAAGATTGTTTTTTTTTTATTTGGTAAGCTTTTAAAAAAGGGGTACGTTATAAAAATGAGCGACATTTTATTTTAATTTGTTTCTTCAGTCTACAATTTGTTGGCGTAATAACAAATTTATAAAATAAATTCTGAATATAATACAGTTGTTCATTTATCATTTGGCGATCACTTATCACATTTTATTTGATGTGGTTACTGACATATATTTTAAAACAGTATGTGATGATATCAGAAATGCTAGTGTCACGTAATTTAATAATAAACCATGTAGAGACAAAAGAAGGAAAACTCATTTAAACAAAATGGACTAATTACCAAAAAGGCATATCCAGATATCACTATGTAAAAGTTTACTGATTCAATTCTGTGGCCGACCTCAGGTAGAAATCGCTAATCCTATCTGGGGTTGATTACAGATGTCCATGGGCGGCGGTAGCCACTTACTATCAGGTGGAATGCATGCCTGCTACTCCTATATTATATAAAAATATGAATACTATAAAAACCGCCAAAATATTTTTGACCACAACAATTTTTCCACCTTTTAAAAATATATGTGCGTATTTTGAACAAAATTATTTGTAATACATTTTTATCCTCTTTGTAAGCCCCGGCGTATCCCGGCTTCTGTTTTGATTAACCTAAAACACATTACATCGTGTTTTTCTGCTTATTTTAATTTAACCCTTTTTAAAATTTTAAACGAAAAAACGTGTACCCCTTTAAATCGAGCACCGCAATTAAATGGAAATATTTATGTGTGGAAAACAAAGAATAATAGGTGCCTAAAATGTACGTGAAAATTCTCTGGTGGTTGAATTTCGACGATTTTTACGGACGGTTAAAATGCTTTATAATAATTCCTTTTCAGGGTTCCACAGTCAAATGGTACTACTGTATTCATGGTACTTACTTTAGTTCTTATTTTTGCGATGATTTAAATAAATTTTAATAAAGCGTCTCCAATACCTTATCTTTACTCCAATACTTTATTTTTCTGTATCGTATTCTGTAGCGTAGTAGAAAAAATGTGAATGATTTATGTTTCTGGGCGATTATCATGCCAAGGTGAAAGTGACGTCAATTATAGAAATTGAAGGTGACTCAAATTGACGATGAGCGTTAAATCTATTTGTAGATCTTGTACATTTATTTCGTTCCACTTCGTAACTCCCGTATGGTCTAGTGGCTAGGATACCTGGCTTTCACCCAGGAGGCTCGGGTTCGATTCCCGGTACGGGAATTTTTTTCTTCTATTTTTACATTGGATAGATAATTTCCATACCTTTACACTTAACAAAATATTTTTTTAACACAAGTTAAACAAATTTCTCTAGTCAATTATTTTTGCACTTCTTCAGAATGGTAGTAATCTTCATCAGATTTATGATTATTTGAAAGTAACATAAGGCAAGAAATACTAATAATAAATTTAAATAAAACTGTACAATCCCGTATGGTCTAGTGGCTAGGATACCTGGCTTTCACCCAGGAGGCTCGGGTTCGATTCCCGGTACGGGAATTTTTTTACACACACAAAGAAATATATAAGAAGAAAAGAAACATGTTGGAATGTTTTATTTACAATCTAAAAAGCATTACGTAATAGCTCCAGTAGATTTACGCTTTGCAGTAACAGAATCACACCCAAGAGATTTGTGAAAAGATTGCGCTGTCGTATTATTTTTGTATGCACCGTATTTTTGAGGTACTGGTACATAAGCAACGTGTACTTACAATTAATTAGTTTTAAAACGTTTATTTGGTTAAAAATACAATTTATAGTACCTTTTCAATTAGTAACATAGTTTTGTTCAATATACTCTTGTATATAAATGTATTTTATACACGTTTTTTCCAATCTTCTCCAAAAGTACTTAAATATACTTTTACTTTAGTTTTATTAAAATTACCTAATTTATCGCATTAAGTGATATAAACATTTTTACTTACTGTAAACTCTGCGAAAATCAATATCTAGTGGTTTCTATAATACCTAATTATGAAAGAGGAAACTATAAAATTAAAGTTACTGAAAACGAGACTTCCACTGCACCCCGACTGCCCCGTATAAACCGTTTATCATTAAAATTAATTTGACTTCTGTTACTCGCTAAACGCTCCTTATTCATTTCGTATCCTTAATTAAGCAATCTGTTTACAACGGAGCAATTAATTGGTATTTCCATTGTTCGAATCACAAGCGAATTTTAATAACCTCTCATGCCGAAAATGGTTGCGAGAATTTCGAATTTGGAATCCTGCGTTTATTACCGGCCAGTGAGGTGAAAATATTCAATCAATCAACGATACTTATTACGATATTCGATTGATACCTGGGACTGTACCGATTTCAATTACAGTTTTTGTTACAACGATTTCGGTTGGTTTTTGTAACACGTTTCATTACAAATTATCCAGTGTGATGAGAATTCTCCAGTACTTAAAACTTTTAATAGAGTTTTAGCAGAATCAAATAGTTGTGTAGAGAATGAATATTGTCTATCATTTAAAAAATAAGAAGTAAATGAGAACAGTTGTTTTCCTTAATATTGTATTACTGTTGTTTTATTTCAAAAGGAAGTTTCCCAGTTTTAAATGGTACTATTAACAATTGTGTTTATTTTTATTCAAATTCGATATTAATTCGTTGCCGTATTAGCTATTGATTGTTCTAAACGTTAAGTTCTATCATCCATTGGCATACAAAAATGGTCACTAGGCCATTCCTTTTATACTATTGGAGAAGAAAAACTATACACCATCATGTATTGTTTGTTAAGTGCCATGTAAGATACTTTTGACCATTTAACATTTTACCTATATGACGTGTTGGTTAGTAATATCTATCACTGACATAAGTATTTCAATACGCCTTATCAATCGATAATGATATTACTATCTTACATTTTTCTCATGAAAATTTAACAAATAAACATATTATTATCTGAATTAATTTTATCGCTGTAATATCGGCTTAAAAAATAGCAGATACTTTTTGTAAAATTGACCGAAAATATTAGTTGCACCGCACAAAAGATATTCCTTGTTTCAATTTCCCATTGTTGAGATTATCTGTGGGTTTTAATTTTATCGTTTATCTATTATCGCAATAAACAGCTCCTAAATAATACAAACGACGTCTACATGCTGAATAATGTAAAGGAAATCATATTTATATGTCACGGGAATCATGGATCAGGAGAATCTAAGTATATTCTGTATTAAATTCTAGGTCGATTTCTACTCGACGTATCGTGTGGAATATCTATGCTATTTATCAGATGTTCTTGATCGTACGTGTTTCAAGGTAACATTATGCATGGTTCAAGGCAAAGGTGATGTTAGGTTATTGATGGGTGCTGCGAGATTTTGTAGTTGAAATGAAATAGGTTTTATCGTGTATTACATATTGGTTCTAACGTTAGCTGACCTTTCACACTGAATTATGTCAGTAGTAAATTATTATTGTTGAATAAATGTATGAAAGTCAAAATATTGATTTTTCTCAATAATCACATGGTAAGACGTGCATAATATGAATGTATGTAGTTAATTTTAGTATGTTTAATTTTATATGAGTAATTATTCAATTTTGAATTTACCTACATATATTTAAACTATAAAGCTACATATATTTACCTAAAGGTTTAAATATATGTATCTGAAATCTTTGTATAATATTACAAATGTACTTATGAAAAACATATAAAAAAGGTTAAATAATTTAAATAGAGTTTTTGCTTTTTACGCCATGGTAATTAAATTTTCATAATTGTGTAAAAATAGTCTACTACAGGTACCTAGTACTGTAGGTTAGTTTTACATAACTCCCTCAATATATTTTTGCAATTACATTTAAAATCCTAACTCAATTTTTACCATTTCAAAGCCCGAAGCGCACTGACCCAACAATTTTTCGTGAATTCCACTGAAGACCGCCTTTTATTTTTAAACAAAACCGTCCGTTAAAACTAGTTCAGGTGACAACGAGGTGAAAATAAAATTCTTTATTCAAGGTCTTATTCGGGGCAATTTTTCTACCAATTTATATATAGAACATAGAAAGTTTGCCTGACTTCGGAGCATTTGAAAGCCATCGTGTTGAAGCCTTAGAAAGAAGAGACCTAGTTGGTACTAAATTTAAAGGTGGACAACATCACTACACCTATTTCTAACAGTAATATGTAACGCTGCTGTGTGTGCTGCTGTAGTTTGAGATTCATAGTAGATGTCCACGTCAACGTATAATTTCATGTAAGTGCATGCACTTATATTCTTCCCGAAGTATGTAAGTGTGCGGCTTAAGAAAAAGCAACTGACGTAGCTTTATTTTTCTACACTTCCAAAGTAGAAAACCATCAAGTCATGAATTACTCACTAATATGTGAACGATGTAGTCACAGTACAAAATTAAGCAACGTCGGGTACTTTCGAGATTTGAATGGGTAACTATGAGTGATAATTATTGGCATGTCCAGCTGAAATATTTCAGTAACATAAAGAAATCAGTCCTGTATTATCTTCGGATAGCAGTCACGTAGTCCACTAACCCATACCGCCACCAATATTGGATCAGCGTCGCGTTTTGGAGCAGTGTGGCGGTCTAAATTCCACTAGTGGAAAGAGACCAGTGCCCAGCAAGAAAACAAAGAATTGGAGCTTAGCAAAAAACTAGGCGAGCACAGTGAACATATTTTTTCCAGGCTATAACTGCGATTGCATGCAAGATGCCCATTCATAACCCGGCGACCGCCCTTAATAGACTGCTGACAACCGACTGTCACAATGTCTATTGTGTTTGGGGCTTCGATATATTATTCAGGTGGTATTTGTGCTGAGCAGTGATAGCTCAGTGGTTCTCTAGTCTCCAAAAGCGCGGGGTTTGAATCAGAAGTTTTTCGTTGCTGTTAATTTAATGTATTTTTTTACAAAAAAAATATAACAAGGGACATTGCAGTGTATCGTCAATCCACTTCTGTCCTAGGTACTAGTAGGTACTACATATGTACTTTTTGTGTACTTTCAGAGTGGGAGAGATTTAGGCCACAGTTCATCGTACTCGCCATGTGAGAATTAATAGATATTAGACCACCTTAAGAAGTTTTAACTATATAGTTACTTTACCGTTTAAGCAAGTAATAATTAATTTATAATAAACGCTTAACTTTGAAAAAGTCGAGGTAGGCGACTGGGGTTCGAAGCTCGCACTTCCCTATACCTTCCTAGAGGCCAAGTTCCTTACTATTGTCAAATTATCTAGGCTATCATTTCTTTGCATTAAATTTGACGCTAAATTGTCACTACCTCTGAAACACGTATTTTAATTCTTAATAGGATTGAATTCTTCATGAGCTCAACGACTAATGCGTTGCTCCTTTATTAAGATAAAACATCTTTGTGTGTTATGTATTTCTGACTTAGCACACTATTGAAACTAGAACACGGCGATACTTAAACTAGATCACGAAGGGAACTATAGGAAGGAACCTTTAGGTATTTGTACCACGTACGATTATGTCCTACATAAAGTATGCGGATTACTCATATACAATTACTAGCTGACCCGGCAAACGTTGTGTTGTCATATAAATAAAAACATGTTAAGAGTGAACAACCCTTATCACTTAGGGGTATGAAAATCAGATAGTAGCCGAATCTCAGACCTACTGAACATGCATATAAAATTTAGTGAAAATCGGTAAAGCCGTTTCGGAGCAGTATGGTAACTAACATTGTGACACGAGAAACTTTATATATACAACTATACATACATTATTTGATCATTAAAGCGTTCGTATCTCTAACGACTCTTTACAAAAATCTGTCCTTTTACCCTTCAGACTGTTTTAAAATAGTATACCTACCCAATGTTTATTGTAAAAAAACAAACATACAGTTTCCATTACAACCATTCGTTACACATAACCGTTGAAACCGAAAAGGTTGCGTGTTAATGTACACTACAATTTCACCTATAAACCGTACCTACCCACTCGTTAAGCCAATTACGGTGATCTACGACCATTGTGTTGATATTAAGTATTTATAAATTAGCGACTCTTTTATTAAAAACCCGAGCGTTATTAATGAAGTGAAAACGAATGTGCCTCGTTCTCGCCATGTGGCCTTAATTGCATAGTTTATGAGGTTTTGTGGGTTCTTTGGTTGTTTTAGTTACTCGGTGGTACGTTGATTGGTTGCCTGGGAGTAGTATGATTTTCTCATTTTCTTTTTCATTTTATACAACCCAAAGGGATATACAGTCCCTATGATGGTAAGTGACTACTGCCACGCATGGACATGGGACATGTGTAGTCAGCCCCAGAAATGATCAGATACCTAAGGTCGCCCTTAGATGTGTTGCTAATTGATGGCTTAAACCCAGTGAGACGTAGAAGCTCTAGTTCTAATTGCAGCACGTAATTGCACTCGATTTTATTTTTGATTTTTACTTTAGTAGGTACTACTAATTATGTGAAAATCGACAAAATCTGAAAAATAATTAAGAAACATCCTCCCCTCACTAAAATGTCCCATCTACCTGTAAAATATCTCTCAATAACCATTTGAACAAAAAATACCGACCCCATTAAGTCACAGGTATCACAACTTCATTTAAAAATTCGGAGTCCGTTCACGACCAAAAATGTAATTAAAAGACGATTTTTGAAGAATCCCTTTGTTTTAGTAGAACGTACTTCAATAAATCTTATACGAATCAGCCATCAAACGCATTTCAACACATTTATGTTTCGTTTGATTCATTGTTAGGATCAAAGTTTCCGGCGGAGTCGCTTCGAAGGATGCGCGGCGCCACACGTAGTTAATATGGATTACGCGTGTGCTTAGTTAAGATTTCTTTCTTCATAATATATTCGTTGGATGTTGTCCCCAGGACTGGGCTGACCATATTTAGCGCCAGATTATTGAAATAGGCTCTTTACGCAAAATGTAAACGATAAAGTTAAAGACAAAGTAAAATAGTATTTTTAGTGTGTAACTATATAATGTTTGGACTATAATTTATAATTGTGACAGAACTGTTTTTGGCAAAAGTACTTGACTGCATCCTATAAATTTGAGTAAAAGTTGCCCTCTAAATTGAAGCATCCTAGGCTTCTTGAAGATCCTCCACTTTTAAACTTTGGACACGTTCTCCAATGGACATTTAAGTTAAAGAATCATAATATTATAATATTATAATTATAAGAAGAAGAGGATCATAATGTGTGTTTAATGTCATTGTATATCCATTACTGTAACCAAACAAAACCAAACCAACCAAAAATCACCAATAATCAATATTCGTCATAATATGTACAATGTTACCTAACATATCATAAGTATTTCAAGTTGCTTAATCATATCTACTCGTAGATATGGTCAGAGCACCAATTTTAAAAAGGTTCATTAGTAAAATAACTCAGTTTAATTTTCCATGTCCTATTTGAAAGTTTTATTTTATCTAACACATTCTACAGTCCTTTTACGTTAAAACGAATGCGGCGGGAGTAATTTAAGACAAATGTTGAAACCACATTAGCCCGATCAGATGAGATTTGTTTTGGCTCAAGACATAAGCTTTTTGAGAATTTCCTCTATTGTTCCCAGTTTCACAAGGATCCGTAGCTTTTCTAGTGTTTAGGAATGTTCTAACTATTGCTGTTTGTATTTTCTAGTACTACTTACAAAAATTAAGTTATTGCGATGTCTAATTTATTCATACATCTTTACCCTTTTTATAATGCATACTATTTTTCTTCCGCTATCACAATCATGCACTAGGTTGTTGTAAATCCGTTATTATATTTCACATTTTATAGACAAAAAACAATTATAAGCAACGGTATACAGCAGCTGTTTATTTTCGTTTTGCATTCATATTTTTAAATAAATTCTAGTTTGATTCAATTGTGCATTACTTTCAGAGACTACTCAATAACATGTATAAATAATGCAACATACAATAATAAATAATTTTACCCGCTTACGCCTAAGAACTTTACCAAACCGCCACAACACGACTCTACGTCTTTGCTGTCACTGAGTCAACAAAATTAATGTCAATCACTTTTATTGGCGGATGTGTAAAAACGGTAGCAACGACTCCACTGTCGCGTCAAACGATAAATTCTTAGAAAAACTACAGATAGTTATCAAGTCCCGAACTATCCTTAATTTACAACTTTGCTTCCTCGCCCCGTGGTTTTATTGAAGTATTTTCGGCCTAATTAAAATATCTTCACCCATTCCGAAGAAATCTGCTTTATTAATCAAAGAACCTTAAGTTCAGAGTTACGGAAAGTTACCCGACTCATTAAATTTTCAATATTAGTGTTGGGATAAGAAGTTCTTCATATTAGGAATGTTTTTCGCAAGCGGTTGAATTTTTGTAATAATACGAACGATGTAAATTCGACAAATAAAGTGTATTTATTTTTATAAAACTTAGATTTAAAAAAATGTACTTAGTTATTCAGAACTTTACAAAGTAAAATCATTTTTATTCAATTAACTTTTAAATATCATGACAAGTAATGCTTTTTACTTTTATTTTTTTAAGTCGCCGATAATTCTTTCGTACAAACTCAAAACATCTATAAATCAGTGCCTTCGCACACATCGGCAGACGTGTGAAACTATTTTAAGTAACGCTTAATACTTACTAAGTCCAGAACGATAGACCTCACATGTAAATCGTAAATATTTTAAAACCGTATCTGGGCAGCGACAAGCCGTTTACGTCTCTTAAATCAAGATTAAGTGCGTCCATACGGGTTATACCTCAAAACTTGTCGACGATAAATCAATGAGTTAATAAGAAATTCGCCCCGACTAATTCTAAGTGACTTCAAAGACTTGAAAAAGGAATTAGTTACAGATAAGTACCAAACCATACGGAATAGGAAACAAGCCGGTGATGTCATCACTTTTGTGTTTCTCGGTTGGATTCCCGACTTGGCAAAATGATATAGACCATGTGAGATTATGTACTTGTCTTTGATAAACTGGTACTGGTACTCATCTATACGATAACGATTACGTTACGATCAAAGTGCCCACACACCTTCTTCTCCAATTCCTCCAACGCAGCTGGTGGATGCCACGCCTACTCGTGTTGTAGCGAAAAATTACAAAAGATTAATATAGATTTATATAAAATGGTAATCAACATAAGACAACCTGATTATAATACTAAATTCTTGTAGTCTCTGCCTAGCATAATTCAATCTTATTACGAACATTCGTTTCGATACTCTTCAAGAGAAAATTGTGTCAATTTCAACGGGTCCTGCATTTGAAAGTTTATCTATTCGAGCATAGACTGTCTACGTAAATTGCTCCAGTTACTACGAAGACATTATGATGACATTATACAAATGCCGACAAAGTAATGAACTCATCATATTCATGCCGTTATTACTTTCATCTTCGATTTCTGTAGTGTCACCTAATTTCGTCACTCTCTATTGTATTCCAATCTCCACGACCACACGCTATGAGAATACATTTCGGTTTGTATTCAACAGGTGTAGATTATCATTTTATGCCGAATGAATTATTAAAAGAAGAGTCATATCTACCAGTGGGAAGTAAATCTTGATTTAATACAAACTTCCATAAGAAGTTCCTTTACGCACGAAACCGTAGAAAAATTGTAATTTAAAGGTGATAGAATTATTTGTGATTGGATTTAAAATAGATTAGGCTGCTGTGACTTTTTGTGCAAGGTACACTTACCAAGGTTTTTATCCTTACTCCTTACTTAATATTATAAATCCAAAAGTAACTCTGTCTGTCTGTCTGTCTGGTTGTCTCTTCTTCACGCCTAAACCACTGAACCGATTTTAATGAAATTTTGTACAAAGATAGACTGAGATCCGAGAAAGGACATAGGATAGTTTTTATCCCAGAAATCCCATGGGAACTAGGGATGGCGATATAAGATCGATTAATCGGAGAATCGATCCTTTGGACCAAAACCATCGATTATTTTAGTCGATATTAATAAGGATTGAATCGTAAACTATGCATTTGATCAAGTGATGATCTATAGCAAAGTTGTTGTCCATGAGCCCACGAAGGTTCCAGATTTTCGCCAGATGGCGCAACTGTTATTCCAGTGAATGATTATGTTAGTATGTCATATTATTTTCTTTTAAACGCGGGCGAAGCCGCGGGCAATAACTAGTACTTAATAACTTAGTCATTGAACTTACGAAGTCGACTATCTTACAAAATTAAAGTATCAACAAAAAACAGATATATTATCTTATATATAAAATTCTCGTGTCACAATGTTAGTTACCGTACTCCTCCGAAACGGATTAACCGATTTTCTCAAAATTTTATATGCATATTCAGTAGGTTTGAGAATCGGCTACTATCTATTTTTCATACCCCTAAGTGATAAGGGTTCGTCACCCTTAACATTTTTTTATTTATATGGCAACACAACGTTTGCCGGGTCAGCTAGTATGGTATAAAAATGTACTATTTTGAAGTGATTCCTCTGTGTAGGAACGCATCCGTGGTCGACCTTAAGAGTTAAGTCATGTTTCTGGCCGATTACAAATTACTATGAGCGACAAATATTTATTGATCCTATTAATCAACAAACATAAAGGGTCTTAAAGTAAATAAACAAACTGAATTCGATTCACGCTCAGAAAAATATCTTTTCGTATTCGAATCGAATAGGACCCAATATCAAAAATTCTTTCACCGCAGTGAAATGTTTAACCAAGTTAAAAAATACACATGAAACGCGAAACTGATATTGCTTAACGATGCATAAAAAATCGATTCCATAAATAATGTTGTCGTTTGTTCAAGTTTACAGGGCCGGGTATCTTGTAATGGATCACTTAATTTCGATTACCTCGACGGACGTGGGCCGAGAACAATACAGCGCCGGAAATTACTCGTTTTGGCTTTTTGATCGTTTTTCACTTTATTTTCGATACGAACTGGCGAGTCGATCTTAAACAAATAGTGACACAACCATCGTAAGTTGATCTCTCGAGTTGTCTCTTCCAACCCTTTTTAACTCGCATTTGCAAACGTACCGCGGTGCAGGGAAGGTATAATTAAATTGGCTGTTATGCATTATTTACTGTAGAATGCCCCTTCAGACGATGAAGCGTATCGCTCAAACTCGCAGCCATTATTTTAATGGCCAATCAATACATTCCCCGTAGTTACAGAACATATTTCACGTCGGTTCCTCCCAGGATAAACTAATTAAGTTTGTTTGAGCATTCGCTTTGTAAATTGTTTGGTTTGGATCATTATTAAGACGATGTTTAGGGTATTCAATTTTCCCATGCGTATATTGCCCCAGGCTTCTACTGCGGTCCGACCCTTGACGAATTAACACATTTAGGTCAGAACAAATTCAAAACAATAACAGTATATTAAAATTTGGAATACTCAAGAGTTTATCTTTCCACTAGCTTTCGACCTCGACGTCGAATGTCTATTAATAAATTTTCTGATTTTGATATCATTTGATTTTATTTAACCGCATGTTTGAACGAACTTACTCGTAGGTCTGTTAATTTTCTAACTGGAGTTTGTTCATTACTAGCTTATAATTAATATCACGTGGGCTGCTTGTCTATTTGTCTATTAAAATATTTGAAAACTCAGCGAAATAATTTAACTTGAGGCGATCTCGTCTTAGCGATATCTTTAACCAAAGATAATTAACCAAGAGTTGTCAGTAGGGATAGATTAATATGCCTGTAATAAATATAGAAATCCAAAAAACATAAACAGACATTAAACAACAAACAACTGAATCTATGAATATTTATTACAAAGTTACCGCCGGGAGCCACATCTGAAAATCTCGTCTTCCCAAATTTTCTAAATATTAAGGCAAGCCACAACCCCGTTGGATTATGAAGAAGACTGGAAAACCTTGGGGAAGTTTCCGCAAAAAATTGCTAATAAGTCAATTCAAAGTCGAAAAATGGAACTTCTAAAGACTATCCTTCCTTAAGGATTAAGTCCTGGAAACAGACACAGATGCTCTATTAAAATGCTTAAGTTTTCTAATAATACAAATGGACTTTCCCACTCGGTTCCAGTAATAATATTATTATTATCCCCCTCAATTGAAGCGTCACCGCTGTCAACTAGCCGAAGTTTCGCTCGGAGCATTTTTATTTACGTATCGTCAGATCCGGGTAAAATAAATTCCTTTGGCTTCCCAACAGTATTTATTTTACGCTCCCAATTCATCTTCCTCTATTCTGAAATTAATTATTTGATTTCTTCCGTGCATTTTTGTTACAATTTCGAGTTGTGCTATGACATGGTGATTTCAATTGTTACTATTGTAATGTTGTATTTATTTTATTATGAACAAAAAATGAAGTATATACTTATTTCTACATTAACAAAAAGAGTTTTAACCTTTGGTTGCTTCAATTGTTTAAGTTTGTTAAGTGCAAAGAAATATAGGCTATATTTTGTTACACTATTGGATACCTCTTCCTCTTAGTAATTTTGTTGTCATCGTTATCGACATATTACAGTTCCACTTCTTGACACCTGTTTCATCTCAGAATTAGACTAAGATGGCCGAGTCTGGTTTGAAATACATTATTTTTAAATGATTTCGTTCGTCATTGATGTAAGTGGTATGTAGTTTATAATGAACATGTAGTTTTAAAAACCAGAAGAGCAATTCAAATCCAGAGGTGTGGTGTTTTTATCATGACACTAATCTACCGCAGATTTAGTATATTGGCATATAAGCAACGAGTCTTAACAGAACAATGCTTCCGAAATAAGCTGAGAACATTCTATAGAATTTCCATCCTCATGATACCATCGTATATCCCTGGCATGCATACATCGCGTTACGCTCCGTTGAATGAAACTTGAGTCCGTAATTCCAAAAGAGCATTCAAAACCACAGAATTACAGCCCCTATGTGCAATACATTAAAACGGCATATCCCCTGAAGAGAAATTGGGTATTGAGTTAGCAATGTCCAGTGTACGAGAGAAAAAAGTAAGAATCCACCATGTCTGACCATTTCCGACGGCTATTATTCTGTCTCCCTCTATATCCGCTTCCGGTTGTCGCGAAAACAAAATACTGCCAACAAAACGAGAATTTCGCAATACCTACTGGGATTAAAAAACAATGACATTCAACAATGATCAGGTTCTGAGACCACAAGTGGCTATTCAGTTTTTATTGAACTAAGACTTTTTGGTCTCGCGAATCAAATTAGAATAGATTACGGCGGACGAAGCCTTTCAACGTCAGTCAGTCGATTCCTTTATCTCATTGAATAGGTTTTATTGGTGCATTATGAGTTCGGATGTACAAACGGACTTAATTGCTTAGTGAAATTGAGAATTTATTTCTTAAACAAGGAGCGCATATAAATAAAATATACTAATATGTATAAAAAGGGAAATGGGACTTTAAGGCGAATAATATATTTATAAATGGAAATCAGATCAGATTTTTTTATATAGTCGTCAGACAAGTAAACGGACAAACTACAATTTTATAATATACATTTACAATTTATCTTGACAGATAAAAGTAAACTTATAACAACGATATAAAATATTGAGACAAACACGATTTTTCAATTTTGACTCACTTCCTCCTGAGCGTTGGCAACAACAACAAACTGTAAGTGAAAAGTTCAGTTTTACAGTATTAGGAAATCCGCACACTTCACTGACCCGTATTTTGGACATAAGTGCAAAAATATATTTTGAAGGTGGTAGAACCCTTTGTGGTTCGACTCTAGCGGCACCACCGCCACATCTATTTCTACCTAATAACAGCAGTGTTAGGCGCTGCTGTGTTCCGGTTTGAAGGGTGTGGTAAGGAAGACGGACTTTTCCGAGGCGTTCCAGCTTAGTCCTCAGTGGTAGCGGCGCATCTGTGGCCGACCTCAGGTAGGAATATCTAATCCTATCTGGGGTTGATTACTGATGTCCATGGGCGGCAGTAGCCACTTAACATCAAGTGGACTGCATGCTCGTCTTCTACTCCTATATGTATTATAAAAAAAAACTTATAACTAAGCTTACATGAAAAATTAACTCAATTTGAAAACAATCAACTTTTTCGAACGAGGCTTTCATTCAAACATTACCCAATGCGGGAATATAAACAAGAACATATCATGCTGTACCAAGGTGAACGTAGTACACTGCAACTACACCGTACTTGTTATCAGAGCTGTGATTTGTGCTTGCTCATAGTTGGCTGGTTTCTGAGTTCAGTGTATAAAAATATACTTAAATATTTTTTTACTCTTTTTCTACACACACAAAGGCATACCCAAACTTTTTATTTAATACACTTTCTCCGCTTGAAAACTGTGTTCATCCTCATCTCTATTTGTAAATGTACCTAAGCAATACGAATAAATCGACACATAAATAAAATATATCATTTAGCAAAGACAATTTATTGTAAAAAATCACATTAAAATTGTCATACACTTTTCATAAAAAAAAAACAAAAATTTAAATCTCTTCCGCTCCAGTAAAATGGGTTGAATCCTTTAACCTTGATTCTAAAGCACCCAATATTGACATACGGAATCATAATTTAATTCTCTACAAAATGGAGGTGCTTGTAGCAAAAATTAGGGTGCGTAGCGATAAATCACTTAGAGGCTAATAATGTGTGCTTATGAATTTATGGGTAAAAGTTTTTGTATCACGCCACAAGAGTTGTCACGGAATACGCCATGGAAATGTGAATTATATTATTTTCTCACTTTGATTAATTAGGAATAGGTTATCGGAGGTGTGATTAGGGAAACGGTTTAACGCCTTTATTATTTTAATTGTTTATGCCTTTGCACGCTTTGCTTTGTTTATTTATATATTAGGTAGCATGGTTATCGGGTTAAATACTGAACAAGTTTTAATAATAATTACTGGCTATTAGACGAAAAAGTAGAAAAATAACAACTGAGATAATTGGCGTACTTATAATTATATGAAAATTACGGTCACTAAAATAAGTAGGAAATACGCGACATACAAATAAACAAACACACACGCACACTAAAATTAAATTAAACAAATTAATCCATTAAAAACTTAACAAACAATAATATGCTTCTCAATACTTAATAGATTGTTATTCAAAATCTTTAATCGAAACCCTCAATCGATTATGATTTGAAATGATGTATGAAACAATCAAACGTACATCTTACAAATAAAATATCCTAAAAAATATCTACGCACAACTACGATATCTTCCCATAGAAACGGGAACTCAAAGGAACAAAACTCCCTAATTGCCACATAAAACAGTCCTCACCCTTTTAATCATATCGAAAGAGTAATCTTCCGGCCGGATGGACCAACGACAGTCCTAAATTACGTACTTAATACACGCCCTTACACCGTTGTAATAAGGGCGAGATTCCTGTACATAACGTCAATCTGTTATCGGAGACCAATTTCGAAACTTCCACGAATAACGCTCTATCATATTCCAAATTCGTTTTTGATTCGTGAAAATCTAATTTAGAGATCTTAATCTTTTACATTTCTTGGCTTTAATCTTATTGAGTTAATATTCTTTATTTTACAGAAGGAACGTTATGTATCTGCTTGCTACTACAATATTTTTACAAATATGTATCTCGTCGATGTCAATTTTTACAAATAATTAATTTTTGATTTAATAAAAAAAAGTTTTTTAAAGCCAACTATAACATCATCATCATCATTACACTTTACTTTTTACGTTCCTTCACCATTTCAGTTTTTTTAATTGTTTAGTTATTATGATAAGGTTTTAGGCTTAGTGCACGTAATAATATTTTTTTTGATGTGAAACATCTATAGCTGCACGTAAAACCGATTTCTGGCGTGGCGACGCGTCGCCTCGCTATACGATGGTATATATATACACTATACAGTCTATATGCAGTAGTGTGTACGGTGTGGCGACGCGTGCGCCATGCGTAATCAAATTCAATAAATAGTCATCGTTATCTGGAAAAAAATCGTTATATTTTATTTTATTATTATGACATTTTTAGTTCCTATCACAATATGTTCTTTTCTGCATATTACTTTTACAAAATAATGTCGATGTTTCACATCTGCCAGGCGTCCCGTGACGACTCACATTTTTTTTTATAAAAAGAACTGCATAACTACGATTGATCGTCTACTAACAAACCTTCTACAAAAATATTATCCAAATATATCTTACAAATACATACATACGTAAGCACACACACAAAATCCTACATACAATGGGATTTCTTTACCAAAACCAACATATTTATGATGTACTCATTACTCTACAAAAACTTCGTTATTATTCAAAAATAAGATAAATGCACCATAATGACTAATAGAGAATCGTAAGTAATACCGACTTAACTTTATTGCACCATAAACTTCACTTATTTACCATGCAGACTTACCACAATATACAGACCCATTTGTTTATTAATAAGCATGAAATTACTCGCGACTTCGCCCGGTTCATACTTGGAAAGTCTTAACAGCATCAGTGTATTATAATATGCAATCGTGAATGGGGTATGATAGAATATTATACGATAATTTATTTATATTTTTAATATTTAAAAAGTCCTGGGGATTATCTACTTAATATGTAAGTCATATAAATTGTTCAAACTCTAATTCACCTACTAATTTTATCATATTTCTTGGCTGCATTTGACTATATTATTATTCCTATGATACTATTATGTTATTCTTATTAACTATTTTTATTATTTACCTCTAGTGAGACAAGTCCCTTATATGTACATATATTGGACCAATGCGTATCAGTCAAGGATTCGACTTTATTAAAGTTACATCCATCATGAGTTAGTTAATATTAACTCATATTGGATGTTTTCAAATCACCTATAAGGCGTACGACTAAAGCTTAGCGACTGCTATTCAATGATAATGATTTAACGTTCCATCCAACCAACTGCACTATATAAGCCGCGCAGCTTTACACGTTTTTTATACTTCTTATAAAATATTTCATTGCATCTGCTAACTTTTACTTTTATTTATACTTTGCTACATTTAGCAACTAAGGCCATGTATCGTTCATCACACTGATCAAATGCAGGTTGGTATACTTCACACACCTTTGAATATACCGTAAAGAACCATGAGATATTTAGTTTTTCTACAAGGATTTTCTTCGCTATTATACGCGCGACTCATTGAAAATTTAGAGGCATAAAGTTAGAATCCCAGACCCTTACAATGAAAGCCATTAAGCTACCAATGCTATATTTGGTGCTAATATTTATGAGCATAACGAATCTCTTTTATTTAATGACACTCTCAAACACACAGACAAAGACTTAACCGTTATTATTCTAGTATAGGATATAAATATTAATATAAAGGCATTAACTTTACGAGGCCTAAGAGGTAGCAAACAAGCAGCAAGTGAATATTTATAGCTTGACGTACTTCCGAAGTATAACGTAGAGAATGAATAATGGTTTCTGTGTGTCATAATTTCTGTACGAAGAATTTTCACGTCCGCTGTTTAATTTTGCTTGAGAATTTTTATATTGCATTTAAATATCTGTTCCTTCAATAATATGCTTGTTACTGTGGTTACAAAGTTATGGAAATGTGAAATGACAATAAAGTTGTATGAGATATTTTTGACTGCGTCTTTTGTATAAATTTCTATTGTATAAATTCTGATGAACTTAGTAATTGCTATAATCGATAGCATAATTGAAATTTAACCTTGGTTCTTAAATCTGCATATTTTTATATATATTTTACCTTGTTTTACAAGACCGAAAATTTAAAATTTATCTAACGAACCATTTTTCTAAGATCTTCATCTAACAATCGAGTAACATATTAAAATAACACAAGTGAAAAAATCTCAAGAAAAGTAAAAGCTTCGTCTGACACAGATATAATTTACAATACTTCAATATCAAAGAGGGGAAGAAAGTTAAAAGAATAACGATAATATCCATGACTGAAGAATGAATGAAAGTAAACTAAACAAAAATAAAAGCAGTGTTTGTGAATCGAGTCCCGAGTTTATTTTCAAAGGGCCATAATCATCGAGAAACAAACTTTATTACGCTTTACGAGGAGCCTGGCACGTAAACAGTAGCTAAGGGAATAATATGCGAAATATAAACAAATTAACGAACGAGATACCACCGTGTATTTCAGAATAATCTCTCGGAAAAAACGGTTTACTATAAAAGTTTCTGTTATAATAATTTTGTTGTGCCACGATTTAATATCGACCGGTACATATTTTTAGCAGTACATCACTGCTAAAAAATATGGGTATATATGTACAAAAATGAAAATGTTTATTGCTTAATAACAGTCAATAATTCAAATGATTTTAATTATCATTAATACTAGTAGGATAATAATATATTTGTTTAATACATCCACACAATTAACATTACTTACTTGTGATAGTATCATAATTACATTTATTGCTCTAAAACGTACAATAATAATGCAAAGCCCCCTTCTAATGCTCCTAGTAATAAAGCCATAAGAAGTTGAGAAAAACAAAAAGTACTAAAACAGACGATTTAACATCTCCATCCATGTGTCGAATTATGGCGGGACGGCGTCAAAAGATATGCAGATGTATCTTGCTTGATATTACGCCTTTTTTATTTTTCTTCGAGAAAAGCTACAAAGCGCTGACGTTTTATGTTAAAATATGGAGATAAAGTCATTAGCAATTTTACTTTAATGAGAACTCACCCGGGACCAAATAACGGGCCTTTGCGAACGCCATGGTCAGCAAAATATTATCATACAAATTTTATTATCTACAACCGAATTAATTTTTGAAGGATTTATTCTCTTGAAATAAATTGGACTCGAGATGCAAGTAAGTTTGTCCAAATTCTCAGAGCATCGTAGATATGAACTTTGTGCAGAATTTGCATTCGGTTGGCACATTTTAATTTTGCTAACAAGATTGCTTCTTTGAAAAGAATCAGACGGCAATGTTCATAATATTCATAATTTATCATAATACTCGTATTAAGTTCCTTAACAAAAATCAAACTCACAATCAAGGACATTAATAACCAGAAAAAACATACACCGTTTTTAACCAACAAGGCCAGCATTTTTCTCTCACGCGACTGCGTTCGTAATAATATTATTTTCGTTCATGTCACTTATGTTGGGGATATTTTTGGTGGCTCATTGTTATTGTAGCATCCCCGAAGTATGACGGCGTCCTCTTAATTTCCAGTAATCGAGGTGCTCTTTAGCGATGGCCTGCATCTGAATAAACATTGAACGTAGTGTGATAAAGGCTGACTACAAACTTGCAACTGATTTCTTACATTTAAACTTCATTGATCTCAAAATGTTATATATGTATAATTGTTGTTTACTTCTTTACCTATGGTTTTGTAAATCTTTTCTTATGATAACTACTAGGTAAAATATATTTTTTAATTTACCGTTTTTATGCTTGTCCAATTTTAAAAAGTGCCTGGATAAATTCAGCTGTGGTTTAGTTTGATGTTCCCATGGCATATTTTAAATAAAAAGGATAAATACTGAAAATAAAGGTTTTATTTAAAATAAAAAAAATGTAAATCGAGTCAATCCGCCAACTCTTTTTTAAATTTACATTAAACTGATGCATAGTTGTTAAATCCGGATTTAGATAAATAATAGTACGTAATTTAATGATTTTAAGGACCAAAACGACTTATTAAAAGAGGATACGTGCTTATTATAATGGCTCAGATAAAACGCAATGCTGTCGAACGCTTTATCGAGTCAGTAGCGGGTAATCTCATCGATATATCAGGAGCATTGAGCTGTCCGAACTCGCTATCGTCAACTGGACGGGAAGTGAGTAATAAATGGTTAATTTATGCGCATCATACTTTAATTCAAGGATTTACATAGTTTGCAAGAGAAAACAATATAGCGGAACGGCAGAAAATAGGTACATGCACATTGAATCTAACTCACGGGAATCTCGGAGGATGTGAATTTATTTCCTTACAACATACCTACAAACTGATCGATCTTGAAAGTGATATCAAAAGTAAATTAATCTTCCGTTTACTTAGCTCCCCTATGATTCGTCGTATTTTTGTTCTTACCCAACAAAAATGGAGGAATGTCTCATATCGCAAGATTCACACGTGAGCTAAGACAAACAGCGCTTCAATGGACCAATCCATTGAAATAACATACGTCCAGTCCACTTATATCGGATTTCGTATTGTTCCTCTTTTCATTCCATTAAGGTCTGTAAAGAGCTCCCGATGTCCTTACACGGAATTCCAACCATGAAGATTTGAGGATATTATTGCTATCACATTTCTCTTGTTTTGCTGCAGTCGAAAGCTTTTGGACAATTGTTATTGGCTGAAGTGATAATTTGTTATGCTTAAAAGCATGATTGTCTCTGATTGAAAAGTAAGTAAGTAATTTATATTGTCATATAATAGAATTTGAATAAGATCTCGCAACTGTACTCTGTACCTCTATAAATTTTAGATTGTGTAGATGCGGCATTAGAGTTTTTATTTAGACTTCGCGAAATCTTGGAATCTCTTTTGGAAATTTCGATAAAATATGTGTATTTCTCACATCATATACTTACTACAAGTGCAATTTTGTAAAGTTTCCATTTTATCCTCTTAAAATTTTGCAGGCACAAACAAAGCGGAAGCAGATTTTTACAATTATGAAGGTCACGATTTTTTTTGTGAATATTGTTAATCGTATCTATATGACTTTACATATGAATGTAAACAAATAAAAATAAAACATTTATTCCCCGCCGATAATTTCATAATACCTATTTTAGGCGTGGCTGACAAGATATTTCTCCTCAAAATTGTTTTCTACAACAGGCCAATAACCTGAACACACATGATCCATCAGCTCGTGTTCTCAGTGTGCATTTTGTCAACGAGATGACGCTGTTTATTCGTGTCGTCGTCGCATTACACTTCACTAATTTGGAATTTCCTTGGTTTAGATGCGAGAAGCTTATGACGAAAAAAAACTTTATATCACGGCGTGCGTAAATTGACGTTTTACGCACGCTTCGCGTGCGCAAAACCCCCATTTCCGACCCCGTAATATAAAATTTTATACAACACGCGGACGAAAAATGTTTTTCTGACTCGTGTGATTGCAGTCCTCGCCTGCGGCTCGGCCTGCAAACTCACACTTGTCAGAAAAAAATTTTTCGTCCTCGTATTGTAATGTACTATTTCTGCGTTCAGCCTTTGCGCATTTTCCTTTAGTTAATGTAACAATATGTAACGTAAACAATATTTTTTTATAGCACTCTGTGACCTAAACCCGCATTTTAGCCACGCATTTCTGTGTCCAAAGTAGCCGATTTTTACACCGTACAAATATTAATACACTACCCTCACAGTTGAAAAAAATAAACATAGCTATGAACGTTTCATACTTTTAAATTCCATTTAAAAATTAAAAGTGAGTAATGAGTATTTTGTTTAAAGCTATAATTATTTTAATATTTTATTTTGGACGTATTTATAAATGTTTTTGCCATTGTGTACATACTAAGCAATAACATCACTATAAGACTAACTATTGGGCTTTATCGAATTTTATTGTTTGTTTTGACTGTGTTTGTTTTATTTTCGCTACACACCATAGTAGGAGATATTTAAATTAGGAATCGTTATCAAAATTAGCCATAATACTACTCCAGTAGAATCTCGACTAAGCGGCCTATTTGTTGTCGTATTTGTGGCATTCGGATTATCGAAAATTTGGATAATTGAGTTTATGAAGAAAAGCTATTTAAACCGATTTAGGAAGGTGATGTTTTTCGACTATATGTTTGTTACGTATGTATTTTTCTTTGGCAAACTCAAACGACTTCATTAATTTTGATACATGATGTGTCGCTGAATTCGTCTAAATTGGTCGATAACATAGGTTATATTTTTAGCAATCGGGTTTTTGTTTTTTATAGTAACTATTTTGTTGCGATTTGGCGACTTTCCGGGATTTAAATGCACAAGTCACACAAAATGTGGCTGATCTGTAAGGGTTATTACAAAGTTACTTGTTCACGTTTCACAATCCGAACAATCGCGAATATTTATAACTAAGGTCCGGATAATCGATTTTCTACTGTATCACTAGTATTAGTTATGTATTAGTACATTATGTGATTGCTTATCATATGTTTCTTTAATACGCCTGTATGTAGCCTAAATGGCTTGATAGATTTCGACGTATGTGTGGTGTTAGATTTGTCTTTATCACAAGTTCAGAATAATTACTAAATTTTCTAAATTTCATTGGTTTTGGTTGTGTCACATTTTTATTGCTTTTTTGGTTCATAATTTTTAGTTTCAATCATTTATAAGTTTCAAAATAATTATCATATTTTTTCATATTTCTTCACAAGTATAAGCGGGTTTATGTCACACGAGCTATAAAATAGTATACGATACTTGTGACAAAAGTAGCCTATTATCTGCACGGCGTTTAGCACCCTCGCTGCGCTCGGGCGCTAACTTCACGCCGTGCAAAAATAGGCTACTTTGGCCACGCGTATCGTAATGTACTATTTTATTATTCATATATCTCTGTCTTATAAAGCCATTTTTTAAGTACCCACTTCTATGTTTTGTTTAAGATTGTTATTTAATTTAGTTCTTAGAAAGTATGGCAAATCGTGGAATAGTAATCGTGGGACATGATTCAATAAATAATGTTTTCCCTAATGAATATTTATGTATTTACGGTTTCCGCCGACACATTATTATACAGGACGAGCAAAAGATAAATATAAACTCTGCCATTTTTAATCACAATTCTAGTGACGGAATTGATAAATATATTTTTAGTTGAAAATAATTAAGTAGTAATTATAACGCACATTCAATTTCAAAGTATAATATATTCATGCGCGAATTTTCTTTTAATTCTAGATACATGCAAAGTCAAAAATTTTGGTTAGGAACTTCCGTTATCGGAATACACGGCAGTATTTCAGTGCACTCTATGGGGCGCTTAATGAAATCGGTCATTACCTAAAGTGCTGGTATACTCTCATTCTTGGATAAGGAAGGACATTCTTAGCGGCTATTTTGGTTAGGGTTGACCCTATATTATGAGGAGGTACTGTGATTACGAAGAGATTTGATTTTATATTTCAGCAGACATCACATTATGTGCACATTTTAAGTGTAGGTACATAAGATCTTCAAAGTTGCGAGTACTTAGTGATTTCTCCTTTTTTATTAAAATAATATGTCGCGACAAAATATTACATAAGTACATTCTTAAGCCAACAATATTAATTAAATTATAAGCACTTATATTTCCATATAGACCGTTTACATAGCGTGCTTATAAAAGACGACAAAACTTTTCATCAACGAATTCCCCTTATTTTAATGTAATCTGTTTATGACACTGGAAACAAAAATCTGCATCCGTTGAGGATTTAATTAGTTACTAGTGACAACCCTATGAACGATAACACAATTATCGGGTGACGAATAAGTGACTCATAACATAAGTTCGTTGTGTAAATGCGTGTGTTTAGATTAAGACATTGTTTATTGTAATGTATTAGGTCGTTATTTTGTCAACGGAATACTTACAATTCAAATGGTGATTAGATACTAAACATATCACAAACCTTTAGAGAACACATTCGGAAATTAGGCAAGAATCTTAAGCGCTTCCTCGTTCACCTAAGAGAGCTGAGTAAGTTGCTCAAAATACTCTATATCAAGTGTTTAGCTAGTTATGGACTTACTTTTTTTTAATTTTAACTTTTTGAAAGAAGGAAGCTGTATTACTTTGATTGCCACACATGGATCTCTTCGTGATCCATGTGTGGCAATCAAAGTAATACAGCTATTTTTATCTATCAATGTAAAGTTACTGTGATCTGGTTTAAATGGTGTGGTAAAGTAGAGAAATAAGATATTTTTTGAAATTCCCTTTAAACTAAAATTGAGAACATAGCAGCTTCAACCTTCTGTTATTAATAAGAAATAAATATATATTATTAAGGTATCTTCACACTCAAATGAAGAGAAACTACACACACACAGATACATATGGGACAATCGTATAAGAACCTAATTGTAGCGTTTCCGCTAAACGTATAAAACTATAAACACTTTTATAGTGTGTACACACTGTTCAATAATTCATTTCAAATGCAGCATTAAAGGTGATAGAACCCATTGTGGTACGACTCCGGCGGCACCACCGCCACACCTATTTCTGCCTAATAACAGCAGTGTTCAGTGCTGCTGTGTTCCGGTTTGAAGGGTGTGGTAAGGGAGACAAACATTTCCGAGGCGTTCCAGCTTAGTTCTCAGGGGTAGCGGCGCATCTGTGGCTGACCTCAGGTAGAAATATCTAATCCTACCTGGGGTAGATTACGGATGTCCATGGGCGGCAGTAGCCACTTACCATCAGGTGGACTGCATGCTTGTCTGCTAATCCTATATTATATAAAAAAAACCCGCTGCGAATACAGCTACGTATGTTTCCAATGGCGTTCGCCAGATTTAACGTCCCCCACGGTGCGGTGGGCTGACTGGCAATTAGCGTGTCAATTTTTTTGCGATTCCTCAAACGTACAGACGAATACCTTACCGTAATAGAACTTAAATTCTACGAGTGTGCCATATGAACAAAACAATCGATTCGTTCGAGTACTACGATAAATGTAGTTTACGCACGCGGTTTTAGGTCGTTTTATGGAGTTTACAGCAATATAAATATCTCTGTAGTTTTAATAGCCTTAGTAACAAAAATGCGTGTCTTTATAACTCTAACATTGACAAAATGCGTACTTAAATTAATTTTACCCTTCATTTTGTGAGGTGCGTTTAGATGGGTACAAGATACAGTATGTAATAAAAATTAAATGGTCAAATTACATATCCGTACATTTCAAAATTTTGAAAACAGTTTAAATAAAGATTCTTAATGGATCAACTTAAAAGTGTAAATTCTTCATTTCAATATTATTGAACATTATTCTACAATACTAGTATATTTTTAGAATACAATTAAAATATCTTTATCAAATCAATAAAATACATTTAAAAGTTATAGTACCAATAATTACAATTATTAGGTATAATGTAATTTAAAGCACAGTAACCATTGTTTAAAACATCACAAACATTTTAGTCCGATGTAATCGATTCCTTTAAATCCATATTCCTGGCTAATTTCCGGCCGGCCACTAAACAAAGGGATCTAATAACCCCTCGAGTTAAAATTACTGTTAACTGCCACACCGTTATGCTATACCGAACGAATCATCCCCCATAAATTTTAATTAACAATTTGATACTCCGACCGATGGATTGCACTGTTATTTAAACATAATACGTTATCATAATACATAGTATTATAACTATATCGGAATGTCTATGTAAAATTTTCTTTTTTTGATACATGATCACTGATACATGATCACTGCTGACGATAGGTATCTGCATCCATTTCATAACTATAGAATAAGAAATCCTGTGTGATGTAGTCCACAAAGTCCCTGCTGAGGACTAATGTCTTTAGCTAATTACACTGTCTTTTCACACCCTTAAAATTGGAACACGCTGCATTAAGGCAGAATTATTCAATTGATGCATGACACTGAGGATCAAGAAATATATTCCCTGTATTGATTTGGTATGGGTAATCAAGAATCATTATGTAAAATACATTTAAAGGTGGTAGAACTCTCAGTGGTTCCACTCCGGCGGCACCATCGCTACACCTATTTCTGCCTAATAACAGCAGTGTTAAACGCTGCTGTGTTATGGTTTGAAGGGTTTGGTAAGAGGGACATACTTTTTGTAAACATTACAAGTCCGGGGGGGACGGAGCACCTGTGGTCAACCTCGGGTAGGATTCTAATCTTCTCTAGGATTAATTACAGATGCCAATGGGTGGCAGTAGCTTATCATCACGTGGACTGCATGCTTGTCTGCTACTAGATCACGAAATAAAACTTACGTCCGTCTTTTTTAACTCTTTATTAATCTACGGACTGTTCTTTTTCTCTTTCTATACTATAATAATATACCCGTTTTAAAATAGCGCAAAGAATTCAGCACAGTTTAAAGACAACATAAATTATTTCATACTAAGTGATGATGTGCCAATTACTGAGAATGTTTTTATTAAAATATGCGAACTTCAAAGCTGCTGGAGTAAGTAATAAAGTGAATATTTATGATGATGACATACTGTAGGAATGTCCACTGTTTCATATATTATAAGTATGGCCTTACATGCGTAGATTATTGTTGGAGTTATATATAAAAGTTGAAAGTAGTGGCGCCTACGATTGAAATATTCTATCAATAAGAGGCAGTAATTTACCCTTATTTTTGAAGTATTTCGCAAAAATGGATATGACTATAATATAAATAAAAATAGCTATACATTATTAAATCTATAATAAATCGTAATCAAATAACTCGATAAAATTAATTTATGAATAACAAAATCTCTGAAGTATGATCTCAAATTAACGCTGAAACATATTGTATCATAAACAATTTTAAATTGCGTTTAAATCGATAAACATTCCAGTTATATTCGGCCTTGGCATAAAAATAACATTATCACTTCACTCAACTATCATAAATTCTGACATACTGAATACATTTTCATATTCGTAGCGTCAAGTTTTATTTAAAACCATGTTTCTAAATATTTTTGGAGTAAGTACTAGTTACTCTAACGCTTTCTTTTATTCTTCTTTCTTTCTTTTCATACATCCGTCATAGCAACCGTTTTTATGTTCTTCTAATGTGTATTTAACTTTATTACTTTCATTTTATTATTTTTATCACGAAAAAGAATTAATTTTAACAATGTCATTTCTTAATAGAATTAGCCAATTAACACTACTTATGCTCTATATACCTTATGTCACGTTAAAACTATTTAAATGCACATAAACTTTAATAACTCTGAAATATTTTTCGTTGACGTCAAATGTAACCATGTCACTAGGTTGTCGAGTCTGTGTACCATTTTCAACGAACTCTTAGAATAAACAAATTCCAATCGTACACTATAATTAACCAAGTCGATTAAAGATTTATGCGTTTCCTAAAAACCAGTTTGATCTATTCGAGGACGCCTTTTTCGAATAATATTTACGACTCTAGATTAATACGTTACATTCAGTTATCTCCCCGAAGCCTTAACAAGGGAATTAGGGGTCATTTTGTTCAAAGTTCAAGAGCCCACCTACGAGCTGGATGAACAGAATCGGCCACCCGCGCTTTCAAATTGTTGAAATGTTGTTAAGACCTTGGTTAATTCGTAGCGAAGATTTTATAGCGAGTATTGAAAGAGATATCGATGGTAAATACAATTTATATTTTTGCATGTTTGTATAACTTTAAGATTTTAATTAATATTAGGGATCTTATTAATATATAAATAAATAAATATGATATATGAAATACATTTTTTATAAAAATATTGTCTATCTTATGTATACCTCCCTTGTGTAATTATATGTAGGAGCATTAGTAATAATGACGTAAGTAATTCTGGGATTACTTATATTTAAAAATACTATAACTATTCATTAATAAATAATACCAGAGACCAATTTAAAAACATTTAAACGCAAATAAAATCTAATTAACTAGTATTTTTGGCACACGCTAGACAGGAAGGTAAATACAAAAGCTTAGTGTTATAAAACGCTCGTATTTGAACCGCAGCCTTAAATGATATGACTGATATTGAATAAAATGGTGAAAGAAAATATGATTTTTTTTGACGACGAGATTAACTGTATGATTTATTAACGGTTGTATTTCTTTATTAGCTCAAGTCACGCTCAAGCACTCGACTCGTAAAATTGTAATGAATTTACTGCCAAAGAACTACCTATTAAACTTTATAGTTTTGTTTTTGTAAGTCAATTAGTGAATTTTTGGGGAGTAAAAGTTAACTACCTAGAGTAAAGACGTTTTAATGGTTCAAAGGTTAGGAAATAATGAAGTCATCATACTTAAATACTTAAATTGTATATTTAAGTGTGACAATAAAAGGTTTTAAGATTTTGGAAGTACCATCGTGCCTTTCTAGTGATTTTAATCACGAAGCGAAATCGTTGCGAAAACGCAGCGAGATCGAGTTCGATTGTCGTGCAAAGCATATTATTGTGCTTATTGTAAACCAATGCGGTTACATCAACAATCGACGCAAAATGCACTGCGGTAATATTCTCTGCATGAATCCTTAATAAGTTTATTAGAACACAATTTGTTCGATAAGCTACGATATCCAGCAAGCCCCGATCTGATTTACCCCATGTAACTTAAGACACGTGACTCCGTATACCACCAATGCATTAATCAATGTACTAATACAACGTAAGAGTTCCACTAAAATACACGCTATATTAGTCTTTAATGCCACTATTAAAGAGGTTTAAACACCATATAATGAGTGTAACTTACATCATTTTGTTTCTAAGCCACACGTTCAGCCGTGACGTAAGTATATTGGGTTGGCAGGCAAGCTTGAAAGTTTTGATGTGGCGTATTAGCTTGCAAATATAGAACCCATACAAAACACTTATTGATCGAATGTTATACTGGTGCAAGTTGCAAACTGAAATTTATGAGCTTGCAGTAAGTAAGAGCTATTCCAGAATAACCGACTTCAGTCCACTTCACCGAGCGGGCTTTGTTTATTGGCCGGCTTCGCCTCAGAAACAGCATCTTGCGCTTATGAATATTGATAACGGAGTTGCTTTCCGCTTGAACTTTTTAAAACAAAGCGATGTTAATATTGGATGGTTCGACCTCTTTAGTGTTCCTTTGAAAGATGCTTCCGGTTTTTCGGGAGTATACCCCACTTTGTTTAGAAGTTTAATGAGTTATGGCGTCGTGAATATGCATAAGCGAGGCTCTTGACGTGGATGTGGTGTATTATAATATGGGATATAGATAGGTATAGATACAAAATCTGCAATAGAGTAAAAATGTCAAATAGATTATGATATTTATAAAATCTGGTAAACTATAAAAATGATAAGTACATCACTTACGTCCCACGCATTAGATAAAAAAATGACATGCAAATGCTCTATTTTAATTATTTGAAAAATACAGCCATTGCATATTGGTCCAACAAAATTCGATGTTCATCGATCGAAATCGTTATGAAATACAAGTGTCGAAACCACAACAAAAATCCACACCCTCCACGAAGTTACGCCACTTATTTATCGAATAACATTCCATAAAGTACTTTGATGCCGTTAACAAGACATCTGGGTTCCGGGTGATGTTATCCACATAGATAGAACTAATCCTATCTATTGATCGCCTCATAATATATTCCGTTACAAGTGCCCTTGTTAAACTTGGCAGATATCTGACTCCCTCTTGATGTATCCCATAGCTATTTCATTTGATCTTGTTGGTCTCATCAAATATTTAAGACGTTTAAACTTGAGTGAGACTACGCAAGGCTGCATTGACTTTTAAACGTGAGTTGATCGCGCTACGTGATGCTTTACTTATTCTTGGCTTAGCACGAAACCTAATCCGGTGTAATGGAATAAGATATGATTTGGATTTGATATTTGAAATTTCGTCGATGTTTCTGAATTTTATTCAAACTTGAGCTTACCTTAAATGCTACTTTTAAATAGTCTGAAACAACGTAGTTAGTTTGTCGTACTTCCTGAATACAAAACTAGTGAAACTCTATGATTTCGTATAGTACTGGCACTACTACTACTGTGATATTCTCTGGAGTGTATGGTGAAGCACTCTTATTTAGGTATAAGGGGAATTTGAAGTTCACCACTGCAACCACATAGTGCCTACTTCATATCGTAATAATTTCTCTTTCCACAGTTATCGTAAGAGACGACTAAACTATTGTACCTATTGTATACAATTATGTCTTGCTTAATTCATATCCGCTTATAAACTAAACTGATTTTGAACCAATACACCCATATAAAATTATAACAGCATATCATCGTTAAATGTATAGACAACTTAAATTGGTATTGATTCAGGTCCAAGCACGTGTAAAGCTATTAGTCCCTTACATGTACTCTAAAGTAAAGTGACTAGACATGCCGTCAATTATAAACCTCAAACCCGGAGAATGTCAACACAATTACCAGACACACTACCCAACAAGTTTCATAATCCCAGATACTCAAATACAAATCTTAAAAGGTTAAAGTGGACCGTCGGGCAAATTTGCTAAGCCATTGTTAACCCTACGGGTCATCGAGGCGGGCTTTATTATCCTAATTGCTACATTTGCATAGTGCGATCCGTGTGAGGCCCAATTATGGCCTCATCAAAGGCTCAATTATGTTTTAAAACAAATAGAGGGTCCGGCCAATCTAGCCGTCGGCGCATTAAACCTGTTTCGGGTACGTCAATTTCGTGTAAGTTATTTTATACAAACTTCTAACTCTCCAACTTTTTAACGACCAACTTCGTTTCATATCAAGATATAGGCTTGAAAAATCGATTACTATAAATTGGTATCCAATCAGAAAATGTTCAGTGTTGTTAATCGAAAAACGGAGTTCGCTTTTTAACCAAATAATAGTTGCAAACGAAGCGGACGTGGCCCTACGGCTTGTTTAGATTAGTGTAACTGATTTCTTTAAATTTAAACTTTAGAGGGCTCTTTAAGCCGTTGGTTTGGATATAATAAAATGGAGAGCTTTTAAGCTTTTTCAGACGTACTACAGGTGATTTGAAAACATCTAATTATGAAGGGGTTACACTCTTTTGCTGTTCGACTCTGGAGGCAGCAATATCACATCTATTTATGCCCAATAATATAAGTACTGCAGTTTTCCAGTTTAAAATGAGTGTCTTAAGGAAGATATACTTATTCGAGGCATTCTAACTTAGTCTCATGGGTTACTACCCATTTATACTACATTACTATGTACCAGTGGCTGACCTCAGGTAGAAGTCTTATCTATACATACATACATATAAATAAAATTGCAGTGTCTATTTTAATATTGAAAAAACCGCTTTTTACTACATGCTTATGAATATACATACGGTAGATACCAAAATAACATTTTTTTACAATTTTTGTCTGTCTGTTTGTTCTGGTTAATCTCTGAAATGGCTGAGCTGCTTTTGACGGGACTTTTATTGGTAGGTAGGTGATGTAATAAGGAGTAACTTAGGCTACTTAACTTTAGAACTAGCTGTGCTGTGGGAGAAACCGCGAGCCACAGCTACTCTTATATATTATCGATAACACATGTCCATGGGTAGCAATAACCACTTAGGGTCAAGTGGAGAGCATTCATGTATCTATATGGGTAAAAAATCTAAAATGTACACAGTAAAGTATACCGTATACAATTCCCAGTCATAGATATAAAAAGTGGTGGTAATAACATAATGTCAAAAAGGAATGAGAATAAATTTTATTACTCGTACGAATAAATACACAGTATTTCACAATTTACACACGATACTTCCCAACTCTAACCAATATTTACTCATTCACGTAACACATAGACGGAAACGTAAAAAGGCCATAACACATAACATCCTAGTATCATGCGGGTCCGTTCTGCAATTCACGTACGTACCGCTTTAAAAGTTAATAAAAGGTGCAGCAGTGTTATTCAGTTGCCTCATTAAAAATATCACACGGGGAATAAAAATAAGGCTGGTCGGTATAAATAACCACGACCTCCATATAAATCTTGGTTTGCAGCCGCTAGGGTTGCCGTGAACACTTTCTATACATATCATGCTATCCACCCCATGTCTAAGAGACATACATAATAATATGACGATGCGGAATAAACGCAAAACCAAAATTGTAAACTTGTTAATGGATGCGAAATGTTTGTAATTCTCATGCGAAAAAATATTTTTGATGCAACTTTAAAAATGGTTGCTCGAGCGTAATTAAAACAGAGCTGAACGCAACGCGATAGCGCAGCAAATTTAATTTCAGCTCGAAACTTATTTGAAAACAAAAATTTGCGGTCGGGAACTTCGAGTCGCCGTCCCTTACCGGTGGAGGTTGGCTACCCGCAATGAATACTCGAGTTTTCTGCCTCAACCGTGGGGTGGAAATGTACGGCAATATGGGAATAAAATCCTGGATTTAATCTTCGCACAAGTTGCCGTTTAATCTTGCAAGAGATATGGCAAGGGTAAATAATAAATGTATAATTCGCAATCACGTTAAATTGCATTGTGGGGGAGTTGGGACCGGACTGTGCATTTGAGGGTTATGTAAGTATGCTTTAAGCCTTCTCAATGTGAGCGCTTCGCCGAGATTAATGCCGGCTTTTAGGTGTTAAAGCATCATAGATAGTAGTAATTAATGGATGAACTGATTCAAAGGCTTTATTTAGCTAAATGAAGTGCAGCATGTTTTATTTAACAAACTGAACGCGTTGGTGCTTTACTTAGAATAAATTAGTCCGCAGTAAAACTTCATTTCGCACGTTTTATAATGGTTTTCCTTTTAGTATATCTATTACGATTTCTATGGTTTGTAATTATTCATAATTATTTTTTTCTATTAAATAAGGTAGTAAAAGACTAGTGGTTAAAACTTAACTTTTCAATCAGGGGGTTCGAGTTTCAATATAGTCATAGATTCGTTACTTCGAAAAATCAGAGGTGCCGCATATATTAAAAAAAATATTATTATATATATTAAAAAATATTATCACCTGCTGTAACGGTAATGGAAAACATCGTCAGGAAACCTACACTCTTGAGAGTTTAAGGAAAACCGTTGTCAAAGTTCAAAGTTGCCCATTAGCAATCGGCCAGTGCGGTGGGCTATGTCCTAAACTCTCTCATTCTGAGAGGCCTGCTCGTGCCCAGCAGTGGGATAGTAATTAGTTGACGACGACGAAGATATGGTTAAATTTTGATAAACTATCAGGGGTTGGTACTTATTTTACGGTGCCCTAACCAAAACGGCATTGTTTTTCCAATATGAGGTTTGACATACCTATCTTTATTCTCATAAGAATATACTTACATAAGAATTACTTAATAAGTAAAATAAGAATATGACACTGCACAATAAAAGTAGAACATTTTTTTATAATACGAGTAAACATAATTTTCAATTCAATATAATTTTGCAAACAGATAAAGCTATCAGAACAATATTTTATTAAAATGTACGGTTATATTAATTACAATTTTCTAGATACAAAAAATGTTTTCTTCTGCGTAGAATAAAAATTCTCTTTTACAGTATTTTGCTTCTGTGTTTAATTCAGGATTCGCTTCATTAAGACGCTAAGAGCTCATTATTTAGACAAGTTAATAAGAATTCCGAAGTCGTATTTATGTCAAGGGAAGACTTAAGCGGCTGTTAGACAGTAAGCTAACAAAAAGCAGATTAAGACGAAAATAATTGCAACTGTATTTATTTGCAGCGTTGTATTTTTTGGTTATTTGTACAAATAATTTTAAATTAAGAAAGAAACTGAATTTGTTAAGGTAGATGATAAAGTAGGATCTATACAATTAAAATAAATATTTATCTGACTGTGGTTTGAAGATCTCTTTATGATATTTAATATACTCTTTTTATGGAAACTAAGCCACTGCAACAAATTTGACAAAATTCTAATTTTGAAAACGCTAAACTAACATTATTAGGATTTTTTTAAGACATCATAGGCTTTCGTTTATAGGCTTCTTATTATTGTAAAAATATTTTGGGGTAACCTTGATAAAAAACGACGGCATAGCAAATAGCAATGAAGCAAGAAAGTTTTAAACAATTGCTTATTTATATTAAAAGCGGATAATAAAAATTGTAAATAAGGATTATAATCTTTACACGATACGGCTTAATCTTATGTAAGGAAATCATTAACAGAATTTAAATAAATTGGTAGATGACAGCAAAAATCTTTCCTGGGATCTCAACAAGCTAAGAGTTACAAGCAGGTCTGATTCAAAAGGTTTTAGGGCACATTTTGAAATTCAAGTAGCGATTCATACACTCTTCTGAGTACTCTGTGAATCAAGTACAACAGAAAAATATGAGATATCATTACGTGTATCATGTCGTCTTACAATGGAAATTGGAGTCGACCGTTATTACAAGCACAGTAGATATGCACGGGTAAACAAATCATCCACGGGCCGCCTTATCAACGGTTCCATTAATAATGTACATACAGTAACCGAGGCGTGTAAAATAACCAAAGAAAAGTTAACAAGAAGACACATTATTTTCCACGAGCTTCCTCAAAGAACTTAATTTGCGATTTTGTTTTCTTTCTTTTCATTGCTTTTGCCTTGACCTGCTTAAATTGAAGTATGATTTATATTAAGAATTTTTTCAGGTAAAACAGGGACAAATTTAGAAAATAGTAACCAAACGTCAACCTTTCTCGTTACGCCTATTTGTTTGTAAATAAATAAAATTTGCTTAAATTACTTAAAGTGAATGGAAATAGATGGCATAAAATTCTCATTTCATAAAGGCAAATTCGGCACTATGTTTTTTCGAATAAAAAATATATCACATATCGTGATAATATTGTACCGATAAAATAAAAGTACCGATAATATTATAATAAAAGTATGTATAATATTCAATTAATAACAGTTGACGATTTCATAACAAATCATAAAGGTATTTTATACGTAAGAATAAATGGCTATATACAAAAATGCATTTGTCATTTCTACTTCATATTTGCTCTGTGAATAACCAACGGTGGTCCGATTGTGACTTACGCCCACACCTCTGTAGACAATACTCAATTACTCTACCACCTACTGTTCGACATTGGGCGTTTTTCCACAGGCCTACACCTCCACGTCATGATTAACAATAGTCAAGAAGTTAATCTTTTGTTAATTGGACGTGGACATATGTAAACAAACACGGAGGATACATGACGTGTGAATGTCTTTGGAAGCTAAGTTAAACGCTCATACTCGTATTTAATGGTAGCAGAAAACAAGCTTATACTTCGTCTACTTCCAAAGAAGCATTGCTGTCTTTAAATAGTAGGTGACCTACTATTTAAAGACAGCCTTATAGTTATCCTTGCCATAGTAGATACTGGCAGGAACGGTTAGGCACTAATATATTTAACTACAAGACGTAAGTGTAGGTAGTGGTAGTGAAGATATGGAATTATTAAAATTTCTACATCATTTCCTGTATTTGTGTTTTCTTCTATCTTTCTAATATCAATTTACCGGGTAAAGTTAGACAATGGAGAATCCCTTATGGTTCGTAAAAATACGATGCATCCTGGAATATAATACCTACCATATTCATTGTACAAATAATTTAGGTAATAATAACCTATGGTTCCTTGGATCAGGAAATAGCCAACTGTAGATCATTTTGTAGTCCATGGTTTTTATTTAGATATCAGATTTATATGAAAAATCATGCATTTTTCCAGTAATATTTTAGCTCAACTTGTATGTCCTATATTCAAGCGATAGGTACTATTGGGATTGTATCTTGTGTAACTCCTATATCTAATGATTTGTAGTTTAAATAAAAAGAGGTGTTGTATTGACTTTCAAAGATTTATACCCTGTCTTAGTTCTAAACTTGGATATGCGTTACAAGACTCTAAAAGCACAATGCTTTAAAAAACAACACAAAATTAAGGATCACATTACAAAATCCATTAGCGCAGCCAATAAAAATAGATCCCGTCTTTATGCTTAACCGGCCTTAAATCGAGACGTAGAAAAAATAACGATAAGATACGAGACCGATTGTCTTGATAACCAAATGACTAGGAGAGATATCGATTTATTAGATATAGGCTCTTTGGAATTTAATCCTTGTTTCTTAGATTCGATTGAGATTAGGAGCTATAGGTAAAGTTCGGCCAACCAACCAAACGGAATAGTGTGCCTTTAGTATATTTTTGGTATAAAATGTTTTCGGAGTTTCTTATTCCTAATTATATGGCAAGCGGCTCATGATAGCAAGTAGTCACCGTTGCCTATGAATAACATTATCGCCATCGGTAACACTAAGGAATTTGCTAATGCATCGGCTCTTTTAGCATCTTTTTCTGAAGAACTTCATAGTGCTTCAAAACGTGAACAAAAAGTACATTCCAGAAGAAAATGCAAATCAAATTATAATTATGTTGCTAAATAGATCTTTAAGTAAGTAGCTATAGGTATCAGGAATCGTGAAATGGAAGATGCAGTTTCTGAATAACGTTTTATTCTAAGAGTCCTAAGATTCTTGGTACAAGAACACAAGTTCTCCATCCGAAGGCAATCAGAACAGTAGCTGCATGAAACATTCATAAGCGATATAAAATATACATGATGTTTGTACGAGACTTTATTTGGCTTTATTGACTCTAAATTTAAATTCGTCTTGCTTAACAAGAACGGTATGCATTTGATGCAACATTTGATACAATTTAAATGGATTGCATCAATACTGTTTAAGGAAATTGTTCTATTTATGACGAGTCTTGGGCGAAACTAGTAAGTAGTTACATAGAAGTAGTCAATATGAGCGACGGAAATTTTAATGTCTGACATATTTTCCATCATCCTAAAAATAACTACATAAAATAAAGCGTTAACTAATAATATTTTGTATTACGATTAAATCTTCACATACACTTCTAGCCTTTCTGGCTAGAAGTGTATGTGAAGCAGCAGCAATTTTAGAACAAAGTGTAATTTCGATGCCGTATACTCATACGTATTTTAAAGTGGGTAGAGGATATCTTAATTCCTAAGCGAGTAAATCGTTTCTATCGTATTATTTACTCGTTTTCTGTCGGACTTTCTTGTTGCAGACTATTTGAATATGTTGTCAAAAGTGACATGTAACCATATAGAGTTACAACGACCATTACTTTGCATACAGTATCCAAAATGGACGTATTGGCTTATTCTGTATAACGATAGGACTTCGTCTTGTAGACTATGCACATAAATCAAACCAAGAGTAGGTATTTTTAATTTATAATAGTAACTTGTAATTTCATTAATAGATAAACAGTAAATATATACTTATAGTTCTTGAATTTACAATACTTAAAACTTTCACGTTAACCTTATTACTTAACACAGAAATGATGTAAGTAAAATAATTGATTGTAATAAAAACAATTCGACCTTTATTATACTTAATATCATTTTATTATCCGATAGGAAACATCAGAAAATATTTTGAACGGCTCTATGTATACAAAACAGGTCAACTGTTTCAATTTCTCGTTGATTGCCCGAAATAACAATAACAAATGATCGAAAAATAACGATGCCTTCCTTTAAAACCGTTTGATACAAACGCAACGGTCCGTAAAAGTTAAAGGGCAAATTGGTAGAAAAATGTTTTATTACCAAAAATGACGGACTTCTTTTACGCTACGTTATTACACAAATTAAGCTATGTTACCATTTAAATGTTAATGTTAGTTCATTGTTCCTACAAGAAAATACATTGACTTTGCTTTAATATGCACGATTACTACAATTGGGGATTAATATAATTGGAAGAAAAAAGAGCAAACAAAAATAAAAATACTACATATAAAATATTTCCAGTGAAAAAAGTAAATATACACGTGAATAAAATTGATTATTTCTTTAAAAACAGATTTTGGTATAATAAGGCCATTAACATGCGCGTGCGCATTATAACGCAAGATGGCGACGGGTGGGAGTGGTGACTCAAGTGCTGTGTACGGATTGGTGCTCGCTGTCTGTCAATTATCATTATTCATGATTGACGTCGCGAATAGGTAGCTAAGTTTTATAGAACACTTAAATGCGCTCTTTCCGGAGCATTAGCTAAGTTGGTTAACTGGAGCATTGTTATTCTACCTTATGTGGATATTGCCATACGAATGAAGATAAGTAAAATCTTAAAAAGGTGGAATAAGAGCTCTCTTTCATTGCAATGCTAACTTCTTGGTGTTTCAAATGTTTATATAATAGGCGCCCTAGCCTATTTTCATTACGTGGTCTGTTTGCTTATTCCTAGGATTATTTATAAAATAGGATAACTAGGATTAAGATTAAGATCAACTTAGGATTTTTTTGTTAATTATATCCAAATAAGCAAACCCACATATTAAGAGAAGGTAATAAATTTTATAGTTCAAAATTTAATAAAAATATGAAGGTATCTGTAAAACTTAAATATCATTAAATATGAACGTCCTAAATGTTTAACAAATGTGTATAACGGTTACGATTATACTCACTTATGAAAAGGATATACATTTAAGCAAGTTCTGGTATGAGATATATGTAGACAAGGAATTGTTACGGGCCTAAAGGACGCCCTTGGGACACACCAAGGGGTTATACCATACTCATGCAAGTTCAAAACGGGATGAACTTCTAGAGTTCTGTTGAACTTCAGTAAACTGATCTGGGGGGCTAGCCATGTTACAAACTTTGCATTCTATTCGTTTTCTATTCTATTCGTTAGCAAATGTCTTTCTACATATACGATAAGTCTATGGTTAGCGATCACATATGGATCACATTTAATATCAATGAGCCGTCAAATACAATATCGTCTGGTTTCTACACCAGCCAAAATACCTACATGGTAATGATTAATTATTTAATAGTAATATTACAATATAACATCATAATATACATAAAAAATATACCATATTTTATAGTACATGTATTTTATTAATTAAAACTATTTGCAAAAACTAAACTTAATAATGTGTCTATGAACGGTAACTATGGTGATTAGTGATTGTTTACAAAGAGCATACAAATTGTTTATAGCGATATTACTAATGACAGTGACAGCGATCGCATGTAATTTGTATAAAGTTACCTATTTCAACTTATAATACGAACCAAAAGAAAATATCTGGACGTCCAACTTCGTAAAATTTACTGGCTCATTGCAAGAATATCTCTCAGCAACAAACTTGAGTACTACAAAGTCATACTAAAACCAATATGGTCATATGGATCTAAGCTTTGGGGAACCGCATCCAACTCAAACTTGTACATCACACAACGCTTCCAATCGAAAATGCTTCGCATGATAGCTGATGCCGCAGAGACAACAGGGAAAGAGGAAGTGACAAATAAACTAAAATCATATACTCGTCATATAAAGACTCGACATATAAATGAGCTTGCTAGTGAGCGTATGAAATCCACCCGCACTTTTAAGCTCATCAAAAAGAGAGCTACTCAGGATCTTCTTCCATCGTAGAAGCGGCTTCCAAGGAGGCAATATAAATGGGTATGCCACTGGGTGTATACCATACATGCCACCCCGACAAATTAAACCTCATAACCACCAATTTTATGCCTAGACAGGGAGATTGCAGGGAAACAGGAGATAATAATGAAAAAAGGATACGGATATTAATATTATATTTTTCTTTTAAGGTTTAAATAAATTGTTTAGTTACAAGTAAAGCTAAGATGAGAAGTATTAATAATGATTCAATAAAACAGTTCAACTGAGACAATATTTTTATTTAAGCACTGGAATAACTCTAAGTTTTATCTTATCTATCTATTATATTATATGCTCATATTCATTTAAAATAGAAAAACGGCTGTGCAATCCATTTCTATAATATTTTAGGATACACTAGTTATAGAGAGCCATATTCAAATTTCAACACATCTAAAGTATACATTTTCAAATGATCAAAAGTAATTAAAGTCTATAATGCAGTGATAGCGCGTAGTGAAGTGACAAACAGCTGATAAGCTGACAGCAATCCGCCATATTATTAGCGTTAACGTTTTCTACAGGGTCGGCGCGATCGCTCACTATGACACTTATCTTAGAATAAGCTTTGCTAACAAATTTGACAAAAAAGTCAAAAGGTTGTCAAAGGTTGTCATTTGTATGGAAAAAAGCAATGACATGGGCATTGTAGAATCGCTAGCGTTCTATTCTATCGTGTAATTTGGCTACGACTTTTCTACTTCGCTATTTTGATCACGTGATCATTGATAATTTCATACATTTGAGCGTTTCTATAGCGTTTCTACAGCGCAAGCGACTGTAGAATGTCAACTTGGCTAGCCCCCCTGATATGTGTACGTATTGGTTATAACAAGTTTATGTTGTTTATACTATTATTATAATATGAAGAATCGTGATTTTAGTTTTTATAAGACTTATTTCAGAAGGTCGTCCGGTATCTCGTACCTATTAAGTACTCGTATGTAAAAAATATGTAATATTAATAAAATTTTCCATTTTAAAAACTAATGCCGCGCTTAAGAAAATAGCTAGCGCTTTTCGTGAGGTCCTTCCGTGGCATCCAAAACATCCGAGGCGTGTCCTATCGTGAGGAACTTTTTACGGCATTTTTATTTCGATGTTTTCTGTAATTTATGAACATTTTTTTCTTTAATCACCCGTGAGCATGAATTTTCATTGGTTTAAAAGCGCCATTTAAACTGCCAACTTGTACATTTTTCTATTTAGATATCTTCAATTACATAACTAGTACTAAATATTTATATTGCGTGTCTATTTTGTCTGTAATTTGTACGATAATTATGTCTTTTAGTTTTTTGTAGAACTGCACTTCAAATAAAGAAATGAACATTAACGAAAAACGGAAGAGGTCGTTACGATGAAACGGGACCAAGTTATGTTTAAGTATACGTTTTTGGGTAGTAATTGCTTTGTATTCTATGGATTGTCTGATATTCTTATTATTACTTAGTTTTCACTTTTAGTTGGTATTAATTGATTGGCCATAATTATTTTTAAGTGTATCCAATAAAAAAAATGATATTTTATTTTTATAAATACTACGGAAATAGAAATGTTTTTCTCGTTCCGTGATAAGTATAAATACATCATAAAACAAAAATAAATTTGTTTCGTGTTAAATATATTATCAATTCAATTATTTATCGCTGTTATCTAATCTGAGAATACATTACTTAAATATTACTACTAGTACTTTAGATGTAAAAAGTCAAATAGCCGCACGATTGATATTTTTTCCAAAAAACTAATCTTTACAAACTTTTGCTTATTAACACATACAAGACATAACATACAGCAAATTTATTCAAGATGTTAACTGTGGTACTGATTTCATACAATATTTGTAGACGGAATACGATTCAGTTCGAAAGCGGTAGCAGGTTCGTCGCAAAATACTTAGCCAATTTAAGCGCGACACGGCTGAAAGTTAGTCTCCTTCGTGGAAATGTTTATGCAGTTCCGCGAACATACTTCGCGTTTACAGTTTTCAAGTTGCAAGCACGCAAACCTGGTAAGAACTGAATACCGCATATTATTTTCAGTAATGCATATTAAAACGATACAAAAACTCGGCGTTCGTCAAGAACTATGTGTGCTCATTAGGGTTAGTGAGAATTGTTTATTTTTTGCATGTTTGTTTATAAATTAAAAACTTTATTTGATAAAATTATAAAAGCGTATATCCTTTAAAGTGAATTATTATCTCGCACGTAGAATTCAACGATATAAATATTACTATAGTTGAATAGTATAATAACAAACTAAGGTAATGTAATAACTGAAAGTTGAATATATTTTCTTTTATATTTTAAAATTTAAATTTAGATACTCAAAATATTCACATTGGTAAACATAACCATAACACAGCTAATTTGATCATCAAATTGCTCGAAGCCAACGTTTTAACTGTAGTAACAGATAACTTTAATCCTAAAAATGTTTTTCAACAAAGCATTTTCGCTCTTACTATTTTAGTCGTTAGTATGAAAATGGCTTTTCAAACGATGATGACTCGAATGTAGTAGATGATCGGCTTGTTACGGCTCTCCAAAAACAAGGTTTAGACCCTTCGGGCAGAATTGATAATTTACTCGTTCGAAGGGCTATCATTAAGGTCGTTGAGTATGGGATGATTGCTGGGTTCGTCCATATATTTAGAGTTTGGTCCGGACACGTCGGCGACTTTGGTAGAAGAACAAACAATGGCTTAGCTCGTTGGGAAAGAAAATTACCTTCGGCGGGCGCTTGTTATGACGTAACATTAAGTTCAAAAAATTCCGCTCCATATTCGTTTCGCAAATCGCAGGTAACACAATAATTATCATTGATGATTTACAACTCTGTTTCAAGATTCGCTGCGAACTGTCTGTTCAAAAACTGATCTCAGTGAACTACCATAATTTTAGGTTTTATACATAAACCCGATTTGATGTTAAAAGATTATTTAAAGTAATTAATATTATTTTCTTCATTCACTTTTCTCACTATGAATGATGTTATCAAGCAATCAAAATAACAGAAATAATCGATATCGTTTTTTACATTTAAAAATATAATTTATATCACGGCGTGCGTAAATGGACGTTTTACGCACGCTTCGCGTGCGCAAAACCCCCATTTCCGACCCCGTAATATAAAATTTTATACAACACGCGGACGAAAAATGTTTTTCTGACTCGTGTGATTGCAGTCCTCGCCTGCGGCTCGGCCTGCAAACTCACACTTGTCAGAAAAAAATTTTTCGTCCTCGTATCGTAATGTACTATACTATACCAGTCCAAAACAGGGGATTTGGGGTAACTCCCCAGCCGGTAGATATTTAAATGAAAATGTAGATTTCTTTTCAGTGTTCCTATATTCGTCGCTGTACCTAAGTGTCAGACGTAGGTTTGAGAGCCTTATTTCATTTGGATAGAATTTTCTATTATTTTCTTACCAACGAAACACTTATATTCCAAGCTTGGAATGAAGCTAAAAATAGTTGTTATTTACTTTGTAACACAACCTCTATAATTTTTTGTAACCCATGACCCCAGATTACCGGCCTTAATAACGGTAATTTAAAAATAAAAATTCAACCCTGTTCGTAGAATCGTCTTGCTCGTTTCCTACGATAACAGCGGATGATTATATTTTTAATGCAAGCCAGTATTTATAACCATGTTTGTTCCTGTTATTTTAGCTGTTTTACCTTCTCTTAAGCAACATTACCTACATTATTTAGTAGTGTTTATATATATTTTTATAAAACTTATACTTTACTTGAAAATTGTCAGATCAGTTATTCTTGCTTAGTTTCTAAGCCATTCCATATATCCTTATAATTTAAGATTTGCAACTTAAAACTCCAGATATCGTAATTTTGCCAAAATATGTAGTCTTCAATTAAAATGCCATATCCTGTGCACACCTGGTTCGCATTGTATTTCAAAATCAGATACGCATTATTCTCTTTACAAGGAAATGTTACAAATGGACAACAATGCAGTACTTTGTCATAATACCAATTGATCTTTTGGGTCGTATGATCGGTTTCTATCGTTTTGTGGTCGTTCTTTTTTTCTCCCGGTTCCTTAAGTATTTTATTTTTACGGTTTTGATCCTTTCCACGTGGTGTTTAGAGTTCGTATTGAATATAAGGGTTGTTGAACAATTTAGGAAGAATGATACAATTGTCGCGACCGCCGGCTTCCTGTAAAGTGAAACTTGTATCGACCCCGCGGTTGGCCCTAAACATATCGAGTTACTATTAGGGGTGGGTTACGTAACATATTCAATATGTGGTGATTAAAGTTGACCAACTGACAACGATAATATAATATTAGTAATATTAGTATAAAATAAATAAATATTTAATTCAACTTAAATTGGTAACTTTCTTGAGTAGAATATAAATGAAAGTACAACGCTTATTGACTTAATACTTACCTTTCTATAACTACGTCAACTTTTACCATCTTAGTCCACATTTTTGTAATTTATTATATAAGGAAAATCCTAGTATGTAGTAATTTTTTCGTCTTTGGGTGTTTAAAATAATTTAATTGAAACAAAAATAATTAATTAAAAAAGTAGTTAATAAATTTCTTTTGGCATTTTTCCCCCTGGTTTATAATATTATTAAATAATTTAAGTACAATAATATTTCGGTAAAATTTGATCTTTCATTTTATTTCATTAATAACGTTAAAGCTGGCGTGTAAGCGGCATATCTTTTAAATTACAATAATATTACTTGTTAGTATTGTAATAACTTGTTCCGCTATTGTTACTGTTCGATTGCCGAGCTGCTAAATAGCTGCAATGTTTCACTAAACTCACACACATTTCAAGTAAACCTTAGTACAGTTCATTTAAGTTCATTATTAGCTTACTGAACCATAGTTAGAACTTGGTTCAAAAGTTTCGAAGCAAAACCGCCGTGGTCTGAAGTGGTCATTAAATTATGTATTTCTCGTACTCCACAACTTGACGCGGTTGTAACTTATTCATTATTCTTTATTCGAATAATTAAATTTGCTACTTCGTTGAACAATAGGTCTCAGTATGACTGTATTCAAAATGAAGTCTAAGATATGCATGAGGAGTTTTCTAGATGTGGCCGTCCAGTGCCTTTTGATATTACGTAGCAAGAGTTACACAATTCATTGCTTTAATGAGCTTGATTCAGAAATACTCTCACGATTTAAGCCAACATTTAGTTTCCTTTTGGTTCGGTAGGAACTACTTTGTAATTTCTAGGACATTCGTACTGACATACTTAATTATCTGAATAAAATATTATGAGTCTGTTAAATGAAAAAAAAAATTTGGTATATTTCGTTCAAACGCGCCTATAAAAATTGAAGAGGAACTAATTTTGCATTTTTAAAATAGTATCTGAGCTACTACAGTATGTATTTAATGTTTTCATATACACATGTTCGATATACGGTATGTATCGATATATTGTTTTACAATTTAATGAACCAGTTTACTTGCCCTTTTCCATAATTTTGTGTATCTACAAAATACTTACGAAGGACACTGATATTGACAAATCGATTCATCCAACAGTTTGTAACCAGACTAGAACACTCCATAAATTTAATTTCCAACCATAAATCTTATCAATCTAGTATCAAATTTTACTCAAAGTTTCGGTTACAATGACATCAAATTTAAATTAAGCAGCATACTCAAGACCCACATGGTTGGAGTTTTATTCATAGTTACCATTTATGTAGAAGCATAAAGAAGGTAGAGCTAAATTGGGATAAAGTCTTAGAGTAATTTAAAAAAGTATAGCTAGTATACATAGTATGCATCTTGATTGGTCATTTGGTAGTAAGTGTTTAGTACGATTTTTCTTGTTCTAAGTATGTCACGGATAGATACAAAACCAAAAAATACAATCACCCAGACTTAGGAATCTATATTCATCATTTGTCTATCTGTCTGACCGGGGAGCGTACCCGGAACTCCCCGCATTTCATGCCGGTATAGTGACCGCTTCGCCAAACGGGTCGTCCGGAGGCGAATGAAGTATTGTCATCCCCCTAAATAATGATGTCATCTTCCTATTTTATTTCTTGTTCTCATGTACTTGAGAGTGTGAAGGTAAATTTGCTTTATAACATCAACTCTAACCAGTATTGTAGAAGATAGAAATATATAGTAGTTGTATAAATATATACACATTTTAAATGGTTAAACGGCAACACATGTTTTGCTGTGAATTAATTGTAGTTGGTCGGGACCAAAAAAATATAATTCCAACTATGTTGACTGGTGCGTAAGCCCTTTTATGTAATGTTACGACATCGATCAATGCATTTAGTGCACACGACACGCGTTTTATGTGAAATGCAACAATGATCCTCGTTAAGAAGCTTTGGTATTGTAACTAGTGTGACCATATGTAACGTATTAGAATGCTTTGGATCGATATAGAGTTGTTAGTGTGGTATTATTTAAAATATTAGCAAGTTCTTAGGTGTGTGAAAAATACATGGTGTGTTTTTTATTTTTGTCAATAGAAATGTGTGGGTACTTATGAAATAACATTAATCTAATTACTAATTTAATTTATCACGTCTTTTCTATTAAGATAAGTTAAAATTAACGCGTTCTTTTTACCGTTATTTTTAAATATTAAAAAAATAACATGTAGTTTAACAACGGACATGACTTGGTGTGATTTCCGTATCATGGTGCGCGCCCATTATAATAATTGACTCTTATATTTTTTTTCGTAAACTGCGAAAAAATTTTAACTTGAAAAAAGTTACTAGGAAGTATGAATTGTCTACAACCAAAACTTCCTTGCTTTGAACTGAAAACAAAGTCCATACTATTATCATTCAAAAAGCAAAATTTATTATTATATATTAACGGTCTTATTCATAAAAAGTTTTAGCACACTTATAACGTTGCTATAGTACGATTGTCATAAAATATTATACATAAACGCATTTTATACACTAAACCGTTCTATAAGCCTTCTATAACTTATAGAGGCCAGAACCCTACTAAAACAGTGCTATAAGACAAAGATGGCCGACTCTCAACAGCTGATTAGTGATTACTAACCTAATTTTACAATAGGTTTTGAATAAATTTTAAATGACAATGTCCGTTTTGTATACAAACTTGATATAATTTATTTTAATATCCAATGAAAATTTTACAAAGATTAGATATTATTAAAAATCTAGAAAACCGTCCACTTCGAAGAACATTGCACCAAAGAGTGATCCGTTTTCTTTAAACGACGAAGACTTTCGGAAGCGTTATCGCTTTAATAAATCGACAGTAAATTTTATAATTGATCTCGTACATAATGATCGTAAATTAGATCGCAGAGGTCCTGGTACACGTTCTGAAATACAGGGTTTACTGTCATAAGATATTGCGAATGTTTACAAAACGAAACTTAATTGAATTAAACTTTATATAATTATATCAATATTATATAAAACATTAATATCCAACCAATTTTCACTCCAATATCTTTTAACAACTTTTGCTTCACATCCCATTTTAACAAAGAAAATATTTTTACATTCGCCGTATTTACAAAAACAATGGACATGTTATTTGCTTTTATCCACAACGCATTGACAAGAATGTCAAGACAACATATTTTTTTAGTACGAAACAATATCATTTAATGATGTTTATCTATGGATATTTGTCAATTTGTTCGCCGAACTTCAATATAATGGCAACATTTTTATTTACTCGTATAGTTGACTTTAGAGACAGTACGTTTATGGATAAGCAATTTTATGGAACGTTTTATAAGCTTATCGAACACTTTAACTAATGAGTGCTTAAAACCTTCTATAAGCATTTTTTTATGAATAAGACAGTAAGTATTTTAGCTATTATTAACTTTCTGTATGAGAAATCTTTAGGCACTTCATTAAGATACTGTATTTTTTACAAAATATAATTTTTAACACACCAAATTTATTTTAGTCACACCTACTCCAACACCGTATGATGTTGCTTCCAAAAATGAGAAAATCCGACAACACCATCATACTCATTTCATAGAGCACATGTGAGCCTTATAGCTAAGGATATAGGACAGTTTATTGTGTAACATGCAGATGAATAGTTTACAGTATTTTAAGAGCTTGCTTAGCTAAGAAGTGCATTGAACGGAATCGCACAATGTATGTCATTCACGGTCACAAGGTTTTTTGTTTAAAACGGAAGTTTACATTGTACCACGCGTTATCTTCGCATCATTCTTTGTTCCTTTACACTACTTCCTTTGATATATTAGAAAACACTGACTAAGGATTATTTTTATCGAAATAGTTGTCACATAACTTTAAGCGCTCATAAATACCGTAACATGAAATGCAAATCAATTCTCTACATAATAGTGACTCAACAATTCAAATCTGTTAATAAACGAAACCAGCCCACAATACGCAACACGTGTCACGAATACGACAATTAGATGCCATATAAAAAATAAAAAATCAAGCGAAACTGCACTTTAACCCTCTATGATAACTATTGGATGACCTGTCGAAATAGTCATACGGGTTCATCACGATGCAACGAGAGATTGTAGTGCATCGATCAAGTCCTCTGTCAAAACTAATACGGACTCAGTCCCGTGAGAGATTCCCAATCCACTGGTAATTATGCGTTTCAATGCAGCGACCGTCATCCGATTAAAATTGGCAGGCAGGGGAATGATATTGACGAATATAGTCGATACACGCTTTGCTTCGAACTGTAGTTAATAGAATAAGGTGATACGATCAGATAATCTGGTATAGATACGTACGGGTATTAACTATCGTGTTGAAAGATGGACATTTAAATGCATCGAATTGATTAAGTTTGTAAATCAATCGGAATAATAATTATTAGAAGTAAGATTTTAAACTGAAGCACTTATGTTAAATACGGTCGTAAATAATGTGTTGCGTAAATATTTTTTTGGGTAATTTACTCAACGTGTTAATTTTAGGATGCGATTATAATTATGATATGTTCCTGGTTATCAACTTTAGCAAAGCATCTAAGACCATCTTCGAAAGGATTACTCTTCTCTTAGGTAGATGTAGGTCTTGTCCCTTTAGTTCCGGGACTATAATAGGGCTACGGTATCCCCTGCCTGTCGTAAGAGGCGACTAAAAGAAGGCTTCCGGGGATGCGGGCGGCAAGAGTAGAGCTCGAACCGTCCAGTATGCTACCCCGGGAAGGACGGCGGTATGTGTGGTCGCATACCGCCGCTCCCCCAGGGCAGAGCCCGATCCGGGCATCGCGCTTGGAGGACTCCGGTTGTGTTCCATCGGAGATCCCGGAGTTCTCCAACAAGCGCTGAGGACGGCCACCCCCCCCCCCCCCCCCCCCCCCCCGGTGGCCGTTTTAGTGTAAAAATCCCATAAAACCAGGTGTCGCTCCCACGTCGTCGGGTCCATTCTGAAGGTTTCCCCTCGAAAAAAATAAGGTAGATAGTAGGTCTATTGAACAGTAGACTAATGAATTAGTCTACAGTATTCCATTTACTAATAGACAACCTTTGATGAATTACATGAATTTAAGTGAATATTCCTTGGAACTTGTTAAACTTAAATTTTGAAATCGTTAAACTTTTTGGAAATTCACATTCAACCCACCACTTGTCACAGTTACGTGCAATTGACGACGTATCGCAACTCTAGAATCGAATGTGTGTCACATTGATTTTCGTTCGCCTTAGTTTCTTGTTAACAACTTATCATCAAGAGCTGTTGAAAGTTTTTGAGTCACTGGTTTGAGCATTTTGTTAGAACTTTACTATTAATAGGCAAGTTTGTGAGTACCGTAAACAATTGACAAAGTAGAAAACATTTTCCCAATTAGACGATTTAGCAAGTAAGAATATCAGACTATAACTAATTCAAAATGTTCACACTATGATTCATGGAATCAAAATTTACCTAGCCAAAAAATATAAAAGTATTAATAATTCCACTTTTTTATGAACACTTCGCATTCCAGTCGAATATTCTCTTTAAAAACTGCGATTGTCTAAGGCTTGTTGCTGTTGTTGAGTCTTTAAACAAGATTAGTCTTAATGTAGAAACGATAATTAATAATAGATACCTTCTTATATTAAATGATGTTAAGTAGTAATAACGAATGTAAAGTAATTGCCTTGCGTCACAAAGGTATCTATTCCTACCAGCGGTATAACGCTATTGTATAGTTTAATAACCTTCTAAAATTGGTGTCAGGTGCAGCAAGACATGTAAGATTCCTGCCTTATTCAACGTCGTGTACAGTTGATAGTAGATAGCAGTGAGCAATTAGCATCTTAATGTCTTGTACATACGTTCGTTTGCTTCTATTTCTAATAAAATAGTAATCAGTCGTTATAGGTGAGTAGTTAATTATGTAGAATTGTTGTGATTTTTGTCATCTTATATATAAAATTCTCGTGTCACAATGTTAGTTACCGTACTCCTCCGAAACGGCTTTTCACCGGCCGATTTTCACCAAATTTTATATGCTTATTCAGTAGGTCTAAGAATCGGTTACTATCTATTTTTTATACCATCACATAAGGGTTGTTCACATTTAACATTTTTTTATTTCTATGTCAACACAACGATTGCAGGGTGAGCTAGTAATAAATATAAAAATTCGTGGCAAACGAAATCTATCTCTAAACCAATACCAATATAAAAACCTTATTAATAGAAATGAAATCATCAATCATCAAAGTACCTATAAAAATATGACTAGTTACTTTATTTAAAACTGGTGGTTCCAAGTATTTATACAAACAATACTAGACTAGTAGACCAAATGAATAGCAGTGTTATGACTCGCTAACTACTCCACGCAAACAAGAACTATTGCTATCAAAACAGAATGGATAGTGAATCAATATTTGCCTAAGTTAATCATAATATTATTGTGACAGCGAATCCCTATTGTGAAGTTCTAATGATGCGTTCAATTTATTAGTACTTAATGTTGTTACTCAGTTTGAGCTAACTAAACTATTGTTCTCAAGTACAGCCCATTCTATTACTAGACGAGGATCCCTCGCAACTAGACGAAGTTCAAACACATTACGTACACGATGATTTAATTAAATTTCATAGGTTGATTTTAAATATACCAATCCAAATGATATCAATTTAATGTGATTTAAGTGATATGTATAAAACATAATCAAAAGCACGTACCATACTTAGTATGAGTTTTTGTATTTGTTTACGTATTTGCCCATACATTTCCAATCAGCGCCCCTAGCGGACTGTATCAGAACTGATTGGAAATCTATGGGAAATACGTAAAAAAATTAACACGTATCTTGTTTTCATTATAACCGTTTCATTATTTCGTGTACCAATTTTGATAATTTTACATAAAAAATATATTTGTGATCTTAACCTTGCACATAAATCGGTGATGATCAGTTTTATAATTTTGCTAAAGACATTTCAATGGTGTCCTGAAGAGACTCAAACTTTTCTTCACCTTGGCTTTCATTCCGTTCACAAGCTATAAACTATCACTGGCACTAAAATCCCCTAAATACTAAAAGTTTGATATGAAACTCATTGATTTGTCTTAACATTAATTGCTTCTGCGAATTATTCTTCTCTGCTATTGCTAAGAAAAGCAATTAGCAATATGGAGTCGTTATTAAGGTAAATACTAACAAATGGGCTCATAAAACAGCGGGTGCTTAAAGATTATCACTGCACAAAGCTTTATAAATTGAACTTTTACTGTGACGAGAAAATTTTATAGGTAGTATTTTTTTTTTCAAAGAAAGAACTTTCTTTATAATAGGTGTGAAAGGTGTAAAGGTGGTCCTTTAACATTTCGACTCCGGAGGTAATATCGCTGTATTCTGCAGATCGGCAAACACTGCTGTAAGTTTATTGGATGAATAGGATTTTTTTTATTAGAAAATTATTAAAAATATTATTAAAAAAAAAACTTACTTACTTACTTTATTTAAAGTATTACTCGTCGAACTTCGTGAGTTACTTTAACTATACCATGTCGGACTGTGTAAGTAGGTATACCTATCACCATCATTAAACACTTACTGAAACTAATACCAGTTACGTCCCTTAAAATTCTCTAATTAGATATTTGTACTCTTCCCCTTTAACCGACCTTCATTTTAATTATTTCTTATAAGTATTTTATAAAGTAAAATATTTAAAACTTACTTACTTACTTTATTTAAAGTATTACTCGTCGAACTTCGTGAGTTACTTTAACTATACCATGTCGGACTGTGTAAGTAGGTATACCTATCACCATCATTAAACACTTACTGAAACTAATACCAGTTACGTCCCTTAAAATTCTCTAATTAGATATTTGTACTCTTCCCCTTTAACCGACCTTCATTTTAATTATTTCTTATAAGTATTTTATTAAGTAAATTATTATTGGTGGGATAACAGATACTTGTTTATCTTCAAACTTAACCAAATTCTTTAAAATCTTTTTGATAAGTGCTTTTTTTAAGTTTTGAAAAAGATTCTTCTTCATCGTCACTGCTTAAATTAAATAAGATTTGAGTTATATAAGATTGAAGACCCACACGAGGTCGGCACTAGCAGCTTTATTATCTATGAAGACTGAGTGGAAGGCTTCAAGTACATAAGTATGTCTCCCCTACAACAACCTTCAAACCAGAACAGCAGCGAATAATATTGCTGTTATTAGGCAGAAAAAGATGGGGTGTGAACTTATATTATATCATTTACCTACACATAATATGATACTACAGACAGACAAAGAGACGGAGAAAGACTTCTAATTCATAACATTCTTCGTATTTCGTCGGGTTTAATTAATGAAGAATATTACCCAAAATCGCTATTTAAATTTGTTAACCGCTTTCGTCTTCAAAGCATTTGAATAACATTTTGGAATTGTTTCGTATCGGTTTTGGAACAATAAACCTCTTATTTTTATGTTCGAGGCGAACGTAACGTGAACATTAAACGTTTCTTGTGGGATTTTAGAATTTGTTTAGGGGCAATTAAAGGAATAATGAATGTAAACACATTAAAATAGATAAGAGAGAAATTCACTGTACCGACCGCAAAAGTGTTTCTTGGTTTTAACGTTGTTCAAATTTCATCTATTCTCCATTCTGTTGTGGTTACCTACTTATATTAATAAATAAAAATCTTATTAGATTAATGTTTACTTACCTTATTTACTAATTTAAGATTGTTATGCACTTGGTTAACACATTCTCATTGACATATAACAGTCTAATAAGCTGTAAGACTTACAAAATTCTAATCAGAAAACAAAATAAGACAGGTGTTAAATAAGTTCATCATAAAAAAATCGTTTATGATATTGGAAATCACGCTTATAAGAAATGCTTAATATCGTGTCGTATTGGAGCATAATATGGATAAAACAATGTCGTAGGTACTGTAAAATAATATTGGGTAAAGAAGGATGAAAAAAACAGAAGTGAAAGTAGCAGCCTTAGATCCAGATAATAAACAATTAGCTTGAAGTAAATATTAATATGAATATGGTGTAGTTAAATTAATGCATGGTACGTAAAATAGTAATGTTGCCCATGCATGCAGATACCCTGAGAAGACTATTGGAAATCGTCAGTTAACGGCGTATACCTAAAGGATCTAACTAGAGAGTGATTAGAATGGCACCAATTAGGGGAAGGCTATGTTTAGTGGTTCTGCAAGAGCTGTTGAATGAAAGGATATTATAGGATTGCATAGGATAGCAAGGGATAAAGTGCATCTCCGTTTAATAACGAATTATCCAGTGCTTGGTGATGCTCACATAGTGCCAACTTCACAGTGTATAGCGTATTTCAGTTGCTAATTTTATTTATCCGAATTGTGTTTATTTAATTACGCACATCGCGTCACAGCTTCAATGAAATATAAATTACTTTTCGAGGGGATTGTCGGCTTATCGATTTTATCTTATTGACATAACAATCAGCCAATTAGACTGTCCACAGTGCTTCGACTATTGTTATAATAATACCACAAGATACATTAATTTGTCTGTACATATAATTAATGTATCGCTTTGGATATTTCCAATATTATCAATATGTAAATAATATTGCTTTTACTGTTGTGTTGGGAAGATTTTGGGGACTTAATAAATCTCATGGATGTGTCATAATTTTAAAAATTCTTTAAATTGATTCTAATTTAGATTTATTAAAATGGTTATTTATAACCACTTTTTTCTCAATACTTTAGAAAATACACATGTTAAAATATCATAAATAGTTTAAGAGCTGGTGGACCTCGAGTAACTTATGTATGAATAAACAGGTTTTGTAAGAGGATTAATATAAGTTAGTTGTTGAGAGCTTTAATTTCAGTTAAAAATTAAAATGTCGGTTATACTTCAGATCTTCAGTAATTATTTTAAAAAATCTAATCTAGTAACGTAATCACTTTATAAAAAAATGGTAATTAATTTTCATGTTCAAATTAATTTGTATTAAGGAAAATTAGCAATGTCCGAGAAAAAATTAAAAAGTAAAATTAATTACGTAAATAGATAGCAATTCAAGGTTTGTTATTTCTAATCTCTGTGCGAAATTGCTTTCCTAATTAAATAATCAAGATTTACGCTTAGATACGAAAAGTAATTTGAATGAAAAACGTAATGAGTATCAAAACGTCAGTATAATTTTATTACGGTTTCAAGATATCTTTGTACATTTTATACAAAACAATAATTTTCATTAAGACTAATAATTACAATCCAAAAATTACATTTTATTTTCAAGTTTATAATTATTAAATCTAATATCACGATTTAGCTTAATAATATAATATAGGTACTGAAGCGATACATCTATGCTCAAAAACAATAATTTGCAAACATATTCGATTATACATAAAATATATACATTTTCCGTCAAGACAAAAGCACATCGATACACATACCTACTTGTTTTCACATAAACAAAAATAATTCATAATAATAACACATTTACTTCATACGATAACAACAAAAAGTATATTAAGATCCAATAAAATAAGAACAATTTTGTAACCAAAATAATATTATAAATACTTATAATTTTTGTATAATACATTTTCGTAAAATATTGTCTTATGCTTAATAGTTACACAAACATGAGTAGGCAATTTAGCGTTATATAATAATAATAAATAAAGCTTCTTAAGAAAGTAATATGAACCTTATCTACGTAATCAATTCGTGAATACGAGAATTATAATCATCTTACGCTATTTGGTGTTGTTTTACAGTGAACGTTTGGTGAAAAACTTTCACAACAATAAATGTAAATACAGTTATTACTTCAATATTTGACGTGTCTACGTTATCAGACTCAACATTTTCACGTGAACTTTGTACAAAATATTGTTTCATTAAAATATTAGTGCTTTACTCCACTCATACACGGATCTTATTACGTATGTGAAAATTGACTGTACCTTAGAAAGTTTAATGTATTTACAAAAGTTACGATTATAATTACGTTGAATTGTGCAATATTCAGTAAAAATAACTTAATTGAATAGAGGTGGATAATGTTAGGTATATCTCACACGAAATACGTACGCCCCTTGGCGGATCCTGATCCCGTTAAGGAACGTGGTGCGGTAGGAGAAATATCCTCTACCCTTGAGTAAACGTGACCACTACTAGGAGACAGCCTGAGGTCATAATTAAACCGAGGACATGTCCTGTTGTCGATCGACATGTAGCTATTGTTAGAATTGTTCCCCTCTCCGTACGTGTTGTTATCGGAGGACGGAGAGCTTTCATTCTGGGACGATTCGTCGTCGTTTCTCCTACTATATTGGAGCGAATTCGTGAAATTCTGCTTTGAGCAACTATCGTTTGAAACCGGCATTGTAGTGTACCTCAAAGTCGGGGTCTGGCGTAATGATTTCTTAAATACACTCTTTTCGGAGCTTTTCACTGTGATTATAGTGTCCGTCGAGTTTAGTAATAAAATGAATCGGTCCCAGAAACGCGGATCATTCCATGATATATTTTTAAACTTATCTAAAACAAATCCGAGTTCGTCATTTATTTGGTTGTTATCTACCATCTTAATGAATATTACCTTATTTACATCACTACGATTTAATGTCTTCAAATAACTGTAAAACATGTTCTTGAAGTGAATATCGCAGAGATCGTTACATACAAAATTAGTCGTCAAAACGATTAAGAGCCGTTTGGACAATTTGGGTGACTTTGAAAAACTATCTAACGTTAAAATATTCAAGGGAGATTCATTTAATGATAGCTTTTTGGCAGTCATTTTTCTGAACTCAATCTCTGACATTATGTTGTGATAAACAAAATTAGTATCTTTGGTATTACATATCACATAATAGTCGTACATGTGATTCGGGTTGCCTTCTAGCACGTGGTCGACGTTTGGACACGACTGTTCTTTGAACAAAGGCACACCGTAATTAGTGTACAACCAGTCACTGACATCATATCTGAATGCATAGAAGATAGCACCTATAAGACAAATGATCACCAAAATAATAATTATACCGCAAATGACAGCAAAGTAATTATCCGGTAGAAACACAGACTTTGAAACTATTTCATCCTTCGAAACAGTTGGGTCATTAACTGACCCCATATATTCTTTACAGTGGCTTAATACGGAGGCAATTGTTATTTTAGTAGGGTTGCCTTCCGAGTCTGTGCATAACATTTTTTCTGGGTCCCCTGGGTCTCGTCTTAGCCATGAATCTAATTCTGCTATGCTTTTACAATCACAAGAATATTGATTACCCTCTATAGAAACGTGGGCTAAGCTTTTAGACGATGATGCTAACATTTTCCAAGGGAAAAAGTTTACAAGTTTATTATCATCTATTCTTAAAACTGAAAGGGATTTTAAAGAGGAAAATGTATTGTTCGCCACATGAACTATGGCATTATGATCTAAATACAATTCATTTAAATTATTAAGGTGCATAAATTCGTCCCCTTTTAATTCAACCAATTTATTATTCTCTAAATGCAAAACTCTTAACGAATCAACCCCTTTGAATGTTTGATTGTTTACCTCTTTGAGCTTTGTATTATTGAGATACAGTACTTGAAGTTTCTTTTTACCAATAAAAACATGGTTGCCTAAATGAGTAATCTGATTCCCATCTAAATAAATTTCTGTAGCGTCCATTGGGATTCGCTCGGGTACTTCTGTATATCCAGCATTAGAACAATCAACTACGTTGGCATTCCATGTAATATCATGATAACATCGACAATTATTGGGACAAATCATTTCACAATCACAAGCAACGAAGTCACAACAATGACATAGCGCGAAACAATGACTTTCATAAGGACAGAGAAAGTCTGAAGGTGACATATCTATTAACATTTTTTTCTCTTTGGCGCGCGAATGAACCAATGAACAAAACGCTTTATCTAAATCTAACACACGCGGGTATTGTCGACTATGACTCAAAGAATTGATGCGTTGAATCCATTCCATTGAACAGTCACAAACAAATGGGTTTCCACTAATAAAGAACTCAGGTAAGTCACTGTCTTCATCTATTTGATCTAGCCTAAAGGCATTCATGTCAAGTTGTACTAGTTTGTTATTATTTAGGGTCACGATCGAAAGTCTTTGTAACTTCGAAAAAGTACCGACTTGAATGTGATTTATATTATTATCATTTATATACAATTTTTCCACTGATTTTGGAATCGATGTAACAGTAAGTTGACTTATATTATTATGACTTAGATCTAATAATTTTATATTTGTATTAGAGTATAAATCGTTGTTGAAGAAAGTTTCAATTTGATTCATGTGCAAATCTAACCATTCTAAGCTGTCAGGAAAACTTTTGAAATCGAATGATACGATTTTATTTGCAGACATATTTAACCATACAAGGCTGTTCAGAGTTGTAAATATGCCCTCGAACTTAGTTATCTCATTTCCATCCATACGTAAGAGCTTTAAATTTATATTTTTGCGAAAACAACCGGGCGCAACATGTTTAATATTGTTTGATGCTAAATTAAGAACTTGTAGCTGTAGTAAATGTTCAAAAGTGTCATCATTTAAATAAGTAACTTTGTTATCCACAAGACGTAAACCGAAAAGTTCGGTTAGACCGCGAAAGTTTTCCCGGTTCAGATGAGTTATATTGTTGTTTCCTATATCCAATGACCTAAGGGACCGGAGTTTACGAATAGATGAAGGAATTGAAGATAAAAAATTGTCATTCAAACTTAAATCTTCGATAGTCGTCATGTTGTCAAAGGCGGTATCGTCTATGTGTTTAATTTTGTTGTTATCGATAAACAATTCGTGTAAAACATGCAAATCATTAAATAAATGCGTGTGAATATGCAAAAGCTTATTATTTGATAATGTAAGAGAATGCAAGTTTCTTAATTCTACAAACGCGTGTTCCTCAATAGATGTTATTTCATTGTGCTCTAAATTTAATTTTTGCAAACTGTACAAATCTTGAAATATGTATCGATCTATCTTACTTAATCTATTGTACGATAGATTTAAAATCACCATTCGCAACAATCCGACAAACGTGCCTTTATTTATCCACTGACTAGTTAGGTCGTTACGTGAAAGGTCTAAAATTTGGAGTTGTTCCAAGCCTCCGAAGAGACCAGGTGGCAAAACAGTAATCGTGTTGTTACTTAAATTTATTTGTTTTAATAATTTAGTATCAGCAAAAAGTTCCGGTGGAATTGTATTCATAAAGTTACTCGATATATTTAAGACCTGTAAACTTAGTAATCCTCCAAAGGCACGATCTTCAATGGTAGATATTGCATTATTTTGCAAAAATAGTTTGGTTAACGACCTTAACTTTGACAAACTATTATCAGTTACAACAATCAAATCATTATACGACATATCCAATGTTTCAAGTACTAAATTACAACTTTTAACACTAAGATTTTGTTCTCGTAGCGAGTCCGAAAAACCAATTGTCTTTATATTTTGTAAATGATTATTCGTAAGGTTTAAAGTTTTTAAACTGTACAAGGAGCAAAACGTGTCCGTTTTAGTACTCCAAATGTTATTATCACTTAGGTCTAGTTCAATTAACTCACTCAAACCCAAAAACGCGTGTTCGTGTAGCTCCATAGTCATAGGTGACCATTCACTATTGTGTGTCGTTACGTGCAAGCGTTTTAAGTCTTTGAAATTTTCAAACGCACGTGCAGGTATCTGACGTATCTTGCACTTATCTATGATGAGATCTCGAAGTTTGCCGAGGTTTACATGCTTTCCTGACGTCTTATCCGACTGCGCGGTAAGCGTACTTTCGAAGAAAAGGATTTCACTGCATTGCACGTGCAGCGATATAACATCATCGAAATGCGTCCGGCTGATGTTCTGTAACAGGTGGTCCAAACTGCTTATCGTTCGGATCTTGCAGAAGAGTACCGCGGTCTCCGACGTTTCCGTCTCGGAGCTGCGGTAGGCGCACTCGTGCGGCATTTCCGTCGCGGTGCTCCTTTCGGCGACATAGCAGTAGAATATCACGTACACTACAATACAATTGAATTTTCGCGCGAGTCCATTCACGACAGTTTGTTTTATTGGCATTTTACGTGTGTATGCGAGTTGCGATGCGGCATCGAGGTCGGCAGTGCCATTTATAATGAGGCGAGATGGTTGATCGCGTCATAAATATTCACAGTGTAAGAACGACATCGCGAGTCGCGTGGCATGATAGCGGTGTTCGCGGTCGCGACGGGCGTATGATACGTTCGACGGCTGCCCACCGACTGAGCGGCGCTACGTAGCTCCGCCCTACGACGCCGACGCCCCGCCGCCGCCACCCGCCCGGCGTCCAAAGAAACTTCATCTCATAGGTATTATCAAGGGTGCATAAGCCTTTGAATTATTCCCGTGCGGTTGTATAGAGCGTTCATTATAAACAAACTCCAATAAACTCGCATCGAATTAAAGTTTTCAAATATAACGATTTTAGTTTTATTTACCGTTCAATAAATTCAGTCTAATCACTGTACTAAAAAATACGTCTGACAAAAACGTATTCGATATTAGTTTATTTAACACTGGATTACCCACAAAGGACATATTTGAAACACAATTGATTGCTTTTTTTATTTTTTTATTTTTACGAAATAGAAGTACCTAATAAATGACTGTGATGACCTGATGAGGTCAGTGTTTGCTCACTACATCTGTTTTAAATCTCAGATAACATTAAATTCCTATCTGAGGATAACCTCTGATGTGTCGGTACCGCTGAGGATTAAGTTTGAATACCTAAGTGTACATAACAGGAGTGTTTAAAATGCTGTTGTAAGGCAAATAGGTGTGGTCTCCACCATCATACATAATCAAGGATTCTACCACTTTCAACTTTTATATATCAACTTACCAGCGTTTTAATTGAGTTAGTTATTGAGTTAAAATTTTAAGAATCATACCCTATCTATGAAGAAGTCACAATACGACTGAAATTGTTCGTAAGTAGTTGAGATCACACGGTTACAAATGTGTTGTATATTTCTAATCAGATTTTATCTTAAAGCAGTGCATTTTCCGTTTTTTTTTTATAATATAAGAGTAGCAGACGAGCATGCAGTCCACCTGATGGTAAGTGGCTACTGCCGCCCATGGACATCTATAATCAACCCCAGATAGGATTAGATATTTCTACCAGAGGTCGGCCACAGATGCGCCGCTACCCCTGAGGACTAAGCTGGAACGCCTCGGAAAAGTCTGTCTCCCTTTCCACACCCTTCAAACCGGAACACAGCAGCGCCTAACACTGCTGTTATTAAGTAGAAATAGGTGTGGCGGTGGTGCCGCCGGAGTCGAACCACAAAGGGTTCTACTACCTTCAAGTTGCTGCTGGATTGTGATTTGAAGGTTGTAGTAAGACCTAGACATGAGGAGTACCTACTTAGGTATGTTTAGAGCAAGCGACCGTCACATTATTATTCCCAACATCACCCACCTTTCGCTGCCGAAAATGCTCTTTGCCCTTAGCGTCGTATTTTTCAGGATATCATAAAAATTAAGACATAACAATAATGTTGCAGAAAAAATGACAATAAAAATTCCTACTTTCAGAGTCACAAGTGTCACATTTATTTCGCTTTTAATTCGCGCTCTCATTTTTGGGAAAAAAACAAGAAACTCGAAAGGTGGCTGTTAAATATGTAACATCACTTAGCACTTTCGTCCTTGGTTCGGTAATATGTGTATAAAAAGGGGCTAATATCGTCATATCGCAAGCACCTGTTGTTGAAAAACTTGGTGGAACTTTTTACTCTCGCGAAAATGAGATAAAAGCCTTGCAAATAGTTTTCTGGGGCACCACATGCCGCTAAAGTTAACGACTCTCTTATGTTATGGACGAGGATCGCCGCTTAAGTATGCATCGCTGAAAATTTTCCACCTATGGGCACTTGAAAAGTTCTTTGTGTGTTACTCATGTATGAAAGGTAGAACAAGTATGGTTCGACCAGGGAGGAGCCACTGTCACTATTTCTAGCGACAAATGTTTCTGTGTTTTGGTGGAAAGGTGAGAATGCAGGACGACTTACATGAGACGATCATCTTAGTCCTCAGGTTGACGCATCTGGGATCGGTTTCAAGTAGAACCTCTAAAAGTCTATGGGCGGCAGTAATCCCTTACACTGATATGAATTTTTCGTTTGGTACTTTAATGTTATAATTTTTCCGTAATTTAAGGTATAATTATATATAAGGTATCGTTTGAAGTGTGTTCTGCGTACAATGTAGCTGACCTACAAAATTAAGCAACGTCAGGAGAATTCATGAGCTTCTTAATGCTTTCTTTCTTATATCTCGTACGCTCTTCCATGCTTCGGAGAGTACGTTAACTTGTTGATCTGGGAATTGTCAAAAAAATATTTCCTGGGATGTGATTATTGATTACATACCTGAATTCGAAATACGAAAAAATATTTTGTAAAAAAAATTGATATTTTGTAAAAAAAAAAATAATTAATCTGATTCAAATTGTAATATTAGCTGCAAGCACCAATCCAAGTCTCATTATACGCAAAAACTGAACAACCTAATAGAAATTAGTTCTGAAAAAACTAATCCCATCCTTATATAGCTTATAGAGATTATCAGGCCTATTATCTTCATCAAACAAAAACCATGTACCGTATGGACCGGATCTGCTATGATCACCGGGCACTACCATTTCAACCTATAAATAATTCAATACGTCGTAAAAACTCGCCTACAACGTAATTCAAAGCTAACACGTAATTACTAAGAGCATACCTGAACTGACTGTGAATAGGGTTACCACATGAAGTGCGTTCTGCGATACAAAAACTTAAACTATGCGGTAAAAAATCGTATATATGTTATCGTAAGATATGACATAACTTCAAATTTCCAATTAATTCCCAATGTTTAAGCTTTGATCTTCAACTTTTGAATTTAACTATGGAAGTGTTAATTAAGTAAATCAACCAAAAATTTTTTTTTAAAATATCTTCTAAATTATAAATATCTATTTATTTATGCATCGTGATTAGTGCGACCTCCGCGTGGACGATTGGCGGGAGATGACGCAGGACAGACCGAAATGGAGGCTCTTATTGTTGGCTGTTGTTGGTTAGTATTGAAGGCTAAGACTCATTTTGAGTCCTCGCGCTATCCCACTATTTATTTATGCATACATACATAATTAATACAAAAGACTTATATATAAAGGTAGTGCTTATTCTTAACGAAATTATCTGTTATGGTAATCATTTGCTATGTTAGGACTGCAAAAACCTGCTTTTTACCCTTTTTAAAAATACATTTAGGTCTTATAATTTATTAGTTACCCATAAATTACAACAAAATATACAAATAAATTTGAGCAAACAATAGTAGGGGATACTCAAAATAGTATAGTACCTACTAAAAAAATTTACGAACGGTACTTAAAATATATTTACAAATCTTGTCCCGATATTAAATACAAATGCCATGGCAACCCTTACCATAAACTGCCGGGAGAAGACTTTACGTAATAATCGGGCATGTGTAATTGAGCTATGTGGGCATGGGTAAACAAGTACACAGTAATTTGTGGCTACATGCCTCGGACCACCCAACGTAGCTTAAGGTGTCCACTATGAGTTGTGAAGATAAACTTAGTCTTGTCGTATGCAGATTGCGGTCTAATGCATGGGCACTGTAGATGTGCTTTGTAATTAAATCATTTAGTTTTCCCGCGACATGCCCTTCGTGTGTAATATATATAAGTTTTAGCGAAGACGTCGATATAAAAAAGAGGGGTGTTAATGGTTAAACATCTGTGTCTGTGGTATCGTAGCTCAAAAGCGACCTGAAGTAAGTAACTAGCAAGAAATCCACTTGATAATATGTGGTTAATGCTGCACGTATGTATATCTGTTATCAAACCCATATAAGATGAAATTCCAACTTAAGATTGGCCGCAGATTCGTCGCTATCCTGATGACTATAACAGTCCCTTCAAATCAGAACGCAGTACCGCTAAATATTGATATTATTGCACAGAAATAAGTGTCTATATATACTCGTAGTGTTTAATAAGCTTTTGAATCAATGAAGTGTAGGTTAATTTAAGTTTATTATTATACTATCCTTAATGTTAAATTACAGATTCCTCCGCCCCTAGCAATAATCACCTCGTTAGCTCAAAATAGTGACGCGATACAAATTATCGATAAACAAAGCAACCGTAATTCATAATCTGACTCAAACATTTAGTGACTTGCTTTACCACCGTCGATGTACGATAAGAGAGTAAGTAAGTATGAATAAAAGTGCGATGTTAAAGTTTTTGTGGGTTATGTGAAGGTGAAGGTGAAGGCTTGAAGGTGGTAGAACCCTTTGCGGTTCGACTCCGGCGGCACCACCGCCACACCTATTTCTACCTAATAACAGCAGTGTTAGGCTGCTGTGTTCCGGTTTGAAGGGTGTGGTAAGGGAGACAGACTTTTCGGAGGCGTTCCAGCTTAGTCCTCAGGGGTAGCGGCGCATCTGTGGCCGACCTCAGGTAGGAATATCTAATCCTATCTGGGGTTGATTACAAATGTCCATGGGCGGCAGTAGCCACTTACCATCAGGTGGACTGCATGCTCGTCTGCTACTCCTATATTATAAAAAAAAAAAAATGTGACTAATACCTTATGAAGTCTTCACTCATACATTACGCAAAAGACTAAGTTGTTACACCTTATACAATGTAACACCTAAAACCAATTTAAACCAGCTAGAACTTCGTAGGGAAATAAAACAATGTAGCAGTGAAGCCGGTGGCACCACAAAGAGTTCTTATACCTTTAAATTACATTTATTTCTACTTCTTTTACTTAATAAAACTGCTACTACACATTTTTCGCGCCAATCCTTTATCTTCTAGTAGTGGGACAAGTCGATAATAATCTAAACGACAGGTAACTTTGAAAGATTAAATAAAACATTTTTAAAACTAACGAATTTGCTTAATGTTTGAGTGATAAAAAATATATTTAAAAGTAAATTATGTACAGCAAAGTTCTTGTTTACAAAGAGGTGAAATTACGAATTGACTGTTGGATGACGTCCAAGTGATTATGTAGTGAATGTAGCGTAGTAAATATTAATAAAAATTTTATGAGTTTATATCGATATATTATATATCAAACACTATGTACTTATAAAAAAGGTTAAATCGTATGCAAATTAATGTCGCGTACTAAAACATAATTTTTGCCGTAAAATGAGAACAGCTTTATGAATAAAAAATCACTGGGAAATATTGAGGGCGATTCGGTGCTGTCGTCTCATATTTTTCTATTTCAGTTATCTACTTAAAAATTTAATATAATTCATAGCTTTACTATTATTTTCGTAACACTTATAGTACTACTATTAATAATCAAATATAAACTTTTATATTCTATTTACATGTGTTAATAATAATTAGAGCAATTAAATACTTAATGTAAAATCTGTTGATAATGAAGGAATTACATCAATGATTTAAATACTACATACGCTTTTCATTCTTAGTCGCATTATTTTTAATGCAATACTAGACAAGGAAAAAGATATACTTTTTTTATTCAAGTCCACAAATTCGCGAAAAGATTTAACTTATTCAACACGCTTAAGGGATACGGCGGTTATAAGCAAAATAGCCTTCCGTGTGTTCTCATTTTTTTGCTATGTTATTAGACGGAGGCCCAAACTTTGATGCTATGGCTCGTTACGTCACACCCTCATACCCGGGGTCCTACAAAACAGTATGCATTTTTAAATACCACGAAGGTTTATACCGAAAGACGATGAGTTCTTTCTTCTAAGCAAACTTGAAGAGACATTTTTTTCATGTCTCTCTACAGCGGTGTTTTCCAAGTTTTACGCGTATAACTCGGATGTATATTTAAATTATTTTCGTAAGTAATTTTGTATATTGTATGTGTATGTATTTATATTTGTATTAGTTTAACATATACAAACAAGAGCCTGACGCACGAGCATAGCATCCCAACACTAACTCTACCTTATATTATTTTTTCTCTACTGTCCAGAGACACCTGTCATAAACTCTACATAGAGTTACATACTGTATTCATTAAATTGTTTTATATGTCATTATTGTATTATATTATAAATTATATTGTATTATGTATTACTATGAATACAGTACCCTTAGTATGAGTTTTTCCGTTTCTACAAAAATTACTATTTTTGTATTTGTTTACGTATTTGCCCAAACATTTCCAAGTATAGTAATTTTTGTTAAAACGTAAAAACTCATACTAAGGGTATAGTATCAAAGGTTAGTATGGTATTTTAGTGTTACTAAACTACTAAATAGTTGTTACTATTTGCTAGTTTAGTTACTAAAGTAATTAAACAACTAATATCTCATCTGAGACGTTTAAACCACTGGACAAGAAGGGTTCATAAGCTGGGACATTAATGAAACATAGTTATGACTAGTATCTAGTGAACTAGATTCTCAGACAGAATAATACATGACCTAATAATTTCACAACTATTTCTTACATACGGATTACAGAGCTCTAAGTTTTGTAAAAGGACTATAAAACATAAGACTTATTTCCATTTTCTTTTCAAGTCATAGTAACTTAGTAGTAAATAGGTGATTTGGTTTTAAATATATCCCAGTGATAGGGAAATAGATATACTGCATATAAAATTAAAAATTATATTAAAATTATAATATAAAAATTAAAATTAAAATTATATTAATAATTATAATAAAATAAAATTAAATAAAATAAAATTAATTAACAATATTAAAATTACAAATAAACTAAACTTTTTTAGAGAATCCTGTGAATCATTGTCTAAATTAGTTTTTGTAAGGATCCCAGTATCCCCTTTATTTACACAGACCTCATCAAGATGAAAAATTAAATTGGGTGTCACTGAAATGACATTTAACGTGTGAGGATTTCAACAAATTTACATAATGACACTTCGACTTACATTAACACTTTAGATCAAAGCAATAATATTCAGTTTTCTTTGACAAATGGTTTAGTTACGGCAAATACTTCAACAGTAGTAGAATAAACATAGTGTAAATTGGTGTTGGGAGAATCCAGTAAATTAATGTTGAGTCGAGATGAACAGAATCCGAAGTCATTAGTCATGTTCAAATGATAATCTCTGAATAACACCGTATGTCACTCGTCTAGTTTAAGCTTCCCGTTATAATAAATGTTTTTCTAGGAATTAGTCCAGAGGGTGTTGAGATGACTCCTCTAAATCAAACTTTTCCCATTAATAAGTTATGTGTTTGAAATGTTTGTTGTGTATGTGTTTGTATTTATGTCGTAAGAAGAGTAAATAATACAATATTATTTTGATTAAACAAATATTGTCTGTTTTCTATTATTGTAATTATGACGTAATGTACAATATTAAGTTTATCTTCGGATTTCAGATATATTTATCTAGATAACAATTACATGTCGCAAAAATTACACAATATATGAAACCATTTAGAAAAAAGTTAAACTATATTAGGTAACATATTGATAACCCGACCGTAATAGTATGTTGGTTAAAACTATGCAAATTAACGACCTTACAAAATGTACATAACACAATAATTATTGTGTATGTCTACTGACGTTGGTCTTGCTTACAATGGCCTTTGAATATCAGGAGAATTGGTGGAACTGCATGCTCGTTTGATACTTACATTACAAGGAAATACACTCAAGACTGTAATCAAAATAAGTGTAATATTTGCATAGTCACTAAAACATCCTACCACCATCCTAGCTGTCGCAGTCGTAGCAGGGGTACTCGATTTTTTTTACAAAGTTCTAAGACATGCAGAAAAAAAACAAACAAAATGTGCAGTGGTTACTAAATGAAACGGTTTATCATTATGCATACAAACATAATTTAAAGCAATGTATGTTTATGCAAAATTAAACACAGTTTCAACCACTACATTTCATTATATCACGATTTAAACTGTCCCCACCGGACGATAAAGTCAAATTATACACGTTGTGAGCTTATCGTAATATCGACAACACTATTTTATCATGTAACACTTTTATTGCTGTTATATTATTGGATGTTTTATTTTGTACATCTTTGCTAAAGCTCAGATGAGTTGCCGGCTGTATGAACAGCACCACTGGCCTATTAATAACGATTAAAATTACTACGCTATTTTCCATACATATTAAATACCTACATATAATTCAATTGTATATATAAGTGTATGTTAAAAAGAAAGAGCGACGTATTCGAGACTTTACTAGTGTATGAGTTTCAGGTCGCTGGTTCGAATCCGAAATGTATTTTAGATTCTTGTGCGTTACTGATAATAGTGTAGGTGAAAACATTAATTTAATAATTTTTGTATTTCTTATAATTATTATATCCCGCTTGCGGCGGGAATGTAGAGGAATATTATTTTATGACTGTACATGTACCTAGCTTACCTACATTCCATAATAAACGAATTTGATATGATTTGAATAAATAAATACCGATGAGTGGTGCTCTGCTTCCTTTGGCGGTCGGTTGTCCTTGATGCACACACACTCGCGACTCCCGAATAGGTCCTCAGGACCTCCGTAATAATATGTAATACAATATATGTCCCGTGACGAATTTAGAATGCCGACTGTCCGTATAATGTGTGTAATGTCAAAAACGTCAACATTTCAAATTTGAAAAAGTATTTGAAAAAGTATTTCGATCAGTTCAATTAATACTGAACAACTTGTATATCCAATTTCAATTCAAAAATAATTATAGTTCAAAAAACTAAAAAACGTTTGCTCCATTTATCAGGTTCGAAAAGCACCCCACACTTTTTCCACAATTATACTATTTACTGTTCCTTAATTGATTCTTAGATTGAAAATTATTTTCTACTTTTTAGTTGATTTTATCATAAAAGCGTGTTTTTTAGTTTTTTGAACTATAATTATTTATTAATTTTTAGTATTTCTCGTTATAGCGACCACCATTATTCATCGTTTGTAAAAAAATCAAGTGTCTATCTATTACGATTTAAGAGATAAAGCCCAACGACAGACGAACAGACCGCAGAGGGTTTCGTTTTAACCTTTGAGTACGGAATCCTAAAAATCATTCTACAAGAGGGCATTATAGATATGTTTCAGAACATTCGAGTTATAGGGAAATAACATTATTATTTTCTAAACTAAAAATCACGATATAAAAGTTACGCCTATTGAAACTAAATAGCAATAATTATTTGCAATCTAAAGTTGCGATGAACTTTGCTGAAGGTGTTTGAAAAATCTCGCCTCGAAAATCGTTAATCCAGAGGATGTTGATAAGGACAATGGTACAAAACTATTAATGTTTAAAATATTGAATTGTCATCGGTCCTTAATAAGTATGCTGTGGGGTTAAAATCATGTTGAAAGATTCCGTTACATACTAACATACCAACATACCAACATACATACGTCTGAAGCTAATAAAAGCGTGTTAATAATGAAGCTTAAACATCACACAAGTTAGCTATGTTCAAATGAACTCCAAAAGTGAAAGTACCTAATTAATGCAACAACATCCATCCAAGTCACATTCAAAGCCTTCTACAACTTGATCAAAAGAATCAACAATCGCTGATACTGAAGTTTTGCGCTATAGTCAATACCTATTCAAATCAAGCAATAGAGATTACTGTAGACAACGCAGCATCACAATGAAATCGTTACCGACGCCGTAGTCTTAAATTAACGACATTAAAACAAGCTTCTCTCATTCAAGATAAGACCTTTGTAAGGGGAGAATAAATTGGGCGGGATTATGCAACACCGATACAGTACTTAGAGTCCGTTACACTGAATACTGAAAAGTAGATTTTTCTTAAAATGTTTTAACGTATGATAAGTGGAATAAATTAAATATTATTTGTCAATTTTACTACACAATTAAACTCTACGTATTTGAAACAAAAGTTTTGTGTTGTAAGCTAAGGTTATTTAAAAAAAAATGTCAACAAAGTATTCTTAGTTGCTTTCAGTAAGGGGTTTAATAGAGATATTAATGCAATAGTAATGTTTTAATCACACTGTTATTTTTTCAAATCATGTGTCATTAACAATTTTAACTGAATTTGCTTAGAATGATGAAAATTATATCATATCATAAAACAGCAATAGTTTTCCATATTATTCTTAAAAACGTGTTAAATATGCCTACACACCTGAACAAACCAAACTTAGTTTGTAGTATGTGTAGTATTTTTACGAGGAAAAATAAAACTAAATTGTTTTACAACAACAAACTTTTCCGCGTACATTTTACGAGTTCTGTAAATGGTCTCAATTCTAGTGAACTTTTATTACATAAAACCATCCACATTGTTGGTGTATGATATTCTTAAGGTCCTTACAAAATTGCCCTCTAACTCGAGTCACGTTCCGGCTATTAGTCCACGGTACTTATATTAAAGTTTCATCGAAACGATCAATGGACCACTTTACCGTTTCGCTTGGAAAATATTTTATGAGAGAAGCAAGTCAGCCGTGACTTCTGCGGTCCAGACAGGTGGCTTAAGGCAGATGGCAATTGGAGCTGCGGAGTGAGTCTGAAAAGGGTGTTGGATGTAGTGACACGTACGAGTCGTCTTTGCTCAACTCGAATGAACTGAAACCAGGAGATACTAGGACAATCAGTTCTTAAGGTTTAAATACGAATCAGTACCGTTATAAACAAATCAGTACATAAAAAATAGTTATTGTTAGATACGTTTTAGTTTAATAAACTTTTACGGATACCATTGAGTACCTCATAATATTGTGAAACATAATTTTATTATGTAAATTACTTGTGGACCAAAAGTCTTAATATGTAGAGAAGAAAGTAGAAGTCTACGTGTAAAAATTGACGTACAAGATACTTACAAGTAGAAATTAAATAAACAGACATTAGTAAATCAATTTATTAATGACTTTTGTCGTTGTTTTTTTATTTTTTATTAAAAGATAGGATAGCTGAATCCAAAAAAAAAACATAACACTTTCAAGAGGAATCACATATTTTTCTGACATGACACAATTCGTTTCTATATTTTTGATTTCAAAATATTTTTTCAACTACAAGTAACACAGACATATCTAGTCAACTGTAAGTTTTATTTATTGCTAAAGCGAGCGGCAAACCGACTCATTTAATATAAGCCCTTAGTGCGCCTTGACGTTCCAATCGCTGGTCACTCGATCATAAGCACTAGGTACTCAAAAAGGCGAGCGCACTCAATACCGAGATTGTTTCCACTAGTATGTAATTATATTTTCTGATAAAACTTGATTTTTTTTTCTTGTAGCAAACGAGAATGCATAGTAAGTGATCACAGACGAGAAGTAGTGCTACGTTGCAATACGAGTCGGTCACTCAATCGATCATGAGAGTCATTGGAAAAGGCAATAGCTCATTTATTGAACGGTCTCCGGTACTCACTTCTGAGTGGGGGAAATGCTTATAACGTGAGCATATAAAACACATGTGTTTATGTGGAGCAATAATCATATATTTGGCATAATTTTACAAGTTATACTTAACATAAATTAATTACAATTTATAATTTACTTGAAATTAATATTATTATTGATAAGCGTCTGTTATGATAATGTTTAAATTATTAAACAAACGGTTATTCATCCGTTGATATGATATATGGTATATTTTTATGATTGTTAAATTACAACTACCTCTAAAATACAATCAAAAACATATGTCGCAGCGAACTAAAATGAAAATGGATCTGAAATCGTGAAATTCAGTTCAAAACATTATAACCGTGCCATTCAAATGCGGCGTAAACTCTTAACTAGATGGAGGATAGCGTAGTTAAACAGTTAGCTCGAGATCCTCAAAGGGCTTTATCTGGATCAAGTCCATAACAAATCTCTCGCTAATAGAGGATATTCACCCCAATTACACGTACGCATCCTGACCCCTTTCAGAAACGTAGATACGTAGACTTTTTTATTCGTCTAGTAGGTGCGTGAATGCTAAACGCAAAAATAATTATTTTCTGTACAAATAGGTACTTTGTAATATACATTATCATAAGTATAAAAACTGTCATATTTAGGATAATTTACTTTACATATTACGTAAAAATATGTCACCAAATATTCCGTAAGAATACTTCTATTTCTTGAATCAGTCACTTGAAAAAATATCCTCTCAAAACTCATGTTTACAAAACGTGTTATTTTCTAAGTAGAAAATTTACACGTACGAATTCGTAGCTTGAGACAAAAATAACATCGCTGTGCCAAAAATATACGTGAAAAGGCGCTAAAATAAAATCCCTGCCCTAGAAAAATATAGCTTTACTAGCAAAACCCGCGGCTTCGCCCGCGTAAAAAATATGATATGACATACAAATAACTGTAGTCGTAAATTTGTACCTTTAACAATTTTAACGATAAAGTAGTATTAATATTTCATTAATAAAAGGTTTCTTTTTTCGTCACTGTGTACCTAAATTGGTCAAGCTTTCTTCAGAAACATACACTAAAACTCTGATTAGTGGACTGTAATGAAACTTTCTTTAAAATATAAGTTTCATGTAGGATACAATAATTATTATTTACACTATTCCATAGGAACCGTCCATGTTATAAGGGGCCTAACATACAGTGGTTCTTTCCAGGGTCTCTGGCTGGGCCGTTAGAGCTCCCAATCATGCCGCCCGCAAGAAGTCCCCCTTTAGTCTCTTACGACAGGTAGGGGATACTGTAGCCCTGTTCTAGCCCAAAATTGTAATCCAAGGACTATGTGTCTACCACATCACCATCACTAATCCACGAATAACCACCACCATACCCCCCGGCAGGACAAAATTTCGGCACGCAGTGTGTCCAAAGTAGTTGCGATCTAATCAGTATATCATATATGAAATTTGCATCCGTCCACATTGTCGTGTATTTGTCTGAATAGACGTTATTTGAAATTTCACGTTTCTAACTTCGAACCTAAAAGATTCCCGTATACACATATAACACTTCTTTTACCTCCTTAGTAGAATTTCAAAAACATTCCTATGTACATATGCATCAATAAATACTTTATCAGCAAATTTCTGAAAGCTAATATTCAACACCAGCGGTCGGCAACCCGTGACCCGCGGGTGGTGTGTGGCCTGCGATTTACCCTTGTGTCCCGCAGGTCTGCGCGTTACTAATAATTGGCCAAGTGCAAGTCAAACACGCACCTAGAGGGGACCGTACAGCCGAAATTTCTAGTTTTTTTTTATTTCTAGTATTTAATATGTCAGCAGCCATTAGCCAAAGTACACACAATGCAAAAATTTGAACTATTTTCCTCTAACGGTTCAAAAGTTAGTTAGAAAAATATCGAACAGCAGTTTGTTGTATGGGGACCCCTTTTTGTTTTCAACTTTTTTTTATTTTTAGTATTTGTTGTTATAGCGGCCACCGTTATGCATCCTCTGTAAGAATTTCGTATGTCTATCTATTACGGTTCCAGAGAGCCCTGTGACACACGGACAGACGGACAGACAGCGAAGTCTTAGTAATAGGGTTCCGTTTTTATCCTTTAGGTACGGAACCCTAAAAAACCGCTGTTCTGCACTTCAACACGCGCAATACATTCCCATGTTAAAAATATAATAATATGTTACGACGGCCCGTGAAATTTCGACCTACAATAAACCTCTCTGCACTCTGTTCTTTTTCCAGACACGCCAAAGAAAGTAACTTCAATAACGGTTTTTAAATAAACTTTCTTTACTTATAGTACCCTAATGGGGTTGATTGTTGAGTTGCTAAAATGCTGAAACAGATGTGTAAGCAAAAAGGCATAATGCAAACACCCTTTTATAGCCGTCGTAAGGGTTGATCTAAAAAAAAACAGTGACCCAGATGTTTCATTGAGTCTAATGATATTTTTCATAGTGGTTGCTTCCAAATTAACGGATTATACAATAAAGTTCCAATTCCTATTTAACGACCTTAAGGGTTGATTTGCAAAAAATGGAAAAATAAGTGATATTTTATTTACAACCAGAAAGCAAAATACCAATTTTCATAGACTTTGTTTCATAATCGGCTTACTTCTAAACAAACTTTCAACCCCTATATTACCCTAAGTGGGTAGATTTTCCATAAATGGTTTAAAAAAGTTCTATCATTCCCAACCAGAAAGCCAATTGCCATCCTTGCTTCCATATTAACGGTTTTTAAAATAATGTTCCATCCCTTATTAAACGTCCTTAAGGGTTAATTTTTCAAAAACGGTGAAATAGGTATTCTATTATTTTCAATCAGAAAGCAGAAAACTAAATTACATAGACTTTGCTCTAAAACCAGCGAACTTCTAAACGAAGTTTCTACCCCTATTTTATACCCTTAAGGGTAGATTTTCCATAAACTTTGTTAAAGAAGATCTATTATTTTGTACCAGAAAGCTAAATCCTATTTTCACAGACCTTGTTTCCAAATAAACAGATTTAAAAATAAAATTCCATCCCCTATTAAACAACCTTAAGGGTTGATTTTCCAAAAACTGTGAAATAGGTATCCTATTATTTTCAATCAGAAAGACAAATAACAATTTTCATAGACTTTGCTTAAAAAGCTGCGGACTACTAAACGAAGTTTCCACCCCTATTTTGCCTTCTTAAGGGTAGATTTTCCATAAACAGTGTTAAAGAAGCTCTATTATTTCGAACCAGAAAGCTAAATGCTATTTTTACAATCCTTGTTTCCAAATTAACGGATTTTAAAATAAAGTTGTATATCCTATTAATTGAACTTAAGGGATGATTTTCCAAAAACGGTAAAATAGGTGTTCTATTATTTTCAATCAGAAAACTGAATACCAATTTTCATAGACTTTGTTTCAAAATCTGCGTTCTTCCCAACAAACTTTCAACCCCTATTTTACCCTCTTAAGGGTAGATTTTCCATAAATGGTGTTAAAAAAGTTCTATTATCTCTAACAGGAAAGCCAAATGCAAGTTTTTATAGACCTTGCTTCCGAATTAACGGAGTTTCGAATAAAATTCCAACCCCCAATTAACGACCTTAAGGGATGATTTTTCAAAAACAATGAAATAGGTGTTTAATTATTTTCTATCGAAAACCCAAATACCGACTTTCGTACAGTTTACATTAAAACTGGGGGACTTTCGTACAAACTTACAACCCTTATTTAACCCATATTAGGGTTGATTTTCCAAAAACAGTAGAATTAAAGTTCCACTATATCTAATCAGTAAGGCAATGACTAACTTTCGTAGTGCTGGCTTTCAAATTGGCAAATTTTAAAATAAGCTGTCAACCCCTATTTTACTAACTTAAGGGTTGATTTTCCAAAAACAATGAAATACGTGTTTAATTATTTTCTACCAAAAAGCTAAATACAGATTTTCATACAGATTAGATCAAAACTGGGGGATTTTCATACAAACTTACAACCCTTATTTAAACCACATAAGGGTTGATTTTCCATAAACAATAGAATTAAAGTTCCACTATATCTAACCAGTAGAGCAATGGCTAACTTTCATAGTGCTGGCTTTCAAATTGGCAAATTTTAAAATAAGCTGTCAATCCTTATTTTACCAACTTAAGGGTTGATTTTCCAAAAATGGTGAAATAGGTATTTAATTATTTTTAATCGAAAACCCAAATACCGATTTTCATAGAGTTTACATTAAAACTGGGGGAATTCCATACAAACTTATATCCCTTATTTAACCCACATAGGGGTTGATTTTCCAAAAACGGTAGAACTAAGGTTCTATTATATATAACCAGTAAAGCAATGGCTAAATTTCATAGTGCTGGCTTCCAAAATGGCAAAATTTAAAATAAGCTTTCCACCCCTATTAAACCACCTTTAGGGTTGATTTTGGAAAAACCCTTAGATTATATTTTTATTACTTTAAATTAGAAAGCTAAATACCAATTTTCATCTAGTTTGCTTTAAAACTGACGGACTTTCATACAAACTTACAACCCCTATTTAACACCCTTAATGGTGGAATATCAAAAAATCCGTTCTTAGTGCGCATCTACATTATAAAATGAAACTACAGTCCAAATTTCATGATTATAGCTTCAGTAGTTTCGGCAAAACCTTGATTAATACGTTTTGAACGTGAGTATCTTTTCGCTTTTATATATATAGATATGACTCTTGAAACTGTTATTTTTATGGGTGCATCAGAAGCCCCCTATTACTTTTTGGATCCATAAAATTTGTGCGCCCTAGCCCTTAGTCTCCTAAAGCTCTTAAAATAAGTTGAAAGCGTCTCGTATTTGCATATTTTTCATGATGTTTGCTGAATAGGACAGTTTCTGATACTTCAAAACTTTGGGAACAAATACAATAATTTCTGCAGCCTTTTCCTTGTTGTATTTATTAGGATAACTGCGATCAATTCTGCATATATTATATCTTTCATGAATTCAAAGTGCTTAAATTACGTGCAAAAATTATACGCTTCGATAAATACATACAAAATTGCATGATTACCACATCCACAAGATGAGCCGTAATCGGTCGTCACTCTTCGAATCTTTCTGCGAATGCGCAATTTACGAACGTTGAACAAAAAAATTGAGGGTGACATTGCCTCAAGCAAGACACTTAGGGTGGCTTCCTCGTACCCCTGTATGGATGGATAAGTTTATGCGTCAGTCTAATACACATTCATAAAAGGGATCTTTAGGTTAATTGCTGAAGCGTTTATGGATATAGCAATCCACGGGGCAGTTATGGTGTTTTTGTCGTTCTGTCAGCGGCAGCCTGTTTGTGTATGTAGATTTCTACGGCTTATCACACGGTCGGTTTGCGCAGTTGCTCTACTCCCCATATCTTTGTGGTTGTCGATATCATGGTGTTTGGTTTTGATGTGAGGATCTCCAGTGTGCAATGTAGCGTGTTCTTCGTTTAAAACGGTTTTGAATTTATTTCTATTGAAATTTGCAAGCGCTCGCGTGAACGTATTTGGGTTTTCCTGTTGGATCATTGTGGATTTAGATTAAAATGCTACTCTTTTTTCTTCTTATTTAAATATTCTACGAAGTGTATACTTATGTGTTATCAAAGAATGCAGCTCATAGGAACGTTCAAGGCTTAAATTATTATCATTCTTTTCTCTTATGATTCAAAGCATGCACATCCAATTTGTCTGAAACAATGCCTCTACGCCGTTGTTCCCAACGATACTTAAGTTTTACTGTATGCAAATCGTTTGCAGACTGTTTGCCGAGGATTGTTATTTCTTGATAGCGTCCCTGGCAATCTACAAGTTCAATCACGGACACGATGCAGTTGGTACTTCGAATAACATTCGATGTTATGATTCTGATTTAATAACAGTTAGAGCTAACAAACTTGGATGTTGATACAACGACGAAATGTTTTAACTACTGAATAAATGCGAATTCTATCTTGGGTATTGAAATTTTCTTAATATGAACACAGATTTCAAGTCATATTTTCTAATCTTCTTTACTCGTAAGTTAAAAGCCTATAACCAATTAAGATCAGTACCTTTGGTATGAGTTTTTATGTTTTTACAAAAATTACTGTTTTGGTATTTGTATACGTTTTTGCCCATATATTTCCAATCAGCGCCTCTGGCGGATTATATCAGAACTGATTGAAAATATATGGGAAATACGTAAACAAAAACATAAACAGTCATTTTTGTCCAAACGTAAAACCTCGTACTGAGGGTACAGATAGATCGTATTTTAAACGTATAATGTTTGATAAATTGATATAATAACGTAAACAGGAATGGTCTTATTTTTCATATATCTTTTACCAGATTTTTGGTACCCGCATAATTTTATTAGCAAACTAAACAATAAAACAATTTTATAACCAGTTTCAACATGTCTCTTAGTATGTTACGATACGTAATATCACTATGCGGTGACGGGTCATCAAGTTCTATGCCACTACATACTTCAACTCAAACAATTCGGGACCCAAAACTTGGTATTAAGTTTGACATTCAGATAATAACGATTCTCGCATATATCAGTGTGGGTTAGCTTCTAATTCTAATGACATACTCATGGTAAGTTTTGGTAATTGTAGAAATTATTAATTTACTAAAATAATAACAAAAAGTATAAGGAAAAAAGAGAATATAAAACCTTTCGTTACGTTGTACATCCTTTTTTAAATATTTCAAAGTAATTCATAAAACTATAAGAGGAGATAAACTTTATGTTAAATTTAATGCAAAGTATAGATGCGGATTCAAAATTTGAAATAACGTCAGCTTTCATCTGCAAATCAAATTAATATTTCGTATACTTTTGCAGCTTTCATTAAAAAATACCTTCACTCACCTCTTATTACAAAGTGCTCTAACAAAATAAATTAAAAAATATTTTATCTTAGGTTATCCATTTAAGTCTAGGGGAGGCAGCCTTAAAACGGCTTATTAAGATCATGTTGTGACGCATCAAGAGGCTAAAGAAGTGCCTCTAGACTGGAGAGGGTCGCATCACTGCGCCAACGAGAACGCACCACTTATGAAGATCAAACATCTATATTAATTTACTTAATTAGTCTTAATTATCTACTCGTCACGTTTAAAAATAACATAACAATTTTGGTATAAATTATTAAGTGTATTTAAGAGCCGTTGGGTTCAAATGGCACTGGACCGAGCAGCGTCAATAGGGGAGGCCTATGTGCAGTCATGAGCCGCCAAGGCCTGAAGAATTTTGTATTGAGTACACCTTACGTATAAATGTGGTATTATAATACAGGTATGAACTTCATTGGTAGTAGAAGACTGCAGTACATTTGAGATTTCGAATGCTTACGGATATCCGTATCTAAGGGAAAATGAACGGTGTTGGTAATTTGGTGCCCAGTACACAATGTGTATTATTTTAATACCGACCGAAAAAAATAATTTGCAAGATTTGTTATAAAATTATAACATCAAATAGAACAACTATAGACGAGAACTTTCAGATGCATTCCATACATAAAGAAGATTCTTCGACTGCAATATTCGTTATTTGCTCTTAGTATCGTATCTGTAATAAAACTTATCATTTAAATATAATATTTTTATCAACCGTATACAAAACAAATTACCATACGGTTGTAAACTTTAAAAAATCCTTTTTATCGCCACCCAGTTTTCCGTAAGCGTAAAATAATAGAATTGCCTCGACTGTGTTGCGGCGCACTCCTCTAATTGTTTTGGATAAATTAACGAAGTAGTTTCAAAGAGTGGCATCCCTAGGGAGACAGTTTAATTGTATACAACGTGGCCTTTGTTTCTGCTATCTCCAATTGATAAAGGACAATTACGTAATTATTTTCCTCTTTATTTTAGCTAATTACAAAAAATCGGTTGCTATTTTTTTATGTTTCTCTTTTGTGTCATAATTAAGTTATTACTGTCCTACTTAGTCTTTCCATCAAATGAGAAAAGATTACATCTTACGACACTTACGATGTCATTAAACTTTATAAGACATTGAGATTTTTTTATTCACAGACATGTGATTTTTACAAGCCTTTAGTTAACTTGTTAGTTCGTATATGACGGTCAAACATTGCAAGTGAATTTTAAACCAGTTAACCCAAATCTATTGAGCTGATTTTTTTTGGATTTGGATGACAATTCCTGATTGGTTTTGTGACGTTATTCTAAGTCCAATAGGTTTAGCAGACGCCCCAAGACGGTGGACCAATTATTTTTATGCCCACCCATAATATGGGTATTAAATGAAAGGGTTTTCTGAGATAATCGTGGTACATCGTGTACCTGCCTGTATGTCAAAATAACATATTAATTATTTCAGTGTGTATACGTCGTAGACGACGTAGTTGAATATTTTCTTCCTTCTTTTAGTCTCTAACTTAAAACCTTCAAAGCAACGCATATATAATAATGTAATAAACAAGCTTTCAATATTATTTTAGTACTTTTAGTGTTTACACTCGCACTCGCACTCAGTACTCCAAATTTGAATAGATCAAGCGGGAACAAAACTAATTTGCGAGTCTAGAGACTCGTGAAATCCGGGAACTGGGAATGTAACGTCGTTTGGGAATTTTCTAATTACGTTTTCAAAGACACCTCGTTTGTTGAACATGTGACGTCCGTGAAAAAGGTCACGTCCCCTAAATTGGAAATTTCAGAATCCGACTGAGGACATTTGACCAAAATTTGCCTTTTGATTTTCGTATCAACGAATTTCATTAAACGTTTCAGTCGGATTGTTAAATCGTTGAACAATGTTTTATTCAGCATTATTATTCTTACTAACGTAATACTCCTTAATTTAAGGCATTTTTTACGCTTTGAAAATCAATGTATATGTAATGTGTCGACGGTATCGCAGTTCTCAAACTGTTTTAATGCGATTTTTCTTATTAACTACTTTATTGATTCTTGTTATTAACTACAATATTGGTTGCACCTTACTGCTGCAATTATATAGGAATAAAAACTGACGAGAATCAATGTTATTGTTCTAAAAGCATGAGATGCTGCAATTTATTATACTGAAATGCAGAATTAGTTTTAAAAATTCGTACAAAGCACTTTATACCTACTACAAATATTACATTGCCTACATAGATTATTTCTTATTTATTTATAATCAGTAATATACCTAATCAAACGCAGACCACCGGACATATCTTTCCTCTAAAAATATAATTTAATGCCTTATCATTAAATTCTACGAACCAACTTTGACTAAATTCAAATTAATATTCTGTGTTACTTCAAACAACACAGTGTCATCAATATTTTATTCACACGACAACACGATTTAATTATAAATTTCGGTACAAAGTTCTTCCCTCGGAATTTTCTTCGGAACCTAATTTGGGGGATGGCATCTGCGCAACCCTATTGTAAAATAATTACACCAAGGTAAATTATGCACCCTTTAAACTGCATCAAATTTGAGCAAATAAAGTCGCGTTAAAGTATATATTAAGGAAATGAGATAGTGATGTGCTTTATTAAGCAAATAGCTATCAGATAAAATAAACAATTCAAACAATTTTATTAAAAAAATAATATTGTTTAATATTTTATTTTGCACGCAGGTAGGCGGATGACAAATACCAATAATAATATAAATTGTAATATTTTAATTTCATTTTAATTTTCGAGTTTTCCTAAACTTTATATGTTGAAAGGCAGTTTTAGTAATATAATATAATGTAACAAATTAGACGTAACAATACTTTGAAGTATTAATTTCGATAAACAGATGTATCGATAACAAACTTATTGGTCGTGGTTAGTTCAGAATACTTTAATATTTTTTAGACAAAACTATCTTTCGCAAACCAAAAATAACTTGTATGCATAGATAAGTATAGATATCTTACCGCCTTGTAATTGAAGGAAGCCATTAAATGACTTAAACAGCTGACAATTCTGTCAGCCGTTTAATGACTTTCATGATGTAATTTATGCGGAATAATACCGACATGCGCAGTTAAGACACGAAATCGAAGAAACAGTGCGAAGAAATATCGTTTCATTCGTAAACGACCTAAAACTACATTTTTTAATATTTTTCAAACACGAAAATAATTGACAGTGACAATTGTCATAAGGTTACATTTTCTTGTTAGGAGCGAGTAATCTTTACTAATCTATGCTTGTATGTTAAACACGCGTAAAAGAAAAAATATTGGAACAAAAATTTAATAGTCGTTTTAATCTTCCCCTTTGACAAATTCAAATACCTACTACTTATTAAAATATTTTATTAAGATATATTGTTGTTTATTGCTGAAAACTATTTAAACTGCAACTAAAATACACGTTTGTTTGTATCTATTTTTTCCCATCTCTAGAACGAGCCACATGGCGAATGTATAAAAGATAATTTCCTATGAGTGCATTGTGCTCTGCGGCGTAGGGGAAGAAAATATGATATTAGCAGCGTTTTGCCACAACGGTTATTACGTGAACTCATAGACGTGGAAAATGCATTAAAATTGGAGTTATGAATAAAATTTATCTTTGCCTCTAATACAAAATTATATTTTTATCATCTTAAAAATATTTTAAAAGTTACCTAAAATAATAACATATTTTGTTTTTGAAATAAGGCATGTGACACAGTAAAGAAGAACTTTCATATTTTTTATATCTCTATCTACCCATTATTATTATTAAAAGCGCATCTGAATTAATTTAAATAATTCTTTTATTTGTAGTTGTTGTTGTTGTTGCATTGTTTGTTGCACCACAAGTAATGTAAATCAAGATTTCGATACATAATAAGTAATCAATACCGACGTATAACAAAACTATCTTATGTTCATACAAACCATATGATTGTATATCGTGCCTATATGAAAGAACACATGACATTTTTATTTAGATCTAATAAACAAAAGTCAACTGTTCGCAGTTTTGTGTTACTGACAGTAAAACAAAAAAAGGTAAAAACGTAAAAAAATCGGAGATTAACAAATAATTTTATCCAGTAAATTCGTATGCATTAACACCATATTAACACCATTTCAAGCGCGGTGACACCCATCGTGACACTCTTCGTTAACTACGAATTATAATCAGTATTCACATCCAATAATATTGCGACAACACAAAATTAACCATTTGCTTGCATTTAATATGATTGTATTGTTATGGAATAAAAATACAAGAACATGGAATAATGAAAGATACAAATATTTAATCAAAGTCGTAGATTTCTATAGCATTTCTGAGAGAGTAAGAGTGGTTTTGCAATACCATGTAGATAATGTATGAAATAAAATGATTTAACATTATGTCTCAATCAAATACATATCTTAATTAATATTTAATACAAGAGTTTGAACTACACTACCAAAACTGTCCACAATATGAAATTTTGCCTTACTTTTAATAAATATTACATCAGTTCTGCATTGTCGCACTGATATTTTGATTTTTCCCAAAAACATTGCAACCGGGTACGATACGCGTTACTAGCCCCCAATTAATAACAAGCTTCTCGTATTATCTGAACTACTACAGAGTGATATTGAAAGTGGCGCATATCAAAATAAATTAAAAAGAGGAAAAATGCGCACGTGCAAAATATATTTCATTTCATGAAAATTTCAAGAACTATAATAGTGTGGCGTTTTCACAACCAGTAACACTTTTTGCGCATAAAATAACAGTGGACTTCTGACGCATTTCCTGTATTCACTCTTGACTGACACAAGTAATACCGTTTCATAATAATAATTGCCAACGAAAACACTCTAGGCGGCACGCGTCACTATTGTCGAATTGTACAATTATTCTGCGGAAGCCATAGGGCCGCGGGCAAAAAATAAAGAAATATTTATTCAGAGAACACAATTGCGTCGCATAAAACGATTAGCCACTTTACGTTCAAAATAACTATTGGCTATTGACGACCACTGTTCCGCTTAACGTGCCTGCGTTTTATGACAGTGAAATTGCAGCAAAAAATATGTTAGCGGATTTAGAAAGTGTGTCAGATGCTACGTGCTGCATGTCACATGAAATATCATCAAATTGTTGGTGTTCCGTAGAACGCATCGGTTATCATACAGGGGTAGTGAAGTCGCAGGTTCCACGCCCGTTTATACGGAGACCTAAATGATAAGTTGACATTATGTTCCAGATTTTAGTCGTTGTGTTATTTTTACTTATGTGCTTCCATGGGTTGACACAGAAAAAGTCTTATTATTGTGTGTGGTGTAGGAATATTATGGTGCGGGATTATTATTGATTCTCGTGCGTAAATACGCATTACTCAAATGAGTAATCTATAATTATTTTGTGATTGAGTAAAAAAAACTTTACTCCTATTTATTTATGAAAAAAGTTACTCGTGCCATAATTATTCGGTTGCAGAAATATTGTAAAGTTTTTTCTATTTTCCTGCGAATAAATCTTGATCAAAACTAGGTATAAGTACTATTAAGATAAATTTTACCCGCACAATCATTTTCGTTTTAAAAACTATTCCTAAGTTGTAAAGTAGTGACTGTTTGAGTAATTTTCAATATCTAAGCATATTAAATATTTAATGTTCAATTGTTGTTAAGAAGCTTAGATTCTACTTTTTGTTTGTTTATTATTAAATTTTTAGTTCAAAGAAGAAATTTCCCTTCGGATTTTATCAAGACACTCCCTATCACATACTCGGTTGCACTTGCGAACTAAATCGACCGAACCAATTACTTTCCTTTTAAGCAAATTAACAGGCTGAAACCGTGGAAATTCAATCCAACCAAATCTGTATGTAAATGTATTGTAATTACGTGCCCGATATTCCTATTACAATTTCTATGTTGATTAGCCGTGTAAGATCGAAATTTATGTTCGGCTCTGTAACATTGTTGCTACAGTATAATTTTGTTTATACGCTACGTTCAGAAGGGTTGCTATTAGATCCGATATAAGTTTCTGTTTATGTACCCGTATTTTGGAAGTAAATACGGGTTTAATTGCATTCTGATATGAGCTTTGACGAAACGATTTGTTGTCTCTCACTTCATTCTCATGTATTACAAATTGTTTTTGGTGTCACATACTATTAATACAACTTTCACTACATGAAGTATCATATTATTTTAGTATTATTTAAGTATTATATTATTTTAATTCAGTATTATCTTTTTTCAGTTCAATGTAAAATGCATAAAAATGTAAGTATACTTATAAAACATTAATTTTAAAGGTCGCTAATATTATTAAGATCTTTCATTTCAAATGAAAGCATTCATTATTATTTCTCAAAAACTTTTAAGTAATATCTTCTTTATTCACAAAACCATTGCTAATGCCTTTAAAATGAGGCAGCTGTTTTTAAATCCCTAATATAGTTTTATATTGGTTAAACTATTCGAATTGAAAATAAAACCTTGCCAATGGTAAAGCCGAGCTGTAATCGTTGCCCAGTGCCGTTAACTGGTCGACTGTCACACTTAAAATAAATTACACCCTTGCGCAATTTCACACCCCTTGCAGGGCCACTAATTGAACCAAAATACACTTAAATTTTCTTTGTGTCTGGTGTAATTTTAGCTCAGATAGGGTCACCCGACCCAAAGACAATTAATGTTCTCAGGATTCGAGTGTAGACGCTTCAAATTGCAGTTCCTTATTAAGAGAACTGGAGATGAAGTTTAACACTGTACTGCCAATTATTGTGAAAGTTTTAAGGGTCGGTTCATCTTTGTTGCCCGTAATACTCGCTGATTTTATTCAGCAACCAATTTGATTTAGCGATGATTTAACTGAAAATATCGTACAGTTTTGAAATGTCAAGTTTATTATAATAAAAGGTTACTATATAAAATATTAAGAAAGTATTTTTATTGCACCGTAAAAATGAAATTCATTTAAATCATCATTAAACATATATTGCAAATTGCAATATCTGCCAATAAACGTTCTTACTTTACTGGTCAATGGTCATTCTTTACACAGTTCAGACAATAAGACATAGTTCTGAGCGCATTATAATGTGAAGCTCGTTGATGGAAGTGTGAATAAATGCAAGTTGAACCTCAACACGTATGCGCTTGATGCCTCGTTTTGTAAGCGTTCTGCAAATGTGAATCTTCCGGCTAGGGTTGTTCGACTAGAGTGTTCTGGCTTTTGTGGGATATTCATTTTTATCGAACCAAATGCTTAAGTACATTTTATTATTTTTATTGACATGTGTTTTTTTATATCGGCTGAACATATGATGCGACTATCTTAGTCCTTAATCTACAATAGTTTGTAGTTAGCATCGTACATATTATCGGCTTCAGGTATAATCCCTGTTCTATTTCGAGTTGATTACATATGTTAATAATCACTACCTTAGGTGACCCGAATTCTCGTTAGCTTCTTTAATTGTACAAAAAATCTTTAAGTTTATTTTTAAGGTCTGGCTGCTTATTGTGAGTAAATATTCTTCATTATCTGCCATGGCGTCTACGAAACAGGGAATCCTGCATAACAGCTATAAGCATAGAAGACATAAACACAGTAATAAATTCAGGATAGACCCCAGTGTTTTCCGTATTCTCTAAAATTTATATGGATCCCTAAATGGCACGGTAGCTTTTCCTACCACAACTTAAATCGACGGGTGGTAGCGTACGGTGCACCAAATGTAAATGGTAATTCTGTTTTATTCATTTGATTAAAGAAGTTTATTAGCTACTACACTTTAAGGCTTGTAGGGTGCAGACGTACATGCAGACGTTCTTGTTAAATCTTTTCCGCTATAATAACTATCTGAATCATATACAAGTATGTAAATATGTGAATTCTAGCGAACTACTGTATAAATATGTACAGTCGAAAATATTACCTCCTCCTTTTTCGAAGTCGATAAAAGTCAGATTGTCAAAAGCCGAGCACTATATAAAATTAGTAATACTTATGCTGCTGTAAATAATATGCTACATTAGCTGCGTCGTCATATTCCGACAAGTACTTGTCATTTCCCCTTTAATACATAGAATCCTAATACAACTTGTTTTGTCTGTATATCTAAATCAATAGACTGATAACGAGGCACATTCTGTTCATATATTTTGATGTCCCTCATCGTAATATTCCGTCAAAACACAATTATTTCGCTTTTAACTTAAGCCGTAGTTTAGTCACATATGACGCTTACGTACAGCTATAAAACTGTATAAAAGCGGCTACAATAAAAATATAACCAATAACCGTTTCCCGTACATCTTGTCACTCTACTATGGCAAGTCCGACCCAGATGCATATATTCATATTGTCGGTGACAATTATACGCCGCGTTATTTTCTGCGGGACGCGTCCGTTACGGAATTTTCCGCTCACATCTTTTGGCGACGTCTGAAACGCTCTTAATTTAATAGGGATCTTATTACTCAGTGGAAACACTTGTTCGAGTAACTGATACCTAGCTTGTCACAGTGGATGGAACCGAACCATGACTTAGTATTCTAAGTTTCCTAGAAATGGGAAGTAGTATTTGTACTGTTATTTTGTTCGTTTTTATTTAAAATAAGGTACGTATTTTTAAAGTGGATGAATTAGAATGGATGGATTAGCAAATTAAAGATAATTAAAAAAATGATTATGCATTATGTACGTACTTTACCAAACTCATATTTCATCATCGTTATGGTATCATCAATAATGCAAAATTACATCTTATTCTCATCATCATCATCATCAACCTATTACTGTCCCACTGCTGGCCCGGGTCTCCTCTCAGAATAAGAAGGATTAGGCCATAGTCCACCGCGCTGGCCAGGTGCGTATTGGTAGACTTCACATTCCTTTAAGATTCTTTTTTTTTAAACTCTCAGGTATGTAGGTTTCCTCACGATGTTTTCCTTCACCGTTTAGCAGTGATAATTAATTTCTAATACGCATATAACTTTGAAATATTAGAGGTGCGTGCCAGGGGATTTGAACCTAGGACCCCTCGATCGAGAGGTCAAGTTTCTTAACCACTAGGCTACACAACATCTAAATCGGGTACTATTTATTCACAAGAAATTCTTTAAATATTACATGTTAATTAAAGTTATGTAAAATGTCTTAACTTAAATTAATATGTAATAATTATTTTCTGTTTTAGTTCGTTCTGGATTTAAAAAATCTATTCACTCTCATTTAGAAAAACCCACTACTCATCAACCTTACACACAAACTTAAGACACAAAATATATTTATTAACCGGCTTCAAAAAAGGAGGAGGTTACTCAATTCGACCGTATATATGTTTTTTAAAAAGTTTAACATAATCTTATTTCATTAAACACGTTAGGCCTAGCAGAGGCCTATCTTCAAAGCTAATCCCATTCATTACCCTATCAGTGGTCATTGGGAAGACACTACGCAGTTGCATTAACCTCTTGGTGCCATTGTATTGTATCAAGAGGCTTTAATTGAATTTAAAAGGTAATTACGATTCGCATTACCCTGGGAATAGAAACCTAGTATAGTTTAGCGCTTGAGTTACCTTAGTGCTAAGGTAATTGTGACGTAGAATCAGATAATGTTATTTCGTTTTGAGTGAAGAACTGTGCCTATTATGGCATGATATGGTAGTATGTGCATATTTAAATATATGTGCATAAATAAAAAAGGCTAAATTATTATTATTATTATTATTATGTGCATATTATAGTAGTAATTGGTTGATAAATACTTTTCCGAGTCATTTCTGGTTAGTCCTCAGTGGTAGCATCGCTTTATGACCGACCTCAGGTAAGAACCTAAATATTTTTATGTGAAACAAAAAAATACTAGTTATACAAAATTAATTTTCTATTTTTTATTTCAATATATCTAATAAAATAGAAAGTTACAATGCTCTAAGCCTGGTTTCCTCTTGTACTACATAGTGGAAACGACTAATAAATTCCTTTCAATTATTTTCGAAAGTCTACCCCGAATAGTAGCAAGTTATGCATTTTAATAACAGAACAGCATGTGTGTACGAGTATGTGTAATTATAAAAACAAACACATTCACAAAACCATATACAATCCCAGGAGCCTAGATTCAATATTGCAACGCAGCTGCTGGGCTTAACCATAACACGCACACACGCACATAACTTATTACATAACACATAGTAAACACATGGATATAGATTTACTAGATGACGCCTAGTAAAATATTTTTGATAATGTAATTTTACTTGAATCCGATGGATATTTGTAATCAACCCCAGATGATATTAGGTTCCTACCTACGGTTGGCCATAGATGCGTCGCTATCCATGCAGACTAAGATGGAATACTTTGGAAAAGTATGTCTCCATAACCTTCAAACCAGAACACAGTTGTGTATAAAATTGCTTTTATTAGGCAAATGCAGATGTGGTTTTGGTGCCGCTTGAGTCGAACCACAGAGAATTCTACTACCTTCAGTGCCTTCCTGGGGTTGGTACCCCGAACCCCCAGTGAATAAGAGGCCGAGTTTAAATCTATTACTACTATCATATACGGTAGCGAAAGTCGCTTTATTTTCTATATTAACTTCATTTAGTGTTTAAATAATATAAAAATCATAAAATCACTTCTAGACCTTACATACAGCAACTACAAACCGCGGCGACACACTGCCGTTACGCCGTGTCCGCTCAAATTGGACCCACTGTAATAATGTCCATATACACTGGCCGGGATTTTAATATCAGTTGGTGGTCGAATTTTTACACAATTAAATTGAGAATATTTTACTTTGAAGATTAGGGTCAGTGCGTTCGTTCTTTAATAACTGTATTGATATACTTTGAATTTAAAATTTAGTCTCTGAGGATTAATTAATATTCATTTTTTTTTGTAATACAGGAGTAGCAGACGAGCTTGACATCTGTAATCAACCACATGTCGGCCACAGATGCGCCACTACCCCTGTGGACTAAGCTGGAACAACTCGGAAAAGCATATCTTACCCATACCCTTCAAACCAGAACACAGAAGCGCTTAACACTACTGTTATGAGGCAGAAACAGGTGTGGCGGTGGTACCGCCGGAGTCCAACCACAAAGGTTTCTACCACCTTTATATGAATATGAACCTTCAGTAAATAAACTTATTATACATTAAAACGTCTTTTTTCTATTTGTCTATTAATGAAAAGAGATATAGATAAATCCTTATTAAGATGTGTGCCCAACCGAAGATTGTACTTAGAATCTTTTGCACCATTACAACACCACCGTGCCACGTTGTGGTCTATAGCCACGACAAAGGGAATAGGTTTTTTTTTTAATTGAAGTAGCAAATGCGCATGCAGTCCATCTGACGCTAAGTATCCTCTTTCGGTCATAAATATCTCCACGTCACCGCAACCAATTACAAAATATAGCAAGGATTCTACCAGAAGCCATATATGCGTTGCTACTCATAAAGATTAAGATAGTCGGCTCATATGTTGGTCAACTGGCATCTACACCCCTTCGACTAAACCTTGGCTGTAGAACATAAACTCAATACGGTATTGTACAGAAGGAAATTACTATATTAATTAAAACTCTAAAATACCCAAAATGGATATACAAATTATTGAATTAAAAACCAACAATCCGCTTCTCACAATATAATATAAAACATAATTATAACCTACTGATATTCATATCAGTAGTTATTAACAATTGCGTTACCTATAAATTAAATTTGAGGTTTGATATTACACGGGAATTTCACCTCAATGGAATAAATTAATCGGTATATTCGGATGCACTTTGCACCACCGGCGGCCGAAATGAATGTTTTGATTAACAACCACCACTTGGGTTGTATCAATCAATTTAATTGGCTTACAACGCGTCGGTTGGTCTATTGTTGCACTACCAGCGAGCAAACAGGAAACGATATTAATTTTAATATTATATTATAGAAAATCTATTTTAAGCGAGAAGATTTTACTTCTCGTTATCAAAGATAAGTCTTTGTATAGTGGTACTTTGAACGTGCATGTGTACGTAAATAGGATCTGTAACTATTTGTGGATTGCAATAGAATAATTGCAAGTGGAACAAATTGTACATAAATCCACCTATGTACCAGCTAATTCTCTTCTGAGAAGATGTGATCAATTATGTTAATCGAGGCCACGATATGGCATGTTTTTTCTCTCTACTCGCTTTTATTTGACAATGAGACAATTGACAAAGCTCAATACTATCCGAATAGCTGAAAAAATTGCAGTTATTTAATGTTTTCAATAACTCTTTTGTTTTCATTTTGAGTGTGATGGCGTTTCGCAGTCCGAGGCGTGAATGGAAATCCCGGACTTTTGTATCCTTTAGCATTGAGCCTTTTATTTTAACAACGGCAACGTTTCATACAAATTGTCTTTTAATCTTCTAGATTTTTATAGTAGGTATAATGTATTATGTGAATAGCAATTGAAAGTAACCGTGGTAGCAACCCGTCGATTTTACCGTCGACATTACAGTCTTACGAAATTTCGATCAGGTCACGTTTCCTGCCACAAGTTTAACACTTTTTAAACCCATCACAATATGTGCAGAAATTTTCACTTAAAAAATAAATAACTAAATACTTATAGTATATCGGACTAACACAAAAACGTATTTAAATAAATCATGCTATTATTCCTAAGAAGATCGTGCTTTGCATCATTTTGTAAAAGATTGAAGTAGAAATGAGCACACATCAATTCTTAAAAAAATCAGACTACTACCCAAAGTGGCCATTGCATGCCTGAAATTACTGAAACCGACCTAGCATGGCTGTAATTCATAACTTATGAAAAAAAATCTTTCGAATCAAGCATATCACTAAGTAATTTTCTAAACCTAAGGTTCAGTTCTCAAAACCCACTCATATTACTCGTAAACGTTTCAACGTTTCTATAAAACGAATGATATTCGCGATAGAAGCGAAGCAAGCAAACGCAACCATTCCACGTATCGTCATAAAGGCTATTTTTATTGCTTACTGTTACCATAAACTTTATCCAGTTTCATCCCCTAACGTTTCTAAATGCAATCCAAACGCAGTGAAAGCAGGAATTATTCCTGCATTTACTTTCAACGATGCACTCAAGATATTTTCAAGTAGCGAGTAAGAGTTAAAATGCCGGATTATTTTTATTTAATAGCAGTCTAAAGCTATTTCGATTCGAACAGCGAGTGTGTTTAAACCGCTCTAATCCTAACCTAGTGCTCAGTGTTATTCGAAATAGTCATAGTAAACACATATTATGAGCTAATCCTACTAGCTGCACCGTCTCCATACTTTCCAGGACAAGTCCTTTACGCTTTTGTGTTATAACATAGAATTGAAGTTCAAATACGCTTCTCTAAATAAAATTCTATTGTGTTCTGTTTATAATTGTAATATATCTGTACATAATCCTTCAAAACGATTTTACCAAAATATGTGACATTGGAAAGATATCTAAATCAACGAACGTGATTCCGTGCTATTATATCATTTTAGCACGGAACCCGAAAAATGAATTACGACATTAATTATTCCAAACAATAATAATGATACATTATTTTTTAATTTAATCTAAATCCCTATCAGCTTAATTAATTCCTAGTTTATGCATTTTGTATCGTTTTACATAAAATCAATAATAACACAGATACAACGATGCAAAAAATCTCTTCTTTTTTTACTAAAACGCTTAATTAAGAACTCAAAATAACAACCAAATGACACTTGCATACCAAATAAATTAGTGATTTAAGGGTGCTCTTAAAAATAACAGCATAAACACCTTAAAAGAAGAAGCAAAACCAAACAGAATACTTAACAAGTAATTAATTTAAAAAATCAAAAACCCGACTGCACCAGAAAGGCTGAAGTAGAATTTCCAAAAGCAGTGAAATAGGCATTTCATTATTTTTATCCAGAAAGCCAAATATAAAGTTTCATAGTAGGTGTCTGCTTCAAAAACAAAACATGTTCAAACAATATTATCCTATTTTATCCTCGTAGTGTTCATTTACGCTATATAAAGAACCTATGTGTAAAATTCCAGCACGCTTAAGTTCAGCGGTTTCCCTTTGCGTTGATCTCTGGCACAGCAATTCACTCATTTAGTCAGACAGTCATCTCGATGTGTATATACGAGTATATATGTACTAGCTGACCCGGCAAACGTTGTGTTGCCATATAAATAAAAAAATGTTGAGGATGAAAAACCCTTATCACTTAGGTGTAAAAAATATATAGTGGCCGATTCTCAGACCTACTGAATATGTATATAAAATTGGGTGAAAATCGGTGAAGCCGTTTCGGAGGAATACGGTAACTAACACGAGAATTTTATATATAAGATATATTATATAATGTATGTGTAATCTCCTCTTAATTTCCTTTATTTTGACACCCTACTCGATAGATTAACTTTTTTTAAAACGTGTTACTATTTCGCGAAAAAATTCACCATTTACGGTCTATAAAATATATAACTTCAGTAAATCAAAGTTTCGGTCATTATTTCACCTCGTTAGAGGTAGCATTTCATTATTTTTATCCAACAAGCCTGATAAAAAATGTCATAGTGTTTGCTTCAAAATTGACGATTGTTCAAATTAACTTTTAACCCTTATTTTACCCTCTACGGGGTTGATTTTTCGGAGGGGGATAAATAAGAGCGTCCTTGTTCCTATCCAGAAAGCCAAATACTAAATTTTATAGTAGTTGCTTCAAAATTAAAGGATTTCAAAAAAACTGTTTTCCCCTATTTTACCCTCTTAAGGGTAGAATTTCCAAAAGGCCTTTCTTAGTACTTATTCAAGCTATATAGAGAACCTGTGTGCAAAATTTCAGAACTGTAAGGTCCTTGGTTTAGGCTGTACGTTGATTTCTCAAAAATGAAAAAGTCATTTAGTTAGTCTGTCAGTCAGTCACCTTACTGTTTTATATATATACAAATATGTTTTTATAATCTCCGTTTAATTTCCTTCCATTTGATACCCTACTCGATAGGTTCGGTTAACTTTTTTTTTTAAATGTGTTACTATTTCGCGCCAAAAATCCACCATTTTGATTTTTTTTTTACTAACACCTATCTAAGGACACTCGGGTCATTGAGACAAATATAATGACACTTTAACTGTTGAAATTCATCCAACCGTTTGTTAGATCGGATCAAATAAAGAAAGACAAACATACAAGATACGCGCGAAAAACATAACCCTTCCTTGGCAGTCGGGTAAAAAGGGAGCTACGTAACCTGATTTAAAATTGCACATCAAATAAAATCCCTCCGTATCGCGTATAAAAAGCTTGAAGGAAGCTAAAATTATTTCCTGTAAATGGATAATTTATATGCCAATCCCGTACCTTTGACCGGCTACTCGTTTCACTTATTTCGATATTGGACCCCCACTAATTTTGTTTACTTATTCATTAAAGAGATGCTGGGTAGAGAAATGTTTCTTCTATTGGATTTTTATGGAAAATTGGAGCTGTGAGCGGGTTTTAAAATAAGCACGGACTGAAGCTTCTAGGAAGCTCACTTCAGCTACATTAAGCGTTAGGCAGATTACACACAAGCAATAACTAATTTCAACGCCGCGTAATGTAAAATGGCGTTATTATATTTATGATACACAATACATACATAAAATTTGTATCATGTGTACATATTATGTATATCATGACATCATTATGCACTCTCATGTATGTCAACAAATAATGATAGAAATGGAAGGACAATATAAGATATTATTAATTTTAATAACTGTATCTACTATACAATTGAGATTGACATTTAAGATATACAATTAAGAGTTAGATACTTGGCGAACTTATTTTTCACTTATTCTGGAACAGTCACTGTTATCTATGTATATTTGTAATACACACAATACAAGTAAAAACTTCTATCGAAGGTCTATTACCAATATATTGCAGCTTGTATATTTTGAACAATACTCTTGGTAATCGTTCACGTTTAGACAGGCAAGTAATTTCATTTATCGGGTGACGACAGTTGTGTATTACTACTACTCGTAAAATCAGTTTTAGGCTGAACACTGTCAGTAAATTACAAAGGATTTTGTTTTATGACGGTTTATATGCCTCTTGTATAATCCGCCTTGACTTAAATATCATAAGTTCGTAATGGAACATTTAAACCAAATAATCCTAAGGCAATAAATTAAAATGGAAAAAAATATTTTAGGTTTAGGTACTCAGGTTGTCCATAACAAAGCGTAAAATTCTCCGTCGATATATTGTATGCAACAGCCAGAAGAAAATTCAACACACCACAGTTGTTTAATATTTAATAGCCATTATAAAAATGAATCGGCACTAATTAATACAAATGCTTAGTCCATTTTTGAACGCGAACAATATAACACCGAAATATCCGCCTAACAAAAAGGCTATAGGCGGCTAATAACGTTAAAATTAAATGTGAAATTAAAAAACAAAAACGGACACCTCAAATTATAACCAGTCGGTCACATTGTCTCGGCGGTATCACTTTTTAGATCATTAGCGGACTTCGAAGGGTGACATAGCTACCACGTAGTTTCGAACTCTTATCGACGATATTTATCTTAATTACGGAGTTAAATACGCAATTTAGATTCTAAGAAGCTCTAACGAAGCGCCTTGTGATGCCACCGTCGGCGCTAAATATTACCAACAAGATTCCTTTCGGACGCGCTCCGTGCCGATGGCTAATCGAACAATGGAATATCACGCATCGAAATATTCTATTGTCATTAACAAAAAGGCGAATTCAGTTTTGGGCGACACGGTCGGAGCGGCAACAATGCTATAACGAATATCAAGAAATGCATTTTCTTCCGCGAGACGGGCGCGAAACAAGAACTGTACAAATCGGGGTGGAATTGCAAAAAATATGACTGTGTTTGTAAACGCCGGTTGCGCTTGCCGATATTGGATGCCGAACTCTTTTTCGAGTAATTTTTGGAAATGGAATGTATATGCAGCGAGCAGTCGGCGGCCATTTGTCTTCGCAAACGAACCGATTTGTGCGTCGGCGAATGGTAACGGATGTTGCGAGGCACGTGTCTGCGGCTGACTTATTGGCGGACCACTCGTTAGAACTCATTGGATCTATTAGTGGATTGCATTATGCTATTAGTCAGTGTCGCAGGTTTGTTTGTTAAACGCCGATGTTTTATCGATTACCTGCATTAAAGTTCCATGAAGTATAACAATTAACTTTATTTCAATTTAATCAATAAATTTAATAGGCCTAAAAACTTGATGTTTTTTTCGGAATGCTTATAATACGATAATAATAAAAAAAGGAATGCCCGAATGAAAGTCAAGTAGGCGATAAAAAAAAGTAATTTAATAATAAAAATTCCCAAAAGTATCTATCTTCGTATAACCTCTTATTAAATAACCATGGTACATCGTAATAAGTAAAATCATAAACTTTATAAACATGCGCGACAATCCCAACAGACATTTACAGACACAACAGAACCAATAGCGGAAGCAAAGGCGCAACGCAAACCAGATTTCGTACAAAGTTATTCAAACGTCGAGGAAGTAAAATTTCATAAACTATAAAACAAAGCAATATTCGAAGGGGCGGCCGGGGAACGGCGAAGTTTTGGGAGTACCAAATGAATAATTCAAAATGCGAATCGGCAGTCCGTCAAACCGGCCCGGGGCGTTGCATTTCGTACGTAAATCTGGTGTAATATCTGAGAATATCGTATGCCGTGTTCATGGACAATATTCTTCATCTTATTTCGCTTTACATCCTTTAAAGGTATCTAGTTGGAATTGATGCTTTTGTAACCCTTTGTACAGAAATAGCAATGTATGTGCTGACCACCTTATGTTAAATGATAATTGTGACACAAAACAAACACAGTTTTTCAAGCGTAATCATAAAAATACTACAAAAATGTCTAATTTAATTATTTAAAGCCACATTTATAATTTTTAAGTTTTATCCGCAACTTGATAACATAATATTTTGCTTTGGGTATCTCCAATTTTTATGGGTAGGTTTTTTTTTGTTTTAAGGGGAATATAGGAGTGGGCCTTTTTTCAATTAATCCGTGCTTTTCTCCAGGGCTTAAAAAATCACTACCTGAATTTTCATCATCACATTTACTGTTCCACCCCACGGGACATCACTTAAGGAAGTAATAAGACCTTAAACTGAGCATCCAGCCATCTCAATAACCAGTTTGGCTCTCAACTCCTCATAAATCCTACGTCAATTGTTTGTTTTCCACGCAAAACGCTCACGCGCTTTGGAAGGAAAAAATAAGGAAGTTGTATGGATATATCTTCAGATTAAATTTATTATTTACGAAACTCAATTCGATGCTTGTTTTTTTTTGTTTATAAAAGGCAAGTTAATAATTACATATTTATAGACGAATCTTGTAGTACTAAAAAATTACAAAAATTGATAAACTGTAAAAAAAGTTACATTGTGCCAGGAAACGTAAGTCAGATAGTTCATACTTTTCAATAACTACTATTTTCTACTAATTGTATATTGTTTGATTTTTAAGTACCTAAAAGGTTATATTATAAGGCATAGATAATTTAACTTAACTTTAACTTATCCCTATCACTTGAGATAATAATCTGTACTGAATGGTAAAACAACATATTATCGGTAATTTATGGGTTGTTGACAATGATGGCGTTTCTCATTTTACCTTGTAAATATGTGCATCTTGATAACAAGTGGTCACTATAAGCTTTCCACGTGAAATAGATGAGAACACATAGAAATGATCTTCAACCAGTTAAGCTCTGTTTACAATGGAGGTAGCAATGCTACCTCTTAGATTAAGTTTACTTTCTACAGAGCTTAACTCTTCAGCATTCTACGCGAAAAAAATACAATTGTCCTAAGTCATATCCATACGAATTTACCGATAGTGTAGCAGTGCGTAAATCTTAAGTTTTGCCTCCAATCTCGGGAAATAAAATTGTTTTAGTGTTGTTACACACGTAGCAAATATCGACGACTATCTAAGTATATCTCGCTGCATTTATAGATATAGTCGAATATCTGTTCTCAACCTTAGCTTGTAGAACATATGTGCTACGAGATGTTTCGTAGAGTAGGTACGTAGAATCAACAGTGATTTCAGAGTTTTGGGGCTCCCCCTGATTTATATGTCTGGAGTCAGATGTTAACTTGTTACTAGACGTACTAGACTTGTAAGGTCATGTAAGACAGAGGTTGCTTAAGTAGTTTGTGTTAGGTGAATACAAATTAGTGAGTGAGAACTTTTAACGTTGATTTTATAAGAAACTCGTACGTATGTTAGTTTAGTGATCAGATATATTGAATGTTGATTACAAAAGGCGTCACGAAAAATTAATATCATTTATAGGTTACTATCTTCTTTAGGCTATGCTTATAATAAAAGGAAATGAGGACTTAAGACATGGTAGACATATATTAATATGAAGTGGTTCTACTTACGTTTCTGTGGTTGACGAGGGATGTGCATGGGCGTTTCACTTATCATCGCGTGGACAAGCTCGTTTGCACCTTGAATGAAAAAATAACTTGCAATGCACCCTTAACCCATAAAATATAGCCTATGATACTCCCATAATTCCAAATTCACCAAACTGTTTAGGCTACAAGCGGTCACAAATATTTTCCAATAGTTTTTAAATGTACATGAGCATACGTTATTTAAATGTGGTATTTATGCATTATTTTGAAGGTGGTAGAACCCTTTGTGGTTCGGCTTCGGCAGCATCACCGCCACAGCTATTTCCGCCTCATAACCGTGTTAAGCGCTGCTGTTCTAGTTCGAAAGGTGTGGTAAGGGAGACATACTTTTCTGAGGCGTTCCAGCTTAGTCCTCAGGGGTAGCGGCGCATCTGTGCCCGACGTCAAGTAAGATTATCTAATCTTACCTGGGGTTGATTACAAATGTCCATAGGCGGCAGTAGCTACTTACCATTAGGTGGACTGCATGCTCGTCTGCTACTCCTATATAATAAAAATACATACATACATTATAGTGTATACATCTGACAAAGTCGGGTAAAAACTAACAAGTCATCCAATCATACCAAACCACCCTGCTTACGTATTTAAATAACCATCAATGCATTTCTTACGACTTTTAAGTCAATTAAAATTATGCGGGTTTTATTGACAGCTGATATCTGTTAAAACGACTATTAAACCCATTTGATTCAGCACTAAATCCTTGTTAAGTCGCCACGCGTTGGTTTTTGAATGAAATTTATTATGCGTACAGTTCACGGTGTTACTTCAATTCGGTATTTGAGTTTACTACCTACAGACGACACTCTGTCGTTTTGGCTTTTATGTACAGTTGCAAAGATAAGTTTTATTAGTCCTAAAACGAACGTAAGTTTCCTTTGATTGTATGTGACGATGTATGAAATTCTCTGTTATTCTAGCAAGTGCTTTAGAAAGTTTACTGACGATTTATTTATTTTTTATTAAATGTTTTTAGGTTACAAAATATTGTTTTAATTGAACCTATCGGCTTTTTTAGAGGACATATAAGCATTTTAGAGGGCGTATTACAACTTATTGACTGGGAAAATGCCATAATAAATAAAAATATATGACTGGAAACTCTAAGAAATGTTCTCAAATGCCTCTAACCAGTAATGACGTGATATTTAGGTTAGGTTAGGTTGAGTTAGGTTTCAATTAGACTTGAACTATTTCCATAGAGCGGCATTAATGTATAAAAATAATAATATAGAGATATTAGCCGGCTGTAGACGTAAAAAATCTACAGAAAACAGTAATTTTGACCAGATTCAACCAATTCCAACGAAATCTGGCCACACGTGATTTTGTATAACATTTATATTATGACCGTTTATAAAAGTGACAAAACCACAATGGAATCAAAACGTGGACATAATTCAGTTTATCGAGTTAAATCGTTTCGTGTGGAGCTGTACTTTGGCACAGTACCAACAGTGGTGTTGGTTTAGGGCGCATACGAACGTGCGATTTTCATACTAAAATCGCATATGTTTGCGTTAAATCGATTGTGTCTCTTATGTTTCTATGTTCTTATGCAAATTTTTAATAACAAATTTTAATAAACTTTTAACTACTTGATAGTTTGGAAAATATACATACTCAGTATAAGTAAGTCTTTATTAAATTAGAGTCAATATACAAAAAGAACACAGAGGAATTTAGTCAAATCATTGGTAGGAAAATGTAACAAACTCCACACGAAACAATAAATTTAGCAATATTTTTTTAAACTAAAAAAAATACAGACAGATTTTAATTGATAAGAGTAGTATAATAGTAATTTGCTAGTAGTAGAAATATGAAATTAATCGATGTATAATTTAATTAAGAAAAAAAAGAGAATCGCTTGGGTTTGTTCTTAGTTATTAGTTCAGACAATCGTATCGCAGAATCGCAATACAAAACGCCCGTCTGTACTGACCTACACTTCAAAACCGTACCTACTACGAGTATAACTGTTGATAGTTATCTTCCTTATTTATTATTGTGCACGTATCTAAAAGCTTTCAAACAATTTGTTAGCGGTACTCCACGTCCGCTATTTCAGTGTCGGCTGTAATTTTTTATTAGCTGTCTGACACTCATGTGTAGTTCTTTGTGCGTAAGCTTCTGATTTCGTTTTCAAAATAGATGTAGGAGAAAGTGCTATATTTTCTTATGAAAATTTCTTACTTCGCTTTTCAAAAAATTGAAGCGATAGTTTTATTTAAGACTAGAATGGAAAAGGTCCTTTCAGTCCAGCTAATGGTAACTGACGCACCTCGACATCTGTGACAAACCCAATATAGAACAGGTTCTACCAGAAGCCAATTACAATACATTGCCTGAGAACTTAGATGGTTTCCTCATACGTAAGCCAGCTGGCGTCCACGTCCTTCCACCAAAATGCAGAACTGCTTCATGACTGAAATGGATGTGGCTGTGATATCTCACCGGTCGCACCATATTGACTCTATGGTCTTTTAAGCATAATACAAAAAAGTTTACAAGAACAATTGCTTTTTTTAAATTCATTGTAGCAATTTGTTGTTACCAGCATTAAATGTCATAGATGTGTGTAACATTATTTATCTACTACACTACTGTAATTTGAATACTATCGCCTCTATTACACCCTTTTTTTTTTCTTTTCGAGGGGGAAACCTTCAAAAGGTACCCGACGACGTGGGAGCGACGTCGGGTTATGTGGGATTTTTACCGCACTAAAACCCTCCCGGTGGCCGTCCTCGGCGCTTGTTGGAGAACTCCGGGATCTCCAACGGAACACAACCGGAGTCCTCCAAGCGCGATGCCCGAATCGGGCTCTACCCTAGGGGAGCGTTCGCTCCTCCCACAACATCTGGTGATTACGACGGTATGCGACCACGGGGTAGCATACTGGACGGTTCGAGCTTCCACTCTTGCCGCCCGCAACCCCGGAAGCCCCCTTTTAGCCGCCTCTTACGACAGGCAGGAGATACCGTAGCCCTATTCTAGTCCCGGAACTACAGGGACACTCTATTACACCCTAATAATTTAACAATGACAACAAAATTCTAAGTTACTTAAATATAACTTAATTACTATAACATTATTACCTACTGTTATCCTAAAGAGAATTAGATAAGTACCGATCTATTTCCTACATTGCCTCATGAACCCTTGGCCTCTCCCGCACCCTCAAGGAATCAAGCCCAAACGAATCCGTCACACTGTCACGAATCCGATCTCACATATGTGCGTAGAGATGTTATTTAATGCTAACGAATATCGATAAGAAAATCGTATAGGGCGTTAATTTAAGTGTATAATTGTCAACAACTGATACCAATTGTGATGATTTTTTTAAATTTTATTCCGAATTGCAAAATTCATTTAAGCTTTTCGTACTGAACCCTTAACTCATCATCATCATCATCAACCCATTATTGTCCCACTCAGAATGAGACCGGTCTCAGAATGAGAAGGATTAGGCCATAGTCCACCGCGTTGACCAAGTGCGTATTGGTAGACTTCACATACCTTTGAGATTTTTTTTTTATAAATCTCTCAGTTATGCAGATTTCCTGACGATGTTTTCCTTCACCGTTTTAGCAAGTGATAATTAATTTCTAATACGCACATTATTTTGAAAAATCAAAGGTGCCTGGGATTTGAACCTCGGGCCCCTCGATCGAGAGGCTAAACCTGAACTCATGCTTTTGGAATAGTAATGTTAATTCTCGTTAATCATTTTATTTTTGTAGTAAGAATTATTTTTTATTGGATTAACTATAAAAACATGTCTTTTATTTTTTCAAATTTAAGTTAATTTTTACACGCTTTTTATTAGCTTCACCTGTATGTTTGTATGTTTGTAACCGACTTCTTTGAGCGCGATTTTGACCCACTTTAAACGGCCAGATTTCGTTCAAACTTTGTAGATTTATTTCACAATTATACTATTTACTGTTCCTTAATTGATTCCTAGATTCATTTAGATTTTCTACTTTTAGTTAATTTTATCATAAAAGCGTGTTTTTTAGTTTTTGAACTATATTTATTACTTTCTATTTGATAACTTGTAACGTAACAAAGTATGTTTATCGTTGCGTTACATAATAAGAACATCACTAGATATCGATAAATTTTATCGGCGATCGTCGTTTTAATTTGATTAGCCAACGTCAGCTCCAATCAGAAGCGGGATGACTCAGGAGGGTCAGTGGTCACTTTAAATTTTTAATTTACGGCCTTTAAATCTATCCAATTAAAATTAAATTAGGACGACTTTTTGTTCGGAGAAGATATATTGTGTTAATGTGAATTGACCTGTTACTCGTTTTACATGCGGAAATATATGTTTTCCTTGCTGTAAGTTATTTTATGTATAAATAAAACTCGAATTTGATCTATTTATTTTATGCATCAATTCAATTTTTTCTCCTATTTCCCGGGTTCAATTATACTCCAAGTACAAATTATGCAGTGGTAATATAGTTGTATTTAAATTATTTTCCAAATTCCAAATTATTTTCATAATAAGTAGGTTCCATTGTTTCACGTATAACCCATTTTACATCTTAGGTAACTAAGGTAGTTTATTAAAATACATTTAAAAATGGCTCCTTGACTGTACTGATATTTATATCTATAAGCATTTGCCACTTATGAAATACTCTGTTGTACTTACGGCGACTCTTCTACAAATACCCCACAATTATTTTTCCTTGCCCAAAAACAAACAGACCATTCCTTTTTATTAAAACAAACGGAGATAACATACGACTATCGCATTAATATATTTATGGCGTCTGTCAGACAGGTAATGGGATGAAAACACCGTGGAAAATGTTTCTCTAACTCGAGATAAGAAAAACAAATAAAATAATACCAGCGGCCCCTTCCCTTAGAGCTTCTGCATAAAATAAGAGGTTGGATGCATTGCATTGATGTCTGTGGCAAATAAATCAGATTTCCATACATTTGTGGTGTTGTGTTCTGAAACTATGTTATTTGTGTGGCAATGTTGTTTGTTTTTGTCAAAGTTATGTACCTATTGTATTGTAACTACTGTAGAAGTTAGGTAGACAGTTTTATTTTTTGTATTTGATTTTTTTTTGTAATGAAATTGTAGCGGCAAATAAGCATAAAGTCAGCCTGATGGTAAAGCGACGCTGTCGCACATGAATAGTATGAACGGCAAAGGGTATTGAAGGTACTAAGGTCGCTTACGGATGAGTCGCTACTCTTAAGGACTAAGTAAAAAGCAAATAATAAAACAATATGTCTATTTGTTAAAACTTTCAATATTTGTAGACAAGAAAATTACGTGCACAAAGATATGTCGCAAGCACAGAATATTTTCCAATATCATCACAAAGAAAATTTATCTAAATTTTACAGTGAGCAAATACACGCCAAATTCCCAAATTCGTCTCCACACATTGTCATTCTGAGCGCAACCAATACCTACATTCTTCATTACTTATCTTCACACGCATCGATACGCAACATTTATTACGGCTATACTAAGCAAATATTTCTTGCATATAAATTTTGCTTCATACAACTGAATTACTGAGATATGGAGCACATTTTCCAATAGCGGCCATTTCTTTAGTCGCATTTCTAAGTTGGTTTGTGAAAGTCTAGAGCGTTTCTATCGCGTCAAAACAAGAGGAGGGTAGAATGTATTGCAGTCGGCAATCTTAATGCCCTTTCCACAATATCTTTACTGACGCCCCTCGATATGAATAATGTGTCATACGATCGTGCCCTTTATCGAGAGCTGGAAGGAAGTTTGAAACTTATAACAAACTAATGCTATGTATCTCGCTGATACTCGTTGACAAATCAAATTGATAGATGTGATCGTAAAGCATTGGCTTTGTATGGTCGTGTAGATAAAAGAAATGTTTTCTTATACGTGTTATGTAATGGTAGCAATCAAACGTATATATAAAAACCACCAATTATTATCATCATCACTACCAACCCATTATTGTCCCACTGCTGGGCACGGGTCTCCTCTCATAATGAGAAGGATTAGGCCATAGTCCACCGCGCTGGCCAAGTGGCTATTGGTAGACGTCACATACATTTGAGATTTTTTTTATACATCTCTCAGGTATGCAGGTTTCCTCACAATGTTTTCCTTCACCGTTTAGCAAGTGATAAATAATTTCTAATACGCACATAACTTTGAAAAATCCGAGGTGCGTGGCATTTGAACCTCGGACTCCTCGATCGACAGGCCGAGTTTCTTAACCACTAGGCTATCACTGCTATTACAAACCACCAATGTCAAGTGGTAATCACTGCCTCTGAACGTCTATAACCCATAAAAGGAAAATCTAGATGCATAAGGCCTACTCCTGAGAACTAAGCGCGTCTCTTGTTTCTGTTTCTGTCTTGCTGCTGTTTTTAAATCAAACGTGTGACACTTTTATAATATGGAAGTATCATGTAGCCCACCTGAGTGTAAGTAGCTATTGCTAACCATGGACATTCATAATCTACCCTACATCGACCTCAGATGCGTTACCATCCCTGAGGTACAAGTTGGATGGTCTCGCAAGCCTTCATGCATTTGTTATATCTGTAAAAAGTCGTAAATTATCCTAAATGGCAATTTGTCCAAATTGTTTTACAACAATAACATCTTTTCGATACATCAATTGTCTAGTCCTGTGGGTCCAATGTAAACATAATAAAACCGCTATAACGATCATCAAAAATACATAAAATAATATAAAAGCAATTGTGTTACTCCGTACGACCCAATCCACCTAATTTTGGTAGTGACATACGAATTCTATAAGTTATTTTGTTATCCCTCAAAATATTTGTAAGCCTTGTATGTATCTGACAATACTATTTTGATAAAGAAAGACATATATTTTTATCGACTTAAAAAAGTAGTATACGACGAAGAAGAATAAGAAGATACTACTTCTGAATGCTGATGTTTTCGCTAAATATGAACCGATTTTAATGATTATTCTTTATTTAATTATCTGTACCCCGAGGGCGGTTTCTTTTAAAATAAAAATTCCAGCCCTAAGGGTATGAATGTAATTTGATGTCGCTGTTTTTATATTAGAATTTTAGGCTTATTATTAAACTACTGACATATATTTACATAAGTGTATACAATAATTTAGTCTGTTTTAAGGTCAATGTTAGGCACAGTTTGGTTTAGACTGGAGGATGTGTTAAGCTCTGTCTTACCCTTAAGAAAGGCCTTCGCATTTAGTGCTGACAAGTGGCTTACCACGTGCCAGTACAATAATAATTCTATTGGGTGTTAACTATAGCTGGCCATGGGCAGCAGCAACTGCTTATCATCACAAGGACTGTATACTGATGTATTTTTTTTATAATATAGGAGTAGCAGACGAGCATGCAGTCCACCTGATGGTAAGTGGCTACTGCCGCCCATGGACATCTGTAATCAACCCCAGATAGGATTAGATATTCCTACCTGAGGTCGGCCACAGATGCGCCGCTACCCCTGAGGACTAAGTTGGAACGCCTCGGAAAAGTCTGTCTCACTTACCCCTTCAAAACGGAACACAGCAGCGCCTAACACTGCTGTTATTAGGTAGAAATAGGAGTGGCGGTGGTGCCACCGCAGTCGAATCACAAAGGGTTCTACCACCTTAAAGTATAAGACGACGGACTGTATAAGACTGTATGTACTAATATTTCTACGGAAAAATCCAAACAAACTTTTACTCCAATAAATAATGTGATGTAATCTGCAAAGTCGTAGGCAATAACTATCTTTTTTTATAAACCATACACGTTTCGCATATTAGGGCGTATTTAAATGAGCATCCACCCTCAAACAGTAGAAAAAATGTGAGTACAAATACTTGTATTATTTTTGTGGGGGTGATTTTTTAGGGTAGGAAAAGCCAATGTTTTGGCTCAGTGGCAAAAAAATGCATGGGTTCAATGCAATATTTTAATATTAACTGTATTATGGGGTGCATGGGATGCATTCCAGGATTATTATAAGGAATGTTGGGATTAACATGGATGCGGCGGCTGGCTTATGAAACGGCTTACTGTAATATTCTGAGGTTGTAAGGATTTGTTACGTTTAAATGAGAAAAGGATTTTAAACGTTATCTTGAAATAGAAGCGATATATGCAGTAGGTAAGATTAAAACTGTTATTTTAAACCGTAGTAGTAATAGACTTCTTTGTATACATTTTAATTTTAGTTACTTTTTAGTAATAACTTTAATAATATATTTAACCATACAAACAACTATTGAGTCTTACGTTTTACAGAATATTTAAGCTAAAGGTTTGTCATAAAAGCCTAATAGCAGACTACAGATGACACCAGAGAACATGTGGTAACCGTCTAAAATAAAACTCTGTCGACCTTGTAGAGCCTTGTCGACCCTTTTTAGTACGACTCCGGAGACAAGCATTGTCAAATGCTTGCCTATGGTTTGCTGTGTTCTTCTTTGAAGAGTGTAGAAAGGGAGACTTTTCCCAGGTGACCCAACTTAGGTAGTACCCAAGGATAGCAGCGCATCAGTAGCCTCAGGTGGGAATCTAATCTTATCTGGTTGATTAAATGTCTATGGGCGTCAGAAGCATTTAAAATCAAGTGAACAGTATCTTTGTTGGCTTTTTCTATTATTTAAATAATATTATGAAATATTTTTAACAAGAAGTACCAATGCTTATCCCTAATACTCCTCGTATAAACGAAGTGTATTGCTATTTTCAACCACATATCAAAACATAAAAAACTGGCGTGCAGTCCTCGGGAGGGTAACATTGGTTTGCACTCGCCCATATTACCTAATATTCGGCTACCCTCTTATTAAAACCAGAGCCATTTGTATATATTTATAGTGCAACAAAGGTCCCTGTCAACGTTATTGAATGGCCCATCCCTGTAGGTTAATTTCGATAAAACATTTCATCAATAAATTCTATGCAAAAGAAAAATGCTCTTCAAAATTTAGGGAGCCTTTTTGTAGATCAAAAAGGTCATTCAAATTTTCTTTTAGAGTGCATTAGTCGTGCATAATCCCTTTAATAATGTTGATTAGTTGGTCGTTAGTGTTTAAGGTTCTTTTAATTTAAAAGCTAAAAGTCAACGAGTTGTTGAAAGGTATATTTGCGGTCCTCAAAATATCTAAAAAAATATTTTCAACTTGCTGTTTGAATGAACCTTTCTATGTAATTAATTACTTAAATGTATTGACTAATAGGTATTTAAATCTTGCCCTTTTATGATAGATCTCAAGACATATCTTCCACTTCTATAACTTCCAATGCTTTTCTTAAAATATACCTATAATTTGTTGGGATCCATCAGCAAAACATATGCTGAGTTTATTCCAACTGCATACTTATTACAATAAACAGTAATAACGTAATCGGGGGTCCAAGATTCAAACTCCAGGCACGCACAATTGATTTTTCAAAGGTATGTGCGTACTAGAAATTAATTACACTTGTTTTACAATGATCGAAAACATCGTGAAGAAACCTATACAACTGAGAGTCCTTAAAAAGACCCGTGAGCAGCAGAAGAGTTGGTAATGGGTTGACGATGACGAACGAGGAATAGCCGAGTAAAACGTAGAATAAATGAATTACATATAGTACAAAAGATTATTACCATAGTACTACAACATTTCCATAAGTACTATACGACTCAAAGCAATAATCACGCTATCCAGACACACTTTGTCAGAGAATCCCACAAATGAAAACGAACGGCGCAGCCAACGCCGGGGGAAACAGCTATCACAACATAAAATGTCTCGTACCGTTTTATGCGATCGCATTTTGTGAGATATTACTATCAGTGTCTATAAATAATATGTTATGTTGTTTTAAAACAATGCGGTTTATACTGCTGCGGGTGTTCGAGCCATGAACTTTTCTTTACATTTTGAATACACTTTTATGAAATTGACGATACAAACTCGCATATGGCTGATGGTAAGTAGTCACTGCCGTCCATGGACATCAGTATACAAATTCATATAGAAAAGATTTTAAGTGAAGCTAAATACAGATGCGTTGCATTCCTGAGGATGAGGATGTTCGCCTCAAATAGCTAAACAACCTACCACCGAATCACCGAATCACCGAATCACTTTGCATTCGATCAACTACACTAAAGTACTATACACAATATAATCCTATATCCCTATTTTACATTATAAGTACTCTCATACATTAGTAAAGATTACTCACTCTTAACATGAAAATGTAACCAGTTTTGACAATTGAACTAGTCAATGTCATCTATTTTCGTGTTTGAAAAATATTAAAAAAATGTAGTTTTAAGATCATTTACTAATGAAACGATATTTCTCTGCACTTTTTCTTCGATTTCGTGTTTTTGCACTACTTAACCGCACATGTAGGCATTGTTCCGCGTAAATTACACCATAGCAGCTAATAAATGGCTGACAGAATTGTCAGCCATTTAAGCGATTTAATGGCTTCCTTCAATTACAAGGCGGTGAGATATCTATACTTATCTATGAGTACTCTGTGCACTATCCATATGCTGTTTTAATGCGACAACATTATTATGTTTTTAATTAATTTAGCTGCCGTGTAATATTCTTGCAATTATATACAAAGTATATTTTACTATTTTTTGTAGAGATAGAGAAAAGCGCAGTAACAGCTTAAAATAAGAGAATAAAAACAATTATCCTTTGTGCAGTCTTACGCTTTAAAACTGGAATGAGTCTCATGAGAATCATAAGCAAAAAGTTATGGGACAAAAACATTTTAATATTCAGGTTTTTATTTTAAACTACAAAGTAGAACATGAGACATACGTAATTCTTTGTACAAAAATATTTAAGTCATCTTCGATCAACATCGAATAGCAGTAGTAATTTTCAATAACGTACATTTGATACCAACCCCCATATTGAAGAAATCCAGAACAACTCAATTAAATATTACTCCATTTGTCATTTTCGACAGAAATTTAATAAACGCTAAAGGAAGAAAGCGAAAAAAGATCACAAACAATGAAGCGACAGTTAGCGATTTGGTGTTGACAAATTAGCCAATTCTGCGCGTCGAAGAAGGCTTTCCATAACCTGCCAGCCTTATTACAGCATCCGACTCTTATTGACTTTAATTTTCTACTCTGTTGACGTTTCCAATGATATATATCTCCGGTGGAACGGTAGAAATGGGGTCCCGCTTTTTCAAATAACGACGGACACCCCATCAATCCTAGCAGTCACTCATTTGCACTGTCCGCTTTGTTGAAATATTAGAGTTATCTATCGAGAAAATCACGCCTGCAAAAACTATTCGGGAACCGAAAACAATCTTTCACTTTGATTATTTTTCTATTGTAAATAATAGAGGGAGGTTATGAGAGGTTATTCGGGGATAAACGTTGGAACGCGTGCCAGCCTGAGGGTTTTTTAGGTTTTTTTAGGTCAAGAGCAATATTTTGGTTTCGTTGGCAACCGTTATACAGATTTAGCTGGACATAGAGATAAGAGCTTTATTTAATACTGACGGGATGCTGAGGCTCGTGCGTAATATCATCCCTAAATTATCCTTTGTGACTTGTTTGTTGGGATTGGCTTGATAGTTGAACATTGTTGCTAAAATATAAAGTCAGTACGTTTTGAATTTATAATCATTCATTACTCTTTTGATAAATATTTTAAACGTGAGTTTATCCATGGCATACTATTCACATGTGTAACGCGAACAATAATAAATTATTATTGTCATATGGGAAAATTACAAATATTTTTAAAGTACCCTTTTTACTTGTAAATGAATAGTTGTCGCTAACACATTATTAGGTAATCAGTTGTTCGTTTTTATTTAGCAATACAACAACAACAACAAACATCAAAGCGTCTACAAACAGACTTCCCTTAATTCCGCGATGTTCATTCAAAGGCAGGTACAATCTAAGGGTACCCGGATCGTTCAGGTAAGGTGGAATGAAAACAAATGATGCGGTCAAAATTACGTGCGCCATTAATAAGAACGTCTCTGTTGCAGAATTACAGACCCTACAATGCATGCCGGAGGATATTGATGTGCCCTACACATCGCCTTTTACCCTTTAACTAATGTAATAAGATTACAAAGGGGTGCAGCAGACGAGTCAGGGATGGACTTGATTGAGAACAAATTCGCTGTTTCGTGACCATATCAAAGAGTGTTCTAGTTTGAAGTGTGTGGTGGTAACGTAAGGTAAGTGCGGTATGCGTGCAGGAGGTGGTTCAATTTAGTCCACAGGGTTAGCAGCTTCAGGTAGGAATCCAACCCTGTTCGTAGATTTACTAAAAAAATGAATAATTTAGGGAAAAATTTAGTTTATTAGTTTTATTAAAAAAAGAAAAGCAATTAAATTTAAATTATTAAAATGTAGGTACCTATCTGGTATGTTTGGAGTGTTTAATATTCCTCTATTGCTTAAAAAAGACGATTTAAACAGGTTAAGCGTTAGCATAAATAGAGACAAATATCTGAATCACCAAAGTAAGTACAGGAATCAAATACTTGTGCTTTTGTGTTATTTATTTGCCCGATCGGTTGCGGATGAAACCTAGAAAAGACTTTTAAGAAATCGAAAAGGAACAGGTTCTGTATTCGGCTGTATGTATTTTTTAAATACATAATATAATTTAACATTTTTTTAATAAATCCAATCTATCGGATTTGAATCCGGTCCTGCATCCGCATAACGAATCACCACTGACGTTTTCGCAAGCGTTAACTGCGAACGAGAAGGGTTGGGGCTACACTATAGCCATTATAGACAATCGTTTAGTCGACAAACAAAATATATAACAGCAGACGGCGATAAAGCGATGCGTCACGGGCGCGTGCGATATTTGGTGTAACTTTGTATAATAGGAGTAGCAGACGAGCAGGCAGTCCTGATGATAAGTGGCTACTGTCACCAACGGACCTTTGTAATTATCCCCAAATAAGATTAGATCTACCTGAGGTCGGCCACAGCTGCGCCCTTACTCCTGAGGACTAAGCTGGAACGCCTCGTAAAAGTAGGCTGAAATAGGTGTGGCGGTGGTGCCGCCGGAGACGAATCACAAAGGGTGGTACAACTTTTTAAAATAACCTAACTCTTAAATTTCACTCTTTAAAGTCTGCATTGGTAGACTTTATTTTTAAGATTCTTGTTTTGTCTCTGAGGTACGCTCCTTTCCTTACTGTGTTTTTCTTCGCCGTTAAAGCAAGTAATTAATGTCTAATATGCACAAAACTATGAAAAATAAGAGGTACATGCCTAAGATTTAAACCTCGGAACCCTCGAACGAGAGGCAGAATTTCAACTTCTGCTCTTCAGTTTGCATATTCACATTTATATTATTTCGTAAGTAAGACGTTAAGAAATAATAATTTATTAAACTTAACACTTTGAATACATGTTTAAATATTGACAGTAAAAAAATCACAAAATGTAAACATTAGTAAAACCATATTTAGATATTCGAAACACTGCCATCTACAAAACAAGACGAGAACTTATTCTATTCACACTGTGCAATTAGTTTTCATTGCACTTAAGTACGACACCTACAGGTGTTGTGAGGAACTTTTTAAACTTAAACGTAGACGTAGCTGCCATTTATTGCAACGGAAGCAAACCAATACAACATTGCGTCGCACCACCAACTTGAAGTCCTAATAGTTCTAATATGACTCACTAGATGGCGTACCATCACGTTGAATCGCCTGTTTGTTCATGTAGTTAAGACTTTTATGGACAGATGGCGTTGTTACTGTTATATATAAGTAGTATTTTATTAGTAAAGTTATTTTTTAATATAAAACTCGCTTTTTTTTATTTTTAATTGAATGAAATATTATGGTCGTATAAAATATATTTTTAGTGTCAGACAAGGTATTAATAAAAACGTAAGTAGTACCTTCCTAAGATACAACTACAACCAGAATATGAGGCACTTAAAAAAGGTGTATTTACTAGTTATAAATTACCTGATCCTATTTAACTTATACGTTTTGATATTATCAATAGTTTCCAATAAGCCGAAGCACACTTACAAAAAACGTTTATTTTGATTTTATTAATAGGTAGGTACTTAAACTGAACCTTAAGAAAGAAAAAATACTTATTTCACCTATTTTTATAACCTACTTAAAGATATATTATTTTTAATATCTACATATAATAAGACGTAGTTTATGGTATTTTCCTAATGACATAATTCTTCATACAAATCGCTTAATACCAAAAATATTTAACCAATAACCATTCATCAGCTAACCATTATCTATTTGATATTCTCTTCTTGAATATAATGTAAGCAAGTTTTAACATAACCACTTACTATTTAAGTTTACATAGAGCTTCCGTCAATACGCTTTCCAGCGTTCTCGCAAATATTAGTTAGTTAATCTTAGACAAGCGTCACGTACCCAAGACGGGCCTTTGTGGTTGACCTTAATGTTGTTTACAATGTCGTTAATTAAATAGGGACTGCGGGTCTGAAGGAATGAACGTTCCACAGGCACGTGAATGGGTATTAAGTGGATTATGGGGGTTTTAAGAATAAAGGCAATGTTGGTTTGTAAAGGTATAGTGAGCACTGCTATATGGCTGTTATACAGTTGTGAATAGTTATGAAGATGAAGATACTATAGTTAAGTATCTATGTGTGCACCGTTTTTTCACAATTAATTAAAATTGGGGTGACTCTGATTGAATATAGTAATTGACATATAGGTAGGTAGGTAGGTACTAAAGTGAGACTTAGGTTGATTTTATTATTTTCTAAATTATCTGTTATTATTTAAGGAGATAAAAGACAGAATCTTACGTTAGAGGACTTTAAAGTCATTGATATGTACCTATACCTAAAAGTACAAGTACTTAATTAGTAGATTAGGAACTTCAAACAAAAACAGACTGAAAATTGATAGGTATCAATATAGTTAACCATAACATAAGGCCATAACATAATACCTAATTTTTCTCCTATTTTGTGTAATAATAGGTAGCATTTTTGTAAACAATGCAAATTTATAAACTGTCTTATACTTACGGGATATTTTTCAAAAAAGATTATAATTCCTTCAGCGAAATCCATTCCAAGAAGCGACGCTTGAGAAAGTTAGTTTAGTTTAATAAAGGTAAAGAAACAGCACAGAATAAATTTTGTCTAATTTGCATTTCGTTGAGAAAGTAGATCGATGTACAGACGGACGCTCCTTCGCGAATTTATTATTATAAGTATCTTGTACATGCAAATTGCTAAGTTTCTGCTTGAAATTAAGTTGAAGATGTCTTAAGTGCCTCCTAGGGTTTCTCTCTTGCATTTAATATCAAGTATTTTCATAGTATCGTAATGCATCAACTCTTTGAGGTATTTCTCTTCTAGCCATAAAATGGCTGAACGTAAGTATAGTCCGCATAAAACTGATGAGTTCTGATATAGTCCGCTAGAGGAGCTGATTGGAAATGTACGAGCAAATACGTAAACAAATACAAAAACAGTAATTTTTGTAAACACGTAAAAACTTATACTAAGGGTACTAGTTTGGGTCTGGGTGTTTGCGCATTTATATTTGTGTGTGTCCATCGCATTTACGAATCGGAATCGCCAGTAAAACACAATATGAGTGTAAAAAGTTTACCACATGAAATATAATACACCGATTGTATTTGTAAATATAATCCTGAAATAGTACGTTGATATAATAGTATTCAAATGAAATGTTTCAGTGACCCAGTCCAGTGACAGATGCGCATAAAATACCGCTTCCATTTTGCAAGGAGCGTCCATACATTTTCGCCTTCGAGACGCCTCATTTACCTTTGTTCTTCTCCATTCCGAGAATAAAGCTCTTGTTTCACCAATATTTGTCGACGAGTACAGTAGTAGTAGTATACAGTACAGTAGTAAGTAGTTGTTCCAAATAAATAAAAATAATTCTGTTTATTTGTACTCAAAATGAAATAGGTTTAGGTCATAGAGATAATAAAGAAGAGAAAAAAAATAAACTAAATAGCAAATGTGACATACAGAAATCAATTAAAAGAAAACTGATACATTTCTGGTTATTGAATAATTTGCATTATTATTTTATTAAATTTTATTTCAACTCGAGGATTTGTATAGTGTATCTAGACGAAGAAACAGTATTATCGCCCGACTCTTACCTACTAACAATGTGACAAGTTCCATTTTAGAAGGAATAAAACGGTGAAAATTTCTCCAAAAGTGATAAGGTGCTGAGTAATTTTTATGGGCACATTTGCCGTAACAATAATAACAACTCGTAACTAATTAAAAGTGGGACGACTCCGGGGAAGGAGCTTCTTACCTTGATAATGTATAGTTGGCAAAAAAGTTTTTCAATTTCATAAACTTACTCCCCGTTGTCCCTGTTATATTTTACCTCCATTTTTGATGAGGGAGCGTGGATTTTGTTGTTCTATGCGCTTTACTTTCTTTTGGGTAAGTTGAAGAAAATTGTGTTGACTGTACTAAATTACGCGTACCGTAATCTTATTTTTAGTATGGTATAATACTCGTATTTAATAATGGAAAATATTTTAGGACAAGTTTTGTATTGTAAGTTTTAACAATTATTATGAAAGCGTCTAAGAATCTTTAGGTGTCCCATTTGTAATAAAGCTCTAGACGCTCTACTGTTTTTTTTATTTGAAATTGGGTAGCCGATGACCGTTATGTTGTCGGAAGGCAATAATGCTATATGAAAAAATGCTCGCTTGCCTAAAAAACATATTCACAGCCTTGAAGATAAGATTAGAATCTAGAATATAGAGAGCATATTATATGAAGAAAATTTCTCGGTGAGCAATAATTTCAAAGTCTGATACCTGCAGGATAAACGGAAAGCTGCCAATAGGGTAAACAATTTAAGCCCCTGCCTGACGTAAGAGGCAACTAAAAGGGGGCTTTCGGGGTTGCGGGCGGTAAGAGTGGGAGCTCGAACCGTCCAGTAAGCGACCCCGGGATGGACGGCGGTATGTGTGGTCGCATACCGTCGTGAACACTAGATAGTCTGGGAGGAGCAAAAACTTCTCTCCCAGGGCAGAGCCCGATAGGGGCATCGCGCTTAGAGGACTCCGATTGCGTTCCGTCGGGGATCCCGGAGTTCACCAACAAGCGTTAAGGACGGCCACCTTGGGGGGGATTTAGCGCGGTAAAAATCCCACAGAACCCGCCGTCGCTCCCACGTCGTTGGGTACCTTTTAAAGGTTTCCCTCTCGTAAAGAGAAGCAAAAATAAATAAATAAAAAGGGTAAAAACATAATATATTAATTTAATTTTTAAAGCTGAAAAATTGACGGTTGAAAATATGTTACTGTATACTACTTTGAGGAACCTTGCTGGATATTTTGTCCAATATACACGAGTACGGTGTATCTCGTTAGCCTCACGTCGTGGTAATTACCTTAACCCAGTAAATATTTAAAAAATCCGAATTAATTAACTACACGGAACATGTTGCGCGGAAATAATTTACTGCGTAACTTTTATATCTCCTTTTCTGCTGACGCTACTGAAAGACTGCTCTAATTAGCAAGTTGAGAGCTAAATATTACATTTATGATATGTAAATTTAACTGAGCGAGTCAACAACGTTAATCTCGACTTTGTGTTACGGTGTTTAGAGTGGGTATTTTGTTGCATTTTAGAAATATTAAGTTAACTTCCTTGTAAGACGGTGCCTTTTATGCAGTAGGTACTTTATTATCAACGGTTTTCACATTCTTGAGTAAGTTATTTTTTCTTTAAAACCTAGATACGTGTTAGTTAATCGTGTAAGGTAGGTTATTACTGCACACGATAATTAACTTCAACAAATAGAAAGAAAAACACTAAGTTTGTCGCTGAATTTCTCAGTAGAAGTCTTCCTATCCAGTAGTAATATATCCAGTAGTCAGAATATGTTGAATGTTTTATTTTACACATTATCCTAACGCTCTATGATTTGGATACCAAACCAATCTATCAAATTTTTGGTTTTCAGAGATCGATATAATAATCTCACTAGGCAGAAATTGTAGACAGAAAATACGGATCTTTGCTAGAGAAACATTACATAGATTTACTATTAATAATGGATGTAAGCCACTCACATTACAACATGCCTCTTTTGGGCAGATGACCCTATGGGAAGACCCGGTTACTGATGAAGATTAATGTAGATAAGGGTTTATTCCTACTACTATTATTATAGTTGTAATGATGCTATATTAAATTAAGTTTTAATATCTTTATTGTAGGATGCATCTTAAAATCGATTAAGTGTCTCTGGGGATCCAAACTTGCAACAACTGCGATCCAAGAATACTTAGGTACGGTCTTAGACGAAAAGTTTAAAAGCATTTTACCATTATGTTGAATATTTAAGATTTTTTATGGTTTTCGAGTTAGAGTGCTATGGTCCCTTCTGCATAGATCTAAGACATGGGATAACTTTGCTCTTATGATTCTTTTCAGTTTTATGGAAAAGTGAATTAGGAAGTTTTATGAAGTGACATGTGAACGCTATACTCGTGTGGCTCTTATTATAGATGTAAGGGTTGTCACAGAGCAAAATACTTTGTGCATTTATGTATGTATCTTTACCTAGTCACATCATTCGAGTAAGATCATAACAGAACTTAACACGGCTACAATAAATATAATGAAATCTGAGAGAATGTATCTAATCCACTTTAGAAGAAAAATGTTCGTTCAAACAGTAATATTCTACAGAGTTGCAGAAAACATTCTACTTCTAGAAGTCGAAAGTACCTACTCAAACCTCAGTGTATATTCTGAAACAAACGTTTCTTTAAAAAGTCATGCTCTCTAACAACTCCACAAATAAAGATTTAACGTGGCTTCTACGGCAGCCCGCAATGAGCTTACAAATTATTTATTTACAGCAAACGGCCATCTTTTTGCCCTACCTTTCCGCTTTTATTAGACCTCGTATTTTAAATCTAGGGGCCATTCCGAGTAATATTCTTCACGTCTTGAGACTTTCAGAAATATTCTGTTTCAGAAACATTGCGAGCTTACAAATGTTTCATGAGAATCGGGTGTTTCTTTCACAAGTATTCCTATTATTCCTTTTCTTAAAATTGAATTGTATTTAATTATAAGCTAAAATAATTTTTCCATCCACTTTTTATAAATGGCCCCGACTTTGAGGACTTTAGTTTTGGATAAAATCAATTTCCGTTTTAATGGGATAGGTTTATTTGAAAAACCGTATGTGCTTGAGAGTTTTTGTGGAACTTTTGTAAAGTTGAATTCTCCCAAACCTATTCATTTGCCGGCTTGGTGTCCTTTGGCCTCAATCTCAATGCTAAAAGGAGAGATGTGCCCAGCAATAGAATAATTAGGTATGAATATTAATGTGGTCAGATTCTGGACATAATTGACCTTTTGTAAAAATGCCTACAATATCAGTATGTGTTTGACTAGATCTTTATCAACCGGAGTAATCATTTCGCAGACCAACTCGTTCGCTACTTCCTAAAAGCCACTGACATCCTTCCCTTGAAATACCAAGAGCATGAATCAATTGAATTTCTGAGTTAAGACAAAGTTATGTACTCTCATTAGTCTCTAAAAGGATTTTTGATCCAATTAAGAAAAGGTGCTTTATTTTATTGCTTTCGATATAAATTCAATAAATCGTAATTCGGTTAGTCATGTCATCATTAACATATAAAAATGACATATCCGTTGAAAAGCATACTTAAAATACATAAGTTTGGTTTTGTAAATAAATATGGCATGGCAATTAAGAAAACTATAAGATTAATATTATTATTCATCATTTATCGGGTAATAATAAAATTAATTTATTCCATGTTTTGTCTTGTAAAGATAAAAATTGCATAATTCATACCTAGTAGGAATTGCAAAATAGTATACATTGATTATTATTTTTTTATAACGGGCGTTAAGAGGGTGTTAGAAACTAGACTAATTTAGTTTCCGAGTGTTTCTTTACTAGTCAGTGATTATCTGAGAGACGAATTTGTCTGATTTGAGTATGTTTTGTTTCACAATAATTCTTACAAGCACATTGGTATTGTTATTAAAACAAACAACCCAAGAAGATTAACTATCTATACCCGTATTAAATTTAACGGTTAACAAATAAACACTAATTCCAAATGTAGAAACCAACGTTCCTAGTTCAAAGTGACCCTAGATTTCGATACGCCGACCTGATATCTCGTCCACAATATCAGAAGCTGTGGTATTTTAACAATACTTCCTTTATGAATACGCGATAAAACACGCGAACGAGTCACACATTGCTGTTGATGCTTATTTCGAAAATTCTCATTAAAATATTTCGTCTATTACGAAGAATTCCGGGACGTTTCTTTTTACGGTGACTGCGTTTTGTGGCTAAAAAGTGACATGACCAAACGACACTAATTGCATGACTCATACGACAGCTAATCTTGAGCCTTATGATGTAGAAGAAAAGATTCAGTTAGTGGACACTTCGTAGGAATCGTTAAGTAGCAAAATATAAACTTGGAGGACCTTTTTACGTCTATGAAGTGTCATCTGGTACAAAAAACATGAATCCTCCATGAATACTATCTTTGTAACCATCAGCTTACAAGTGGAGGCATCCAGAACAATTAAACTTATCGCCGAGGGCATTCATTAATAACGTTTTGGGGGCAAAAAATGGATATTTTGTTTACATTTATTAGTGAAGTGGCGAAGGCTCATCCATCAAGTCTTGGAAGATGAATTGGGGCGAACAAAGCTAAAGGCCGACGACATTGTTTTAGTTTAACGGCATTTGTTCTGCTGAAGTTTACTAAATCATTCCATTCACTTGCTTAGGGAATAGTTGATGGCGTTATTAGGTCACATTTAACACGAGACTTGCTTTGACTGATTATTACTTTGTGCTTATAGCCTTGGCATATTTGCTTATTTTATGTTTTTATTGTTTTAGAAGTAACACAACAGAATGTCTAACTAATAAACATAGTATAAGAAAGTCGGATCTTAATTAAATAATTTAGATTGCTAGATAAAGATTAGCCATCCATTGTTGCTTTGTTTAATCTTTTTTTTACCCGACTGCCAAGGAAGGGTCATGTTTTTCGCGCGTATCTTGTATGTTTCTTTATTTATAATATAGAAGTAGCAGACGAGCATGCAGTCCACCTGATAGTAAGTGGCTACTGCCGCCCATGGACATCTGTAATCAACCCCAGATAGGATTAGATATTTCTACATGAGGTCAGGCATAGATGCGCCGCTACCCTTGACGACTAAGTTGGAACGCCTCGGAAAAGTCTGTCTCCCTTACCACACCCTTCAAAACGGAACACAGCAGCGCCCAACACTGCTGTTATTAGATATAAATAGGTGTGGCGGTGGTGCCGCCGGAGTCGAACCACAAAGGGTTCTACCACCTTCCACCTGATTAGGGATTAATTTAACGATGACTTTATTATCACACTTATAAGATTAGTGATAGATGCAGCAAAACAGCATGCAGCTCACCTAATGTCAAATGGTTATTTTGGAATTTCAAGATCTGTCGTCGAAATCAAACATAACAAAAGATCTTCCCGAGGGAAATACAGATTCGCATACCCCCAAAATACCCCTAAATTCAATGTTTTATGTTTATATTTCTGCGTGATCACATCGTTTAAACTAGAATATGTTATAGTGAAGAAGACAGAAAACAGTGGAGTGGTGCCGACGGAACAGTCAAATCAAAATAAAATATAGCATCTTTCAATTGTCCCTTAAACATAAATAAAATTATAGAGTATATATTTCACAAAATACATACATTCACAAAATCATAATGAATGAAGGAAAAGAATAACACGGATCTTTACTTGATATTCGAGATTAACTACCTATAGCATTTGTAAATAAAACATGTCACATAAATATGCAATTAGGTTGGCGATTTTAATAATTATAATAAATTAATCGCTTATATAACAGAAAAATAATTTAATTTCATTCCAAAAATTGTAACCACAATTCGATAAAGCGACTAAGAAAACCCCTTTAGAAAAATATTGAAGGAACAAAGCACGCAAAGTATAATTAATAAAAATTCTTAGGAAAGCCGACTCCTAAAACAGTTTTTGGTTGACGAGATTAATGATTATGGCATTATGAATGGCGTCTTAACTTTAATTATGACCTTTATTTCACCGATAACAGAAATAAATCTAAAGAAAAATGTAGATTAGCCCTTTGTAGTGTGTTTCTTGTTTTGAAATACCTTGTTGATTATAACTAACATTAAAGGGAAAATGCTTAGGATGGAAATAGTCATCGTCCCACAAATTATAAATTAATTATGTACTTACATATTAAAATACAGACAGAAAAAAGTATCTTTGCCTACAATATTTAATTATTATTAAGAAGCTTTTTACGGCATAAGTAGGTGTAAATTCACTCGAATTAGTACGTACCTAAGAGCTAAGTATTCCATTCGAACTTTGCACTAAGAGTTCTTAACTATACTAAATAGCAAAAGTTTAAAGATTCTGGGAACTTTTTATAGCTCCGCTATTTACTCGAATATTGCAGGTGTTGTAGCAATTATAACATCCGTTAATAGTTCAGAAACACCCTAGCATCGGAAAACAAGAGTCACATTTCTGGCGTATCACACTAACGTTTCATTAGAGGGCACATGCCTCGGCTTCTAAAAAATGATACTTTTTGTATTACAAAAAGTGCCAAATTAACTTTTTAAAGGAAACGATCTGTTTTTGGGGCTGCCACGTGTGACGCGGAGTTGGCGTCAAATTCTATTTCGGAGGACGCCACATGGTGCTTTGTTGATACATACTTTGTCGTCGAATGTCCCTCATCATTGGGATATGTATTTTTAGCCCTAGATGGATTGATGACGCCAACTTCGAGCGCTTAACTTGACTTTAATATGCTCATGATATATCGAACGTCGTTACGAAGATGACATATTGAAATGAATATTGTTTCAAAATTATTCCTCAGCCAGATCCTTATAAAAACGCTTTCGTATCTCACGTAACAAAGTTATCGCTGTAAAAGCGAAAAAACACAAAGGGAACAGTCGAATTTGAAAATATAACGCTTCAATCTGTATTTCATTTCACAAGCAAATGTATTCAATAGACGGAATAGGAAAAGACAAAACAGTGTTATTTTGTTTCTTTTACCAAAAAAACCCCTCGAGGAAATTTGCGAAAATATCATTCGCGCTCAGAAATAGAGAACGAAATAACTTATACACAAGAGTGTAGGCTCAGATAAAGGGAAATAGGCACGTTCTTAACTGGTTCCGACATTATATTCGCATTTGAGAAGATCAAAGAGCATGTTGTGACATACAGGCAGAGAAAAACTTCGGTAGGCGGCGAGGTGAACGTGGCCGGAGGGCTCTCGAGTAACACCATCCTTGAGGGAGCTAGGCTTTGAAACAAAATGCGTTTGCATACATTAAACTGTAAGAATGTTGGAGATAGGGAGGGTAATACCGTCGGGTCTCTTGGGGAGTGTGTTTCGGCGATTACGCGGACGGAATTTCCCAACTGTAAGTTGGCTTCTTGGCGGGATAGTTTGCACGTAACACTAGCCTCTTTGCGTATTTTCACAGTCAAAGCGTTCTCTACGAACTTGAGTGTATGTTTCCAAGTATTTGAAAGGCAAATTAGGTATCGTTGTGTGAGTTTGATGTAGTTGTTTAAATGTTTGCATATACTATGTTAGTAATTACAGCGGTTCGTAACTATCAGAATGTTATTTTCCGCAAGTGTTGTTTCGTAAATGAAAGTGAAATATAAACAGAATTAAGGACATGGTTGGATTAATCCCGTTTATAAACAGAAGGGATAGAACAATGTTGGTGGGTGTGATGTAACAAGTACGAAACACGTACAATCTCATAGCATTTAAGGTCCTTTGGGAAAACGTCTCTAACATAATGCACGAACAATATACATAACTAGGAACGTATGAAATGAAACTTGTATTTAATTTTGTAGCTCACATGTCTTCTGTTTTATGTTCCTGGAACGACTTGTGTCTGACAAAGTTTGGAACATTACGGCTACATATTGTTATAAAAGAGAAAGTTTTAATAACTAACTTGTAAAGATAAAGTAAGAATAAGCTTTCTTATGCCTTAGCAAAGGATCTTGTTGTTAGGGAAAATGATATTTAAATTTAATATACATTTGTGCTTTATTATTTGAATAAGGATCTTATAAAAAATATTTTCCGTTGTTTTTTATTAGTAAACGTTATAACTGGCTTCTGGTTTGAAGGTTGTGCTAATGCAAATATACAATAGGGGTATTTCTAATTTCCAACATACCCGTAGTCACAAAACTGGGGGTCGATATCCAACCGAGTGGATTGTGTGATATGGAGCCCACAATTAAAGGAAACTCATGCGAGGTTTCTTCACGTAAAAAAGAAGATCTAGCTTTTAAAGGATGGCCTGGCTGACCAATGTTAATTACAGTCCATGGAGATCAGTGATCACATACAATTAGGTAAACTACATGTTTCCTTAATATTAAAATTAAGGAAAAATGAACAGACCTTAAATGCCCGAAAAGCATAATTCTAGTGGTGATGCTCATAAGGGTTAATGGTAAAACAAAATAGTTATTGTACTTTAACGAGCTGAAATATTTCCATAATGTTTTTTATTGTCTTCTCAACTTTAAGTACTTTATCAGTTATTATTTAATTACACAAACTAGTTACGATTATACTCACGATCTGCTGTTTCGTGCAATTTCGACATCGGTTTCAATACCAGCGCATAGCACTGGAAACTTCAGAATAGACGCTCATCCTATCCTACTCACGTACCGGGCATTTAATTTCTCGAATGGTTATTATTACCGGGGGTGACTTTACGTAGCGTCTCATGCGCAATAGCCAAACGCAATAACTACTACGAGTAGGGTAGCCATCATTTGAATAAGAATGTTTCGTTCCCTTATGTTAAATAAAATAAATATAGATCTTTTTATCGAATCATGTTGGTCTTTTAAATTGGTAAAGTATATTATATCAGCTCATTATTTTTTTATCCTTTTATTCGCAGAAAATTATATGAATATTTGTTGTTTTAATATTAGGAAGACTTAACGATTAACCATCGTAGAGACAACTTACCCGGAAGACGCCCTGTTTTGGAGGGAAACTCGTGTTGGTGGTGGTATATATGGTGACGTATATTTTTTTATTTTTTTGCATCTGCACGCATCCTTTGTGGGAGGGAGGGTGGTACATACTGATGGTTTAATCCTTCTTTATATTTTTTTTAAACAATGTTCCTTAAGACTGTGTGAGGTAGGGTTTAAATGATAGAAAGTGTATCATAAGGAAAAAGCGTCATGCGCATTCCATGCAACCTTTTCTCTCTCCACACGTATATTAAATTGTACAACCGTTCTAGTGTCAACGCAGTGTTGTCAACGCATATAACTTGCGTTGTGACAAATACGTCACAGTGCTCGGACAGTCCGGGAATATTCAAAAGTGTGCCGGCCACACTGAGTCACTACGGTTATAAACTTGGCCGGGACGCAGGACAAAGGATTTCGAGCGGCCAATGAAGATACGTTTACTGTCAGGGCTGACAAATCTTATAAGTAAACAATAATACTACATACATAAGAAACACTATATACTTTTGTATATTAAAGCAAACAATGAGTATCTATACAATTCATCTCATATGTCGCCACTACGCGCTATGACCGTATTTGTAACAAATTTTAAATAAAATAACAAGGGACACTTACTGTTTGGATTTTATGACAGATTTATCTTTATGACAGATACCTATCTATCTACAAAATAGTTAGAAAAACATTGCTAATTACTACCGCTGAAAAATCTCTTGTTAACTCTCAAGTTAGTATCATAATTTTGTTTACATATACATATTATGTACTTATAAAAAAAAACGTACATATTTTATAAACGCATCAGATTTTTTATAGCATAAGTCGCGTACCGCAACGTTAAAAGTACTTAGCGTTTAACAAAGTTTCCTTTTCACGTAAGTGGGTGTTTTTAAAACTTGTAACAAGTTGACAGCCCTGGCCGAACCAATTTAATGCTGTAAATCCACAGGGTACACTTACCTCCCTTCAAACTCATGCGATATTGCGTTTTTTCTAAACCACAACCGGGGGTTAGTACATTTTATGTAGTCACGGAAATATTTTTGGCCATAAAATGTTGCGACGACTTGTCGGCAACTCTCCAAGTTGATTAAGTTTATCGTTTTGATTACAGTTGTGCGTCGTTTAATTAAAGTTTAATATTTGGAATTGGTTATTAGTAAATATTATGTATTTCATGTAATTATATATTTTTAATACTATCAACATTGCCATACATAGTAGCATTGCAGGTAATTGAGTCTAAATTAGAAAAGTAAGACCAAGGTCCCCCAAAATAGCTGTTTCGTTTAGCTGTAAGTTCTATCTAGCATGATTGCTTATAAGATGTTTATAAAATCTCTCACATTAAACAAAGAATTAAGTAGTAAATTCTAAGAAGTTATAGAAGAGTTTCAAAATATTAAGCAGCCACTGTCTAAACTAACTTTCAAATCTAGATAACTTGCAATAACAGCGCAAAGACGAACAAGTATTAAAAACCGTTTATTTCCTTAAATACATGTCAACGTGTATATCTGCAATAATAATAGCTTAAACTTATAAATAAAGTCACCTTTACTCGACTACAACAAACCAAACTTTACTATTAGTAATATTTAAGCCATAAAAGTAACTTATCAAATGTTGGATGGGGTGTTCCCATGAGACAATGCGCGTTTTATCATCTTTAAAACAACCAGCGAACCAACAGATAAAAGTGCCTGTAAACCTGCTAATAAATAGTTGTCATGCGCGAACACATTTCTGCATCACAAGTGTACTTTAATCAAACAATGCACAAATATTATTCCCATGGGAATTTCAAACGCATATTTCTTATGAAACCATAACAAATTTCAAGATTGCTCATACCCGGATACTTGGAGCTCACCCTACATCTAACTATTCCTCTATTTATTGCTCGCTGCCCTCCGCTAAGCTATCGAAAATATAATCCCTCTTACGCACAGAAACTTCCACAGCTGATTACTACTTGGACCTGATAAGATTCAGGAAGATTGTTGTGGATACGATTTTAATGGAAATGTAAATATTGACTTACACTTAAGAAACAACTAAGGGCCATACTAGGATTTTCTCTATAGTTTCCATAGATATATAAAGGCCACATCCAGAGTTAGAACAAAAAATTGCTCGGCCGGATATTGAACCCGGATATCTTTGTTTATCCAACCGCCATATAGTTAACTTGCAGCAATTAATTGATTGAAGCGCAGCTATTAAATGTAAGATTGCCGTTTCATGATATACGGGTAAATTAATATGAAGGTAATTGACAAAAACATTTCGACTTCTTCAAGCACATTTAATCAAACGGTTAATATCTAATAATATTTTTGCTAAAAAGAGAATCGAATCCAGAGTAATCTAAATACCTACTAAGATGACCACTAATCCCACTTAAAAGCCACGGAATATCCCTATTACTTTCCACGCGGACAATAATCTGGGGTTATTTTGGAAGTTCCGAGTTGTGGGTAGAAGAATAAAATCCAAGCGCAATCCCAGCGGGATTAATATTATTTTATCGCCAACGATAAATAACGAGGGAATTCAATAGACGAACTGTACGCGGAATTATAAGTTTTTTGACACAGTAGTAGGAAACTTTCTGGATTCAATCTTGCGCGGATTTGCTCAATCGCTTTATATCCCGTCCCTCAGGAGGTCGGTAAAAGGTTTCGCGGGCTCGTACGCTACTTTGTTTAAACAACTGTAAGGTAACAGAACCTATAGTTTGGAACGTGAAAACTTTTATTTGCAATACTAAATAATGGAGTAGGGATCCCTTCATTTCACTTAGATTTGTTGATGATAAACTTGCTTGGTTTGTGTCTTCGTATTTGAGGCCTGCTTGCCAGGCTCATATAATATGTTTGTTAAGATTATTTCCTTAACTATATAATTTGAGGATATACATTTTGTACTACCAATACTTTGGCAACATCACCAGCAAAACTATTTCTTCTTTAAAATAGGAATGCAAAAGTGTTGTATTCTACTTTGTAGGATAAGGTACGACAACGGTTAAAAAAATGTAGTCATTAATGTGTAATGTGTTAGTCAACCCATTACTGTCCCACTGCTGGGCACGGGTCTTCTCTCATAATGAGAAGGATTAGGCCATAGTCCACCGCGCTGGCCAAGTGCGTATTGGTAGACTTCACGTACATTTGAGTTTTTTTTTATAAATCTCTCAGGTATGCAGGTTTCCTCGCTATGTTTTCCTTCATCGTTTAGCAAGTGATAATTAATTTCTAATACGCACATAACTTTGAACAATCAATGGTACGTGCTTGGCATTTGAACTTCGGACCCCTCGATCGAGCCGAGTTTCTTAGCCACCAGACTATCCCTGCTAAAATGTGTTAGTAATAATTGTTATAACTCGTTAAATTTTGTCATCAGAGTTCCAACTAATAGTTCTCAGCAGAACATAATATTTGCCGTTTTCAAATCATTACTACGTTCTTACGTACGCACATCAGAGATATGTTATTTTAAACATAATAATAACTATAGTTTCTGCAATAATTGATAAGCTGTCACTGAAACACTTTTAAATAAATGTATCATAAAATTTATGCAATACAAATTAATTAATAATGTACATAATATTTATCGTTACAATTTAATGATAAATTATGTTGTGAAATAATTTTACGCTTATTTAGACGAAACATTAATTCACAATTTTTTTAGGTACGTCTCGTATTACAAACGAGTAGCGAGTATAGCTAGTTTTAATAAAAATTGGAATAGAAAATGACGACATTTCTACTTACATCTTGCGGTTCCTGTAATGAATGTATAAAATAAAAACATTAGATATACTCTGCCATTAATCAATAATTAAAATAATGTATCCCCACGAATGATGAAACATGCTGTTTCTTAAGGTACGTGTCTCAGTATAAAAAATTAACCGACTTGAAAAAAAAGAGATTATCGTTGTGTATTGTTTTAAGAACTCTACCATATAGGTTTCTTCACAATGTTTCCTTCATCATTAAAACATGTAATAATTAATTCCCAATATGAATTTAAGTTTTAAAAATCAGAAGTGCGGGCCAGGTCTTGAATGCAGCATCCTAAATGTGAGAGGTCGAGATTCGTACTATCCCTTTTTGGTAGTGGATAGATTAACTACTTAAAAAAATATCGCTACTAGTGAGACAGATACCTATACAGTATCAGTGCGGTATAACGGTCAATTCCAGTGAACTAGTCATCGGGTCAATAAATAAAATTAAGCCAGTGCAATATATTCACTTAGAGTCACTACTGACAGGTTGAACGATATGACGATTTATTACCAGTGTTTCAAATTGTGACCGAAAAATCATATACGAATGGAAATACTGAATTTTGAGGGCTGAATTTATTGGACCTTCGATTTGTAAATGCAGTTTTGCTAATTTATGTCGTTTATATAACTACAGAGTGTGGAAGTGTGAGATCAACTAATCTTATACTCTTTCTTCACCTATATATCTAGTAATTGCATAGAGATTTAGAGACTTTGGTAAGATTGCTATTTAAACAGCATGAAATCTTAAATATGTTTAAGGTTTAATTCGTACACAAGTATATTATAAAGAAAAGCTAACCTAAATAATTCAGAGAGCTTTTCTGTGGAAACTGCTAACATTTTAACTAATTACGTTTGCCAAATTCTTGAAAGTATGTAGTTGGAAGTACATGTACGTAGTGGGAAGGAGAAGAAAGGATTTTGATCAATTCTACCCACAAGGGGAAAAAATAGGGGATGAAAACATTACTTCGTAACGCGAGCGAAGCCGCGGGCAAAAGCTCGTGTAGTTATATACGGCAAAACAATTTGAGAAATATCTTAATGTTACACGAAAATACGTAATTTAATGCCTTGTCTACGTATTAGTAACGCATCGTGTGGCAATGAGTTTGCGTGGCTGTGCACAGTACACAGTCCCCAATGCAAGCACTTGCAAGTGACACAGTCACTTGCAGTGCAGTGCTTCAGTTCAGCTGCTAAATAATTATAGTTGCGGTGCTGTGTACGGTTGGCTTTACTTTGTGGAATTCACTCGACAAAAACAAATGTAATATACCATCATATAATGCAAAGTTATATGTATAATCTTACAGAGTTAATTTTTATTAAAGAAAATTTAAATGTATGAAAAATTAGTTTTATATCTATAATATGGAAGCTATAACTTTGCTACTTATTTATGTCGTCGCTTATGAATAAAGTTAAGCAATCTGTGTCACTATTGAGAAAATGTTAGATGGGCGACCGCTAGCCACTAGAAATGCTCACTTTCTTGCTGCGAAGGCCACAATGAACCTTTAGCTCACTTCAGTGTTCAGTCGTTAAAGCACAGCGTTACACCTTATCCGAGACCATATGGACGGGTTTTTGGAAGCACACGAGACGGATTGGTTACAAACAGTAGATACGCGTGTAATAGTGTTAACTGGGCTTTCTCAAAAGAAGAAAATAGTTACAGCAAAGACTTATATACCGTAACTTAATCTGTAAAGTTGATTTTGTCATAAAGGTTACAGTGAAAATACCCTACCTGTAAGGCATGTGATAAAATAATACCGACTGTCTTCAATATATCACAGCTTATTTAAAATAATGTAAAGGAAGATGCCTGACTCCTGAAATAATATACTACGGAATCTCTGTTGGACTTACGCTGAGAAAAATGTGACGTCATTCGTAGACGACTTTATTATGAAGAATTGGCAATTTTCACGTATGTGCTATATTATATTTGAGTGAGATTGGACCATTACTCATCAAATTCGTTTGGAGGTGTCCCCTTTGTGAGAATTGAAACGTTTTGTCCCAATTTGGGTAATATTACGCAGGTTACAAAAACAAGGGGATGGCGCCAAGATTTTTTTATGACTTGCTTTAACGATAAAGAAAAGCGTAGTGATGAAATCTGACAATTTTTCTTAATTTTCTCTGTATGATGTCGACTCATCTGGACTAGGTTTATTTTATTTTAGTGCACTATGCAGCTCTTTATGTGTCTTCATGGATCCATGATACCGAAAATTCTAGTATGGGTCTCAATGTAGAAATATCAAAGCTGAAAGAAAGAAGAAAGAATTTAGGTATACGAATACGGGAAACTGTCATTGTCACAAAAAAGTTGTTTCATTACGCTTAAAATGGAAATATAAGAAAAATACACGTGAATGTGGAGTCCTGAACAGCGAGTATGAGGTTCGTTCACCCCATATCGTATAAATATGACATGCACCCTCACTAAGACAAATTATTTCATTTCCCCGCCCAAAGGGACTCCATACGTGACTCGGAGCCACCATCAATTGTGTAACTCGGAGATGTAATGCGATAATTTATTGTAACGATGGTAATGATAACAAGTTGTTTAACTTCGGAGATGGTTCCAAGTTCTATGGCCAATTGAGTGCTTGATAAGATTGAAGGCTTCACGGGAAGAAAGGGCTACGAGGAAGTGCAACTCTTTGTTTTATACGGAATATACAGAAATTTGGAACCATGTATGTCGGCTTTTTTGCGTATAATGTTGAAGGATGCGCTTGCATTAGCATCTATGCACGCGCATCTATTTGAACTCATGGTAGTCTTTTCGCGTTCTATATTACCTCCTACTTGTAGGATCCTGATTTTTTAGAAATAGCGAGAAAGTCATGGGTCCTTTTATATAAGATGGATACGACGGATGGATAAGACGGAAAGTCTTTTTGTAAGTATTGCAAGTGTTATGTGGTAATGAAAACTTTTATCGATGGTCCGTATGCCAAAATACTCTCATATAAAAAAAATGTAGGTACTTGAAGTAATAATTCAACATTGCTGTTTGCGCAATTTATGAGACCACAAGATAACTCAGATAAGACAGGCGTAATACATATGTCCGTTATAGGACTCAGAAAAGGAGAGGAACAAGACAAAAATTAACCGCAAAAAGCTAAAATGAAGAGCAATTTAATCTACAACGTGGTCATAAAATGTTGCCCACAGAAACTACAGCAGAAAATTAAACACTCACAAGCACATAAGAAGCCAGTATATTTCTCAGAGCGTTAGAAGAGAAATTCGCATTACTCTCAGTACTAATAAGCCCACCTCTACATGAAATTGTTTCCCTCCAACCGTGCCCACTTTGTCATAGTCAACGTGAAAACGTCCAGGAAATTGGGCCCGAGTTCAAGCGGGACCATAATTAGGACTGGCTAATGTCCCGGAAAAACAATTTCATAAAACATCTCGTTCTACGAGGTCCGCATAAAAAGAAATAAGACACTAAATAAACGTCTACTTTCACGGCCCGCTACACCTTTATACCGCGGCGTTCGGTGCAGTTAGCCCTTTGTCACAGTGACGTCGACAGGCATTCCGTTTTGCGTGAAAGGACTTTTGCGTGGATTAAAATTGCTAGAGGGCGCTAACCCGCAATACTGCGATTCCGACGCAAATTAATGTAATCGACCCGTGGCTTATTGCAACGTAATACGGCTTACAATTAAACTCGCAATTATCTGGCTTAAATTTGTAACCGTTTCACACATTGGACCCATAGAAAGCCTTTGTGGAAAACCCGGCGCCTCCCCACCGGAAAATTGGTACAGTCTAGTGGACATTCATTTGTTTTAGTCTAATGTAAAATGAACGGGATTTCTCATTTGTCGTGTTACCAGTCATTAAATTTCAGTTGTATTGAAATAAAACGGGAACCATTTTAAAAGGGAGCTTTAATTTATGAACATAGCTGGATGTTATTTTGGCAACCACAGCATGACTGTTAACCTGTGGATTAAAATTTTATGTGATTTAACTTGCACATTAAATAATTGATAAAACATATAGCAAGTATGTTATGTATGACTTACTTATATTTCTTTTAATAATGTCAGAATACTGTTTCTTATAAAACTATATCATGGAGATGGTATAAGGAGACTTTAAAAAATCTTAGCTGCCTTTATGCATTAAAAGCATCTGATGATAAACTGGCACCCATGAACCTCTGTAAATAACTCCATACAGAAGGCTCTACCTGAAACCAACCATGCATTGCGACTCCTAAGGTCTTTTTTTTTTTTTTTTTGTTTACGAGGGGGAACCTTCAAAAGGTACCCAGTGTCGTGGGAGCGACGTAGGGTTATGTGGGATTCTTACCGCACTAAAACCCTCCCGGTGGCCGTCCTCGGCGCTGCGTAGAGGGCTCCGGGAACTCCAAAGGAACGCAACCGGAGCCCTCTTAGCGCGTTGCCCCGTCGGGCTCCGCCCAGGTGAGCTTGGCGCTCGCCACACCGTCTGGTGCGTACGACGGTATGCGACCACACATACCGCCGTCCTTCCCGGGGCCGCTGGCTGGGCGGTTCGAGCTCCCACTCTTGCCACCCGCAACCCCGGAAGCCCCCTTTTAGTCGCCTCTTACGACAGGCAGGGGATACCGTAGCCCTATTCTGGTCCCGAAACTACAGGGACACAGCGCCGGGGGCCTTTACGTACGCCCGCGTCGACTCCTTCTCCGAGCGGGTTCAGCGCGCTCCCTTGCTCGCTCCTAAGGTCTACCTGATGGTTATTAGAGTCAGTCAATAACCTATCTGGAATTAACTCTTATACGATTGCTATTTTATCCAAGGTAAGCTGTTAGCTGATGCTTTACTATCCCTTAGAGTTAAGTTGGAAAGTTCCATATAAGGTTTTTGCTCTACTTATCTGGGATTCTAACATTGATAACTATTTGTATTTAAAAACTCTAGAAACCTATACATTTTCATTAAATCCAATGTAGTAGTATGTTTATCTTATTAGCATTTTACAAATAAACATTGCATGCAATAAAGTCTAAAGGTAAACAAACAAAACATTAAAAATACCCATTCTAAAGTTCCTCGCCAACTGCAGTCCATTATGCGTAATAGATTCGATAAGATTATTTATATGGGTATTATTGTATGGGGGAATCCTTCGGCTATCGAACGGGCATTATCTCTCGGAACTTATTAAGATAAGCCTTCACGAATAACGCCCGTTTGTCTTATTGGTCGGAATGGATAAATTAGGTATCGAGCCATTATCGATACAGTGATCGACAGCCCTAGATTACGCGTAATCGTGTAAATGAATTAACTGATGCTTTCACTATCTTTATCCTTGGTGCTTTCGCTTTTATTTGAGCGTATATATAAAGTATTCTGTATTTCAATACCGATAACGTTTATATAATACAATATTACGATGAGAATACTAGACTACTAAGGGTATGACTAATAGAGACTATGAAATACTACTACTAGAGGAAATATGAGAAAGACTATTACTCTAATAGTCTTTTCGTAAGAGAGAATGTTACACTATTAATAAGTCTGCTAGCAAAATGGTAGATAAACTATGAGAATGACTATTATATTATAGAAACTACCAGGCAGAGGGATTACTAGACTACGAAAGAAACTTGGGATTACTTGGAAAAGGGAGATGTTGCTCGCGATCATAAGTTTAGTGTATCAAAGGAAAACACTAAAAATAATCTTTTTGACACACCCAATGGTATGATTTTTATAATTGTAAGAAAGATAAAACTCTTTACTTGTAAAATGACAAAAGATTGAAGATACTTGAATTTTCTATACCGATCGGCATTTAAAGAAACTCAATATCTTTATTCCTTAGAGTCTAAAGTACCGTGGCTTTTCATTAAGCACTTGAAAGGAAATGAATTCGTTTCACACGACGAAGACCTAAATTTTAACAAACAATGCATTTTATAGTCGCAAATGTCTTTCAATTATTCATTTGGCTGCACAATTAAAGTGTTTACAGTTAAAATCCGTGACTAACGTTGAAATATGCGAGTGATACGGTTGGTGCCCCCTACACATCACACACAAACACATAGAGCCGTATACATACGGATATATACACTGAATACACATTTGCTCTATGCACATTCTTTTAAAACACTTTCCTAAATAAAAATATTTTAAGTAATGCCTGTTAAACTCTTCTTAATTCGGTGTTACTACTTCTTTACTTAGTGGTAGATAAATGAAACCATCATACATTTTTAAGGTTGTAAAATTAGTTCACCTGCGATCGTATCGCCACTCCTGTTTCTGCCTTATAACAGGAATGCAGCACTCTTCTGATTCACAAGGTCTGAGATAAATTAACTTTATAAAGTCCTCTGTCGTAATACTGAACAGGTTCAGGTATTAGAAATTCCTTTTTAGTGTTGATTGTCTAGGATCAGCAGTAATCGCTCCTAAAATACCGACCGAATGTATAAAACCTTATACATTTTCATCAACTTTTACAATATTTTTACGTAAAAAACAGTGTCACCCAAACTCGTAATCAATTTAAAAGTGCAAAAGCGAAAAGTTACTAGTATTACTAAACCGATATAATTTAAAGTCCGTGACTAAAACTGATATATGCGAGTGTCGCGGCTGGTGCACGTGATGGCTGACGAAATTGCGCGGCGTTTAGTTATGCACGGTGCGATTCCCTATACATTTTATTTGTATTGCTATTGTTTTTATTGTTATACAGTTTTTATAGCAATATGTTATTATATCAAATTGGAGTGGAAAACGAGGCTTGGTGTATTTGTGTTGGGGTATCAATCTGATGGTATGTGTTTACTGTCTGTGGACATCTTCGATGAATCCCAAAATTTTATTGGACTCCTATGTGCGGCCATAGATGCTAAGGTTAAGATACAATTCAGTTTAAGTATTTCTTTTCACTGTTTCTATCACAACATGTAGTAAAGCATTCAACGCTGTCTACACTAAATGCCATTTGCGGAGGAAACAGGTGATGAGGCAATTGAACCACGGATTAAATTGAGAAAAACTATAATTACAATAGATTATATTGAAAGTTAGACATTTATACAGTAAAATAAAAAAGATGTATTTATATGAGTCGCCTTAATGGGTAAAAAAAGTTCTCAAAATAGAAATATAAAAGTTTGGTTCATTGTACTAAATCGTTTACAACATTTACTTTCTGGTATCTCATTATAATAGTACCCAACATACCTCACTCACAATATTCATTTTATTACGAACATCAGAATCCCGATTCGTTTCGCCTGCCAATGAACGTTGAACACAATCCAGCCCTGCACGGGAAATAAATTACGCAAACAATTAAATATCGGCAATAATAAGAACGTGGGGTGCGACAATTTGTCTGGACCGGTCCGGCGGGGCAGCCCTACCAGAGATTATACAGCATGTTGCATTACTGTTTATTTGATTGACTATTAAAATATTCTTCTCATTATAAAATATACGATATTGCGAATTTATTTGTACGGATACTCAATATTATGACTATAATAAATTACTGCCCAAAATATGTTTATTCAGATAGGTCTGTGGTCAAAGATAATAAATCTTAAAAGTATGTACTTTTGTGTAGGTCATATCTTGTTTGTATATTTTTTGCTTTTTTATATTCCTTTGCCTTTTATAGTTACACAAATATAAAAATATAAGAAGTACCTAATCTACAAACAACACTTTATTTATTCTCGTGATTTCTTACAGCTTACAATATTATAATAACCTTACTTTTAATTAAAATGTTTTATTATTTTACAAAGTGTACCACCCTGTATAATACCATAGTGTTGTAAACCCATCGCGTAGTTAATGTAATTATGAGGCCGTAACATAAACGGTCCTGACTTGTTGCGATTAAGGAATTGTCTCCGTTGAAGACATTGACAACATTTGGAACATTACATTATGTATCATCTTAAAAAAAATGTTTTCGTATTTATAATAAAACCTAATACTTTAATTCGTATAAGAAGTGATTAAATCATATTGAATTGAAATTAGATTTGTAATGATCATAAAATAAAATCGTAGACATAAAAACGAAAATCTATAATGCTAAAACATGTAACTGTTAGGATAAAAATATCACTTTTGACCTTTTTTGCGGTCGACATAGCTTTTAATCAAAGCCTTTGAGGTTAAAGGACAACAGATATTACATTTTTTATTATTATCGGGGGATTTATTGGCGATGTGTCTATCGAATACTTTTTATGAAACGACGAAATTAGGGTTTCATACTGAAAGGCAACCGATTAATATGTCTACGACATTTGACCGTTCGTCAATAGGCCTATTCTAGATAGCTTTAAAGATCGTTGTTTGAACGGTACAATAGAAACAATATTTTTAGAATAATAATTCTAACCAAGTAACATATTATAATATTTTAATTTTTATTGGTGAAAAGAGCTGAACATACTTTAATGTTTAATTCTTTTTACTTATGACCTATTTAAAAATTCTTCCATTTTAATAACCTATTACACTCAATTACATTAATAATATACAACGCTGATAATAATTTTATTTATTCACCCGTTCAATATTTTATTATCAAAACAATAACCAAAGGTTTACGACGGATGGCGCACACTGCAACCAACAGCTTGTATTTATTGGAAAAGTTAATGCAACTCGCCCTTAGTAATAAGGAATGTCCCCATCCGATACAAAACTTAATGGGTAGGTATATGAATAATTTTAAGGTTTCCGATATTTTAGGTTACAAGGAGAAAATAATGTACAATCACATTTTATGGGTGTCATTATTTGCCGCGCAAAAGGTTTTGGGTTTCATACTCGGTTCGGTATTTTTATCAATCAAACGGTACGACTTATTAACGCCTATATTATTAATATACAATGACAATATCTTGTAGGCAGAAATTGTTGAATTTCCTTTTGATTGGTTAAACATTAGATATATTGATTAAATAATAACGAGCATAAAAGAGCTGACAACATCAGTAGCTGATACACATAAACACGAAGAGTTTGCTAGAGAGGAATAGGTCTCATAAATCTTGTGGTTTGAGAACACTTCAGTCCCCAAAGTTCGTTGCATGCAGAAAATATTTAAAAAAAGGGCAGCTCTCAAATGTATTAATTGCCCATGATATTACCCATTGAAATCTTTAGAAAATGAATCAATCCTTAGATGAATCAAATTGGAATTCTTAGACGGTGGCTTGAATTAGCTATTAAGTTAGTATTATTATTAGTAGAAGTATCATAGTTTCATTCTAATATCCCAGTCGTTTCTTACATTACAACATTTACGGGAAGAGGGAGTGGAGATAATATTCTAGGTCATAATCATCACACGGCTAAAACATATTAATCATAAGTTTAGATTTAGATAAGGGTTTAAAGCTCGTATATGTGGAGTTAGGTAATTTGTTACAAGTTTGTAGGGACCCGAAAATTAATCCAGATTCAGTCGTAATTATAAAGAATGAAGATAAATTTTCATTACCTACTGAAGCCATTTTTCTTATCCGTATTTCGGAGGGTATATCAAGATATTAGTTATCGAATACCAATCACTAAATCTCGTTGGAAGAATTTGTGAGCGGTTTCAAAACTTCAAATATGTAAATTATCTAAATGTAATATCTAACTAACTAATCTCTACTTTTTCCACCAGTCTGTAATAGAGCAACCCATTATATATATAATAGATATATATAACAGAGAACCCATTAAGACGTCATATACTCACTGCCGTACATTTGTTGCTGATCGCAAATGGAAAAGACTTTTTGCAGAAACGATAACTATATCTTGCTGCTCCAAAGGACTAAACAGGAATGTTTCATATCTCTGCTTGAAATCCTCAACCAACCTCAACATCACACTGCCTTTATAAGACCTCAAAAAGTTTTCCTATAAATTATATGGGATACAGTTCGTTATAGCAACCAATTTCTAGTTTAGTAACTTGATCTAGCAGTATCACATCGTGGGACAGCACTGGACAGGTTCGTTATTAATTGGTCTATTCCTGTAAGTAATTGCCCACTGCACCGAAACCATTACGGCGCGGTTGCATAACACGGCCTAAATGCACTAAGGACGGTAATTTTGTAATTGTACCACTTTGTTACTGCTGGTGTTAGGTAGTTTCAGTTCTTATGTAATTCTCTTATAATCATAGCAAACCATGTACCTATTGTGGCTGCAAACCCTTTATATAGCTGGGCTCGGATTTCTTCCCACATAAGCGAACGCCTGGAGAGTATTCCACTATGCTGTTCAATTGCGAATCAGTGGAGGTACGAATTAGTGGACAGCCTGTCCTGTATGGATGTTGTCAAACAGTATTTAATAGGATTTTAATAAAATTTCAACGATATCTTATATTTATAACTATTTATCTATAATTATTTGGACTAAACTAATGAATTGTGGGAATCCCCAATCGTTGAAATTGTTTATATGAAGGGATTTTTATTATCCCAACCAACGTACATAATAATAAAATAATTTCAACAACTAACAACATAATTATTCTAAGATGTTTGTGAAATAATATAGAGTATGTGCGTTCCTTTATATTTCGCATATAACTGAGGACAGTAATTAAAATTTAATCTCCCATAACCGTAGCGCTGTAGGTGCTATTACTGTGGCAACATCGTCGACAACTAAGGGTGTCTGCATTAACCGCAACTTGGCACATCCTAACACACCGTGCACGCCTGGTGCAAAGCAATTGGAGTCCCCAATCACGATACCGTGCCAAACGCTAGCCCCAGGTACCGTGCAAACGAAAAGCCCCGAATTAAATTGATGATTCAAATTCAGTGCATTAGTGTTTTGTCGCAAATCCGCCGGCGGCAACACGTGTCGTTTTGAGTGCGACAGCGCGTTTCTGCCACCCTTTAATTCCCCGCTACGTTCGAACTTTGATGTTTTTTGGATCGTGTCGAGCTCAAAATTAAGTTTATTCACGCACATAACGCGTTTGTATTTTTATTGTATTCGAATTATATTGATGGATAAGTCTATTTCTTTTTGGTTTCATTTTCTAGGATTATTTTCTCTTCTCTTATTTGTGACTTATAAAGAAGATTAGCTCATCTTGTAAATGGAAGACAATCTTCATATTATTATCGTGTAATAAGCAGAAATGTCTATAATAGAAGTTAGTCATACTAATATTTGCAATGAACGGGATAACGTCAAGAAAACCAAAGATTTATATGTAAATAGTACATAAGGAAGAAATAGAGACAAAATATACGTAATTAAGTACGATCAATTTTAGGGTCTTTAGTATAGACATAACAAAACATAAATTTCTGAGACTAGAGTCAATAAGCGACGACAAAATGAGATGCGTAGTTCTTCGCACCCCGACGGGCGACTGCCACATTCGAGAGAGGGATGAGAATTTTATGCAATCCTGATCTTAGATAAAGCCTCGGTAAGGGTGCTGAGGCCTAGATAGACGCTTTATTTTAATGCAAACCGACAACAAATAACGAATAAATATTCCCTTTTTTATTGTTGAGCTGTGATGCGACGAATGCTTTGATTTAGGGAGCGATCGCAGGGGTTGCGACGAATTGTGGTCGAAATTATTCGGGATAGTACAGGGATTTATATCACCCGCTGTCGGTAAGCCGTGAGGCATCAAGTTTCGCCGATATTTGTAGGGCATCGACCTAGGGCTCTCGAAGCAATGTCTTTCGAATTTTACAAATTGCGTCCTGAGTGCAATGACGCTTTGTCATTTGATTCCCCGAAACAGTGATGCCATAAACGAGATAGGATTACATTCGATTCGATTTACCAGATTACGAATTAATATTCAGTGAGGGATTTGGAATGGAGCGGATTTTTGTTAGGTTTAAATATAAACAAACAACGCTTAATGCTTTTGTTTAGGTTTTCAGCGCGGAAAAAATCTAACCGTGCTCTTTCAATAAAACTACGTACACGTGTTCCAAATAGATTTGAACTTTGAGACGGTGTCTCCCTAAATCGAGTGGCTATAAAAACAATCAGTTCCATTTCTTGCTCGTAGTGAGGAAATAAGAAACAGACGGGACGGTATTGCACCGAGGGATACGGGGAAGTTCACTTTTTATGGGGCCCAGAAATTATGTTCGGGTGATATATGGAGACACTTCTGCTCCTGGAATTTAAATGCCCGTTTTCGTAAAGGCTACTTACCGTGGGGCGTGAGTGCGACCCCTAATAAATTCAATGAGAGTGGGATTGTTGGAATTATTTCGTTTATTGTTTTACTTATTGCGAAACTTGTAATTTATTTTGCGTTGTAGACATTATTTTACTTTCGTACTTCTTTGATATAATGAGAATGTCCAGCCAATTTATTGAAATGAACGAAGTATAAATAGATATATAAGTAATCCACTCCACTAGCTCAAGAGTATTTCCTCTAGATGATGTTCAGAGGATTCCCACTTCTTAATTTGATCGAGGAGATATCACCGCCACATCTAATTCTAGCGAGAAGCAGTTCTTGCGTTTTCAAAGCAGGGTGCCGGTTGACGTATAGATGATGCGGCCATCTGATTTCTTAGGAGTAGCAACACATTTGTGATCGGCTACTGGAAGAATCCCTATTCTATGTGAAGTTGATTTCAAATGTCCATGAACAATAGTGATCACTTAATATCAGGTGTAGTGCATCTTCATTTGTAATAAATTGATACTAGCCTTTCATCTTGAGTTATTCCGTCATTTAGTTTGTTGTTGTGGAATCCATTTCACATTATGTTCTTGTAAGTGTTAATTATAGGCTGAGGACAACGCTAAGTTCAGTGTAGCGTTATATCCTTTTTTGTCTTCGATGGACGTACTTATTCTTCCAAATACAACATTTATACAATTTGTTATCAATATTAATCGTATAAACAATAAAGGCAGAGTGTATCTGTGAGGATCTCGAGCACCAGATCGCACGACTGATGCGACGCGCGTTTGACCTCGCCTTGTACGTAACTTCTGGGGCATGGGATATTATTGGTTATCCATAATACTTTGTCTGTACAAAATATTGTTACTTAAACTTTAATAAATTTACTTTTTATTTTTACAATATCTTCTTACTTGAGATAAAATTAAATCGATAATTAATTTAAGTTCACAAAGGTAAAATCAGGCCAGATGGTGGATATAAGAATATTATGTGAGGAATATTCTTCCATTCCTATTTAATGAGTCTAAATTATGTTTTGAGATTGAGTTATTAACTTTTGTGTTACAGTTTTTCCATCCTGTTCTATTTAGTTTTCTACTCCGTTTATATGTCACAATTCTTTCAATCGCAGATTTCTGGCCCTATATGGTAAATTACATCTGGGAGCCAGGCAAGCTTTCGAATACTTTATTGATAAAAAAGTAGATATATTATTTCGAAATTAAATTCACTTCCGACTAAACCCCGAAACAAGTTTACTTTGTAGAGGTAGTAATCTTCTTTATAATATTTTATTTTAATATCATTTTTAAATTACCAGATTTAGTCTTTGTCCTGTTTCTAGTCATATCAGAAACTCTCTCTCTGAAGAAATGTAGTTTACACTATTAGCCAATTTTACAGCGGAATTCCTTATAATTTGTTTTGTTTTTCACTTCCTTTCTCATTTTCTTACCCTATGTTCAATTCGTTTGGGCGACACATATGCCTCGCCTCAGGCGATTGCGAAACTCCGCTAATGCAAAACTCAGTCTGTCCATTTGTCGAATGTCTAGTAGAGAAATTCCATTTAAACTTGTGTGCCCCATGGTTCCTTCCATACTGTGCTATGGATGAATACTACGTTAGGGATCCGATTGTTTTTCATACAAGTGTGTCAGCTGACATTGAACAAAATAAAAATATTACAAGTGTCTTATTTACTTCAAATTAATGTTATTACTTGCTCTATCAAATTGAGTGATTTGACTGAATCATGGAATTTTAGGTTGCTACAACGTAGGGGTCCCCCCATGGTTTAAATCTAAGTTCACGTTATTTTAATGTTGCCTAAAATTGTGCTCGATGGGCGTAAGAGGAACATTTGATTTGTTGCGACATTACTTTTGATTGGTTTTTATTGTTATGCCCATATTGGAAAACCAATAAAGATAGTGAGGGGTGGAAAAAATAAAAATAGTCATTATAATTTTTTAAAGTAATAGCCTTTTTATATGATTGATGTAATGCAAAACATACCACCTATAGACATATTATGTAACTTACTATACTAAATAGGGGTACTACCTTAAGCTGATCAGGAGGACTAAGATGGTAGCCTCAAATCTAAGTAAAGCGACATCCGCACCTCTGCAACGAAGAGCTGTTTCACGCAAGCAAGTCTTGTCACATGTCTTACAGTGGTGCCTTCCTAGTTAAACGAAATGGGTTCTAGGGGCTTTCAAAGTTACCAGTCTGTTTAAGAAGTATTCTTATTGATTTCTTACGATGTTTTCCTTCACCATCAAATCTAGATAGTTAATAGTAAGAACATAACTACGAAAAGTCGGAGGTGCATACATAGAAATAGAACCCTAGACCTCCAACTTGAGAGCCAAAATTTCACACTACTAGACTACAACTACTGAATTGTCAATTTATTGTGTAATTCATCATTCAATACTGAAATAAAATTATTTAAACAAAGTAGATTTTATAGCAGCAACTTAATTAAACGCTATTGCATCTCAAAACTAGTTAGAACTATTTAAAATTTTATGACGCTTGCTACTAACTTTGCGCACTTAAGTACTAAATTACAATTTATATTTAGCTTTACAAACATTTTCAGTGAGTGTCTTCAATGTTAATTATATGCACTAATTAAGCATCCTCAACGTCTCCCTATTTTCGCCTTTTTGAAACGTTAAAAGCAAGAAGAAGTTAATATTACCTTACATTGCAGAACTAAATTACGGATGTGCTATTAGTACTACTTTGTATTTATCGTATTATTATTTTAAGGTTAAATACACAAAGATAATTAGTTATTCTAAGAATAAATATAAACTTATATTAATTATAGTTCTATATGATGACCTTACAAAACAAAGATGGCATCACCAATCTCCAATACAAATGTTTTACCTGTAGCCTGTATTCCTCTCTACCAAAGTAGGTAGTGCTAAAGAGCACTTCTAGCCTAATTTGGTATTTTATCCGATAACCTAGCATCAGTATACTTTCTAGGTTTTCTTCATAGTTGGCCCTGTAGTACCGGGATCAGAATAGGGCTACGGTATCCCCTGCCATACGGTATTTTAGTGCGGTAAAAATCCCACATAAGCCCTTGTCGCTCCCACGACACTTGGTACCTTTTGAAGGTTTCCCCCTCGTCAACAAAACAAAGGTCTTCTTTATAGCATCGTCTATATTAGAACAGATTAAGTAAAATACTACTCCTATGAAATAAAATACTTTATACAAAGGTATAATAAAAAAAATATATACAACCTTATTGACTATCACCATAAAGTAGTTTTCGACTGTCATGATAACCATTGAACACATTCTTAAATACATATATAATAAAAAGTCGTAAATATATACCACATCCAAAATTTATTCCTTTCGTAGCTCTTAAATCCCTCTCAGGACCCCAACTCTTAACTTCAGGAACATGCCGTGTCTTTACAGAATATATGTAAATTGGTAAATGTAATAAATTGCATATATTTATCTGGTAATGGACTCGTAAAACGTGGGGTGGGGTACCCCAATAGGGGAGCGTATGGGCTTACTTTGATAATCTGGACATGGTTTGTGTCATCAAAATTTCTGGACCTTTGATCAAAGTAACGGTAATGGTAGCCAATTACCTTGATTTATATTAATTACGGTTCAAATTATTTAGGAAGTAAATATTTCTGGCAATATTATAAAGCAATTTTGATTGCTGAATGTTGAAATAAGATTAAGTAATAATAACGATTAAAATATATGTGACGGTCAGAAGTCATAATTATCAGAACTAACATCCAGGTATGAATTTATAGAAATGAATCAAATTTTCTGTTAATTTTATTGTTATGAGATAACATACCAAAATATAGGTTTTATGAGGCTCAGGATACCTGTTGCCAAATCTTAGATTCTAAAGAAGAGCAGTCGTAACTAAAACAAAATGTATATACTTACGTTGCTACTTGAGATATAAGATAAAAGGCCTCGTAATTACAATTATGATGACAATATGTATTATTTTGTGACTTATCACATTGCTCAAATCATAACATAATCCATTATAGGACAGAAAGAGGTGAAAGTAGTGAATTCGCCGCACTTAAAGCAATGCTAATAAAAACAAAATACTGCAATGTTTATTTAAATTCGTAAAACTTACCACTTAAATAAACATTGCAGCAATCGATACAAACTCACCCTTTACTGTTATGATTCAGATCACTAATCTCGATATGCAATCAAAACATCTATCTCATTCAAGCTCGTAATGCACAAAACTAACCGGGTTTACGACATGCGGGTACGCTCAAACATATTATTATCAACAGTCATCATCGAATAGGGGAATGGGACGGTCAAGTTCGTATTGTAAAAGGCATTGACAATAGCATAGGCCCCGATAGGAATTGCATTTGCTGCTTATTTTGAAATGAATACGCTGATATCAAAAAGCTTCGTCACCTAAGAAAGGAGATGTTTCAAAATGCATGGGCTCCCGGCCACCTTTTGTACACTATACTAAAAACTAAGAAAACTTGCAAAGAACAATTCGAAGGGGTTCATTTCCTTCAAATCATGTTCGTTTAATTGTTAAAAAACAATAATTTACACTTAAACTTGCAACACAACAGTGGAAAAACATCATGGCGGTAATGATTACCGTAATAATGTCATCTGTCATTCTATATTTATAACGTATATTTGATAAACGTTAATTATATTTACTTTCATAAATCAAAACAAACATACCAAAATATGTACTTCTATATCAATTTATTTTAGTTAAAACATTTAAGTGTGTAAATAAAACAACTAAGTACACATTTGATAATACGATAATAAGTAAAACTTATTCTTCACATTATACATTATTTATTCATTTTCAATATCTTCCCTTATCAATATTTTCATCCAATCATGTAGCAGGTTCTGTTATATCCTGTGTTATTCCTGTGACGAGCACAGCCACAACATCAAACAATGGTCATAATGTGAGCGCAACTACCTACGAGTACGGTTCGTTGCCCAGCGATGCAGTTGCAATAATAACTGATTATTTTGTCATCCCAAGAATGTCCTTGTCTTGCTAATGTAATTATCTAAAAAAAGAGAAATGTAAAAAGATTAGCTTCTCTAGTTTAAAATTATTAACGATTATTTCACGATTAATACAACTAACTGATGCATATTTTACCTGATGATATTGAATCCTTGTCAACACAATCCACAGCGATCGCACGAAAATCACAAGAGTCCATAAAACATAAGCTGGGTAAACAAGTAAGGTAGAATCAGTCCAAAATCGTAAGCAGCACTGAGCAGAAACATATTCAGGATTAAAATGGAATCTTCTCATCAGTACATATTTATTTAACGTTTACATTGGAGTCCACTATTATATAAAATGTATATATCCACTTTTACACATATCAAATTGACAACTTCTTCTTTTTTAATTTGACATGTCACTTACATCTATAAAACCAGATACTATTTTAAAGGTGGTTTTGTTACTATCGACTTACTTATCGACAGTTTTGAAAACTTGACATTGACAGTATTCCGCCATATTTAATATTTCAATGAGGATTGCTTATTTCAAATATTTTTAAACAGGAATACTTTAGGTTATCAAAATATATGTGTATTTTTCTTCAATTATACAAATTATTCGTGTTTTTTAGATATAGTGTACATGAGATGGCCGAAAATGAAACATCTCCTTTGCACTAAAGCAGTGAAATCATCAAAACCTTAAAAAAGATGTAGATATCGATAACGCAGATTTCAGAGCAAGAGCAAGGTTACGTAGGATACATTAAATTAGAAGTTAAAGTAATGAAAATCTATAGTCCTTTTACTTTAAAAGATAGTCCACTTAATGAAATATTTTTTGACAAAAAGACAACAACAAAGGAGAAATCATTTTACAAAATAAAAAATTGTCCTTTGATGTTAACAATGTTGTGAAGAATATTTGATGTATGTAGTCGAATGAACGTTACACCTGTCTTTTCTAAATCTCTCTTTGGAGCTTGTAAAACGAATAGTAGAACTGTCAAATGAAACAGGATTTTTACCCTATAAGGACACCAATTTAGTTCACGACACGTCAATAATATAAAAAAGGGGCTTGTGATCTTTGTCTCCCTTTTTGAAGGTTTGTCAGAGTTGATTCGATCACGAATATCGTTACGGGGCGAGAAAAAGTTGACTGTATCACTGAATTGAATGAACTGGTTAGTACTTTTTTTATAATATAAGGGTAGCAGACGAGCATGCAGTCCACCTGATGGTAAGTGGCTACTGCCGCCCATGGACATCTGTAATCAACCCCAGATAGGATTAGTTATTCCTACCTGAGGTCGGCCACAGATGCGCCGCTACCCCTAAGGACTAAGCTGGAACGCCTCGGAAATGTCTGTCTCCCTTACCACACCCTTCAAACCGGAACACAGCAGCGTCTAACACTGCTGTTATAAAGTAGAAATAGGTGTGGAGGTGGTGCCGTCGGATTCCACCATCACAAAGGGTTCTACCACCTTCAAAACTTTTTGTTCTTTTGCCAATTTTTTTATATAAATGAAATAGCAAAGGATGCAAGTAGTCCACCTGACGGTAAGTGGTCACTGCCGCCCATAGACATCTGTATATAGGTGTGTACTATTGAGCACACAGTTTCCCACTTTGTCCTATATTTTTTTTTAATATTTTGCGATGCGACATATTTTAAACCGGAATAAAGCATATTGAACACAGTAACAGTATAATAACGTACATGCAAAGATAGTGTGGTAGTGATATTTTGGAAACTTAGTTTATTAACCTGCTGAAAGCAAAATTATCCGTTAACAAATGTTACATTGCGTGACGAAGACTTAGGATAAATAGAAAACAACAATAAATGTCATTACTTTGTCGTTTTGGCTGTTAATTTGGGCTAAACGCACAAAACAGGGGAAGGATGACAGCTAAATAACAGCTTTTATAAAGCCATCGTTCGAAAGGAAGCATAGTCGGAAGCGGGTCGGCACGCTCCCATTCATGCTGTGGACAGTAATAATAATGATCCGTCTTCCTGTCGCCGCTTCGAATGTTCCTATCGGAAACATTTCGCCATTGATTTTTCCGCAAATAATATAGTGTCTCCCAATTCGTTTCATTCTGTTTCATTGTTTCGAGTTCCCCATTCGCCCCACGTTCGATGTCGCATGGTTTTGAGTGCATTAGATCCGCTCAAATTCGTACGCCGCTGTCGGTTTCCTGGACGTCGGTCGACACGTGACTCCAAATATAAAAGAGTTCACGCCTGATCGACTCGTCAGAGATGTGAATGGAATTGCCCGTATTGTATAATATTATACTAGGGTGCTACATTCATTTAGCGAGTGAAAGAACGAATGAAGTGATTATGAAATTTTCTGACGCGACATTGAAATCACATTTGTAAATTAAATTGATTTAGGTACTTATTTGAAGTGAATGCTGTTAGTAATATCTAAAATCAAAATGAATATGTCATTCATGCATAAAATTATTTACTCTGCTTCTAAAGTACCACTCATCGTAGTACAAAATTCAATTGAATAAATCACATCAACCTGCGAAGTGTCTTCAATAATTTATTGAAATTTACATGATATTTAAATCTACAAGTACACTTAATCAACTTTGACAGTTCATGCAAATCTGTTTCGTCCTTTTTTATCTTGAGCTCTTTCATTGTCCATAATGTGATTAGGTGAGGGCCCGATAGGACCCTCTTTCGGGAGGGTGCTAAATAAGATGCGACGTTTTCCGCCTTAGGCACCTTTGATAGTACTTTTTAAAGCTGTGTCACGAATTCCGAACCTCTCTTTTATTGGTCGCCATTATGATAATTGCATTAAGGGCCGGCCGCTGCCGATACTTCGTCTTTCGAATTTGTTCTGTTGTTACGGTAAGACGTTTGCCTCTTGAATATTGATCAGCTCATTTGCGAAAATCGCACCTATTGTCTACGTGACAGTTTTCCTCCACGAACTCTCACCCGCACTAAGTTACTTCGGATGAAATTAAATTATACGAAAATAAAAATGTGTTCACGTAATTGTCTTCTTGTCAAATAAAACGTGAATTGGACTTTATAACTTAAAACAGAGTGTCGACTGCTGACCTTTCTGTTTCAAGTCCGTAAACTAAAATTTATTTTATTGTTAACATTATAATTGTTATATTAGAGATATAAAATAACATTTATGTCAATTTCGCTCATAAAGTTCAACGTAAAATTATTACATTTGAGAATAACAAAGATATTTTGACTAATTTCTATCTCAAACATGAATAAAATATAAATGAGGGCCCAAACTATAACAAAATCATTTATAAGGATACAAAAATATTCTGAAAGTTAAAAAAATCTCTTATAATGTTGCTTTGGGATATTAACAATATCCTTAGGAACTTTTACGGAATACTTGTAAAATTTAATAGAAGTATCAAGTTCAGGGTTTATTCAGCCATCAATTTCGTTTCAAACCAGTTAGAAAATTAGAGCACAATTGTCAGAGCGTGCAGATTCAATTGTAACAGCTATGAAAACGACGTTGTTTAAATTAAATTCCGTTTGCTTGTTCGCTATGGCTGAAACGTTTTTCATTCGTGGAATAAACAGATTTTATTTATTTAAAACGTTAAAAAAGCTCGGCAACCACCCGACTGTTTTCATTCACCGATTGTTCCAAGTTTGGACGTGTCCAGCGTAGCCTTTATTGGATTTTTAGCTTGAAATAGACTCCCGTTTCGCACTAAAATTAAAATCTTAGTTTAGTCGACAATCGAAATACGAGTGTAGATATCGTTTTGTTTATTTTATGATACCGATTTGTTTGTTCAATTTGTTAGATGAATTGTCGTTGATCGAAATATTTTTCGTATGTTTGTGTTGATTTAAATATTATTTCAACTATAATCCTTAATATTCAATAAAAGCCTAGAAAGATTTCAAATAATACAAACAAAAAATTAATATAACATTTATCTTTCTGTTTTAATTCGTAAAAGGGTACAGACAAAGAGTATTTTTATGTAGAGAACCGCAAACATTGGTTTTCTAATATGGTAATTGTAATTGTGGTGGCTATCACTCAATCCTTTTTACGAATCGTTAAACCTCTGTTTGTTGAAACTTGCGCGGGCACGGACTAATATCGTCTCGAAATTGGACAAAAACGTTAAAAGGGCTCCTCGATCCCTTTTAAAGCGTTATTTTCTTTTTATATCCAATGAACCGCGAAAATGTGGGCGAGTATAGGCCCGGATTGAGTTAGCGCCATATTGGAACCAAACTGTGAAACATTTTCGATAAAGAAGAACAAAAACAAAGCAAGGGAAACGAGATAATTTTAATCCGATTTATTATAAGAAATATCTTAGTTCTTTGTACTCATGATTTTCAAGATTAAGACAAAGTCAAATATTATGAGGATAGTCTACGTTTAAAATTCAAACATTTGACTACATTATACTACACTATTTCACTACAATACCATATTATAAGCTTAAAATAAACAGAAAAGGTAAACTGCATTTGAAGCTGTACAATATCAAAAGTAGAAGAACTATAATCTGGGTTTTCAGACTTTTATGTATTCCATTTCACTTCTCGCAAAATTTACGTGTTCAACTTAAATACTTGTCTTAGTGCAGACGATTAACGATGAACGACAAACACGATGAATATATATTGATCAAGAAACAGATCAAAAAACAGTAAATAAACTACGGATTAGATACAGGTCTGCGAAATAAACATGTCAGGGAATAATGAAAATTAGTAAAATCCTTGGATGAGAACGGAGAGAGATTCTGAAGCCAATGAACCTAATTGCCAAAATTGATTTACATATTTTTTTATCTTTGTTAAATATGATTTCATTTTACTGTATGAGAGTATTCCATCACCAACTTTAAAAGTTTGCGGTAAGACAAGTTCTCTACTCTTTACTCTCCAATGAATAGTAAAACAAATTCGTCAACCAACTAGACGCCATTTCTTAAATTACTCTTCAAAGATGCAAATAACCCAAAGACAGGTCCAAACTCCATTTCGCTGTTCCTCTTGAGCCGTCTTTGAATGCCCTGAATTTGGCAGATAAGTTCGAATTTCAAAGGATAAATCTTTGCTTAATCTTGTTTGTTGTCTAAGAACTGATAGTGAACTTTTTGAAAGTTTCCTTGAAATCATTTTACTGATGTAAAAGACAGTCCAATCACCCTTTGAGATCTTTTAGCTAATATTTTATGAAGTTTGCATGAATAATGACATTTTTTTTTGCGAGTATTAAGTTTATTAAAATTAATTAAAACTCGATAAAAAGAAGAAAGGCTGAAATACATTCCGTAAAGTAAATAATCATTTGACATATGCATACAATTATATCGAATTTAATTTTAAATTTTAAATTGGTTTAACAAACTTTAGGCACTACGAAAATTAACTTCAATGATATTCACGTCTAAGATATAAAGAAACTCCATACATTATTTGATTTAGTTCCATCCAGACTTGAAAGAAAATTTAAAACATCTCAGACAAATTGGTTATTGTCGTAGAAGTTTATTTTGTCTGGCTATGGCAGAACAATGAAGAAAAACAAGAGGGTGAGATTATTTGGTCTTGATTTAATACTAAACTTTTAATGACACAAATACGGAGCTAATAAGTATACCAATGCTATTTTCTCAGCGCGGGCAAACCAGTAAAAATCCTGGCATAAAAGAGCGACTTCCAATTTAAAAGGCGACGCGAACTTATTATTCCTTATTCCTTCCTATTTTCCTCAACAAGAGAAACTAATCTAAAGAAAATTTTCGAGTCCCTGTGAAGAAAATAAGCTTATAAGGAAGCGCAGTTTGCTCGCACGAATACCGCCTAGGAATAGCGGCAACAAACTTTAAATTAAAGTTTTTCAAGGAAATAAGAAATTTCCCATTTCCATTCAGACCAGTGGTGCTAAATAATTAAGTTTCGGTTATAAATACAACTAAGTTCAATTTTCCCGACTGAGACGTGATTGGAACGGCTCTAGTCCGTAAATCCAACTTCTGTGTGAATTATTAGCCTGTAGTTGATTCAATCGCACAAATTTTTGAAACGTGATTGCAGTTACTTAAAGGCTTCACATTCACCAAAATGTATGTTTAAATCAGTTTACTTTCTAGTTTAAATAACCGTGGGATACACTGAAGGAGTTCGTAGATATATGATTTTTACCCTGTACATCCATTACTTTAAAAATATCTTCTGTAGGTGTAAAATTTCATATAACTAATTTCAATTGGTCGTTTGAAAAAAAATCGCTTTCTACACTCACATAACCACCACGCACCGTGGGTGCCATGGACACACACATAGACAAAAACATAAACACCCAAACCCAGATACAGATATCTAAATTCACCATTTAGTCTGTCTGGCCTGGGAACGAATCCGGGACCCTCCACGCATTAGACCGGTGCAGTGACTGCTCCGTCACGCGAGTCGATGATAAATATTAAATAAGACGTTAAAAGTTTAACAATTTAAATAACTGTACTTTGTTCTTATTAACATTATTACGTTCTCACATTATAAGCAGGTTCATTTCAGTGAATTGTGCTACCTTGTGAGTTCTCTGAACGAACTTCCCTTTGTCTAATGAACTGCGAACAACTTCTGCAGTTTCCACCGGCAACTTTCTTTGATATTATGTATCGTTTGAAAAAGTTGGTAGGACTTTACATACTTGAGTTTCGTATCTTGAATTTTTACTATGTCATACACATAATTTTACTACCTACAAAAATATAGTCGAATAGAATAATATAATTCATTAATTGACAGTTAATTCACTTTATAGCAAGCACTACATTGGTGATTCTTACTAGAGCAGTTTAAATGGAGAATTTAATGGCCAGCAGTGTTTCCGTCCCCTCGTCTAATTCTAACTTTTAGCAGCAGTATTTGCCTTGCAGTGTTCCGGCATGGAGAATATGGTAAGGTAAGATAATGGCATGATACGCTGTAATAAGGAAGTCTTACTTTTAGTATGTTCAGCTGCTAACTAGTCTACACGGCTTTAGGAAGGCCTTATTCTATTTTAAACATATCTATAAACGTGAATATAATCCTATAATACAGAGTCCACTGTATACACTTCAATTCTAATTAAGTGTAAACTTCTTGCGGGCATTATGTCATAAATTAAATTAATCAAAATGTGTTAAAAACCGAATATATAAAACTGCCATAAAGATTAATGTATCTTTTCATAAAAATTTCACTGATATGTGATTCACGTAAAACACTAAATCAGATTCAATATGTTTAATAGCAACTCAATAGAAAACCGTAATAAAAGTAACGCGAAACTCGAACCGAATCATACCCATAGAAGTCATTCACATCATAACTAATAGAGCAAATGTACAGAGCGCACTTTTCATGCACCGTTGAATGCTATCGGCCGGTAATGTATCTCCCTATCTCAGCGGTTCTCAACTTTTATACATGAAAAATTGTTATAATACATCCTATGGACACCTTAGGCAAGTCCTCCTTTTAACTTAGTGTGGCATATTTTTATAGAACTTTCAATTAACACAAGGTGCGAATTGATTATTATTATCTATTATTTATTATTATTAACACGTTTATAAAAGAAAAGTCAACACTTAATCTTATAGCTACATCAAGATACTTATAAAAATAAATTAGCTTTTATGTCCAATGTTATTTATTAACACTCATAATATATTATTTTAGTAGAGACGGTTGAATGCCGCTGGCATATCACAACATTCTGATATCGTACATTAACTTTAATGGATTGGCCATTTTGTGTTATTGCGCATTTCTATAAATTATTTTGAATATTTATCTATCTGCTTAAGTGATTCATGGTTTTCGCTTTCGGGATATTTTCAATCATCGAGTATAAATTCAAAACCGCAACCTATTTTCAAGCAAAATGATAGCGCGAACGAACCTTTTGAAGGTGTAATATTAATACGAATACTGTGGTTTGAAAGATTGATACCACATGTTATTTTTCATAAAAAAAGAGGAAAGTAAGGCCAAAACATAAGTTTATAATCATAATATTATAAAAATAAAAATACAGTCATGACTATTAGAGAAGAAAACTAAACTAATAAAGAAAGACAAACATACAAGATACGCGCGAAAAACATAACCCTTCCTTGGCAGTCGGGTAAAAATGAAACGACTTTTGCATAATGCTAAAGACAGTATTGAAATTGATAAAATGTATATAAAAATAGCCAAAACAAACGATTGTTACATTAAAAACGAAATAAATGAAAATACCATAAAATAAAGAACAGCACGACCAAAGATAAAGATTAAGCAAGGTTTCAGCAGACAATAGAATAATCATTTAAGCATTATCGTAGACGTTAATTTATACACAAAAATGCAGAATCTAAAATCTAAAGCAACAGAATCAGACAACCATTAAAGAGCGCAGCTGTCACCAAGATTGCTTATTTATAGATAGAAAGATAAATTGAAAAGTAGATAAAAGTATACGAAGTTCTTGTTATCTGTAATTTGGCTTATAGTTGTCCTTTGTGTAATCATTCGGCGATATCTCTTCGGAATTTGTTGGACAACTTTTTGTACTGTTGACAAGTAGTTCGTTATTTTGTTTGAGAAGAGCGAATAGAATTGGAACGAGATCTTTCCAATTTATTACATCTTGTGAATTTAATTAGTCTAAATACTTATCTTTTGAAAATAATTTATAGTGAATTCGTTTAATGGCAAACATTTTAGTCAATTTGAATCTCACTACTATTATATAGTACTAGCAGAACCCGCGGCTTGGCCCGCGTAAAAAAATATGATATAAAATACAAATAACTTTAATGGTAAATTTGTACCTTTAACAATTTTAAGTTTGGGCTGTGCCTTGATAGATCACTATGTCAGTCACCTTTGAGTTATATATCTATATTTAGATGTTTCACATTTTTAATATCATTTTATTATTTATGTAGAATTAAATAATGGATAAAAACCGACCTACAATTTAAAATAAATACTAGAGAATCTGTTAAGATGCTTGATGCAGAAGAGTATAACATCAAGCATGTGTTAACATGCTTGATGTTATACTTCGTAAGAAAAAGTAAAAATATTCTAAGTACTCTATTGAATTGAAAGAATCATAAAACCAAAAATAGGTCATAGAAACAAGAAAGAAAACAAAACCAATTTTTAATAAAAACAATTTATCGGTATTATGCGTGTTGTACAATATTGTTACACTCTCAAGGGAAATTATGTAAATAGATGCGAAACACACTAAATAGCTGTCTTCATATATTATTTTATCAATATCATGTTACCCAGATGGCGCAAAATTTAATAAAATGTTTGAGGGATGAAGAAATAAGTTTATCTATGACGTGTTTTGGACATCCTCTGTGGGGTATTTGATCTATCATAGTGGTTTAGATATTTCTGGCATATCTAGACATCTCTTAGTAAGAATGTGTTTTATTTTCTTCTTTATTTTATTTCGGTGCTGTCTTAATGGATTTTCGCGAGACACGTTAAGTTTTCAGTACTGTGAGATTTTTATACTTTATGTTTATTTTGAATTAATATTAATCTCTTCTAAAAAATAATTGGGTAGGACTAGTTTACCAAATTAAGAATCTGTAGATTATAATAATTCGAAACTTTCAATAGGTCACGCATATTGGATTTTTCACCATGTTTTTTCTATTCTTATACATATAATTTTTTTGTAAATTATTTTTTTGACGAAGACGAGAACGACTTGACGCTAGTCTTAAAAATTCAGAGTATGCACTACATATCACTTTCTAGACAAGAATCTGACAGTGCTTTATTTTGGAGACAAGTATAGTGTTGCATTTTATCGCGTCATTTTCATATTAAGCACGTCTTGGCATACATTTTTAGTCGGGCTATTTAGTGGCACTGATACAGACACACTGTAGTACTTTATATAACTTAGTGTATTATTAAAATATCGACATTTGAACACAGAAGCACTGACATCCACTTATGATATAGACTTTGTATCTATTTTAAAACAAGTGCTTAGAATGTCTAGTCTTAGAGCTTTTCTGATTCCATATAATTAACCACACTCGTAAATTTTGCATGTTTTCTTGTATAACTATGTATTATTTTATTGTTTGTTTAAATAACCATTGTCGTTAAACAATAATATAAAAAGCCTCTTTAGTTTGAATTACCTGGCATAAAACAAGTATGCTAAACAAACCTTTTTACGACGTAAAATAGAAACGGGTAATTTTCATAGAAAAACATATTACCCAACAAACCGTAAGCACGAGATTTTGAATTTCATAAATTCTCAATTTCAAACAATCGTAATTTATTATTTTTGAATCACGGAATCACACGCAACTCTATGGGCACGCTATGGTTGCTTGAAATTCTCTCACGCCACATTCTCTACAGTAAATTGTTTAAAGCATAATTGTTTTTAAAGGCTCAAATTACATCTAATTACAGATTGCGATAAGTAAAGTAATCACGAGCCGGCTTAGGTCTTAAAACCTGTTTTGAATTGTATTTGTTTTAGCTAAGAATCTATAGGAAATATTAAATATTAACGCCTAACTTAATAAGCGAAACCTTAAACAAAGGACACACATATATATGTTTTTTTATAATATAGGAGTAGCAGACGAGCATACAGTCCACCTGATGGTAAGTGGCTACTGGCGCCCATGGACATCTGTAATCAACCCCAGATAGGATTAGATATTCCTACCCGAGGTCGGCCACAGATACGCCGCTACTCCTGAGGATTAAGCTGGAACGCCTCAGAAAAGTCTGTCTCCCTTACCACACCCGGAACCGGAAAATATATGTATCAAACCGGAAAATATATGCATTTGCTTTTTAAAATGGGTTATAAAATGTAATTGTCATTAATTAAACCTTAAAATAATTAAGAAACAAAGAATAACTTAAAAATTATTACGAGATCAAGCCATAGTGGGTCAAGACCATTATTTGCAGTGTTACTATCATAAATTATCAGTTGCAATTAGTATAAATCAATTAAATACCAGTTATGCAGATGAAAAACAGCTACGTAGATTGAGAACGGGTAGATCAAACGATACGGAGGCTATTAATTTAGGCGCATTTCCACATTAGGCACGGTCTGGTTTATCCCCTCTGAAATATATGGGGAATATGGCTCTTAAAAGAGATTGAAACTTTGCATTCAGGAGTCCATTACCTGTTTCGGCGTCGGTTAGGCCAGCTTGGTTCGAAGCCAATCTAATATTTCAGAGTAAGCCGCCGTCTGGCGCGGATGTGTGGATAATCACGTGGCAAGCTATAAAGCTTAAGTAGCTAGCATTAATGCTGCAATTACCGCGTAAGTATCGTCCTATTGAGATTTAAGAAGACTACAGTCAATATGTGATGTGCTGTTTGATATATTTCGCCTCAGAATTTTAATATACCAAAGTAAAATAGGGAATATGTTAATTATGTTTATCCCAGAAGTAAAATTATTTGTACAAGTTCTGTGATATGGTGGTTATATTCGATGTTTTTATGATTATTTGGGTATATTTTACTGATACCTATTATTTATACACTTCTACACATAATGGCTGTTACTAAGCATAATGCATATTGTAACATTGTGCAATTTCGTTACATTATATCTGACGTAAATATACAGTTGTATTAAGTAAGTAACTACTGAATATTTCTGTAAAGTACTCGTTGCGTTGGAGTAATCATGATTTTTACAGAATTTCAGGCGTACATTTCAAGGGGCACGCAATGCCACGTAAAATTAGCTTTCCGTGACCACTTGTTCATTCGCTTGTTAAAAGCTATTAGTTTAAGTTTTATTTACTTACTTTCTGAAAGCAAAGTATTCGTGGTATTCAAATATGGAAAATAATTTCAACAAAATATAGGACTTCAAGATTGCTATTTAAAAGGTACTTTAAATGAAATGTTGGTTAAATAGATTTTAATTTGAAGTAAAAAATCATCATCATCATCAACCCATTACTGTCCTACTGCTGGGCACGGGTCTCCTCTCAGAGTGAGAAGGATCAGGCCATAGTCCACCGCGCTGGCCAAGTGCGTATTGGTAGACTTCACATACCTTCGAGATTCCTTTTTTTATAAATCTCTCAGGTATGCAGGTTTCCTCACGATGTTTTCCTTCATCGTTTAGCAAGTGATAATTAATTTCTAATTCGCACATAAATTTGAAAAATCAGAGGTACGATCCGAGGGGCCGAGGATCCGAGTTTGTTAATTACTAGGCTATCACTGCCTTATTGACGTACTGACATAAAAATTCCTCTAAATAAATTTAAATCGTAATCTTAAATTTAATAAATCTTAAATTTAAATCGTAAGAAGTTCCTAAATTTTGTAGTTAAGTAAGACATACGAAAACTTTTAAGAGGTTTCAGTACTTTGCATGTCCGCTTGTGCACATTTCTGAACTATTCCGTAGAGCTAATAGTCACAGACCTAATCTTAATTCCGAGCTAAGCAAAGTACAACTAAAGGAGGAAAAACATTCATTACGAAAATTGATAACTGGCCGTTCTATGAAGTTATACAAAAGAAACAGAAAATCGCGGTACGCAATTTCCTAACAGTATTTACCTGAGTAATAACTTCATCTAACTTTTTTCATGCACTTGTTATACTACACGCGTGAAATAACGCTTTATCGCTATATGGTTTTTTATTCCCCCACTTGGATTCCTATCTTGACATTCACTAGCGGGAAAAAATACACCAAAACTCACCAGGACACTAAGATACTAAGAACAGAAATGTTAAATAATCTTATAAAAAAATATATATTTTGCTTTCGCGAACATCAAAATGAAATGTTCTACATGTCAGACCAGCGTGGGACAACAATGCCGGTTGACGTCATAAAAAAATGAATCGCTTCTGTATTTTCATGCTATATTAATTATATTGCTACTGAAGAAAATTTAAAAAGACAATTAGTTACTTATATGAAGTATATGTGCCATGAGTTCACAAACTGTACTGCATTTTAACGTTCTCACTGAAACGGTACTAATCGCAATCGCTCACTAATCGTAGTCAAACAACTGTCTAACGAAGGGCTGGAGTGAACTTTGCGGGAACTATTCGGCAAGAGTGAAACGAAATCAAGTAAATGTTGCTGCGAGTTTCGTTCTATGTTTCCTTAATTTAAATATTGGATGCCGTCTGCCTACTTTATTTAAGTGGATCAGAGCAGAAACTTCATTCATTTATATCCTTCAGCATATGAATGTACTCAGCTTTATGAAAACATTTTGAGATGTGTGAAATAAAATGCACCCTGACAATGTGCTATTCTTCATCAGGACGATATGAGACGACACGACACCGGCACCGACAGCACAAACCTGGCAGTTATTGCACGACTCATGATGCGAAGCATCAGAGAGTGCTTTACGATCGAAAAATTTTTTTCGCTTCATTTTGGCGGCTATTTTTATTATTATAGCCTTGATAGTTCACGGAATCAAGATATTTTGCATACTATTGTCGAGATAATTTAATGGAGATTAATTCCATACTTTTTAAAAATTGATTTACTGCAATAGAATTGGAAAAAAACACCAAAATAGGTCAAAAAATTTTCCTGTCCGTCATGTGTGAAACCTGAAAACACTGTAACTTGTGAAAAAATCCATCATTTGAGTTAAATTTTTTTTTAAAAAAATCTAATCGACGATTGTAGGTCACTGAATGCGAATGATTAATTAATTCAGTGTCGTTTAATTGCAATTAATAAAAAACGAAAACTACAAGACTGTATATCTATAGATATTATGTACATTTATTCCACCAGGGGCGCTTGTGCAGTACCTTCTTCCTACTACAGCTGTTTTTTCGGCAATTAATTTTGAACGACTTAAGTTTTTTTTTTTTTATATTTAATAATTAAATGAGCATTATGAGTCGTGCACTTTTGGATTTTCCAAACTTTTTTTATTATCTAACTTGTGTCAAGTTTAGCAAATAAAGCGATCCTTACTGACGAAAATCTCTACATTCTACACTACTACTCTACATACTCGTAATAACCTTAAGGCCACTGGTCTCAATTTTAAACTGCTTGCAATATTTCAGAACAGGTACAGGAAGATAAAGCTTGTTATCTAGTGATTGACAGTGGATTCACGTATTGTAAAGCAGGTATCTATAAAATTTCCCTTTTTCCACAGTAACAGATAGGCGGAACTTTTCCAATCAGAAACGGGGAGGAATTTAAATATAAATTGGAGTTTCCAACGCGGGGTCCAACAAAAAGCGGTCAGTAATGAAAATCGACGTACATAGGTACACACTAGCTCTTGTTCCTGACTTTGTGTACAGTATGGAAGAAACTTAATAAGTTTCACCCGTTAAAAATAAAAAATATTTTTAAGAAAAAATAAGGAAGTAGTATTTAGTTTTTTTTAAATATTATCTTAGTGTCCATGGCCGTCCGAACGTTTGTGGAATGGATGGAAAGTCTCACATAATATAATTTGTACATACAAAATAATTATTAATTTTTACTTTAGGCTTGCCGTTATAAGGCACGCGTGCTGTGTTATTCCGTGGTCACTATCTTTTTTTGTCACGATAACATAGTTCTGAGTTTGACCTCCGTTTAGGTAAAAATCTAATCAATAAATTTAGATAACCTTTCTAGGTCAGAGTAGTTTTGTAATATTTTTGTGTGCGTCCGTACTATGTATCGATATACGATGGTGCTATATAAGATAATCCTAGTTTGCGGCTGTGAGTGTAGAAATTATCAACTTTTAGTTTACATCATGGTCGGCTACTGTTAAGGTTACACAAATTGCACGCTCATTTGCTTCTTCCAGCATGAAAAAAATAATCCAACATAGAAAAACGTTTATAATATCGCTGAAATTTCCAGGACAATAATCCTGGAAACATTCGCCGAGCGGCCCCTAGGATGCACTCGCGTTGTTCTGGAAAATGGACGAGTCTAGAAAGCGGAGACCATAAAAACTGCGGAACCAGGTCAACTGCATCTAAATGAATAAGCACGGAATAAAATGAATTACTGAGAAATTCTTTTCAGATTGTTTTATAGCATAAAATAACGTGTAGTAATGGAACGTGCATAAAAAGGCAATAATACATCCAAAAGCAAAACAATGTAAACAGAGGCAGAACTTAAGTTTTTCTACAGAGTTCTTCTAGACATAAATAGTTCTACAAATTCAATAGTCGTTTCCAAAACTTTTTTTATCAAAAAAAAATGTTAAAAACTAAGTTCTGTTTAAGTTATTTTAATAGAAAACAATGATTAAATCATAAATGATGATTAGATCAAAAATTTAAAATGGCATCGGCGTACACGTTGTTTTCGGTCATAAATACATGTACAAGCGAAAGAAAACTGGAAATACCCCATTTTTATTCCAACCTTTATTGAATTAAGTAATAGCTATATACGTATTATTCCATTGCCTTGCTAAAACGTAAAATAAAACTATGAACAAGCATTTTTATGGAAAAATATATTAGTTCCGGAAAATAGCCTCGTGTCGAAATCAGTGACGATAAAAACTTTTTGAAACCGGGTCAACTGCACCGCCAAGTTAAATTTACTTAAATGAATGAGCAGGAAATAAAGAGCATTAAAAACCTACTTGGATCGCCTCCAAGTGGCGTCGATTTTGGTTAAGAGGAAGGTCGTAAATTAGTATTTAATGAACTTTGCTAAAAGGAAGAAAGGAATAATTAACTATAAGATAATGGGAAATGTAATACAACGACATATTCATACTATATGAGGAAATGATAATACACAATCCTAATCTTAGATGTCAGGACATATCATTATCTACTTTAGGGCATTCATTGCGAAGGACTTATTAATCTTTTATTACGAGTTTTATTATTATTATTATTTAACCCTAACATATAACTCCCAAAAACACTAGTTCAAACAGAATAGTTAGTAAAGCCAGATTTATAATCAGATTTTTATAAAAACATTTAGAGAAAAACTTTCGAATCAACAGAATAGTTCTACATCCCTCGTCACATTTTAATTCACTTAGATCTGAAATGAGAGAAACAAACATAAAAAGAACCGAAGAACCAACAAAGTAAGCGCAGAATTTCATATGTTAGGTAGGAACGGCTCATCAAGTCGACAAATAGCGCGCGTCTAGTAACAGACTCGTCGTATATGTACCGAGACTCCAGGGAAATAATTGTTCGCGCCTGATTGCAGCCTTCTGAGGCAACCTTATGAAATTTTTCGCATACTCTCGTGTTACGCGAATTTACAAAATGAAAATGAAAGGACAGATCTTCAGGGAAACTTTTGGTAATATTAGCCGGTATTACATTCGTGTATTAGTTTAGGCTTTATTTAAACAAGTACAAGGAAGCAAGTGAATATAATTTCCTATGTTTATTCTATTAAATCATAAGCAGTGATAGCCCAGTGGTAAGAAACTCGGCCTCTCGATCGATGGGTCCGAGGTTCAAATCCTAGGCACGCACCTCTGATTTTTCAAAAGTTATGTGCATATTAGAAATTAATTATCACTTGCTTAACGGTGAAGGAAAACATCGTGAGGAAACCTGCACACCTGAGAGATTTATATAAAAATAACCGCAAAGGTATGTAAAGTCTACCAATACGCACTCGGCCAGCGCGGTGGACTATGGCCTTCTCATTATGTCAAGAGACCCGTGCCCAGCAGTGGGACGATAATGGGTTGTTGTTGATGGTTCTATTAAATCAAATTAAGCAATATATTTGTCACTTAGCAATATAAAATATCCCGTGGTCTTCTGTAGAAAATAATTATTCAACAAGTAAGGTTCGGATAAACCGATAAAAGTTACTTCGCAACAATCTGCTGCCAATATGTATACTGGTATATATTTTAAACTATGCACTAGGTACTACCCTCCCTCCCACAAAGGATACGTCACATACAAAAGTAAAAATATACACCACCACACATACCAACACCATCAGGTATAACCTTGAACATCAAGCAATTTTATTTCGCAATTAATTTTGAATAATCTTAAAATAGGGTACACTATAGTAGCGTAGTTCTCTCAATTTCAAATCTAGACTATACCGTTGATTGATTGGATAATAACCGCAATTGACGTTACAAATTGTTCCTCCAGGCTCCAACTGTCCGCCCATGATGTATTACACTCCGCCATTTTGCAAGGACAGCTGAGCTTGATCCTATTTTCTGGACTTTAGTGTCAAAATGGTCGACAAAGATTGATCTATCTTTACTTATTGTCTATTTTCTAAATCTAAATGTTAAACTTGTCAATTCTCAAAAAATCTTACTTAATCGATGAAATGTAATAAATATCATCTGAACGGCTTCGTGGGTGTTATATTCCCGAAACTTAAATTATTCGACGTAAAATTGATTTAAAGTAATAAGAATTGAAAAGCCAAAATCATGAAAATTTCACCGATAAAATGCGCAAGCACCGGGTCGAATATCAAATTCCTCCGTCACAACGATCCAAATCGTCCATGAATTCCCACGTCTTATTCCTGAATATTTCCGAATGGGTACGATTGAAGTTCAATTCAATTGATCGAGAAGAACCAATTGAAGAATGCATCCCAATTCCGTAAAGGGAAAGAATTGAATTATTTATTGCATAGTTTCCACGGCAACGGTGAGTCGGTACTGTACCTGAGCGTCTTTTGAAAGTTGCAACAAGACACTTTAATTTCCCCGGGGTAGTCGCCGAGTAGCTCATAATTCATGCCGAGTTAACATTTTGTCAGTTCGTATTTGTTGCCCAAGAACGCATGCTTCCTGAACTTTGGTTCCGTTCGCGAAAGCATTCCTGCTTCCATAATTAAACGCCTATGCGAAGTTAGAGTATGCATCTTACTGTATTCTGATTTATTATGAATATTCCCTAACTAATTTAGTCAAGTTTCGCTTCATACAAATGCAGTCGCAGTTGTTTCTAGAGGCAAGAGGATACTATTCTACAATATCTTACATATTGTTTATTGCTATACGCATATATTTATTTTGTTGCAATATATACGTGGTACGTAATAGAGATACGTGGGTACAATTGGGTAGTTGAGTGGTTTCGGCACATACATTATTTAAAACTAGAACAGAAGCCTTGTTCTATACGGAGTTGGTTACTGATGTGCACTAGCGGCATTGACAATTTAACATTAGATGTCCTAAATACTCGTTTACTCATTCAATATTACAGAGAAAAGATACGGAGTTCGTAACTTCTACGCTTTTGTGTTCCGTGTATTTACGTAATAGGAATACAGCAATTTGTACAATTCCGCAGTAACAGTTGTCTCTCAACAGTTGTCGTAGTTTGTACAGAACTTTGCTAATCGGGAGTAATACGCTAACATTGAGCATTTGCAAATATTTGCGCGGGTAAATTAGTGTGCTCGAGCTGCATCGCTGGCGTAACAGTATTTGGTCCCTAAATTTTAATGAATCAATGATTTGCTTTGACCCCTATGCGTTGGTTCGTTATTTATTGATGTTGCTAATCAGACAAATGGCTAATCCATTAAGTACACAGTCCACTGGATCTAAACAACGTGACGAGTACACGGAAATAGAATCCAAATGGAAGTGTCAAGCGGCGGGAATGACATTTCAAGCGCTGTAGCCGCTAATATTGTGACAGCTGGCTAAATCTGACCAGCGCTTATATTAGAAATAGTGCACTTGCATAATGTAATGTATTTTAATAGAGTATTTTGTTAATTAAGCACTTTTAGGTATTTGCACCTCAAATTTTGACTTTCGTATGGAAAGTCATAAAGATATTGAACACTTACTTGATTCGATTAACGCATGTTATTAATACTCATTCTTTATTATTTTTCCTCCCAAAAGATCAAAATTTGTCAATTTTTAATATGATTATTGTAATAACTGTCAAATATCATGGTAGGTAAATTATTCGATAGATGATTACTAATAACGGGCATTATAAAATTCTTATTATCATCAGAATTATATTAGACCAAGTAGCTAAATAAAATAATTAAACCGTATCTACACGCACATAATAAAATCTAATTATCGTTTGCGCTTAAGTAGCTTTATTTGTTTCCAAGGGTGTGTAAGACAGAATACCAGGCATAGTCCATACCATTAGTGGAGCATCTGATTTCTACTGACAATCTATCAGGACTACATGTTCGTTTACTTTAATTTCATAATCATAATATAAATAAAACAATACCAAAAACAATTTAAATCCCTAGAGTTCTAGACTAAAATAATGAAGTACAAATCGATACACAGAAAGCAGAAACCAATAAAAGTATATGAATTGTCAGAGAGCAGACAAAGGGTGAAATTGCCGGACTCGCTAATTAATAAATCAGCACCCGTCTGCGCAAACACATTCTCTGCTTGCTCCCGCGAATTCACTGTTTGAGTTCCCGATTTATGAAACCCATTATCTATAATTGGTATATTTGGTTGGCTACTTTAATTATAGATGTGCCTTTGTGGTTCGTCTGTGGCGGCACCAGCGCTACACCTTTTTTGAGTAATAACTGGTTTGAAGGGTGTGATAAGACGTATTTTTTCCGAGGCATTTCAACTTAGTCTACGCGGGCAGCAAAGCATAGAAGCCGACCTTAGATAGGCCTTTAATTTTATCTGTGGTTGATTACAGATGTCCATGAGCGGCTGTATCTACTTACCATCAGGTGGAATGCGTTTGCGGGGTTATAAGTAGGTACATCATACATAGTATTAACACATTTTTTTTATATTTATACTAATTTATATAACACAAAGGACTGAGTCGTTACTGTCCTTCTGTTACATACACGAAGACAAGTAGGTACGTATATCGTAAGGTTTATCTTATATATAAAATTCTCGTGTCACAATGTTAGTTACCGTACTTCTCCGAAACGGCTTTACCGGTTTTCACAAAATTTTATATGCATATTCAGTAGGTCTGAGAATCGCCTACTTTCAATTTTTATACCCGTAAGTGATAAGGGTTGTTCACCCTTAACATTTTTTTTATTTATACGGCAACACAACGTTTGCCGAGTCAGCTAGAATCTTGGGACCTATGTAACTATTATAATTATCTATTATGTAATAGATACTATCAGACATCTAACAAGAGATGCTTGAACAACTCAATTAACAAATTGAGACTCATCTACGCAAATACTGCTTGATTAGTCAAATTCTGCTTGTGCTCTGAACTTAAATCATGAGCTAGATTCGCAATACTATTTAATCATTAGATAGTATTTATCTACAAGAATAAACAAGTTATCCAATTAATTTTACCTGGCCAAAACCATATATTTATATTAGTGATTCAGAAATTTTTAGTTTGATCTTACTTAATTTCACATTTTTGCAGGAAATTAAATCGCGTAATATGCTATCTTTAGTCAATTTATAAGTAAGAGTCTTCCCTTGAATATAGAAGAGTAAGGCCACAGTACAAATATTATAGATACTGTGGTAAGGCTTTGATTATATCTCAAATACAATATCCTTTCAAAATATGTTCCTTCGCTCTTACGAGGAATGGTATAATTTACTAGTACTACTACTTAAATTATTAAAGTTTAATTTAGTAACTACTAGTAAATTATACCATTCCTCAAGTTTTAATTATTCTTATTATTATCGCTGTAAACTTGTCATAACAATTTACCTTAGTTAATTATTCAAAACTGCTTTAAGCTTTACTGTTCACATTTTACGCATAAACACAGGAATAATATTATATTTATTTATTTGTCTATAATTAAATGTAGTAATTATGCAGCGATATCAAGTGTCTAATTACTCGATCAGTGGTGTAATTATAATAATAATGTAATAGAATAATTGCGGACGACGCTAATTAATACAGTCTGCGCAAACATCACTTGATTGTGTTCGCTGTTTGAGTTTTCCATTATGAAACCTGTAATTACCAATTCTGTTTCAGTTTCGAGATTGCTGGGCGAGCTCTGGGATCATAGCGACATCAACTAAAACACAATTTGAATGCTGTTATGGTGTTGGGAGTGCTTTCTTCACTATACTCTCTCAGCCTTAAGCAACGCAGTAGTCTGAAGGTTGAATGAAAAAAGAACATAAAATAGTTTATTATTTATTTTGTTAACTATAAGTAACATTAAAAGTATTATCTAATAAATATATTTTTTTTATAATATGGAGTAGCAGACCAGCATGCAGTCCACCTGATGGTAAGTGGCTACTGCCGCCCATGAACATCTGTAATCGACTCCAGACAGGATTAGATATTCGTACCGGAGGTCGGCCACAGATGCGGCGCTACCCCTGAAGACTAACCTGGAACGCCTCGGAAAAGTATGTCTCCCTTACCACACCCTTCAAACCAGAACACAGCAGCGTTTAACACTGCTTTTATAAGCCAGAAATAGGTGTGGCGGTGGTGCCGCTGGAGTCGAACTACAAAGGGTTCTACCATCTTCTAAAAAGAAAAATGCTTGTTATAGATACCTGTAACACAGTTTTTCTGCAGTTTTATGTGCTAAGGTGAGTACATCAAGTAAAGTAGGATAAATAAATGACAAAGAATTGGATTACAATAAATAGTGCAGGTTGCGCTTTAGTGCTTAAATAGATTGTGCTGTAAAATAAACAACAGAAAGTCTAAGCTTGATACTGATACCCCCCATTAAACTGCACTGTCTGCGCCACCTAGCTCGTAAAAGTGACACCAAGCCCATAAACTTAACGTAATTCAACACTTAATGAGGTTTTCTCCTCTTAAAACATACATTGTTTATAAATTCAATGACAAAGATTTTGCCCATAACTTGAAATTTTGTAAAATCTTTCAATGTTTTTAGGACTTTATCAAAAAAGTTTAGTATAAATAATTTAAGCGTTCCTTGAATTTTTAAGAAGTAGGATATCTTGAGTTAGGAGATAAGTATTGACAAAAATTAAAATAAATAGGAAGGTTTAACTGAAAAATAGAATTCACTTTCAGCAGGTGATTTTCGTAAATATTGTTATTCATATGACAAAAAACATAGTAACCGCTTGGTCAGTGCCAAGTTACAGCTTAGAGCGGGGCGACAAGCTTAAAGAAATGTACGGATATGAATGGGACTAATTAAGGGCGACTAAAAATCGCGTCGCTTGTCGCTAAACCCAAGACCGTAGCCGAGCGTCTGTGTCAAACGCTCTATAACCTATAAAATAACGGGAGCATAAAAATATTTTTGGCGCATTTTTGTTAGTGGTTCCATCCTTCAAATTAACGTCTCCCGGGTCGGTCCAGGCGGTCCTTTCAAATATCAATTATGTCGCCGTCGGCCTTGTCTTCGCAGTGATTAATTAATTAGGGGTTGACTGCAATTATGTCTTCTTTGGAGACGCTTCACGTTATCGTCCGTCGGGAAATTTCAACTACCGACCCTCGTTGATACGGGGATGTGCTAAACGAATTATAATGTGATATGACACGTGACACGAACATCTGGTGGTATGTGAACGGGAATAAAGTGTTTTGTTAAATAATATCAATGTTTTTTAAGTTTATTTTAACAAATATATTTTTTCAGATTAGGAAATTAATTCTACACATCGTTTTAAAGGCATCTGAACCAGCATGGTTAGACCTGGGAAGTACCACCAGTGACAGTGACCATTAACCGTCAGATGAACTGCATACTTATTTGCTACTTCAATCTTATTTTCAACAATTTTTTTCTTCAACCCACAGATTAGTAAAGATTACTCACTCCTTACAAGACAAGTAATTAATTTAAAAAATCAAAAACCCGACTGCACCAAAAAGGCTGAAGTAGAATTTTCAAAAACAGTGAAATAGGCATTTCATTATATTTATCCAGATAGCCGAATACAAAGTTTCATAGTAGCTGTCTGCTTCAAAAACAAAAGATGTTCAAACAATATTATCCTATTTTATTTATCCTCGTAGTTCTCATTTACGCTATATAAAGAACCTATGTCTAAAATTCCAGCACGCTTAAGTTCAGCGGTTTCCCTTTGCGTTGATCTCTGGCACAGCAACTCATTCAGACTTTATCTCGATGTGTATAGTAGTATTTATGTACTAGCTGGCCCGGCAAACGTTGTGTCGCCATATAATAAAAAATGTTAAGGGTGAACAACCCTTATCACTTAGGGGTAAAAACAAAATAGATAGTGGCCGATTCTCAGACCTACTGAATATGTATATAAAATTTGGTGAAAATCGGTGAAGCCGTTTCGGAGGAGTACGGTAACTAACATGAGAATTTTATATATAAGATATATTATATATTGTATGTGTAATCTCCTCTTAATTTCCTTTCTTTTGACACCCTACTCGATAGGTTTGGTTAACTTTTTTAAAAACGTGTTACTATTTCGTTAAAAAATCCACCATTTATGGTCTATAAAATATATAAATTCAGTAAATCAAAGTTTCGGTCATTATTTTACCTCGTTAGAGGTAGTATTTCATTATTTTTATCCAACAAGCCTGATACAAAATTTCATAGTGTTTGCTTCAAAATTGACGATTATTCAAATGAACTTTTAACCCTTATTTTACCCTCTACGAGGTTGATTTTTCGGAGGGGGGTATATAAGTGAGTCTTTGTTCCTATCCAGAAAGCCAAATACAAAATTTTATAGTAGTTGCTTCAAAATTAAAGGATTTCAAAAAAACTGTTTTCCCCTATTTTACCCTCTTAAGGGTAGAATTTCCAAAAGGCTTTTCTTAGTACTTATTTACGCTATATAGAGAACCTATGTGCAAAATTTCAGAACTGTAAGGTCCTTGGTTTAGGCTGTACGTTGATTTCTGAAAAATGAAAAAGTCATTTAGTTAGTCAGTCAGTCAGTCACGTTGCTTTTTTATGTATATACAAATATGTTTTTATAATCTCCGTTTAATTTCCTTTCATTTGATACCCTACTCGATAGGTTCGGGTAACTTTTTTTTTTAAATGTGTTACTATTTCACGTCAAAAATCCACCATTTTGATTTTTTTTTACTAACACCTATCTAAGGACACTCGGGTCATTGAGACAAATATAATGACACCTTAACTGTTGAAATTCATCCAGCCGTTTGTTAGATCCGATCAAATAAAGAAAGACAAACATACAAGATACGCGCGAAAAACATAACCCTTCCTTGGCAGTCGGGTAAAAATGTAACCAGTTTCGACAATTGAACTGTTATCTATTTTCGTGTTTGAAAAATATAAAAAAATCTAGTTTTTAGAGCATTTACGACTGAAACGATATTTATCCGCGCTTTTTCTTCGATTTCGTGTTGTTTTTGCACCACTTACCTGCACATGTCGGCATTTCCGCGTAAATTACACCATGACAGTAGACGTAATGGTAAAACAGTCAGCCATTTAACGTATGTGTCAGCCATTTCTGGCTTCCTTCAATTACAAGGCGGTGCGATATCTTCAACCTAAAATAATTAATAAGTTGGTATTATATTTTGGAAAAGAAGACATGGTTACATACATTGGCCTAGTTGGAGACAGAAATACGTAACATTCAAACATTACTGCTTTGAAACTTAATATGAAGCAAACATAAATTTGCTTGGAGCCAAAATAAGTTGGAGACATTTTCCTACGTTCTTAATATTGCAATAAAAGATATTTCTTAATAACTAGTCAATAGCAATAGCGTCAATACGTTTTGAAATCAAGCTCACGAACCAACCGTCTAAATAACAATTCGGATCGAAGAAAGAACTTCCAACGAAATGAAATAATCGCAAAGTGAAATCCTTTAACGCTTTTCTATCTCGAGAGAACCCGCTCAAAGTCAAACGTATCCAATATAATATTGAAAACTTTTTGCAAGCACCGTAGTTTATATGATGAATTGAGTTCTAAGCGGGAGAGACAGAAAGATTTGGTCTAAGGTACAAGCTATGGCGTTTAACATTTTACGAATATTATTGAATGAATATTTATTACGTAAAATGAAAAAAACTTAAGTGAAGATTTTTATGAAGATTACTCTGAAGTTAACTACAGTGCCTTTTGGTGCATGCAACAAATGAGCATGCATCTTACCTTGTACCAAATTTGGCAACATAGTCAATATATAGCCAATGGATCTGTAACTAACTCTAAATCCTAATTAGAGCCGTCCTATATAAACTGAATCACAAATGCCTTGCAAGCTTGAAACCCTTTAGAATAAAGTGGGAATGCTAAATGTATCCGCCGGGGAACTTCAGGGCTTGGTCTTTCAATTAAGACCTGCATTACTTTTATAAGTAGCAATCATGACACAAAGATAACATAACGTAATAATAACGCATATAACGTACTTGTACAATAAAAATATGGTTTTGTATTGAATTTACTATTTTTAAGACATCTTATTTTTATTAACGTCATTTCGCTTAAAGTTTGTTACTTAGACCCTCTACTAGTGAGAGTGGCTGAGTGAAAAGAAACATGTGATCCATCAAACGCAGCTCTGAAAAATCGCAGCAGATTTTGAAAATATTTTATTTAGATGTCACGAAGCAGATATAAGTGGTAATAGAAAAATGTTTAAGCAATAGACTTATACTGGCTTATTGAAAATGAAATATATAAAGCTTTATATTTATTGAATAAAGTAATTTATTTTACTTATTGTGTTGAACATGTCAATTTTACTTTTACTTTTATATATAAAGATACATCATGGACCTTACTTATGCTCACAATGATGCAATATATTACTCCCTTAAATTATATATTTATAATTAATATATTCAATGTTTTTCCTACCAAACATCGAGATTCGACTTCATACTAAAAATTGCCAATTTTATATATTTAGTTGGTAAAATTTGGATAGATCAAGTATTAATAACGGGCGTTAATAGTATTTCAAACAACGTTGTAATTTGAAAGATAAGGAACACTAAGGTATGTAAGAAATTATATTTGTCTTGAGTTACTCCTCAAATACAGGTAAGCTTCTGTAATAGACTTCAGGAAGAACTCAGTCTGAAACTCATACCTGTAGATTGATTTGTCTGGATTGTTTTGTTTCAATTCTTTTGAGTTTCTATATCACTGTCTCAATGTTACCAAAATTTAAGATTTAAGATTTAGGAACTTGTTCTTTTAAATCGAAAATACATTTTTTTAAAATTACATATTAACAAAACTTTTCATTAATGTAATGAAGCGGACTAATAGCATCATAGGCAGACATTACGACAAAAATGTTAATTACAAGATTAGTCTCATTTCCATTAGATACAAATATTGCATGGCATTAATAAAAAGTCAGACATACGACCAGCGCGGTCGACGAACAACAATTCCGTTGTTGCCCACTAATCGACCCGAAATTGATCAATTTGGTCTCATCGGGAGACGGGCCCTTCTGAGTGATTAGTGCATTGTGACAAAATTGCACCTTCCCCTACATTAATACATCCCACACTCAATGTCCTTTGCAAGGGCCGTGTGTTTGACAGGATAATAAGCTCACACCCTATCGAAATTGGTATTATAACTGTTATATTTCTGAAATAGGATATTATCGCTCCCTGTTCGGATTTATGAACAAAATCCAAGTATACACCCACGCACAGAACAAATGATTTATAGATTTGTATTCTGTGTTTATCTTTTGTTTATATTTCGAAAACTATATAGCTTATGTTGCTGGTAATTGGATATTTACGTTTACATACGAATGGATAATTGATGGATTAATTCTCAGTCGCCAATGTACTGGTTTATGAAGTCCCGGATTCGATTTCCGGTTCACGTAGATATCTATTGAAATGCTGAATAAATAGTGTACTAGAAGTTCATATTTTCTCTCTTCCACTCTCTACAAAATACTCGAAAAACTTCTTAAAGGTGAATGAAATTGATCAATTCGCACTATGCCAGCGCTTTGGACTTAAATCTTTCTCACTCAAAGAGAAGACCCGTGCCTATCAATGAGGCACCGATCAGGACAACATGGATGAACAAGTGTTCAAAACGTATAAGCAGTAATAAATTAATTTTCCAATCTATTACACATTACAATAGAATTGGAATCTTGCGTAAGGTCACTTGAGATGAAACAAAACTTTTTTTTAATATTAATACATGTACTATTCGTATGTGTTCAAAACAATATAAAAATAGCTGACAATAAGTTTATAAAAGTAGAAACAATATAAGAAAGAAGTCATATTTTACGCGATAAAAAGTACATTTACTTCAATTTTATGATGTTACATTATGATAGAATGGATATGGAAATTACACTTCACTCGAAAGATCATTGAGAAGTAATCCAGTCAGTTCAGTAAAGTAGACGCAGAAAGAAATGTTGACTTTATCTTGAAGTCGATTTAATAAAATGCTCCACTACCGTTTTCTTCTAGGGAATATTCCGATAAGTTCGATAAAGGCTTGGAAGGCGCGGGTTCTGATTTCCTTTCATTTCCTTTTAGGAAACTTAAATAGAACTGAGACTTCCCTGACGACGGGGCACCGAATCAATTATTTGTGTTGCGAAACTTTCTTTCGATTTGCTCCGTATAATAGTGCTAGTTTTTCTTATCTGTCCTAATATGTTATGTAAGGTTATATTTGTGGATACGCTTGATTCTTGTTACAATTTCTTTCTGGAAAATGATGTCATGGTTTTGCGCTTTTTATGTAATGAACGATCCGAATGACGCAGGGTTTGACACGTTTTGGTCTAGGCATCCCAGTGCTATAAATGTACACAGAATTCTAAAATTATGTTGGCCCATTACACGATGGAACAGTTATTTTGCATGTCATTGTAATTACACATAATATGGAATCTAATGAAATAAATGATTAATTCTCTTGTCCTTTTTACCGTGTTTTTATCTTCCTTATTTTTTTAAATAGAATAAAAATTTGTTTTACTGGTCTAAAACATAATTCCTCTACTGTTTTGCTCGTGAGTAAGAGAGCGTCCTACTACTACTTAAAGACTCATGAATTAACGTCCGGAGATTAACAGCACTTTCCCTGCAAACCTATCAGCTTATTAAGCATAGCCAACAAAAAAGATAAAACATTAATTCATAATCAATCTATGCAAATGTTAGCCTAATGGAGATCGTTATTTGACAATTACTTTATACTATAAATTATTAATTTTAGATCTTAAGTAGGCCAAATTCATGCATTCAGCATTGAACAATAATAACACAGCTACTTATAACTAACGTTTTATCAAATGACGTACTTGACTTTACTTATCTATCTTTAGTTCTGAAAATAGAAATATTACTAGAAGACTTTATTACGAAGACGAAATAGTGGAAAATTCGTTAGAAATAACAAGGGTTTCCTCGAAGTCTTTGTCAAAGCACAACTGACTCGAACTTGCAATACAAAAGATTAACGTAGCCAAGAGTTTTGTTATAATATTGGAATTTAATTTTCTTGGAATCAAAGACAAAGAGATGTTAGTGGCAAGACTTGCGCATAGTTCTGTTGTCTTAGTTTCTCGTTTAAGTCGTGTGTATTATTTATACATAAGTAAGAGATACTCGTATGATCCTGTCTTTTTAATTTAAGTTCCATATGTTCGTTTTGTCTCAAGTCCCACTTATACTATAATAACGAAATTATATAAGATAATCGCAATAATTCGTAAAAATAAAGGTCTATCAACATAATCATCAACAACCCATTACTGTCCCTCTGCTGGGCATGGGTCTCCTCTGATTATGAGAAGGATTAGGTCAAAGTCCACCGCGCTGGCCAAGTGCGTATTGGTAGACTTCACATACCTTTGAGATATTTTTTTTATAAATCTTTCAGGTATGCAGGTTTCCTCATGATGTTTTCCTTCACCGTTTAGCAAGTGATAATTAATTTGTAATACGCACATCTCTTTGAAAAATCAGAGGTGCGTTCCTGGGATTTGAACATCGGAACCCTCGATCGAGAGGCCGTGTCTCTTAACCACTAGGTTATCCACATAATATTTATAAGAATAATTTGATCAAAAGTTCTGATAATTCTATTCCAAATATGACTGGGCTTCCGACTTTTAATGTGTGGTTCTAATTTTAACCTACTGACTTGATGTTTTGTATTTTAACGGCAAAGAACAACGTTGGAAGTTTTACATATAGTTCTTAAAAATCTGCGAGCGTATGTACCCCGTGTACACACGGTACGCTAGTCAAGTCGGTACTAGGGTCGCCAACCACTAACCCTTATTTTCAGAGACGAGCCAAGCAGAACAGTAAAAAGCTGTTGACGAATACAGTATAACATTCACAATGACACAAGACAATAATAAAATTCTCATTGAAACCTAGCTAAAAGCGCTTTGTAAATACTGAGCGCGCTACACAGGTTTTCAAAACATTTTATTGTTTGAGGATCGTGCTTCAGCGAACAACGGCTGAGCTGAGAGCGTGCGATTCAGACCAGAGAAGAGATTACTGGCTACCTTAATATACGAGAAATTTAATGAATTGAATGCGGGTTTATTATGTAATGCAGTGGTTACAGATTATACAAAATGAGTTATTATTATGGCCATTATAATATTTTATTGATTTACGCTGCAGTTAATTAAGAGGCCATCTTATGCTAAGTAGGCAACACAAGCAAGCGGCCCCAAATTTATTCGGAGTTCTAACTGAGGTTGATTACACGTGAATGGTCGCTGGAAGGGTAGGTGGCAGTGTACACGAAGTAAACGAGTTCTTAGTTTAGATTCCATATCTTTGCCTTCTTTACCTTCAAACTCTACTTTACCAATCACTTTGTCCTTTAGATCAAAATACAATAATGCTAAAGCAGTCATCCAAACTGTTACGTTTTCGCGAAATGCTAAAATGTATATTAAATATATCATAAAGTATAAAGTATATAAAATAAGTACTAAGTATATCAATAAAAATTGCGAGGTCTATCAACTACAAACAAAATTAAGTAATCGTTCGCTGGAAAGTATTTTAGAAAAAAACGATAAAGTTCCGTCAAAAATGTAGCGAAGTTCACGAGTGCCTCGTCAGCAAATTATAGTCTAACTTGTGTAGCCGTGGGGACACAACTTCGGAGCGTAAAGCTAAACTTCTCGTGATACAAACTTATGACTTTCATCTGGAGGCACGGCAGTGCCTCCGCCAAGTCGAGCCAAAGCCAAAAAAAGCGGCACGGCCGTAGCATACTTTTCTCGAAGCAATTCGGCCCATTTTCGATTACATTTTATCTTTGAGACTTGACTTTCTTGATTAAAAATTATTGACTGCCGTAGTTGTGCGCAGTTTGAGAAATCAAAAATTAGTCGCTCGCGAAGTAGTTTCGCGAGCTTTTAGCGACTTATGAAGACGGTAGGTTAAGTGTTCGTTATCTGTTTTGAAAGTAAGATTTTACGGTTTTAGGAATGGAGGATTCACTTAGAACCTTAAGACGCAAAAACTGTAAAAGCTTCTTAAAGATTTTAAAGAAATATCGTTAAGAAACTTATATTTTAGTAAATAACGTGAACTAATGAGGTTTGAAGGCGGTTTTTTTTGGAAAATGTTTTGCCACCAATAGATGACGCTTCTGAATCATGCCATCGAAGTTTTCTCAACGACTTGCATTTATACTCGTACAAGCTTCGAACTATGAATCTTGGAGCATGGCCGCTTTCCGAACATGATCACCTAGCCCGGCGGGAGATCTCTCTCTACCAAACTATGGTTACTCAATTAGATCCAAAACACAATGATACGGTGTGTAGGTATCCATAAGCCTCTATATAAGGACTGCCCGAACTCCACGGTACAAACTTTTGACTTGCAAGATTTGCGAAAACGCCTCTGGGCTTCCTTTAGCAAAATATAGCAAGTAAGATTTTATTAATAGATACTAGCATTAATTTCTGACGTTGTTTGCGTTGTGCTTTTTATTTATGACTTAATATAATAATAACAACGCATAATATAACAGTGACAATTGTGTGCAACTGCATAATGCTTATAATGTAGGTCTTTTTTTGATAAATTAATAAACACAAACTGACTGTCTAAATCAAAATCAAAAAAGTGCTATTTTAATTATTACGTTCATAATTCAGAACCCATGTTACTTTGATTCTCCTATACGCTCGTAAGATAGCTAATAAGCAATCCTAGCCAATTTTTTGCCTATATTCGATAAGGTTGACAATTTAGGTAGAGAAAAATTGAAAAATTTCCAATTTAGAAGACAAATATGTTAATGTTATGTTTTTTATTATCACTAATAGGCGTTTATTTGTAACAAATACATACTTAAGAACACTTTTCTCTTAAAATTCTAAATTTGATTACGTTTACTTACATATGATTTTTTTAAATATTAGATACGTGTTTGTCACATTCGACAAGTATTCTCAAAAATAATTTTAAAGGACAGACTTACCAACCTAAACACTTTTGATAGTAGACGATTACATCAAACTGTGGTAAAAGGGTCGGGAGGTTGGCCTCAAGGTGTGTACCTACAGGGAAGTTCGCTTAACTAATAGAACCATGTCCAAGTTTAGACAAAACCTGTAATGTAAGTTTGATTATAGCGGTACCAGTACAATGTACATCGTTATATTTCCGTTCGGGGTTCCATACTTGTATCCCCTATACTTCACCGTAACAGGAAGATTCAAAAGTCTACTAAGTTATGTATATAGTGGCTTTTCTCTAATAATAATGCCCCGGAAAGGCTAGTGAAAGTGTGGACAAATAGTAGTAATAAAATAATTAAGTTGAACTTTCTAATGTATAAATCACTCCTTTTCTAAAATGTACAAATGTAAGACCTACATTGTTACCTTATTATTATTCATGTTTATAGCAAGTAAAAAGTCCTAATTATCATATTAAAACAAAGAGCTGTACGACAACAACTACTAAGACTATGAGAATAAAAGGATGACGGTGTTGTAATGAAATCACAGATTCACCATTATTATCTTGATTGTCTAAAACTTTACTACCATTTTCATTATTTTAGTATAATTTAACCAAATCAAATCAATTAAAAAATAATTTATTCAAAGTAGATTCTTAACCTAACTCTGTTTGAACGCCAATATATCTATCGTCACTGCACAAGATGTTTCGTTATTTAATAGAAGCGGCGAAAGAAACTCCATAACACAAATCTTTTAAAAAACAAATTTTACAAACAGTGGAGCTGGAGCTACATCAGACCATAATCATTTAGGAGATCCAAAACAACCAAAAATTACGTTCACTCACCCCTAACGAGGTTTAACATTACGAAAACCCATAGCCGGACCCGTGTGTAGAGCAAACTTCATTACGATACGATTAAAAGATATAAATTGCAAAGTTTAACCGTACCGTGACCCTACTCATAAAGGTCCCAGAATATGTTGTGTGTGGGAAAAGGGACAAATTTATGTATTTGAACACAAAAACGAAGCATAGTGTGCAACGTAGATACTTCGGAAGCATGGAGTTTGACGGCGGCGTGAATAAGGCTTATTTATTAGTAAAGTTTCTTGTGAGTAAACTGAGTCAGCAATGTCACTGCAAAATGACACGTGAAGCTGGTAATTTTGGTTCGATGTGTGAGTGGTATTTATAGCATGAGCGGTTTAGTTTATTAGCAAGGTGTTGAAGGTTTGAGTAGGTTTCATTTCATGGATACGTGATTTTCTTCATATATTTTTAATGGCAGAAGTGGCAAAAAAGCTTGATGTCCACCTGATAGTAAGTAATAACTGCCACCCATGTACAACTGTCATCAACCCCAGATAAAAATTCTACCTATAGTCAGCCACAGGTGCGTTGCTAGCCGTGAGGACAAAGCTGAAATGACCCGGATGATTATGTCAACCTTACCACATCATTTAAAACAGAATTGTTACTGTTATTAGGCAGAAATAGGTGTTACGATCGTGTCTCTGGGGACGAACCAAAAGAGGTCACCTTCACCTTCTCTACATTATTTTCTTTCGATTTATTAAATATGTTTTCCAACATATTTACTAGTATAAGTATATCATAAACTTTGTATCCGTTGTCTTTTATATTAAAAGGCTATTTGTTCAATATTTTATCCATAGACTGCGGGAGATGAGCATTAATTTGCATTAAACCAAGATTGACTATTGATATACTGTCATTTTTTAATAAATAGACAGTTTCTCATGCTATAACAGTTTTCAATGATATAAAACCGGTTTCAGTTAAAAATAAAACAATATTGTGAACAAAAACACGTATTTTCTCACGGTAGACAAATTCAAGTAAAAAGTGCAGATAAGAAATTTAAATGAAGTACTTTCCAATTTATAGTTCTCCTGTAGATGTGAATACTTGTTAATTGCAATGAATAAGTCACGACTATAATTTTGAAGAGCGGTAAAAGAATTGAGTTGTGCCATTTAATGTTTGAATATTTTTGGGCAACAATGTGTCAAGCAGTCAGTATTTTCATTCAGCATATAGCGCAGTAAGCACTCGATGCCGATTTTCCAAAGCTCGATTGTCTTTTTCAGTTAATTGTATGTTGGATTGGTCATCATACATTTTTTCTACATCTATTAGTGTACTTAACCTCGTGTCTAAAGAACAAACTGGCATGAAGTCCAAGATATTAGGCGGCTATTTAAGAGATTCACGAAGTCCCTCTAATAGTAGGTAAATATTACCGCCGCTCATGGAAATTTGTCATTAACCACAAACAGCACATAATATCGACGAAAGTTATGCTATCACCGCAGAAAACTAGTACAACTTCGTACACTTGGTAAAATTAAAACAAGAATTTTCTTTACATTAAAATCCATTCAATTTTATTTGAAAACCCAACTGTGTTAGGAGCGGTTCAAAAAGCACTTTATAACTTCATTGCCTAAATATTCGAATTAAACGAGCAACCCCCCGGTCTTAAGCTTTCACATAAATTATGAACGACGGATTTTACTACGAACCGTTATGGGTTCACCCATTCAATGGATGTTTAATGTGACAAAACTTACAGCCTAATAGATTATGCCGGTCCAAATATATTCAAAGACGTAACCCAGCAGGAGACATAAGTTTATATTACTAGGCTGTTCCCGCGGCTATGTCTATACTCGCGATAACATAATTTAAATACAGAATTATTATATTTGTTGACTGCTCTAAAATATAGTCTAAGTTACTCCCACAATATACGAGTAGACGAACCCAACGACGAAAACTTCATTGACATATGACTCAAATAAATGTAGGTTATATCATTAGTTACCTACCACAATACATGTGACAAACAAACATACAAAAAAATCTATTTAAACAGCTTACCTTGGGACCTCAGCACATTATAGTCAATTTGGAAAGCTATATCGTTTTTTACAACGAAACAATGCCGTAAGCCAAAATAAACGAAAATCATAAGACTTTATATGACTTTTATTAAACATCACGAACACCCTGGGATGGTAATGAAACAGCGAGGAACGCGAATGATCGTCGTTTTCTACGTATTTCGCGTTCATTTACATCGATATACGGAGTAAATTGGTTGTTTTAAAAATTAAATTTCTTACAAATGGACCAATATAACAATGGGGTCTCTTGGATGACGTTATTAAAACATTTTATGGCAAAGGTATTGGTTTAAAACCAGAGTCGCGTAAATTGAGTCGTAACCGAAATTGCGTGTTATTTTTTATTTTATTTCAATTTTATTCGCATTTTATTTTTGCCTAATATTATTGTACTTTGCATATCATGTAAGTTATAAAAGTATGCCTAGGTAAATGATGTGTTTTGTGAACGAATATTAAAACAGCTGAAATTTGTTCAACGCACTACCGTTTATGTAAGTATACCGGGCACATAAACATAACTTTTAATTGTTATTTTCTCAAGGTTACAACAATTGTATAAAAAGCGTATAAAGTTAATGTAAATAAATCAAGTCGTGCATTATTTTTTTAAACATGCACATTCATAAACTTAGCATTAAAAAAAATACAGACAGGGATACATATTACATTCAGTTACTAACAACATTGTTATTAATGTATTGTTTAAAAAAAATAAACCTGTCTAATAAACATCAACTTAGAAGAACAGTTACGTAGACAATGTATGACTGTGCTAGTTGACGATAACTATATCGACAACGAGCACATATAAGAAAGATCTTATTCTGAACATATAACATATTTTATTAATAACCGTATAATGAATATTCGATTGCTTCTGACGTAGAAACAAAGGAAACTTATCTCTATGCACTTGCCTTCTTCTCCCCCAATTACGTTTAACTAGAAACGACCATTCATATCAATTACGACCAAGGCTTAATTTGGGTAAATACCAATTTTATGGGCACTGCGTTGTTGTGGCCGCGATAGAGTAAAGGGCCTAAAGGGTTTGAAATTTAATAGGTCGGTGTCAGACGAACGTTTTTAGAACGATCTCAAATGACCTTTTGATGAAAATTTATTGATTTTGCTACAGTGTGCCGTGGGATACGGTTTGAACACTATAAATGTTTAAATGCTTTCTTCGATACATACGTACACACTACACATGTACTCACACGCACAAAATAGTGATCTCAGTCATCTAAGCTCATTATTTAGATTTTAGCATTGAACATGCTAACTACACCCGGCAGATCATATGCCATTGTAACATTGTTGATGCTGTTGCTAAACGAAAGAAACAGGTGTGGAACTGGTATAGTCCCACACAAGTATTAAATACTCATTTCTCTTCTTCTTAACATTATTTCAAAGTCCTCAAGGGTAGCAATGCACCTGTGGCAGATCTCAAATGGAACTCCACTCTCAATTGGGATTGATTACATGTTTATGGGCAGCATTTGCCACTTATCGTCAGAGGGATTGCATGCTCGTTTTTTTTTATATAACACGTAACATACTTTAAACCCGTATACTCTCCTAGATGGCGTTTATAATATAAAAGTTTATAGTATACAAACTCTTCAAACCAGCACACTCTTGAGAGGAGCACAATTTCATAAACATGTCTGTGTACGTTACATAAAAACTAACATGATACGGCTTAACATTATCGAACATCCCATCGAGGCAGAATAAATTGCCTTTTAAAATACGGGCGCACCAATATTATTGACAATAAGTTCGAATGTATATCAATAAGGGTTTCGCCCACCTCATCAACATAATAGTGTTTACACAAAGCGAGGAATGCATCGGTATATTACCATACCGATGTGTGGTGGACCCGATAACATTGTCGCTACGAGTCATCGATGACTGCCTTTGATACCGATCGCTAAGAAAAAAGGTCGTTCGACCCTTGGAGAAGAAAACATTTTATTTTGCGTCTAAAACGAATAAACCCATTCATTTTCAACCTTATTCTACCCTAATATAAGTCATGCTGGCTTACTGAGAGATAAATAATAAGTTGGCGGTTGTACGAGCTTATTTCATTTAAAATCACTGGTGACTCATTCCATTTCTACTAGTTTTTTTATTCCAGCACTCGTATCGAATTGGATTCTTGTAAATGGCTGTTTATTCAATTGAATTTAAATATTGCTTTCTAGCTGTAAGTTCACTAGTCGGGGGCAAATGTAGGCATTTAACGTTCGAATTCTATTTCAGTCATAAATATGTTAGTCTCGAATAATTTAATTTAAACATTGAATTTCGCTAAAATTTATGTAAATTTGAGTAATTGATATATTGTAATTAAACTAACAACTATTTATATTATTTTTTTATTAGAGAAGAGAGAGGTTAATATATCCAATACCTCAATAATGAATCCTGCTGGTCTTTCTGATACTGACTATTCGCACTGACTTTTTCATTCACCTTATAAGCTGCAATGACCCCTAAATATCAGATTTATGTAGTAATATGCAGAGTTTATTACTAAAGCTAGAATCATGAAATTAGAAAAGAAGGTTTATTTTATGATATAGACTTCCAAAACGAAATATATAGTATTTCAACCCTGAGGATGTTAAAATTCAGGAATTTAGTTAAAAATTGGCTAGCATAAACGATGATAAAAAATTACATAATTTTGACATGATTGCATTCGTCTTAATCTAAATATCATTTACCTTTAATACTTTTATTGTAAATCCTAACACTTTAACTAAGTTTTGACATGTGTAACATCTGTAAAGGTAGCATTTAATTGAACTTTATGTATCGTTATTGACCTATTGTACTAAATGCTTTGCACAATAAAATAAATAAATAATTAAATAATAAAGGGTTAAATGTTTGTTTTAAAGCTTGCGTGCACAAAGCCGCGGATACCAACAAGTTTAGTGAAACATCGAAATGTTACTGTTGAACTTAAGACATAAAATCCTCAAAATAAAGTCATAATACCGAAACCAATAACGTTTCAATCGGTATCCGAGTAATTGACTTCCGTGTAATCGGATATTGTAAGCCGCTTAGCCGATAAGTAGTTTACGGCGACACCTTCACAAAGCGTGAAAGGTGCCAAAATGGACGTAAAATATCATTTTCCGTTTCATTTGATATCTTCTTAGCGTTTACATAAGAATTAGGTATGATTGTTTTGGAAAATTATGTATTGAACTACAGAAGCATTATGAAGTATCGTTTTATAGAAAAGCATTGAAATGTTTAATTACTCGTATGATTTGAGTACTGCATAGTAAAGCGGTTTTTACACCGGTCTGACGCGCAGAGGGTTCTGGGTTCGATTCCCGGCCACAGATATTTAAATAGAATTTAGATATCTGGATTTTTCGATATTTAGATATCTAGATCCAGTTTTTTTCGTATTCATCTTTGTGTGTGTCCATGACACCCATGATACAGAGAGACTTATTGTGGGGCTTTGAGTTTAGAAAGCGACTTTAAAAATATCGATGAAGTCTAAAAATCGCTAAAACTCTAAATCTATTTTCAAGGCTTCCTCCCCCACAATATGTAACTATATTAATTTCATGATGACACATTAATAATATTGAATATAATATTGAGTAACACCAAAAGTAGAACTCTAAGAAACATTTGAATCATACTCAAACAATGTTTCCATACAAATGTCCTAAAATTGATAACTCATTCAACACAAACCAGAAAGCTAACAAAAGTATCATGCAACGTGGGTTACCCCACATATAAAGGTGTATGCTCACATTCCGTTTTAGTGCCACCTACTATACTACTTTTACTTAACATACAAGTACGTTCTTGGCACCAACTTGCAAGATGGTAAATGAACTTCCACTCAAAGTATACCCTGAGGCTATGACTTGTGGCTCTTTATAAAAGACGCAAAAAGAGTTTTCCTCCAAAGTTGAAGATGCATTGGCGACTCCTCTGATGTTGTAAATGACCATAGACTGCTTTCCTTCAAGTAGGCGACATTTCTATTTGTAAGGAGCCACTGCATGTTAATGAAGGTAATAATATCTTCTTTATTACATCTAATATTTACCTTTACCTGACATGCATCTACTGTGTAGTTAATAACTTATATACCTATTTAGTACTCTTAAAATCCTCCGTATCAAATAAAATATCTATGATTTCAAAATAAAATAAGAACAGAATAAATATCTGTGATTTAATAATGCCTTATAGACAGTAACATGGTTTGTGTATAAGATACCTTACAAGCACACCCACGCGTGCTCATGTCAAAATTTCCTATAACAAGTGAGGTGAACGGAAAAAACAAACGATTGCTATACAATCTGTTTGGATATAATAACAATAAATTATTTGTATACTTACTAGCGATTAAATTTAAGTTACACTTACTTAAGTTTAAGGTTGGTTTATGCTTGCTTGTTTATGTAAGTTTGAGCGTAATGAGACACATTCACTAGAATCAATCACTATGAGAGTTTGGGCTCATTAGAATGTTTTCTTAAGAAATAGATATTTGTGGAGGCGACGAAATTTGTTTAAATATAATAAAGTAGTGTATTTGTATAATCAAAATGGTTTTTGGTAGCAGAACTTGTTTTAAGCGCTTGTTGTGATGTTAACCTTGTTTTATCCATTTCTAAGTGGAAGGTGTACCTGTTTTGCATTTTTATTAGTATTGTTATATCTTGGATCGTCTAGGTAGAGGTATAGGATAAAATACGTAAAATATTTAAAATATAAGGCAAATTATGTTACGTAGCTTCTTAATCACTTCAAATCTTGCCTAGAAGAGAGGAACCCCTCAAATCTTGCATGAATGAGAGGAGAGGTTCCACCACCACCACCATACCTATTTCTAACGTGAATATTTTTTTACGTTTTACATTTAGGTAAATTTAGTTTGCGCTAGTATAAATTTGTGATATTCCCTTGATAATGGATATATTCCGATTTAAGCAATAGCTATTAAATAAGTTAGTACCTACCGACACATCTGTGATATAGCTTAGGAGTAGGACTCTTATAAGGAATTGGATCTAAAAGCCTATAGATTATAATTGGCATCTTAATATCAGTTGAACCATTCACAAAATAAAAGAACACCATAATTCCACGAAGCAATCGGTTCTACGTCTGGTAATTATATTTAGTTGACCAATTAGCGAAATTACGGAATCGTGACCGACCGAAAGTTCTTTCCTTTGTATAGACTAGAGTTAGGTAATAGAAACGAGGAGGAACTAGCAATTAGGCAATTACTGTTAGTGGAATGGTCGCCGAATAATTAGGTAATATTGATGAAATTAAGATAAGTATGGCATTAGGAGACATCACTGTGCTTTGTATTCAGCTGAGTTCCTGCTACTGAATTCGAGGCAACGGGTCGGTGTTGTTTTGGGATTATTTGTTTTCGTATTTATTATTCCTTACTTAAACTGATTTAAAAACAAATTTATTGACTAAACGTTCAAATTATTAGAATATTGGTAGACGTAATTTTAACAGTTAAATAATTTAATTCATGATCTACATCAAATATGTTACAAACGCAAGAAATAATGAAGTAGTTTACAAATACGATGCCAGTATACAGCTAAATGTCTTCGGTACGAATTACCTTCACATACATACATACATAGCTTTTGTAACAGTTTTACCCTTTGCCACATTAGTACTGGTACGTGACAAAGTGTGTTATGTGTATAATAGGTACATGTAAGCTTGCCGACAAATGGCAGAAAATACTACTAAAAAGTTACTCTACTCTTAAAAAAAATACTTTTAAAAAGGATATAATTAAATTAGCATTTTTTCACACAAGAAACCTAACCCCAGCGAGTCTAAACAGAGTCTAATTTTCCAATAATCGTTATCGTACAGATAAGTACGCAAGTTGCCATTGAAACGCCTTGCCAATTGTCTTTATACGTGCTGGCTAATTGCTCGGCATATAACCATTTAACAAAGATTAAGGTTTATAACCTACACACCAAATTCAAACTCAGGAAAGTTAAGTTGGATACTGAAGTGAACTTGATGAAAATTCTTGTTTTATTAAGATAGATCGGTTTACGTCAGATTAGGCGAATATAAATATGATAAATTCACTATTTCTTACAGTTTTTGCGTTAGACCAAACATTTTTTGTCACAGTTTTTATATATGTAGAATGAATTTCTCAACAAATACGTAATACCTGAACGGATATAAAATAACAACAAAAATTCCATAAAATTAAAATCAAAGAAAAAATATAAAGAAATTTAAATAAATGTAATGAAAACAAAGATTACATTTAGACACGATCAAAGAAAATCGGTTCTAAAGCATCAAGGAAGCATCTGTTTTGTTTCAACGACAGACAAACAGACACAAGTATTACGGACAGACTGTGTCACGTTAACCTTTTCACACAACTTTTTATACTTCGGTTAAAAAACGGGTCGCGTCATATTAAATTTAAATTAGTCTATCGCACTTCCCATCGCATATCGTTACGGTTTTGAATAATTTATGTGTTAGAATAAATAAAGGTGTGGTTGTGGCCCCACCCTGTGTATGAAGCCTCAATAGATACGCCCATATATAGGTATTCTTTTCTACAATGGGACGTCCACTCGAACGACCATAAATTATCTGTTTAACGTATCATTTAAATATGAACCATTTTTGAATTTCAAATTTGTTTCGTAGCCTCATATAGTGATGTTAAATATGTCAAAAACTGTTTAATTTCTCACGAGAGAAAGCATTTAAGAGCACAATTTGTAGTCATAATAGGATTACTGATGACAAAGCAAAATACTAAATTCCTAGAATATATGAGTAACTATACTGCTTATCTTACAAGCTAACTAAATGCTTAGATAACGTACATCTTTATGCTGCAACAAATACATTTGTATAGTAGAAATAAATGGGTCATAGTGATTTCGCAGTTTAATCATAGATTTTATCATTTGAAGATTTGTAGCCTCCTATAATACATACGTTCGCGACTTTAAACGTAGCATTTCCTACTATTTGTAGTTGTACAGCTGTGCCAATATAGTTCTACGAAGAAAAAATAAATAATCCAAATTAAACAATTCTTATATGAATACTTTGTATTACACAATGCGAATCCCTAGTAAAACAAAGATAAAATAATGAATACAGCTCAATTTATATATTGCCTGTCCTTTTTCGTTTGCTTAAATAAATCCCTAAAAAGCAATACACGATCAAATTCGGAATATAACACCTCAAACACATTCTATCGAATACCATTATAAGGTTTCGCAAACACCCAAGTGACACACCACGAAACCTTTCAATTGTCCCATCACGAACGATAAACTATTAACCTTTCCGATTTTTCGCTAAAAAAGCTACTCGTTTTAAAAGATATGTTTAAAATTGTTTTACGTGAATTACCTATTTAGTTTCTTCACTACAGTCCGCATATTTTTTAACTAGCAGAACCCGCGGCTTCGCTCGCGTAAAAAATATGATATGACATACAAATAACTGTAATTGTAAATTTGTACCTTTAACAATTTTAACGAAAAAGTAACATTAATATATTTTTAATGAATTAAATATTAATACATATTTTTTACACGAATCCTTACGAATTATGTTTGTTGTGCCTCACTCGACATAGATAGGTATAGTGTGTCGCGGACTTTTTTGTAGATCTACAATTAATTAGAACATTTTATTGTTCTATCTTTTATAGTTTAGGCAGCGTACGCAAAATAAGTAACTTTTCTGAAATATCTTACGGAACCCTATTTTTTTACAAAATAAAATATAGCCTATGTTACTCGTGGAAAATGTAGCTTTCGAATGGTGAAAGAAATTTTTAAATCGGTCCAGTAGTTCCGGAGCCTATTCATTTCAAACAAACAAAAAATCAAACCTTTCCTCTTTATAATATTATATATATATATAAATATTATATATAGATAGGCGGTATCAGCTGTCAAACGTCAAAGTGCGTTTTGTTACTGCAGGTTCGTAACTTCGTAAGTATTTCATTACAATTATATCGTAATGTAGGAAATCTACCTTTTTAAGTATAATTATGAATGAAGATTTAAAAAAGGCATAATATTACTTAAGCTAACACTACTAAAGTGAAATTAATAATTTATTTGACAATATTAAACATGGATCAGTTTTGTTGAAATGCAAAAACAGAACGCATCGGAGGGACACATTTGCTTACCGAAGATAAGGAATCTATCTGACTTTAACTATAGATGGCGTTGCGAAAAAATTTTATTGAGACGACAGTAACAGATAGTTTAAATGTCACAGAAAAACTCTGGTAGCTAACCGAGTTTAACTGTTAGTAGATTATTGAGACTGGCCGTAAGTCAATCTTATCGTGATAACTTTCAAACTGTTCGTCCAAATTACTTAGTGTAAAAGACAAAGTTTATCTACATTCAATACGTAAAGTGACAGATGTATCTATTTTCATAAGAGTTCGATAAATATTCTAAAATGTGCATTGTTAAAATATATCCAATTAAATTGTATGTTTGGTTCACTATTTTGGTCATAGTGACTTACACATAAAAGATAGATATATGCTGTCGCGGACTTTTATTTAGAACTATTTAACATAAATAACCCTACAGTAATTATCTTTGTGTAACTCCAACGATTAGGGCAGCGCACGCCAATATAGCTCTCAGGCGGCTGATTTTTTCCGACTTACTTGACAGTTATCGTTATATTATCACCAAATTATAAAAATCACTATAAATTTTAACTTATTATGTTATTCTGATATCAAAGCTATATTACTGCAAAGTTTCATGAAAATCCGTTCAGTAGTTTTTGCGTGAAAGAGTAACAAACATACACACATCCTTACAAACTTTCAGCTTTATAACATTAATTAAAAATAATTAAATAATTAATAGGATGATCGTTACACCTTTTAAATTTAAGCTGTCATCAAATTATTTGAATTATGATGATTTTTACCTACCAGTTTGAAGGGAATTGTTTAGTGAATCTACTGATGAGTACTTTTCAGTCCAAGATTAATCTAAATTTGAAACTCAACTATGGCTTGCCTTATACAGAAAGAAAGCAGAACTTTGATATGACTTATTATTCATCCAATTCTTGTTGGAAAATTGTTTCTACAATAGTTTTGATATGATTAGACCTTTATTAGCCAATCTCTACTCGCCAACATTACAACGGTTCCACACGACCGATAACGTTTTTGATTTTAAGGCAAAAAAATATCGGTTACGGCGGAAGTAAAGTTAAGTGACGCGGAAACTGTCTTTGCTGAGACATTGGAATCCATTAAGGTGTAAAGTGACTCGGTGTGACGTAACCCACCTTCCTGACAGTTATGACGTCATTAGTTTTTAGTGTCAGCCACGCGTTTATCGCAGGTGCTCCAGAAATTGGATTATCACGCCAAATTTACCACGATATGCTTGGCTGTATTAGGTAACTGCAGATAATATGGATTATCTTGGTTATAACCTTGTGAGTCCTATCAGATTTTATGTTTGCTATTCAATAGATTATATTTATAGATAAATATAAGTACTTACATACATGAAACTAGTATTAGAGTGCGTTAAATTATATGGAATACTTTAATATATAAAAAAAATAATTTAAATGATAAGATCCTTAATATTAAAAAATCGAGTTGTTATTACATTCATTGGAATGTTGCAATAATAATAATGTGCCTAAGTTCTCCTCACTATGTAATGTCATATCTACTAATAAGAATAAATTCAAAACTTTTATGTATATTAACTTTAGTAAGTACAAAATATTTTACTATCAGATGACACGCGTAACAAGGGTGCATAATATTTACGTTAAGACATACTAGTTTGTAAAGACCGTAAAATGTAAGAGTTTATGACATTTACATGTTTATTTGGTGATGAACAAATATGATTACTACTTTCGAAATGAAATTTTAGTAGATGTGTCATCTAAATTTTTACATCATAATTTAGTTGATTGGTCGTTTAAGCATTTTAATTAAATTGTGTTGCAATAAATAATTGTTCTGTTTTTTCTGTTTATTATAATCACCTGTATAGATACGAGATTTAAAACCTAATAAATATGAGGAATAATCATTAACTTTTTGAGACTTTGTAAAAATATTGCAAAAGTATCTAATTTTAAACTGTTATAACCTGTATTTAAAAAAAATATACGAATTAAAAAAACAGTAATTTTGTACAATAAAACCCTAAGTAATTGAAATATTTTTCTAATAGGGGTGCCGATCGTCTATATGCTAATGAGCAATATTTCGTTACATCGTTGCATTTTTATTATAATTAAATATTTTTCATTAATTAAGAAGGCCAATACCCTTTAAATAGACTTTTTTAATTGAGTATTGTCATGTAAAATAATTAACAAAAATAATCTATAAAAATATACTTTAAAATGTGAGTAAGTTGTAGTATCATGAAAGATATAGCCAAAAAAATGTTGACATATCCTTTCGAAGAGCGATTACATTTAGCATAAAACAGAATCTAAAATAGTACCATTTACCATTCGATATCGCGATAAAGATAAACAGTTTTACCCATATAATTTACAAAATATTGTAAGTAATATCGACTCTTGATGACACAGGGGCCACACCGCCTACCATCCCGCGGTGTGAGAGCTCTATGCCGGATATTCGCTTTACGCAGAAGGCTGTCAGGCGAGCTCTATTGTCCCTCGATATCAAGAAGTCGAGCGGGCCAGACGAAATCCCCGCAGTGGTGCTCAGGACGTGCGCTCCCGAGTTGGCTCCCGTCTTAACGCGCCTATTCTCGCTTTCCTACACCACAGGACAAGTACCGTCTTCGTGGAAGGTTGCCCTTGTACACCCTATTCCCAAAAAGGGTGACCGCAGCGACCCGGCCAACTATAGGCCTATAGCGATAACCTCCTTGCTCTCAAAAGCTATGGAGCGTGTTGTAAACACGCAGCTCCTTAGGTACCTGGAAGAGCACCGGCTGATCAGCGATCACCAATATGGTTTTCGCAAGGGCCGATCAGCTGGTGATCTTCTTGCGTACCTCACTCACCGTTGGGCGCAGGCTGTTGAGAGCAACGGGGAGGCATTGGCCGTAAGCCTGGACATCGCTAAGGCCTTTGACCGGGTCTGGCATAGGGCCCTTCTCGCGAAGTTACCATCTTACGGTCTTCCCGAGAGGTTGTGCACATGGACAGCCAGCTTTCTGTCTGAGCGGCATATTAAGGTCGTAATTGACGGGTGCTGCTCAGACACGAAGCTCATCAACGCTGGCGTGCCCCAAGGGTCTGTATTATCTCCCACGCTTTTTATTCTGCATATCAATGATATGCTGCTAAAAATCGGTGGCATTCATTGCTATGCAGATGATAGCACGGGAGATGCGGTGTACACAGGCCGTGCGAACACCTCTCGGACATTCGTGGAAGAAAGCAGAATCCGACTTGTGTCTGAAATCGAGAACTCTCTGGAGCGGGTCTCGGAATGGGGTCGTCTTAACCTTGTTGAGTTCAACCCCTCGAAGACACAAGTCTGCGCGTTTACCGCTAAAAAAACCCCATTCGTCATAGCGCCTAAGTTCCAAAGTACCCCGCTCACCATTGGTAAAAGTGTAGGGATCCTGGGAGTCGACATCTCGTGCGACGTGCAGTATCGGAGTCATTTGGAAGTTAAAGCCAAGTTGGCTTCAAAGAAACTGGGCGTCCTAAACAGAGCCAAGCAGTACTTCACTGGGGGGCAACTCCTGCTGCTTTATAAAGCGCAAGTGAGGCCCCACATGGAGTACTGCTCGCATCTCTGGGCAGGGGCACCACAATACCAACTTAACCCACTTGACTCCGTACAGAAACGCGCGGTGCGAATCGTCGATGACCCAGTGATCTCTGATCGGTTAGAACCCTTAAGCCTTCGGAGGGACATAGGTTCCCTCTGCGTGTTCTACCGACTTTACAATGGTGAGTGTTCTGAGGAACTGTTTGATCTGGTGCCTACGTCGCCTTTCCTTCATCGCACCACTCGCCGAAGGATGAAGTTCCATCCACATCAACTGGACCCGTGGCGGTCCTCCACGGTTCGGTTTAATAGATCATTTTTGCCGCGTACGTGCAAAATGTGGAATGAACTTCCTCCTGAGGTATTCCCTCAGGACTATGACATGGGGCTCTTCAAGAGGGGTGTAAAAAGAGCTCTCCTTCAAAGCCGGCGATGCATTGGCGACTCCTCTGGTGTTGCAAATGTCCATAGGCGACGGTGACTGCTTTCCATCGGGCAGCCCGTCTGCCTTATCGTTAGGTTACATATAAAAAAAAAAAAAAAAAAAAAAAGTAATTCAAAGTCACTCAAGTACAAATTATATTGTAAAGCAATGTTGCGAAACGCGTTGTCTATTTTTTTGGTCTAAGTACTATACATATTACACGCAGTATTTTATGTATATTTTGCCAACAATCTCGACAATAGAGCTAGACATTCAATGAAGCATAACATATGGTTGTTTGTACCATTTATGCTTGAAATCTTTTAATATTCTATATAAAAATTCAAAGTACTCACCCGATATTTTCCTAACGTGGATGACCTTTGAAGTTCTAGTATTATTTGTTTCAGTCTGGTGATTTCTGGAACAAAAATTTTAAGGGTATAAACATATGCATAAGTGGCAGTAAAGACAAAAGGGTTGTTCGTGAAAGGAAAGGATGCGATTATAAACCTTTTTGCAAACTGAAAGATCAATAACCCTGGAGTTTGAAGACAATATAATTTTCCTATACATAGTAACAATAACTAAGGTAGCAGAGACTTCATGCGAAATTTTACTTTCTATCCGGGATTCGAATTCGGAACTCGCCGTATATTTATGGCATAATTATCGCTGTACCCGTGTAAAGTTCATGAACGTCTGCATAACTTAACATCACATAGACTGCATGCTACTGCTTGGTCTTTAAAAAGAAATCAGTCGAAAGAGCTAAAAACCTTCATAATATGATACAACATGAACAGCTATATTGCCGTCAAAAATACGTGTAGTGGTGATGTGGCTAAATAGTAAAAATCCAACAATTACACTACAAGTATTTTTAACAATGTTCCGCACTATTTCGTTCCAGTAAATTAAACTGTGCGCTAAATAAAATACAATTAACATTTCACTGCGCAGAATTGCAACAAATTTTCAAAAGTAAACACAATCTATTCGTTCCGAGCGAAAACAAAAATCAAATATTAAAACATACTTCATTCAGCAAAAACGGAACAGCCAACTTAATAGGAGACACTGCCAACACTCGGAATTAAATAACTCCGCAGTTTATTCCAGTCAGTTTATAAGAGCGTTAAATAACGTTAATATTTTATTTGCATCAGCCCGGAATAAATAGCGTGAGCTAATTCGTATCGAAGTGAGATGTGTTTTATTATCTTGTTCTATTACAAACGAATAAACCGAAAGCGATAAAAACGCGACAAATAGAAAATATTTTTCATTTAAAATAGTGGTTAAAATTGCATTAAACAAGTAAAAACTTAGTAGGACGTTGGCTTCCCAGGTGATACCTATCTCTTTGACTATTGATAGAGTAGAGTAGGAGCTTCCGTGTTCGATGTACAGTCAGGCAAATATTTATTTTGGATAACGAATTAAGTTTTCTGTCCTGGGTGTCCGCTTGCTGGTCATCCTGTGTTAGCACAGAGAATTAAGATTCTTTTGAAGAATAATTTTCATAGCTCGACGTCTTTATCTTATTCTACAAAGAGGGATTGAATTTTTTAATATAATAAGAACATACGTTTTTATGAATTGAGCAGGCTACGACTTTAATTTTTAGTATCCTCTAGACAACTTCTCCCTCAATACGCTAATCGTCGGCGCTGAGACAAGTTCTAATTATTGGCGCATTCTATCGAGAATATTTTACGATGTTTGTCCCGTATCGAGTCGAAGAATGTTCTGATTGAAACAAAGGTGCAATATTGCTTATCTTATGAAAACAGTTTTTTGTATCGCTATCTGTGGTAAAGCAATCAAGTTTACGAGCACAGTTCATCAAATCCAGCTGAATCATTAGTACATGTAAAAACTCCCCCGACGTCCGATATTCATTGAGTAACAAATGGATATTCGATAAATGGGTATCATAAAAAGCTATCACCTGTCTCCTTTCCTTATAGGCGGCGTTCTGTGGTTGGTAATTAATAAAAAATAAAAACCGGCGAGTGAAGGCCTAAAACGCATTTAATTCTTGATAAGGGTAACAAATTGGATAAAGATAGCACGGCTCGGAGACAGCGAGATCGTAAGTGCATTGCCGTGATAACTCATGTGTGAGCCCGCGAGGATTATGTGGATGCGCTTGCGCATAAGTGGGTATAATTTATGGATGATATAAAAATGTGAGTGCAAAATAAATTGTATACATATCTTAAGGATATTCTGAACTAGAAGTAAAATAAAAAGGCATGGGATTTTTCAAAGTGTACGCGCTGGGATTTTGAATTTTATTTTGTGTTTTATTCGTACATCAAGCAATCATAATTGAACTTACAAATCTTGAACTTTACAGTAATAATAATAAAAATGATTTATTAACAATTCGCATACCTAAAACTTGTGCTGATATTAAAAAAACTCTATTCCCATAGGCTTACAGTAAGATTCTTTGTATCGTGAATACAATGGACACACAGAGAGACTAAGATAAATTCGCCATACAGATATTTGGCCGGCCAAGGTCAAACCCACACCCTCTGCATACTAGAAGGATATGACGACTATTCCACCCCGAGTCGTCAACATAACCCAATGATTACATAGATCAATTCACCAAAATACTTATATTTCATTTTAATAAGAATTAATATAATGTGATCAATATTATCCTTTCGTTTGTCCTTAGCCCATCTTAACGTCGTATCAATGATGTTTGTAATCTGGAAATGTCAAAGGTATTTAATTTGAATATCATCTCTTATCTCATTCCCGTACTTAGAATTTATCGATGAAGTGCCTATCAGGAGGATAAAGGTATCTACATTGATATTATGAGAATTAAGTGTCCCTTTGTGAGGCCATTCCATAAGGATCTTACAAGAATATTAGAGGAATAAAATATGTTATGTAAATGAATGTTTGCTTGTCTTTGATAGAAAAAAAGACTTTTTCGCCTGCATTTAAAGAAAATGTACGGTCTTATTCATAAAAAATGCTTATAGAAGGTTTTAAGCACTCATTAGTGTGTTCAATAAGCTTATAAAACGTTCTATAAAATTGCTTATTCATAAACGTTCCATAAACCTTCTATAACTAATGTGTCGCTAAGGTCAACTATAAATGAAAATGTTGCCATTATAGTGAAGTTCGGCGAACAAATTGACGAATATCCATAGGTAAACATCATTAAATGACATTATTTCGTACTAAAAAATATTCTGTCTTGACATTCTTGTCAATGGGTTGTCTATAAAACCAAATCACATGTCAGTGTATTTGTAAATACCGCGAATTTAAAAATATTTTATTTGTTAAAATGGAATGTGAAGCAAAAGTAGTTAAAAGATAAAGGAGTGAAAATTGGTTGGATATTAATGTTTTATGTAATATTGATATAATTATATAAAGTTAAATTCAATTAAGTTTCGTTTTGTAAACATTCGCAATATCTTATGGCAGTAAACCCTGTATTTCAGAAGGTGTACCAGGACCTCTGCGATCTAATTTACGACCATTACGTACGAGATCAATTATAAAATTTACTGTCGATTTATTAAAGCGATAACGCTTCCTATAGTCTAATGAAAACAGATCACTCTTTGGTGCAATGTTCTTCGAAGTGGACGGTTTTCTAGATTTTTAATAATCTGATCTTTGTATAATTTGCATTGTAATTTAAAATAGTGATATAATAATGTGTTATTTATCGGATATTAAAATAAATTATTTCAAGTTTGTATACAAAATGGACATTGACATAATTTATTAAAAACGTATTGTCAAATTAGGTTAGTAATCACGAATCAGCTGTTGAGAGTCGGCCATATTTGCCTTATAGCACTGTTATAGTAGGGTTCTGGCCTCTATAAGTTATAGAAGGTTTATAGAACGGTTTAGTGCCTAAAATGCGTTTATGAATAACACTTTTTGACAATCGTACTATAGCAACGTTATAAGTGTGCTATAACTTTTTATGAATAAGACCGGTAGTATTTACTGTGCTTACAAATAATTTAGGTACATATAAACATGTTTTTGCAATTTTCTTGGTTATCATAATATGTGGTCATAACATCACAACATAAATTTCCGCGAAGTAACGCCTGATAACTTTAACCAGTTTTATAGAGAACTGGAATCCTATCTTAGGTGTCATGAATGTTATTCCTGAGTACTGAGATAGAGCTCTTCAAACGATCTATCAACCTTAGAATGTTAAAGACACAGCAATTATTTATTTAGATGAGAAATTATAAATACGACGATGATAATTCCACAGTAAATATTTGATCAAAATGTTTTATTATTATCTAAAGCGAATAACTTTAAATATTCGTTAGAACGCACAACTTTTAAAACATCATAAAATTTTACTTCTAGCCATCACCCATCCAATCGACCGCGCCTAACTTTGCTTAACTTTATAAATTGGTTCCTATATCCAAAAGTCGCGGAGTTATGCTTACTTGTGGGAGTGAAGAGTCTGTCATCATTAATACTACGCTAAATTCTTTTGTAATCTACAGCCTACGTTCCCATATACTTGAAAGAAATGCGGGCACCAAGAATAGAACGAAAAAGATTTTATCCGCGCATCTCACAAAGACGATACGCGCAATATATGAATAGGAGCGATACATCAAGGCACTAAGAAGTTCGATAGCACTTTGTTGTTCCGAGATCCATCTGCCACTAATACTAATGCCCCTTTGTGTAGTCCGGGAGTGTGTGATACGAATCTGTATTCTGACCATCTCTCGCGACCGTTCAATCATTCCGCGTGATGTATGCTGTTCTAGGCTTAAGGCTTCGATGCCGTGTCGATAATTTTGTCGGTCTTATTATGCGCTGGCAATGTTATTTGTTGGTAGATTGGATTTTTTGGATTGAACTCAAGTAACATAAGAATCTAGTATTGATCGACTACGGTGAAAAGATTTTAATTACGAAGGTTAAAGTAAGAAAGAAAGAAAGAAAGAAAATAGTTTATTCGGCAAAAAAAATATATACAATGAACACAAATAGAAAATTGCATACAAAAAATATTATAATTATTTTTAACCGAAAAGGTCTCCACTCAGCTTTAATGTTTCAGATAAGCTTAGTCATCTGAAACGCTGGTATTCTGTGGAGCCTGTAAAACACTGTGTGCACGCGAGTGATACGTGTATGCATATGCGTATGTGTGTGTATGTGTGTGTGTGTGAGTGTGAACATATGTTTCCTAATATAGAAATTGTATAAGGAACAAGTAAGTTTAAGTTAGGATACATCCCTATATTTATTGGATAAATAAAGATTAATGAAAATATGGAATATTGGGATGTCGTTATATGAAACGTTGGGAAAATATAGCAATACGAATTATTATGTATTCAAGAAAATATAAAGTCCAAAGTATGAGTTTGGCTTTCCACTACTCCTATGAGTAAGTGTATATCACTCTTAACCTATCCAGCTCAAATAATTTATAAACATAATACTGCTCACGCAAACAAACTGTTATTTTTAATACAGCATCAATTACATTTCACATAACAATAATTATATAAGGCTCAGTAAAAATAAATGAAGAGGTATTCGTGTCTGAAACAGCAGGATGACACAGTCGAAATGTATGTTTATGACAAACGAAATATCGCCCTTTGATAGCGATTTTGTATTCCATAAACACGTTGTTCCGAGCACGGATCCATTTTATTGTCATATGTCACGGAATCAGCTCATAAAAACCGTTAGTGCCATATTTTCTAAAATGTTAGTGGAAAATGATTTGCATATCAACGTACTTGTCGCTTGTGTGAATTGCATCTTTAAAAACTGAATCTGAAAGTGACATGATCTGTAGCAATAATACTATACGCGATATTAATAGCTAAAAACTGATACTTCTTCATGTTATTTTCCGTAATGTCAAAATAATGCTTATATGTTACATGCATTTCAATTTATTTTGGTACTAAATTTTGGGGTTTTTTTTAAATCCCTTCTCATTTCTATTACGTTATTATTACGAGTATAAATTCTTTAATAATTAAATTTCAATGATACATCAAATTAACAGTAACTACTCAAACTACATCTGTAGCAATGCGAGTGGTATAGACAGGCCTTGCACTCTTGCCTAACAATATAGTGGACTGTATAATGTATATGTTATAGGCAAACTCCGAAGCTCCGGCGCTCCTAGGTTGGACTGGTCAATCCTCAGGTCAGACTGAATGACTTAGTCAAAGCCCAAACAAAAATAAATTTTCGGCCTTTGACTAAACAATTTTCGTCAAACCTGGGAGAGACTAATTTGGTCAGGCAAACGTCAAAACACAATTTTATTAAATCGGGGTTTGACGAGTCAAACTCCGATATAGGTATGAAGTGTCTTATCTTCGTATATTTGGAAGCATTTTATCATTTAAGCAGCTTTCAAGTCTTAAGAACCGCTTAACTCTGCCAGTTCTGACACCTGATTGGTCAGCTTACGTGATTTTCACTTTTATATTTGAGATGCTTTGAGAGAATGCCGTGTGGCATTAGGCCCGGCCCACCTTTTGTACGATGTGCAATAAAGTATAAAATAAATAAATAAATGCTTTGGAATATACGGAGGTTGGTTTGTAAGATTAGGTATAAAAAAATAACATTTTTAAAATTTTGATGTTTATTGTTTTAATTAATTAAAGAAACCTAGCCTAACCTAACCTAACCCATCTTCAATTTTACACAATTACACGCCCGCACGCTCAATGAACGAACATGAAATGACAAAACAATCGGTCGGAACACCGCGAGAGACATTATGAACCTGTTTAAACATGTTCAGATCAACGTTTGACCGAGTTTTGCAGTCGCTTCTAGGATTGACTAGGCCAAAACCGAAACAGAATAATTTACTTTCGACGTTTGACTGAAAAGTTAGGAGCTCCTGGGTTTGACTAAAAATACTTCAGGCAAAGGGCGAAATTGAAATGTATTTCGGAGATTGCCTGATGGCTTTGGCCAAACCTAGGATAAACCAGTCCTTCCGCGAAGAGACTGTGTATCGGACTTTGACTATAACATATAGATGTGAGTGCTATGATACAGTCCACGTCCCATTAGATAAGAACGTGGAACCTTACCTTACGACTCGATAGGTCGACTCGAATAGTGTTAGGGTTGATGCGCACGGCGCTATCACAGTGTTCAAGAAGTAGGCATGACCTGTCTTCCTGAACAGTATTAATGCACTTCACAAAGCACACGCGATAACACGGCTATTTAACGTACGAAACAGGAGCGAGAGTTCACATACAGAACGTCTGTATACTCTCGCCGAACGCAAAATGACTACTGGAGAAGTGACACTAAAATATTACTGGCGGAATTTTTACATCTACCCACCTACAAGTTGCCACGGAATGAACAGTATATAGGTACTTAAGAAATGTGTATTCTCGGTATTATATAAAGGTATTCTCAAAGTTATGAGTTTATTTTAATTTTCATATTTTAAAACGAAATAAGTGTCTATGATGTCACTTGTTACAAAGTGATTTCAAGTCCACTCCTTATCAACACAGAAAGTAACTCGAAACTCGCGTGTACAAGGGCCATCACTGAGCTTATTAAAACGTTATTGATGACTTGGTAGCGTCCAAGTATCTCTTAATCAGATTCGAGGCTTGTTTGATATACGCAGCGAATGTTGCGGGATTTGTTTACAAGAAGAGCGATTAATTGTCGTTAGAAACGCAAGATCTTTAGAATTATAAGGAATTTTCTTTTAAATTCCGTTCTCATCGCATAATTTGTACTTTCAACATTAAAGCCCATGTATAGTACACGTTTCGTGGTTGCAAACCATGTTTACGATAGTACCATAGTCAACACGGGTACGTATGTTGTATTTTTTTTATAATAATATAGGAGTAGTAGACGAGCATGTAGTCCACCTGATGGTAAGTGGCCACTGCCGCCCATAGACATCTGTAATCAATCCCAGATAGGATTTGATATTCCTACCTGAGGTCGACCACAGATGCGCCGCTACCCCTGAGGACTAAGCTGGAACGCCTCGGAAAACTATATCTCCCCTTACCACACCCTTCAAAACGGAACACAGCAACACTGCTGTTATTAGGCAGAAATAGGTGAGGCGGTGGTGCCGCCGGAGTCGAACCACAAAGGGTTCTACCACCTTCATGTATGGCTCATTCTTTACCGCGCCCTATAGCCCAAATGGCTTGATGGATTTTAACATACGAGGTGTCGTTATATTCTTCTAAGTGGGAGTGACATAAACTACATTTCTTTTCTTTCATGTGTATAAGTTTTAAGAAGTGGTGCTTTATTTGTTTTTATAACGCTGCTTAACTTCATAAATTGGTTACTATCTACACAATACCCGACTTTATACATACTTCTGTGGGTAAGTTTATAAGTTTCTGTTATATCTTTCAACAGTACATTTGTGGAACCAGACACATTTCTTAATAGACTGTAATTGTTGCAAAAATGAAATTAAACTTTGCTCTTCCAGACTCCCTGGCAATTTTATCGACTAATTGTAAGCTTTAAGTCTTTTACATAGGAATGAGTTTCCAACAACGTTGACGCGCATAGATGACCGTATACAAACCATAATTCCTCCCTACGTGTGAAATTTAATGCGTATGCAAAAACCAGCGGCAGTAGCATTGCCATTATTTTGTAGATGAGTGGGATAAGTTTTTAAAATAATTATCAAATTTTTGTTTTTCTCATTAAATAAGAATTGTATTAGAGCCTGTAGGTATCGAAAGTATAGTCCGCGCCAAACTGCTAGTCCGCTCTGAGCTTGTTGCGAGCAGGTGTAGCCATACAATTTTCTATTGCGACGCCATTCATTTCTATATTCAGAGCGGACTAGCAGTTTTACGCGGACTATACCTACGTTTAAAAATAGAGTCACATTGAGAACCCTTTTACAAAAAGGTATTTATAAGGTCAAAAATACAAAGGTCAAAGTGGAAATCATATTTTCCGACATGAATGGGTGCTTTACTAAGACTGAAACGGGCTATTTTCATGTTTTTAAAAGTTTCACTTTAAACATTTAAATTTTAAACTTGGTTACATTAAATTATTACAGATATTTTTAGTAATAGCATTTTATTTAAATAGTGTGAATTGGAAGATTTTTGCTTTCTTTTATAAGCCTTCCCACCCCACAGGAAGGGTATCACATCCAACAACTTATAGCGTGGTGACAGTACACGTAGTTGGCTTTACAATTTATGTGTGGCGACTCCCCTATACGGGTGCTTAATGAGTGTTACCTGTCCACGTTTTACGTTTGTAAATATGATTTTTGAGTAATTAGAACGTTTGCCGTCTGATTTATACGGTTAAAACGTCCCTTTTTAATTTGTAAGGGACACACCGACTGCGTTGGGTATATTTAACGCGTTTATGGAGTACGTACCGTTTTCAATCCGCTTTTTGTAGCGCAGTCATTTTCACTTCAGTATTTGTTAACTTTGGTCAAAGGGGAGTAATGAACTTATGATGTCATTAATAGGGACGCACTAATTTGGAGGTGAACAGAGCCTCTAATTACGGTACAAATGACGGTGTCTATGTACTTTGGATGTGCTATTGGTAAGTAAATATTTCTTTATGAATGTGATATGAAGTAGAATTATAGACTATATTCAAGCACATTTCCAGTTGGAAAAGGCCCTATCTTAGTAGAACCTAAAAATAAATCGCAGTAACGTAAATACTTATGCAAAGCACTTGCATCGTTAAACATACATAATATAGTTCATAACTAATGCATTTTACTTAATTAAGTATATACGTTATCTTATATATAAAATTCTCGTGTCACAATTAGTTACCGTACTCCTCCGAAACGGCTTTACCGATTTTCACCAAATTTTACATGCATATTCAGTAGATCTGAGAATCAGTTACTATCTATTTTTCATAACCCTATGTGATAAGGGTTGTTCACTCTTATCATTTATTAATTTATGGTTGTTCACCCTTAACATTTTTTTATTTATGTGGCAACGGTTGTCGGGTCAGCTAGTGATATTATAATATTGAATGAATAATATTATTGTGAGTGTTCCGCCGATCATATTAAAATGTTAAAAACACTGCCAACACCTTAGATTGAGCGTGAGAACTTCTAAGGAATGTTTTAAGGAGTTTAGTCGATAATGAAGGTCCATAGAATTGTACGCTAGACTCAATTACCAAGGCTTGGTATAATCAAATGTCTGTATAATGTCGAAATAATGCACATCAAGCGTTGCCCGTCTGCACTTTGAGATTGCGTTGCGGAATTATCACAACACCATTGAAGATATCCCACGCAATTGATTCGAAACGCATCCCACGCAAGTGAATAAATCATAAATCAAACATGCAATCACTAACGAACGCAGTTCAAACAGTGAAAACATGTTATACAAATAAAAACGCATGAAACAATAACCTAGGTCGATACCACATTCACAGCCTGTCTAAACATTGATATTTTATATGATACATGCGAGGATACATTTATTTATATCTTAAGCCGGGTTCTCATTAGCGAGCTGTAATTGTAACTCAACTGATACTGCAACGTAATCTTATGTGAATGCATGTAACAAACTTCGCTTGCAACGTCGAGTATCATATTCGCTGTAATATGGTACTGTAACTGTAATCGAGCAGATACGGTAAAGTTCAGTACTTATTTATTGGTAGCAACTTTATCTGATATGATAAAGTATCATGCTATAACGGTTATGCGTGAATACGTCACGCGCGACTTACGAGCCACATACACATGTTTGTATCAGATGAGCATGCACTCTACCTGATGGTAAGTGGCTACTGCCGCCCATAGACATCTGTAATCAACCCCAGATAGGATAAGATATTCCTACCTGAGGTCGGCCACAGATGCGCCGCTAACCCTGAGGACTAAGCTGGAACGCCTCGGAAAAAATATGTATCCCTTACAACACCCTTCATAACGGAACACAGCAGCGCCTAACACTGCTGTTATTAGGCAGAAAAAGGTGTGGCGGTGGTGCCGCCAGAGTCGACTCACAAAGAGTTCTACCGCATTCAAACACATCTACACATGGTTTTTGGTTACCAGAACTGCAATGGTTATACTTACAGCTCGCTTATAGATGCGCCTCTTTGCACTCGCTACAGGCTCGTGCTTACTCACTATGATTTTTGCTAACATGCAATAGTTATGGTTATAATATGAGTTCATCTTTAGCCATTTGCGAAATTCACGCGAACCACGTACACGCTATATTTTCCGTAACAGTATCTAATAACGGTTACAATTACAGCTCACGAGTACTAGTGGGTACACAGCCTAATAATGGCAGTGGTGAGCGTTGATTTGTTATTTGAAGGGTGTGAGGAAATACAGAGATACTTTAACAATATTATGAAGCTTAGTTTTCAGGGGTAGGAACGCGTCTGTGTTCTATCTCAGGTCGACAGTAATCTAGCAATTTAAATAAATAAAAGATATTTAACAATACTGAACTCAAGTTTTATTGTAACGTAAATTTAAATGGAAGAACAACATAAAAATGCCATTAAAATCGTAAAATACATTAGTAGAGTCCGTACGTACATAATATGTTTTCTGAGCGTGTTGTCCCTACAGCGATAAATGTACACTTTCAATGAATATTGCGTTACTCGGAAAACGTAAACGGAAAAGTTGGAATTGAAGGGTATATTTTGAAAGAGACCCGCGCTCGAAACGTGAATCAAACGGCACGCAACCCGTGCTGCGTTTACACTTCTCATGTAATAACTTATTTACTAAGACACAACATATTTGATGAGATTACGATGCCTACCATTTAATCAGTAATTTCGAAGTGGTAACTGAGTTTAATCATTACATTACCGAGTTTGATTGCCACGGTACCAATTTGTGTTACTTTACAAAAGTGGCGTAAGTTGCTGTGCTCTGGTTACTAGAAGTTAATAACGAGGTCATTAATAAATTATTACTTTATAAAATAAATTTAAATATCTTATTACAGTAAGATATACTATTTTACCCAGACTGAGGTATTTCGTTCATCAGTTATGTAACTTATGAAAGCAATGGTAAATATGTCATTTTTGTAGACTTTGGCTCAAACCGAATCGAATTAAATTTAACCCCCTTTTGTCTGATATACCAAATATACATCTATGAAAACATACTTAGAAGTGGAGTTAGTAAATAATTAAAACTAGTCCAACTCGTACAAGTACTCGTACAAGCACATCATGATAAAACGTAAACGCGGCTCATTCGAACGGTGAGTATTTTAGTTTTAGCCGATTCCGATACCGGCTTGCGTCCTTTGTTCCACGTATCCACGTGCTCGTTCGCTTGGAATAAACGCGATAAACACACTACCTTACTTCTGTTTTGACATCGAAAAATATCATGGCCTTTTTCACACTTACGTACAGTGATTTCGAAATGGTTTAATATTTCGTTAGAAACAGTACTAGTAAAGTCTTGACCTGAAACGTATGTAATCATAAACGCGCTTGGAATATAGTCTTTAATTTCCGGTCAATTATAAGGCTTAGAACGTTGATATGAAAGAGATTTCTTTTATGATTCCATGATAATGTACGATCGCGTACATTAAAATAAATCTTACAGTCGTTTGCAATAAATTCGACGTGCCAACGCTACGAATGTTGCAATTAGTTCGCACTATATGTCGATCGAGCATCTGCATATTTATTGGCGCAAGTCCGTATAAAGCTTCCTGATGAAAAACCCAACGAAATTCTGATGAATTTTCATCCACAATATACAAAAATTCGGCGCTCAATATGCACCCCCATTTTTGCATACCTCATTTTCGCAATTTAAAATCAAAACAATTAAACACACTGGATGGGGTTTAGGTGCCAAGCGGAGGGTGAATACTTTTACCTTCGAGTGTGCAATAAATATTTCGATTTTCTTTCAATAAAAGGCACTACACTTGAGGCATTACAGTTCAAAATGCGTCAGCAGTCATATTGGCCGGCTGCAATTCACGTGAATTATGATCTGATGATATTTGAGCAAAGATGGGGGTGCCGTACGCAAAACTGCGACTTATACACTTCGGATAATATCCAAGTTGCAATAGAAAGTTGAAAGGGTTTCCCTTTGAGAAGTTAATGGTTATTTTGGCTTGCATCTGGTGGATGGAGCGTGTTGATAATTTGACGTTTAATGAAGCGAGCCTGCCTCGTCTCCGCCGGAAGATGGTAGAAAAATGCTAGCGGTGAATGCAAATTTTCTTCGTAATTGTGTGTTTCATTGTCTCGTTTACGAACCGAGGAATAATTCAGTTCATCTATGCTTTTCCGTTCTTCCGAATGGATGAATAGGGAATGCGTGCCTTTTATTTTTCTGAAAAACAAAAGTGTGACTGGAAATAATAGGTGTCTGCGTTTAAAGGTTTTGATCTATTTTTCATTATAACGAGGAAAGAAATATGAAAAGTTGGACTTATCGGTTTCGGGTACGATGGTATGCTTATTTTTTGCGCATTATGTAGGTACTTGATTATTATAAGGCTGTAGTTGTTCAGCATAGTTGTCTCGTTGACTGTTGCAACGTTTTTCTAGTGTCTGCCAATGACTGTCAGCGACACGTAATATTGCTGATATTTTGACTAACAGCTGTCGCCCGTGGATTACTTCTCTATAATGTAATCAACTGGATTTTACATACTTGTATTCTTTAGTACAATTTTCCCTGATACTAATGATACAATCGGTTTATAACACTTTTCTTTGCTTGAGAAATACTACTGTTACATATAATCATATATGTATATTTCAGCCATAATTATAAAATTATAAATTTTTCGTCGAAATCACGGCCGTCTTCGGCTCAGTATAAAAGGACAAATATTGATATAAATGGACATCTTGAACTGAGGGCGTAAATAATAGCAAAGACTGTGATCGCTCATCCGCATAATACGCAATATCTCCTCGAAGCAAGATCCCTTCCACAATATTTACTTATTTATTGTGCGATTAGGAATACGCTGTTTTGCTGACTCACATTGACTGGGAGGGTGTGATAACTAATGGGGGTCTTAGATATCATAGTTGAAATGACCCGAGTTCGTCGTACTTAGAGAATTTAAAAGTAAAAACGTAAAAGTCTTAACGTTTACAACGTAAACGTAATTTAACGTAATTTTAGAAGTAAGTTCCATCAGTAGATTATTTAACATACGAATTTTGGCTAAAAGTTTGCTGGACACTCATGAGCATCAGATAGGTTTGATTTCGACCAAAGATGTGTTGGTTTCTGAAGTTATAAGTTAGGTTATTTTATAATATAGGAGTAACAGACGAGCATGCAGCCCACCTGATAGTAAGTGGCTACTGCCGCCCATGAACATCTGTAATCAACCCGACCGATTAGATATTGCAACCTGAGGTCAGCCTCAGATCCGCCACTATACCTGAACACTAAGCTGGCACGCGTCGGAAAAGTACGTTTACTTTACCTTTATCTTAACTATCTTACCATAGAGTATACTTTGTAACGAAAAAACCTAATATTAATAAAAAAAGATCACTATCATATCAAAATATTCAACACATTTTCCGTTTATATTTCGACGGTATTGCATAAATATGGAAAATAAATTAGCTAATAAAATAATTATGCATAAATAAGAAATTAAATAACTTAAATCTATCGATAGTTTAATCGTTGATCTTATCACGGGAGACCACCAAGAAGTAATATTATATTGTAATATTAAACTTTAATTACGATAATCATTTAATCAAATGTTTAAATTTAAATTTGATAAAAATCTTTGAAGGTTTCTTATTATGGTTTCTCCTGATGATTATTAATATAACGATATAAAGGTTTATCAGACCTAAGTAGAAAAGTGTGTATTAAGAAAAGTGTTATACCTGTGATATACTATAATGCTTATGTTTTATCTATGTATTATTAACCATGTTAGTAAAGAATGTTCCTGAAAATAGGATCGCAATTGAAGGTAACACGATTTATAAAATAAAAAAATATTGTGTTTATAAGTACCTATTACATTTTACTTATCACATCTAAAACAGCTATGTTTTTAATACGTTTTTATTAGCTTCAGACGTATGTATGTTGGTATGTTGGTATGTTAGTATGTGAGTATGTAACGGAATCTTTGAACATGATTTTAACCTCCTTCAAAACGTCGGATTAACTCGAAATTTGGCATACTTATTAAGGACCGATGACAATTCAATATTTTAAACATTCTGACCCGTTATCCTTACTAGGATAATCAGGATCAGCGATTTGTTTTCCTGAGACCCGGAAGGTCTGCGTTAAGACCAATAAAGGAATCTACCAGGCGCGCCGATCACCTAACCTAACCTGACCTGACCTGACCTGACCTGACCTGACCTGACACGCTTTTTTTACAATAAAAATATTTTTATCTTATTTACACTATTCTTAATTCAAATTTAAAAAAAAATATTTTCTATTTTTTAGTTGGATTTTCTATAAAAAGTGTATTTTTTTGAGTTTTTTTAAACTATTATTTATTTTAAATACCTAGGTAGGTACACTGTCTATATCTATACACGCTATAATCTTACTATAGGTACTTTGAGTACAATAGCAATACATATTATGAACATGTTGTGTCTATTGTACCACCGGAATACTTACAGTTTTATTTGTCTTTTACTTGCCTCTTACCTTTAGACCATTGGTTCAAAAGTCTGACGTCACTCCCAATCGATGTTGTTGAACCCGAAGCTTTTTAATTGTAATGTAGATTAGCCGTTATCTGATAGAGGCTGTGTGAGCATTCGTAATAACATATTTATTTCTACGTTTGACAGTTGTGGGCGGTGCGATCTAAGATAACGGAGGCCTCTAATGCGAACTGGAATGGTGTAACACTTCTATATTAAAGCGACATGGTAGTTTGGACCGTGACTCTGCTCTCAACCTTAAAGCATGCGTAAGGAAAAATGTGTTTTTTATTAACAGCATAGACCGGGATATTTTTGGGAATTGTTATTACTAATATTTGCTCAATGATCGTAATTTGTATAAAATAATATTTTTTCCAAAAAAATAATCGGTCGCAAGAGCGCCAATTGAGGTTGTCAGACTCTGATCTCCAAAAAAAAATGTGAAGATAAAAAGAGTAAAATGTGGATTGATAGTCATATCACTCACTTCATCAATGCATGTTTTAACACTGAATATTTTGTACGAAGACATGACACAGAGTATAAGCCCAACATACCTAACAACGACGATCGTTATAAAATCAAAGTAATTTACGTATTATACCTATTGAAGATTAAGTTAATATTAAAAATCCCCAAAAATATACGGACAATCTTTAAGTGGCGTTAGTTAGCAACGTTTTAGAATAAATTGTAAATTGAACAATAAGGTGTTGTACCGTTTAAGTTTTTGTTACACTTTTTGTTCCACCAGCCACTTAGCGAAAATTGACGGCACCGTGTTTAAGATTTGAAATCTTTTTTGTTTTTAAAGATGAATGGCTGTTAAAAGGGTGGTGATGTATAGATAAAACACGGAGAGATCGGACGATTAAAGTCGCCACAAAAAATCTTTTGTTTAATATTAAATTAGGTTCGACAAAAAATAATAAGATTCTTGTAAATATCGATTTGTAATGCTAGGTGTTACGTTAGTAAGTAGAGTATAATTCTAGAAGAGTTAATATGATAAGATACTATATTCATACGTGACGTCACCAAGCTTAAATTTAATAAAAATACTCTTTGTTTTGAACTCATTATTTATTTATATTTGTAATGTAAGGTTTATTACCACCTAAACATTCTTTGTCTTCCTTTCCCTATACACTAAATTATGCCATGAATAAGTCAAAATTAGCAAAATTTGAATCATCCATTGAAATTCTGTCATATAAGACAGTTGGAAATATCCACAAACAGACATACCCATAAATGTTTTCTTACCAGATAAAATAAAAATGTAATAGAATATCGAATTTCTGTTACTGAAATTTTATAGAAAATTTATTTCTTACTTTCTAATCCCTGCAAAGGATAAACTTGAATACCCAAGGATATATAATAGAGTAAGCATTTGTCATGACGTTGCCAATGTTTCGATCGGATCTACGGAGGGTCTTTGCAAAGCGTCAGTATAAGTCCAAGTCATGTCGCAAACATTATTGCCCGCTACAAACAGCGATAGCAGACGATCAGAAAAACTGCATTTCACGTATTTAATAACGTCGTCAATGCACACCCCACACAAGAAATCTATTAACGTCAAAACGGCCGTTTTAGCAATCCATCAAGTACAACCCTTGTAAACGAAAAACGTTTTTCATCTACCTCGCTAACTGCGATTTTTCGGCCTAAATTCTTTAGGCCTATTTTTGTAGCGGTATTCAATCAAAAATATGACAATTATTAGCGTTATTTTATGGTTACCTACTTTGGACCTACTTACAATTATATATTACATTCAAAGAGCCATAAGACCATTTGAAATTTTATTTATATGATATGATCATTTTTATACTAATAAACGTCACAAAACATATATGTACCTAATATAAGAATGGATATGGATTTGTAGAATCCTTTTATTTTTAAACCCAAATAATGTTGGTGAATAATGTATTACAAGTTATAACCTTTACTTATTCATCTTTTAATTTAATGTAATTGGGAAAGAAAGTAATTGTTAGTCAGAGCGCAGTTTAACCCAAATACGTCATACTTATTTTTTTCCAAGATGATGTACCCACGCCTAGAAGATCCATCAAGAAAACCCCAAATAATACTCCTTTGAAGGGAAATGAGAGCTGAATATTATTAATAGAAGTGGTGCTAAATCAACCGGCTGATATCTCGGTGCCGACAACATTGCGAATAATTTGTCGGTGGATGAATTGCGCAATGCAAGAGGAATTCTCTGAAGATCAGAGGATGTAAACTTTTGGTTGTTTAAATATGATGAATAGAAAAAACAAATGAAAGAAAGAAACGCCTCCAGGGATTAGTATATAAAAAAATGTTTATTAAATTATTAATATTATCAATATGATATTATATACTTGGCAGAAGGATTTCGTAATTTAAAGTAGTGAAAACATCTGCGTAACATTGGAACTGAAAATCAAAACAACGAAACAAAAAATAAAAATAAAATGATATTCAAATGAGATTTTAGGTCTTAAAGCTTGTGGTATACCAGCCGTAAAATTTTCTATTAATATGATTATTATTCTTTCAAGACCATTCACCAAAAAGGTTTAGGAATCCTGATATAGTCGTAGACATTTAATGGGTGCAAATCATTGTAAATTACATTCTTAGCGCTTGGTTGACACTTTTAATTAACTCAAATTGAGATCAGTTAGATATTTCAAATAACCAATTAGAATTCAGTCTTGTATAATTAAGGACTTGTAAGGACTTATTAGACACTCAGAATTAATAGGAGATACCAATTACAGTCGTCGGTTTCAGTATTTTCAGCATTGTTAATTATCTGGTAACCTATTTCTCTACTTATTTCAAACTTTTTTTTAAAACCATCTATAATTATAATATTATTGCGTAATAAAGCAATCCAAATCAGAGAGTTTTGTGGTATTATTTTGTCCCTTCGAGCCCGGTCTGGATTCCAATTACAGACTGCAACAATTACAAATTAATTATAAATCGCAATAATGGCAATGAAATCTACATGTTTGAGTTTAGTGAACAGGATGTACTTTAAAATGTAGCCTATGTTACATACACCGTTTTGACGAGTATTGCATAAGTGTTGAAATTCGTTAGCCCGTTCGAGTTCATGGAGTGTCAAAGAATGAAAATCTCTTCCCTTTGCAATCGGTTAAAAAGAATCAAGAAATAAAAATCCTGAGTGTATAAAACTTATTATAACAGTAATATTTATGAGTTTTTACGTTTTTAAAAAACTAAGGGTACAGAATAAATAAATGGTTACTCTTTTTTAACACAAGGTGAAACAAAAATGCCTTAAAATATATAACATTTCTAACACTTTTTTGCTAAGCCATCATTCCTCATCAAGGTTCCAATAATATTATGGACGTCAGATTTTATATTTGATAAAAAGGTACTTGCGACCCGCCCAATCAATCGCTGCTTTTAATGGACTGTATTTAGAGAACTAATGGTGTTTTCAAAGAATAGATAACGAACAGTACGAAACTTTTTGGGAAATGATACAAACTTCCATTTATGAGCGAATGAAAACTTATATACTGGATTTTTCCAATCCAGGTATCAATAACTCTGATAGGGTTTTTTGCAAAATCTTCCATTTCTTGGGGATTCAACTCTAAGTAAGTAAGTAGGTGGCGTAACGAAAGTACGATAGTACCAGTATTAGAGTACGATGTTAATTAAGAGAAAACATTATTAAACGCAATATGGCAATATACTCAGAAATAGTAGTAATATGACGGGTTAGCATAGTACCAATTACTTATTCATACCCGTCCAATATATTGTTAGTCTTCATCTTTTCATGTTACTTCCCATTACTGTTAAAATATAATCGTTTAAACGTCAAATATAAAATTATACTGAACGGAACACAAGTGTAACCGCACAGAGTATATTTTATGAATGTATGGGTATTAAATTAATCACTGAAGTATTTATGGGCGACGTTAGGCTCGATATTCCGTGGGCACGGTGCCAATACTGTGTTTTGGTCACTTAATTATGGTAAGTTAAAGCTTCTTTGTTTTTGTACTTGATAAGATTTACTGCTACAATTATCAGCTAAAGAATAAGGTCTTAAACAAACTTTACTCTTTAGGTCAACACTTAGTATCTATACTTTGTCTTACTTTGATATTACTTTTACTCATTTGGAGATGGTTCTTTTATTTTGTTTTATCAATTTACTGAAATGAAATGAAATGAAGTATATTTATTTGTATAGGCCAACGGCGGCACTTACAAATTGTCAGTTACAATATTTTTCTTATTACCGGATCGTAACGCGACCTCTACTGAGAAGATCCGGTAGGAAACTCAGTGGGTTTGTCTTTTTTTAATAATAATTATTCTCTTTATCTCTTTTTTTAAATGCCATAATTTTTTAACATATAATTAATAAAGCATTAGCTTCAGTATCTTCTTTACCTTTATCTAAATAAAGAAGTTTGTTCAACAAGTACTGTTCTAGATAGAGTGTACTGTTCTTTTCAGCTGCATATGTTGTTAAAAACTATTCCAGAGGTCAATATAAGTTTAGGGAACATTAGTATTATTTTATTTAACTCTTTGAGATAGAAAAACATCTCCAATCAGTTTGGATAAAAGTTATATGGAGTCTGCCATAACTACTTTTTTTAATAGAAGTTGGAATTAATTGAACATATTACTTATTGTTGTATTTTAATATTTTTACTATTATCCCATTTTGTTAAAGATTCACTCAAATTTCGCAAGATAAATTATTTGTCTCTGTGAGACAAGCCCATATTAGGCATTAACCAAATCTATTCCGTCGTCATCAAATCACTGCGGGCGTTCCTAAATGAAGCAACGGGTAGGTATCTGATAAGCTTAAAGCGAATCACCTTCAAGTTTGATTGAAGGCTGGTCACTGAGTCGACACTATTAGGCGCACAAATTAATTAGATCTCTTCCGACATCTATTATGTGTATGTACTTAGAAATTTATTACGGCCGAACGTAATCCCACTGCGTAAATGTACGTAGATGTTACTGATACTGATACTCGTTTAATTAGATTTTTTGTCGATGAGCGGTACTTTCATCGTTGATGGAGTTACAGTAGTTACATGTTACTTAATATATTGAAGAATGTAGAAATATTGTCATTATAAGTATACGCAGTACATCTTTTGCTAAATGTTGCAGGAACAACGTTGTTCGACTAGAGGGTACAACCGCCACACTAATCTTATAAATAAAATTCTCGTGTCACAATGTTAGTTACCGTACTCCTCCAAAACGGCTTTAGCGATTTTCATCAAATTTTATATGCATATCCAGTAGGTCCGAAAATGGCTACTATCTATTTTTATACCCCTAAGTGATAAGATTTCACCTTTAACATTTTTTTATTTATATGGAAACACAATGTTTGCCGGGTGATCTAGTTCTAATATAAAGTAATTCGCTGGAAGGGTGTGGATTTCATTTGACTTACATATAAGGTCAACGCCTTAGTCTTCAGAAGTGGCAACGCATCTGTAAACAGCCTTGGTTAGAACTCTGTTTCTACACGGGGTTGGTTACTGATCTTCATGTCTGGCAGCGGTCACATTCAGATGCTCATATTCTCATTTGCTACTTCCTTACAAGTGAAATAAATAAGATAAATTAAACAGAAGCAATGCATGCGTGGGCATATCGGCTGAAGCTATATAGTCACATGAGTTACAGACTTAATTTTTTTTTATATTATAGGAGTAGCAGACGAGCATGCAGTCCACCAGATGGTAAGTGGCTACTGTCCATACATCTGTAATCAACCCCAGATAGAATTAAATATTCCTACCTGAGGTCAGTCACAGATGTGCCGCTATCCCTGAGGACTAAGCTGTACTAAGCTAAGTATGTCTCCCTTATCACTAGCGCCTAACACTGCTGTTATTAGGCAGAAATAGGTGTAGCGGTGGTGCCGCCGCAGTTGAACCACAAAGGGTTCTACGACCTTCAAATATGAGGACATTATGAAGAGAGACCCTGTGGTACATCATGCAAACGTTGTTGATTCATGTTACTAAGTAAGCGAGCTTTGGATTAGTTCGTTATCAGACAGAAATAAGATAAATGATGGTACTGAAGAAGCCAAACCATGTTTCTACCACCTTCAAATCCTGCTATGTTGTTATATAATTTCGTTGCACTTGTGTCTCGTCGATATGAATTTATTGAACACTTTACAATAAACTTACGACAACGCGGTACTCATTTATCATTCCAGAATTGACATTAACTCTGTAATGAATAGCTCGCGGCAATTTTTCAATAAATGATAATTTGTTATGATCATGCATTGCAGTCTGAATAAAAGATAAATTCTTGGTCAGCGATTTCTTACTATCGAGGTTCAAGTAATTTTTCAATTAATTTAATTTATATTATGTTGATTCATGAGCGAGAAGCCAGTGGGGTGTCCGCCCGAGCGCGTGCGTACGCTACCTTTTGGACATTCCTTTATATATAAGTGGCAATCAAATATAAAGGTTATTTTAATATGCAGTAAAATTTCAAATCAATTTCTTTTTGAGCAATAAAGAGCCGTTTTAGTGGTGTTCAGTGAATCATTGTACCTTATTCGTAGTATGATTTGTCGCTGGAAGCGAGCAGTACGCAGCGAGATACGTCGTAAATCACCACTCTTGACACCCTTATGATTCTTGCAGCTGAATCCATCGAAAAATTGTGCCCCAGTACGTAAAACACGGGACTTTTTTTAAATATTTATAATGCTTTCAAGGAGGGACAGGAATGAGACGTTAACATAAACTTTTGAACTTCCCTTAAATAACGTAGGGCTTTAGCGTATATTGAAATACAAAATACTTCCCCTCCACTTTGATACTCCAAAACAGTTGATTTACAATGTATTTTGCTTATAAATACAGAGTCATTTTCGTATATGCTAACAGTGCAGTGGAATAATGTCATAATACTTCTGCCGAGGGTGAATAAATAATATGAGATGATAGGTATTATGACGTAAACCTGCACGCCTGCGAGTTCTAATAAAAAAACGCAAGGGTGTGTGAAGTCTACTAAACCTCATTCGGCCAACATAGTGTTTTATGCCTTAAACCCCTTGCACTTTGATTCCTAGCAGTCATAGATGGATAGCGAACATAATAGGAACTTTTTAGGATTCATTGTTTTGACTTAATTGCTGTTTAAACGGTATATGGTATGGTAAACAAGTTTATACTGTTAAATGTTCGGTTAGAATACATCATTCAGACTTCCAGGTATCCAGAAAATAGTTATCACTAAATAATTTCGTATATATAGAAAATCTCGGCCAAGTGCGAATCAATTCAGGATCGGTTAGCTCGACTCATATTCAGCCTGTATTTTGCCTGTATTTTGTTTATTGTATTTTATTGTTCTTTGTTTCACTTTAAAATTTCACTCCATGATTTTTAATATACATTAATGAACTTAGTACAAGCTTGCATGTCCTCATTATAACAAAAATGTTGTCACCCCAACGTACTAAAATGAACCTATTATATAGAACTGAAAAGTTACGGCATCTTCATGGCATGACAAATAGATAGACGGATGGCGTAGATTTAGTCATAGGATTCCTTTCTGAGCGAAATAGTAAAATACTACCATATAATATTAAGGATAACGAGGAGTGATTAACAACCATTCTTTATAGATATTATTTTCGTTACAATAAATGAGTATTACGGAGTTCATAACATCCCTTTGAACGACTTACGTTACGTGAATACGAAATACAACCGCAATTAGCGAAGGAACACGTGATAAAATCTATACGTATATCCTATTTCCGACGAAAACACAACCAATATATTTCGTCAATACGAGAGGCAAAGAAACCGATAGTTTTCTTGTAAACATTTTCCCTCCGTTAATTTGTAACTGATACTGTGTGCTCTATCTCGTAAGTGAATACTAGCCGCAATCTGTTGTTCCCGAGCGCCGACATTTTCTCAAAGCGATATTATTTTTGTTTTCCTTTACAAATAGGAATGATGTAACCTTTTTTTTGTAATATTCGTAAGCTTTGGTCAGTCTGATGATGATTATCCCTAAGATTACACTTTTTTGTTTCGAGGGGTATCCATCAAAAGGTACCCGTGCCGTGGGAGCGACACGGGGTTATGTGGGACTTGTACCGCACTAAAACTCCCCTGTGGCCGTCCTCGGCAATGCGTAGAGGACTCCGGAATCTCCAAAGGAAAGCGACCGGATTCCTCTCAGCGCATTGCCACGTCGGACTCCACCCAGGTGAGTTTATACCACCACACCGTCTGGTGTATACGACGGAAAGCTACCACACATACCGCCGTCCCTCCCGGAGGCCTAGCCGGGCGGTTCGAGCTCCCACTTTTGTCGCCCGCAACCCCGAATGCCCTTTTTAGTCGCCTCTTACGACAGACAGGGGCCGTAGCCCTATTCTGGTCCCGTAATTACAGGGACAATCCCTAAGATTACCTAGGAGCTATTCAGTTTATATTTGAATAGTTCCTATAATTTTCAGTAAATATTAAAGTTGGCATTGTATCATCTTGCAGTCCATTTATGAAAAAGGTTTCTACAAAAGAAGATCAACTGATGATCGAATATAAAATGAGATGAATGAGTCTTGAGTAAAAAGTTATCGCTGTTGCTCCAAGTTTTATCCAATTTTCAACCTTGGCTGACGAGTTATTCATCACAAATAACTATTTTAGCTCACTTCTTCGTTGACTCTATAACATCTACCACCAGTTGACTACAAAGTATTGACAAAACAAGAGTTATTTATTCTAATGAAAATTTCACATAACAGTGATTGAAAACAATTATATTCCGCTGTCACATTAGCATAGCAGCACTATCCACAACATAGTATTATGGATAAATTTTCTAAAGAAATCGTGAAAACTGAAATTAGCGTGCTAACGCCTTTAGAAGCAACAATTTACTGAAACAAGCGCGTTCCCTGTCTTTTAAGTTGAACGAATCGCTTAGCGAAAACATTAGCTACGGCTCAAAGGCTTTTCGACGCAAATTACACGTGAAATTCGACAGGCAATGCTTCCGAAACGCAAAAATCCGCGCCCTATATTGCGCGATTATTCGCTTTGTTTCAACTCTGATTAGCTCGTCGTAAATCTTGTTCTAGCGGTTTAGTGACAAAGATTTTAGCTATTTACTTTTGAAAGTTAGTAGAACCAGTATCGGCCCACCGAATCAGCAATGCCACATTTACTAGTGTGAAGCAGTTCCTGTGTTTCGTTGGAAATGCTAACTGCCTGACTTTTTTTTTTTTTTTTTTTTTTTTTATAATATAAGAGTAGCGGACGAGCATGCAGTCCACCTGATGGTAAGTGGCTACTGCCGCCCATGGACATCTGTAATCAACCCCAGATAGGATTAGATATTCCTACCTGAGGTTGGACACATATGCGCCGCTACCCCTGAGGACTAAGCTGGAACGCCTCGGAAGAGTATGTCTCCCTTACCACACCCTTCAAACCGTAACACAGCAGCGCTTAACACTGCTGTTATTAGGTTGAAATAGGTGTGGCGGTGGTGCCGCCGGAGTCGAACCAAAAAGGGTTCTACCACCTGACTGAGGCAATCATCTTAATCTTCAGAAGTGAAAATACATTTGTGATCAGATTCATTTAAAATCCCTGTTCTGTTGTGTGTGTTGTGTCGGTTACAGATTTCCGTATTTCTATACTCCTAAGCAATTTCTTTTTAAGAACACGCATCATATTAATATGAGGCTATCTGTTCGTTTTATCTAACTCCAACCTGGTTTACGTCATATCAAAAATGAACACAACCTAATTGTCATGTCAACAAATTTATTCACGTTCAAAATAGCGAGCAGATAAAACGTCAAAAAGCCAAGCCATTTCACATCATGACACAACCGTTTGTGCCTTTGTTGCTTGTGTTTCAGTGACAAACAGGAGATAATTTCTCGCGTCGTTTAGCCGGAGTAATTACAAGCACACTAGGCTTGAACAACTGGAGAAGTGTCGCTGTCGACAGAATGACATGTGTGAATCACCTAACCGGATGGCCTGTTTTATTTCAGGTCGTACATCTAATCTATAGGCTGCAGTGCCTACTTAATTTATGTAGGCTGCATTTCACCGAAACAACGAAGGAGTATTGGTTTATATTTTGGGTATAAAGTGTAAAATAAATTGTATCTTAGTCAATGTTATTGGTGTTTTTCAGAAATACAGATTGATATCAATATAAAACTTATATCTTTGGGCAAATCTGTATATGAATGTAGTATGCAAGAGTTCCATCCAAGTTTAGTTGCCGTATTATGTAATGTGTGATGATGTATGATTGTATATAATATATTCTATATTTTCGATCAAATCTGAGAAAAAGATTAGATTTGTAAGAAAATACCTAGTTCTCGGTCGATTTATTAAACAAAAGATGTAACCACTCAAAATGTTGTTCTTTGAAAAAACTTTTTATCGCTAATCGCTTCAAAATCCTATTCAAACAAGAGGTTAACAAGGAACCCTCTAACCCTAACGATAGTAGTACACAAACAACTTCAACATTTCTTTGTGATCGAGAGTGGACTGCGAGGACCTCTAAGCGCTTCCCACCCGATTTATTTACTAAACCTCTTTACTAAGCTGGACACTTCCTGTTACAGTACTTAAGTAGAGATAACTATCTTTTTGAGATGTTATCAACTACGAGTATATATACATGTAAGAGTTATTATCTGTAAGTGTAATAACGAACTAGGCAGGTACATTCCTACCTCATAGGACTAATTTGGAACGCCAAAGGGACTTTATGTCTCCCTGTTATGCCCTTTAGAATGGAACACAACCAAACTTAATACTTGTTGTTTTTAAACATATGAATAATAGGTATGTCGATAGCCGGTTCGATTCTGGGACCAGAAAGGATGCCACGACCATCAAGATCTATAGATTCAGTGTCGAAAATAATAATTTATGTACTGAGTAGAAGTTGATTTACAATAAAATAAATACATAATAATTATATTACATCAAATATTTATATTAAAGTGTCCATCGAAGTCGGGGTCAATCAATAGTATCCCACATATCGATGTATCCGACAGCGATGTGGTAGGCGTTTCGAGTGTTTACTCTATCTTTGTAAGCCGCCTCAGAATAAATACTTTTATCGATATTTACACAGTGTTCAGTTACCGTCCACAGAACATGGTTTAAGTGTATTTTTTTATCTAATATGATAAGGTACGTGAGAAACATATTGTCTTAGAGAAATGTGGGCGTCGGTTCTGTAATTTAAAACCGTAAGCCGAAGTTGATTAGGCATTCTAAAATCAACATTTGTTTAAGATGAAGAGGAGCTTTAAAGGTAACTATTGCTACATGCGTCGCTTACGAATTTTAAACTTAACGTACATTCATTGTTATAAAAGTGTTTTTAAACATTTTTCGGACCAATTTCTTTTAAAAAGATGTGTAGTTTCAAAATAACAGAATTGTATCCCACAGTATCTGAATCTTGATTATTTATTTACGTAAAAAATATAAAAACCCGAAATAAAATAGCTTAATTTTTTTTGTTAGTATAGATTTATAAGTGCGCAAAAAAATCCATAAACAAAAATTGATAACAAACATATATAAATTTTGTTTTTTCCCCAGACACAATATACAAGTGACGTTTTAAAAATTTAAGCTCAATTTAAGATACATTATGATATTTCTTTGAAAAATAAAGCATTCCAAAACAGTAATCTATTGTGCAGAATAGATAACAAATTGAGACATCTTTACAAATCATGTGGCGGAAGCAAATTTAATTTATCGATGACATTCAAAATGCGAACTGAATTGCGATGGATGACAATTACAAAGAAACAAAGTTATTTTTACTTCTATTCTACTCCTCAATCCAAGAAATAAGGTTTGAATTTGCTTGTTTACTTAAGAGAAAAGCTTTGTTATATCCGTACCGAAGTGACAGAACTTAATAGGACTTTAACAAATAGCTAAACATTTTGTAATTCGAGGAATATCTTCAATGGGTAGTTTACTTAACAAAGGACCGTTCATTTGTTGTCTCGTCCCGATGTCAACATCTGCCCTACCTGACCATCTTGAAATAGATATTTGTTCAACTAGCCAGAAAATAAGTAGCATTGTGTTTTTATGAGAAAGGTGGTAATAGGTTTGTTATGATGATGGTATTTGCTATGGTCCGCTTGCGCACATTGCGTATTTTGACGTTGCATCTTCAGAGTTGAAAGGAATACTTAAAAGCTTATTTAGCAGGGTATTAAGAGCTTCCATCTTTACCTTGTCCATTAGTTGTAATAACTTTGTGTAGACATATTAATTTTATCTCGTATTTTACTTAAAGAATTACGTCATAAAAGTAGTACTTTTAAATAATTTCAATGTCATCAAATTATAATGTTGGTCCTTTAAAAATTTAAACTCGCACCTATTACCTAATACCATTTACTATGAGGTTACTGAATAATACAATGAATACTTAATTATTATCACGTTACCCTATAAATAAGGAATAAGGAAGGGTATAAGTTGATACAGCTTATTATAATGAAAGGTTACATAGTCATGAAGAGCCTACTGATATTGGCAATATATAATTTTCTTTACCCATACTTTTGAGTTATAAAGTTTCTACGTTATTAGTTTACTTACTGGTTTAACATAGTGATCTTGTCAAACTTTTAATTTTAATACACTGGAACATCATTTTGGACATGCAACATAAAAATGAAAGATTTACTTTATTAATCTACATGTACAATGTGTAATACGATCCGGCTCTAAATACCATTACCATAATTAGAAGGTATCCTACGCACATTGTTTAAGTCGTAGAACAATAAAGGGATGGACTGGATTAATAAATAAGGTTGTTATTTCAATATCTACTGGATACAGCAGTACAACTCATTTACATGAAGGAACGCGTAGGAACCTACATACTGGCTTCCTCTGGAATTTAATAAAACTACTTGAACATACTGCTTGTGTATATACAATGTACATTTTGGTTCGGTCATAATAATGTTGCGTCAGTTTCAAATAATATCACTTCCTTTCTTCCTGTGAATATCATAGAATATTAAAGGTTTATGTCAAGTTTAAGTATGGCAGTGCATTAAATTACATATGGTGCATAAAATGTATGTATTTTAAGTTAATATCACGAAGGATTTCAATAATAATTGACATTGACACCTTAAAAATCCATTAAGATGACTTCACAATGAGAGTGTTTCTCAGAACGATCGAAAATATTAAAAGGTGGTTCAAGCACAGTTCCATCGAGGAATTGGTTCTTGCGTTTGGATGAAAGAGTGTAAATGTTAGCCGCCCTGTATGTATATAAGGAGACCTTATTAGTCCTCAAAAGTGGCCACACATCTATGACTGACTTCAGGTAGAACCCCCGTTTGTTATAGAATTGGTTTTAGATAGACGGGCGGCAATGGTCACGTGTCATTAAGTGGACTGTACCCATAGTATGAGATTTTACGTTTTGATAAATATGACTGTTTTTGTTTTTGTTTACCTATTTCCCATATATTTCCAATCAGTTTTGATATAATCTGCTAGGGGCGCTGATTGGAAATGTATGGGCAAATACGTAAACAAATACCAAAACAGTCATTTTTGTAAAAACGTAAATACTCAACTAGGCTACTCGTACGTTAAAAAAAAAACAGTTGAACTTCAGTATGTAGTTCTATGGCCGGTAACTTTGGAATAGGAAAATACATTTTCATAGTTGGTTCCGAACTCAGCATAGTGAAATATGAAAATGTTTCAAATAGCTCTATTTGAGCTGCAACGAAATGGATTTTTTGTTTGTGTTTCTAAATCGCAATTTTGTGTCGGTAGGCATCTGCTGGCGTTCAGTTGTTTTTATTATTTGGTACAAAAAATATTTTGTTTTTTGACTATCAGTATTAAATTAACACTGAATGAAATTAATTCGCAAAATTTCATCAAAACAATACACATTTTATTCGTATACCTTTTTCAATATAACTTTAATTTTTATACGTATTAAACAAAAAAGCAGAATATCATTTAGAAAATAAAATAAAATTTTGGGTGTACAACTACTTTTCGAAATAAAAAAGTAAATGTAACGTAACATTATTTTGTTCCGGAGGAGGAGAGTGGTGGCGGCGAAGTGACACAAGATTGGGTAAGATTTTACCCACTGCAGACACTACCCAGATGCCAGCATTTTCGCTTACCATTGGGTGTTTGATATTGGCTGCACAGTCGTCATATCCGGAGATGTTAGCTAGACGTTACCTAGAAGCCCCCTTTTAGTCGCATCTTATAACAGGCAGGGGATACCTAAGCTCTATTCCGGTCCCAAGACTACAGTGCCAATTAACACTAAAACTAAAGTCGCTCATCAGACTATGGGTTTAAAGAATTTATTTTTTCATAAAGACATACAGTTACTTGCATGAGAACAATTATTACCTAAATATATTATATATATAGACTATTCGTAAGTAATTTGAGAAACCAAACTACGATTTTGAGCATCACGTTAGAATATGATTTACTGACTGATGAGCATTCCTTCGTAATGTAAAAATACAAAATTGAGCATTTAAAAAGGTCAACCAATTTAGTTATGTTTTTTTGTCATTTTTGCAATGTTACAAATTACAAGTATCACTACTTATCTTAGTGTAATGCTCAGTTCTCGTCACTAATTACTAATGTAATGCTCGAATCTAAAATGTTTTATTACAGATGAATATTACAGGTGAAGCAGCACCTTAAAATAAATATCGTTGCTTTATCAAGCAATATAAACCAACGGGCAGTAGCTATGTTTGCAAATGAGAGATATCGAATTAGCATTCATAAGCGGGTTCGCAAGACATAAATAAAATTAAATATTCTCCTAGTATCGTTTCTTGACCCATCACTTGCTTTCGTGTCAACATACAATATAATGCAAGGAGAAAATTATATTTCTAAGTGTATGAAAGCTTAGTATTCAAATTAGATTTTTCGTGTGAAGAGTGTACCAAAAAATTATAATAAAGCTCTCGAAATACGACTTGTGCAAATTGGACAATTTTTATACGTGAATTGTTTGGAGTATGATTAGTTTTCTTCATCATATAGATATGTTAATAAAAGACAATTTTTAAACAAAATGGCTATTATAACACTACAACTATTTCTACCTTATATCTTACTAAATTACTTATATTCTGCCTGATGCTCTTATACTAATACCTTAAATGAATTCATATAAAAACTGCTTATTATCCCGAATATTTCAGTAATAAATATGAAATTTTCCTACAGGATTAGGATTAAATAACATGTTCTTAATATAAAATTGAAACGTTCCTTTGAAATTCTGCTAAATTAGCTTTTAAGTCTACGAGTACGCTAAGGACAAGTTTTACATGATTTCGTCAACCTTCTCAGAATGTTACCTACATATTTTAGTTGACCTTTCAGAATAAATCTTAATATTTTTATTTGCTAATATATTTAATGTAATTGTGCCTCACTCTAGTATGCATAAACAAATTTGGTTTTATGTATAAGCAATTTCATGATAAAACATAGCAGCGTATTTAGTGTATAAAGCTGTATTTATCTATAATTTGCCCGCGGCATCGCCCGCATTTAAAAGAAAATAATATGAAATACAAACATACATAAAACTAAAAATTCGTACCTTCATTGGAATGAAAGTGGCACCATCTGGCGAAAATTGGTCATGCGAACTCTGAAACCTTCGTGGGCTCATGGACAACAACTTTGTGCTAAAGATCATCACTTGATCAAATGCATATTTTACGATTCAATCCTTACTAATATCGATTAAAATAATATTTGGTCCGAAAGTTCGATCCTCCAATTAATCGATCTTAGATCGCCATCCCTAGTTCCCGTGGGATTTCCGGAATAAAAACTATCCTACGTCCTTTCTCGGGTCTCAGGCTATCTTTGTACAAAATTTCATTAAAATCGGTTCAGTGGTTTAGGCGTGAAGAAGAGACAGACAGACAAACAGACAAACAGACAGACAGAGTTACTTTCGGATTTATAAGTAAGGATTATGTTCTTGTTCCTATCCAGAAAGCCAAATACTAAGTTTTGTACTAGCTAAATACACAATTATTTAATTTTTAGAGTCTGAAAACGAAAACAACAGTTAATATGTTGAAATCCGTCAAGACACTTGAATCGTGGAAACTGCCAAATATTGGACTATATTATGCTTTAAAGACATTATCCTCCTGTTATAGCTGGATACAAAGGACAATTAAGTTTGAAGACTGACAACTATTATACTACTACTCGTACCAGCTGATCCGGCAAACGTTGTGTTGCCATATAAATAAAAAAATGTTAAGGGTGAACAACCCTTATCACTTAGGGGTATGAAAAATAGATAGTAGCCGATTCTCAGACCTACTGAATATGCATATAAAATTTGGTGAAAATCGGCAAAGCCGTTTCGGAGGAGTACGGTAACTAACATTGTGACACGAGAATTTTATATATAAGATGACAATTTATCTTGCTATTACAAAAGCGATGCATCTGTGACTGACGGTAGGTACAGACTAGGTAGGTTTAGTATAGGTTTAGTATTCTAGCGGTAGTAACTTTACTACCGGTAGAACACTGATCGTAAAAGTGTTCTATATCTCCAGTATATATAATGTGTAGTTATCCTAATTAACAAAAGGCACGTCCATTTGTTACATAAAAATAAATCAAAGAAGAGTTTACGCGAAGTAAATGTGAACAGTAAAACTCGTTTCATTTCGCTTACATATTTGAAAAATCTACGTTCGAGGAAACGGGAATAAATTCTACAAATGAATTTAAGAAAAATGCGTGGCATACATCATTGTAACAGCCGCCGAGTCACCGAGTTGTTTAAATCACATTTTATTTTACTAGGCATCCATTTTGCGACTATATTACCGTCATGTTTGACGGACCGCGGTTAACGATAAGTGATATATGATAAAACGATGATATTCTTGCGTTAGTAATAAATGTTAGTAATAAATATTCCTGTTAAATATTGAAATATAGTTTAAAAAATGGAATGATGCAGTGTTAGTTTTTATCAAAAAGCCGCCTCGTAACTGCTTTCAACGTTATTCGCTAATCCTTATAGTTTAGAATTTTGCCATCCACGCTCACTCAAAAAAATTACGTTATATATGTATGTAGTTTCTAACAACGTAATTTGTATGAAACCTACGTAATTTAAATTTCAGATCATAACCGTACTTTCTGAACGATAGCGTTGCTTTTTAAAAACCATATATTTACTTTAATTAATTCAATAGCGCTAATGAAAGTACAATAATTCTAAATTTACATCTCTTTTTATTAAGTCTACTTACCTTAGTTAACGAACAACAACATTATATTGTCACTCGCTACTCGTCTTAAGTAAAACAAGCATCTTACGCAGAGAAAATTGCCTGGCACGCTGGGAGACAAGTGGTGTGCTTAGCATATTAATCTACACAAAATATTCATACTTCTATTAGGATGTTTATTTAGATACCGAGCAATGTATAATATACACACGGATGCAATGTTAATGTGTTTTATAGAAGTTTAAATCAAAACTATTTTATTACTACTTTCTGAATTATTTTACGACAGGGATACATTTTAAATAAAATAAAAAAGTTAAAAGTTTAATAACTAACACCCGCCTACTAAAAAATTAGTACTCTAAAAAGTGTGAGACATAAAATATATTAATAGTTATTTTTACATTATAACCGATACAAACTTTCTGCACCCTTTAATGATATTTGCCCATACATTTCCAATCAGGGCCCCTAGCGGACTCTATCAGAACTGATTGAAAATGTATGGGAAATACGTAAACAAATACAATAATTCGCCAAGTACAAGTCGAACTCGCACATGGAGGCTTCCGTACCACCATTCATTATTTTTAACTTATTAAGCTATTGCATAGCTTTTATCGCGGGCTTTGAGCGCGGCGACCGAATCGAGAAATTCCGTAACGAAAATAAGTAACACCTTTGTTGGATATCAAGTCTCCAGGCAACCGAGTTGTTGACTGTCAATAGAAAAATATGGATATAATTGAATAAAGTATTATTTTACATTCCTTATTATTTTATTTGATATTGGCGACGAGATGTCGAATGAACTAAAAAACAATAAGAAAATACGTGCCACATTACGTGGGTCAATGAAACGAACCGAAAATTACATTTCGGGAATAGAAAAAATTGACAATGAAGAAATAAATATACGACTGAATTCTTTACAAGAAAATTTGAACAAATTCTTCGCGATTCAAGAAAAAATTGAATGGCTTACAGAAGAAGAAAATTTAGAAGAGGAAATAAAATACAGGTACGAATTTGAAGAAATATATACAAAGCTAAAATTTAAATAAAGAAAATAATCGGCTAATACCTGAATGTTATTTTATATCGGCAAGAGCGGAAGTTTATTTGATAAACTGTTAACTGTTACTGTCAAGGCACGCTTGAGACGTACACCTAATACAAAAGGGTTATCACCTTATCAGTTAATGTTCGGCAGAGAGGTAAGAACCTATATGCATGCCTTATTTAAGAAATCCGCCCCACTATCCAGATTACATTACAATGCACCGCCAACGAAGGAGTTCGGACAAGGTGATAAGGTACAAGTCCGCAGTTACACCAACCCAGGAGTTAAATGGGAGTTCGGAGTCGTCATCCGAAGATTAGGTAGACTCCATTATGAAGTTAGAACTGAAAATGGCATACAGGTGCGCCGTCACCTTGACCAAATGCTGCCGGCGCCCCTGGTGGTGTAAGTAAAAATAGCGGTGGAGGACTGTTGGATATCAAGTGTCCAGGCAACCGAGTTGTTGACTGTCAATAGAAAAATATGGATATAATTGAATAAAGTATTATTTTACATTCCTTATTATTTTATTTGATAACCTTGCTTCGTCAACTTGAACACAGATGGCAGTAATACACATTTTTTTATAATCCGTGCGGAAATCTTAAAATTACGTGAAGTATATGTTATAGCTGATATTTGCAATGTCTTATATAATGGAGATATGATAAAATAGTGGATAAAGATGTATTAATGTAAATGTTGATGATTATGGAAGAATGTATTGTATTTCTGGAATTCCTTCTGAGCGTTTTCATAGCATAAAAAATGCTATGTAATAGCTTTACCACGGCAGTCTCCGAGTGCCACACGTATTTTTTTTTATTCATTTTATTATTTTCAACAATACTTAGTTATATGATGCAACAATAGATGGCGTTGGGGTGATGATGAATGATACGTCAACAACGTACAATAAAATTAAAATAACTATATTAAAATATGTTTTACGGTTCTTCTTTGTGTTTATTATAATACCAGTTATAATATTAACGAATTGTAAAAATTTCAACCGTCTTCTTAGTACGGTTTAAGAGTTAGATCGAAAAATGCCGAAAAATACCGGTTTGTTGTATGGAGACCTCCTTTAATATTCAACTTTATTTTATGTTTAGTATTTGTTGTTATAGCTGCCACCGTTATACATCCTCTGTAAAAATTTCATGTGTCTATCTATTACGGTTCCGGAGATATAACCCTGTGACAGACGGACAGACGGACAGACGGACAGACAGCGAAGTCTTAGTAATAGGGTTCCGTTTTTACCCTTTGGGTACGGAACCCTAAAAACAGTCATTTTTGTAAAAACGTAAAAACTCATACTTAGGGTACAGGTCAAAATCATGACCCTCTCGTTTGCTGCACTATAGTCGGGTACTTAAATTGTACTACAGAGCTTAGGTCGCTATCTTGCTGTTACATATTTTACAAGCATCCTAAATGCCCTGAGAATCACCTTAGTTTATAATAATCTTAATTAAATGATCTATCATTTTTTCAAATCTAATAAGTATACTCAGATATTCAGATATTAGCGCGTTAAAATAAAAACATCTCTAGAGATTTATACACTTAATAAATTGTGATCTATCGCTCATAAATAAGGTTGCTCTATCATTTATCTAAAATCATAAATTAAGTTTATTAGGAGCCGTCTTATCAGTTGAACTAGAAATATCACAATATTTATTTTTTATTCATTTAAAATTAATAGTTAGACTTATCAAATAATATAGTCGTCTATATATATAATATATGTACCTACTACAATTATTAAAATGGTAGAAATATTCACATTATTCATATACTTTTCAAATTCATTTATTAGTTTTTATTGTTTAAATAAAATAAAAAGTTACATTTTTGTTACAAACACACAATGTCTTTGTGTCGCAATCGTATTTGAATGTCGGTCTTGACTACGGGCATATCAATAATATTTGTAAACGAGGAAAGTAGTTGTAAAGTGGTTGTGAACCTATTGCGTGCTTACCATGTCTTAAATTAATTCATGTTAACTCCATTCTAATCTGCTATTTTCATCCGAGTCTTAATCATATAAATAGCAAAGGATGCATAGCAATTTGCTATGGCGACGCCATTCATTTCTATATTCAGAGCAGGTTTGTACCCATTATATAAGGAAAAAATAAATAATCATTAGACTTTCCAGAGCCAAAGAGTTCTACCACCTATACCTTCATTAGTAGGTGTAAGGTATAAACCCTAAAGAAGAGTGTCCGAACGATCTCCAAATAGTTATTATCTACTCAGTCGTTATAAAAGTAAATGAAGTTAGCGCGTTTCAATGGCTTTTATTGCTAAACTCTAACCACCGACATAGTTTTTGGAGGCATATCTAAAATGGGTATAGTAGTACGAAGTAATAACCATTAATTCGTAACTGTACCGCAATTATGTAAACCTCTAATGGAATTTAGTTACGGGATAATATGACTATGGTAACGTTAAAATTACTCTTAGTAAATTCAATTTATTGTAATTGATGTTTGGAATACATTTTCAGTATCATTAGTTAGGACTAAAGTTATTTGAATCCTACATATTATTGTAAATACATATATTGTTGTTCGTGTAATTAAGTTGTATCATTTTAATTTAAGGCTTCCTAACTTAGTCAGTAGCAGGAGTTACCTACATAGTAGAAACAAAGTAAGGTATTTCGTAAGACATAAGTTAGTGGCTTTGACATTTAATAATTTATTTAATTTTAACATCCGAGCCACACACTTATTTTTATCAATACAATTAATACAGCAATAAAATATAAATCATTCTTATACCTATTGCAATCATTGATATAGCAATACTAGCTAACCCGGCAAACGTTGTGTTGCCATATAAGTAAAAAAATGTTAATGGCGAACAACGCTTATCACTTAGAGGTATGAAACATAGATAGTAGTCGATTCTCAGAACTACTGAATACGCATATAAAATTTGGTGAAAATCGGTAAAGTTTGAGAGGAGTACGGTAACTAACATTGTGACACGAGAATTTTATATATAAGATAACCCTATTATCAAAAGTGAGGATTTGTTATGACATTAAATTTATAATCGTTTCGTAGCTATTTTTGAATACTATTTCGAAGGTGGTAGAACCCTTTGTGGTTCCACTCCGGCGGCCCCACCGCCACATCTATTTCTAACCAGTAACAGCAGTGTTAGGCGCTGCTGTGTTCCGTTTTGAGGGGTGTGGTAAGGAAGACAAACTTTTGCGAGGCGTTCCAGCTTACTTCTCAGGGGTAGCGGCGCATCTGTGCCCAACCTCAGGTAGGAATATCTAATTCCATCTGGGGTTCATTACAGATATCTATGGGCGGCAGTAGTCACTTACCATCAGGTGGACTGCATGCTCGTCTGCTACTCCTATATATTAAAAAAAAAATGTGAGCCGTCACGGGACGCCTGGCAGATGTGAAATATCGACATTATTTTGTAAAAGTAATATGCAGAAAAGAACATATTGTGATAGGAACTAAATATGTCATAATGATAAAATAAAATATTTCGATTGCGCATGGCGACGCGTCGCCACACCGTACTCACTACTGCATATAGACTGTATATATATACCATCGTATAGCGTGGCGACTCGTCGACACGGCATGCGTCGCCACGCCAGAAATCGGTTTTACGTGCGGCTATAGATGTTTCACATCAAAAGAAAAAAATGCTTTTCCTTTTTGTTTAGTAAGCACGTCAATGATACCCTTTAGGTTGCATATCTCAAAAGCTACCTTGAAGATAGCTTGATATTTTATAAAGACTGCATATACGAGTACTTAGAAAATAGAATACAGAATGAACATTACTAAGCTCAAAGGCATAACTCGGTGTAAGCAAGCACGAGCTTCCTTACATTCGAGTCTAGATAAAATTGTTGCGAAATATAATTTGCAATGAGGCATTTGTTTCACTACTAGCGAAGAGCAAAGCCAGTAACAATTATTTTTTTCTTTTATCAGAATTAAAATAATGAAAGAAAAGAGAGAGTTTGCATCAAATAAAATATCGAATTTATGTCAATTACGGATATCTTGTATACAAGTAAATCCGCGGAACGGCACAAGTATATGGCAACGGCAAAATCCAAAACATTTAAATACAATTAAATATAACTCACTAAAAATACTTTTATATTACGAGTACCTTTTATTTTTTTTTTTTTTTTGTTTACGAGGGGGAAACCTTCAAAAGGTACCCTATGCCGTGGGAGCGGCACGGAGTTATGTGGGATTCTTACCGCACTAAAACCCCCCCGGTGGCCGTCCTCGGCGCTGCGTAGAGGACTCCGGGATCTCCAAAGGAACGCAACCGGAGTCCTCTTAGCGCGTTGCCCCATCGGGCTCTGCCCAGGTGAGCTTGATGCTCGCCACACCGTCTGGTGGGCACGACGGTATGCGACCACACATACCGCCGTCCTTCCCGGGGTCACTAGCCGGGCGGTTCGAGCTCCCACTCTTGCCGCCCGCAACCCCGGAAGCCCCTTTTAGCTACCGTAGCCCTATTCTGGTCCCGGAACTACAGGGACAATATTACGAGTACCTACCGAAATGTAATCGTAATTAATTATTAAAATATCTTCAGGTCAGTGTTTACGGCTGATTTAAAAGTAAAGTCCACATTCTAAAAATATTAAATTTACGCTAACATATTCTTAGTGGGACATATCAATAAAAGCGCATAATATTTCATCTCTCACTACTTCATAACGTTTCTCAGAAGGTGCTAACTTTTATAGTATGTCACACGTAAGCAATATGGAAATGGAGGATGAAATAAATTGATATATTTATTGTGATTTTCTGGAACTGGAATTGAAAGTGCCAAGATATTTTATTTCGCAATAAAGAATATACCGATAAATATGGGTATTTCGTGATATTTCGGTGTAAAGATTTTATTATTCTCACACTTGGACGCTGCGCTTCTACTCTATAGAGAAATCTCACGTGTGCAATATAGAAACTTTGCCGAACTTTATCTTGTGTAAAAAAAATTCAAAATAAAAATATTGTATATCATACCCCAGTTTCTAAAAATGTCAATAAATATTTCTTTCAAAAATCATAAGTAAAAATCTCTCTATTACACAAATGTAAGTTATAAGTAGAGCGTGTAGAGCTCAATATCTTTACTATTAAGGTATACGAATATTTATTATAATATTGATAGCACAATAAAAATACTTACAATACCTGATGACATCGTTCTGAGCTACAAAAGTTTACAGAGACCTTTAAGAATAAAAACTATTATTTTTTACATTTCTGATGCAATAGATGCTGCGGAATTCTCATTATCATTGAGTCGTTGTCGTAAAAAGAAAGAAATAAACAGAAAAATCCCGACAACGAAGTGAAACTTGACACAATTTTGCAAAAATGCAGTCTTTTCCAAATCATCCGGCAGTCGTAATTGTCATTTCAATGCTTAGGAAAATTGCAGTGTACAAAAGTCGTTGGTTTAGCACTAAAAACTTTTAAAATAAATGCGGGAGACGAAGACTGGATCATTATTTCAACTCCGCTATTTGTGTGGCTGTGTGCAATATTCAATATACAAACAAGAATAAACAGTTATGTACCAACTTGTTATTTAAACACTGCGCCTACCAAAGGACAGATGCGTTGAGATGGTAAATAGCTTCCAGCGAAATCTTTGAAACGTGAAACGCAAGGCCTAAATTTGATAGTTTGTATAACTTTGTACCTCGTAATGTTAGCTGTGGATATTGAGTGTTTGCAATGACACGTTAACTAAATGTATTAATTCCAGGAAAAATGTTGTATCAAAAATAACTTCGCTCTCATGAGGTCCCCACTTAGTTAAATGAGACGTCATCACCTCATCATTGGCTCACGACTGGGCACTTGTCTCCTCTCAGTGTGAGAGAAATAAGCTCACCGTAGTCCACCGCACTTAGCAAGTGCAAATTGATTAGACTTCACACACCTTTGATAACTTTTTATTATAGGTCTGTAGATTTCCTAACAATGTATTCCTTCATCGTTATAGTAATAGTAGTTATAACTTGATAAGTAATTTCTAGTACGCTAAAATCGCTTTAATTACACGTGTTATTGAAAACAAAAAAAAACTGTTATTAAATCGTAAATGTATGAAACTGAAGTCAGTTCCAGGTACAGGAGTTTATTTTCCAGAAGTGCAATTTGCAGTTGAATTGGAATGGCAACTCGCTTTTAAATTAACAAAGGCGTTCTGTTCGACGGTACAGCATTGGAAAGTTGCTAAGCGAACTACTGAGTCCGTATTTATTTCCACGCAATTTCCGCGATCACAAGTTTCATTAGAAAAGCACGGGGAGAGCCATTAAGGCAGCATTCACATCAAACTTTTTTTGTAGTTATAATGTTTACAACGATAGCCTACCGATAAATTTATCTTGCATAAAGCTTGTTTTGGGGTTTTCAAAGTGCATATTAAAATATTTTCACTGGTTTTAAAAGAAAAAGAAAAAAATAAAGGTTTTTTAGGACGTCGGAAGTTTATCAGTTCGCCCAACAATGGGTTAATGATTATTATAATTATAGTTTATTTATTTCTTAATAGCTTTGATAGTTAAGATGCGCTTGAAATTCTGAATATTTAAATTATTTACTTGAAAATGTTAACCCTTTTTACTATTAACGTAATAATGCAATTTTATTTTGTACTAGCTGTGCCCCACGGTTTCACTCGCGTTAAAAAGAAACAGGGGCACAGCTAATTCTAAAATATAAGTAGCCTAAGTTACTCCTTATTACATCAGCCTGCCAATAAAAGTCCCGGTTCAACCATTTCAGAGATTAGCCAGAACAAACAGACAGACTAAAATTGTAAAAAATGTTATTTTGGTGTATGTTCCGTATGTATATTGTAGTCAAATGTAGTTATTTCAATATTAAAAACAGACACTTCAATTTTATTTGTGTGTATAGATTATGTAAATACTAAAGTTACACAAAATCATATTTAATTTGAAAACAAATTTGAAAACAAATTAAAGATGATTTTGTCAAACAACAAATCCTGATGGTTACACGTACATGTAAAATATTTGTAAAATCTCATTGTGTAGAAATACCCTACCAAAAAGTTTGATACCATTTCGAGCGTTGTGGAACCGGCGCGATCAGTCCGCCCCATTCAATGTTTGCACTTTATTTATGCTTTTTTGCTTAATAAAACTTACCCTTAACCATACACAACTTTAACATTCTACATTTAAAAAGACCTGTATTATTCTTCTAGAAAGGAAATTTAAACCGTAGTCATTTGAAATAATATTAACGTACGTACGTACGTACATAATTATGTACGAATATAGGAATTATATTTATTTACTATGAGAATATGATAATCTTGCAATCAAATCTAGATGATATTATGGTTCCAACAAAAGAACTAACTTAGAACGCCTCGGTTAACTTTGTCTCCACACCTTTCAAACCTGAAAAGAGCCGCACTTATCATTGCTATTATTAGTCAGTAAATAGTAGCGGTGGTGCCATGAAATAAACTTGAAAGAGTTCCAGTAACTACGACTTTTTATCTACCTTTTAGTTACGTATATCAAAAGTAAAAATAAGAATGAGATAAGTAGTGTTTTCTACTTTCAAATGTTAATACTTCGATTTACAAACATATCAACTTGAAGACAAAAATACTAACAACACATGATTGTGCTCTGAGCATCACGAGCGTAACGTGTTACAAAAGTCGTGTGGCCTTTTATGACGAGTCTATTCCATGACCAGCGTCGCATTAACCTGAAACCGACCATATTCGAACACAATAAGGGTGACGGGGATAAGAAATATAGGCCAGAGGTTATACCCCGCTGGGCCGATGTAGGCGGTTATCTCGACATCAGATTGAGATAGCGTAGAGGTCAAGTTTGGCACGCGACCGAATACATGCGACTTATCGAAAAGATGTTGCCTGGCGAAACCGAATTCACGTCTGGGGCAGAGCGTGTGAATGTGTTTACTAAGTAATCGCTTTTGGATTCTTGTATGAGAGAATGAAAAGCAAATGATTTTAAGTTGATCAATAGTAAAAATGTCTGTATTTTTGTAATATCAAGGTAGCAAACGAGGGTACAGGCTATCTAATGGTAAGTGACTACTGTCGCCCATGGATATCTGTAACCAACTCCAGATGAGATGAGGTATCCGTGGTTCGTCACAAACGCGTTGTTTCGCCGGAGAACTAATTGGAACGCCTTGGATATTAGGGAAGTCTCTGTTACTACATATTTCAAAGCGGACCACAGTAGCGCATAACAGTGCCGTTCATCAGGAACCCATTACTGTCCCACTGCTGGGCACGGGGCTCCTCTCATAATGAGAAGGATTAGGCCATAGTCCACCGCGCTGGCCAAGTGCGTATTGGTAGACTTTACATACCTTTGAGATTTTTTTTATAAATCTCTGAGGTATACAGGTTTATGATGTTTTCCTTCACCGTTTAGCAAGTGATAATTAATTTATAATACGCATACGGTGTATCAGTGCACTAGAGTATGCGGCAAGCTGATAATATTACTTTTATAATACGGTCAATCTAGTTAATAAATTATATATAAGCTATTCGTGTGTATGTGGTTATACGAATGGGATACGCTGTATAGTTGTGACCTCTTTAATTATGTAGCGCAATAAGTTGTGTGGCGCACGCCGCATCGTACCGCATTGCGTGAATCAAATTTAGTCGCTTAGTTTTGAATGTGGTGGATCCCTTTGTGGTTCGCCTTCGGAGGCACCACCGCCATATCTTTTTCTGCCTAATAACATGAGTGTAAGCACTGTTGTGTTCTAGTTTGGAGTCCCCAGGGGTAGTAACGTATGACCGATCCCCAGATAGGGTTCTTATTTCATATAGGGTTTATTACTGATGTCCGTGAGCGGTTGTCGTGCTAATTTTAGTCAGATGAACTGCTTGCTCGTTTGTTTCTTCTATGAGAAAGTCACATTCATACATAGATTAGTATAGATACTTCGCCGCCTTGAAATTGAATGAAGCCGCAAATGGCTTATTATAGTAAGTTCTTTTTTTGAATTCTTGACAAATAAAAACATTTTTAGAGAAAATTTACGAATAAATAACTAATACTGCGTAATTTACATAATAATTAAATAATTTATAATAATAATTTCAAATATTTTAGGGACATTTTAGCACGGAGACGTGGCAAAACTTTTTTATGCAACTATTTCAATTCTCAAAACTGGGTACATTTTCTTGTTAGGAGTGAGTAATCTTTACTAATCAATGCATTCATATTATGTTTTACATAAACCATCATATAGTCCTACGCTATATATGCAAAAAACAACAACATAAAAAACAACCTTCTTGTACTCAAACAAAAAATATAACCAAAATAGTGTTCAATTCTGTACGTACTATTTGCGGTGAAATCTTTCCAACCTTTTCCCCACATTTGCAAAACAAGCCCATTGATATGCGCATGATAGAGATGTGAGAACCGAAAGAGTACACCAATAAGCTTACGGTACAACTCCGTCCTTATTCAGTAAGACAGTACATGGTATTCGTGACTTACATTCTGTATTCTGTGTGTAATGCAAAATTTTGAGTGAGTTTCGTCTGTTCATTGTATAATATTTTTAAATGCTATACAGACCATTGATTAAGCTAATGATAATTATAGATGACAATAAGTATTGATATATTTAACGTACATCTTCCGTATTGGCTTCCATATTCCACGTACATGTATAAAAAATATAAGTGTTAAAATAATTAGACAAAAAAAGTAAATTTTAAAACTATTTTATTATCAAACATATATTTTTAATAACCAGGAAAGTGGGACTCGAGAAAGTCATATTAAAACTCAAACTAAATTAAATCGAATATAAAAGTAGTACACGACATCGATTCTGAGAATAAAACAGTTAATGTTTCTGAGAGCCAATATTGAATAAAGGTAAATTATATTACCTTTGCTTTACACTTCGATAAAACCTAAGAAATGAGAGAAAATGTGCTTTTCGTCGATGAAGTCGCGGACTCGACTAGTTCTGTATAAAACAATTCTCGGACAAAGGTTCAGGCCACGAGCGACTAACAAAGGAACAATGCGGCCGACGGGAGATTCCTTTGCTTCATTTCGATTGTGGACAGCCCAGTGGGTCTCCGCACGTTACGTTTTTACGCTGAGAATTGAATCGATACAACTATATTCAATTTAGTTCGACGTGCCGCAGGGTTGTATTGTTCGGGAGTTATAATATTTCATCCGCTAACAATGTATCCGTGACAATGTAGCTTACCTCGTTATTTGAAACGGCGGTCGTTTGGACGATCTTACTTGCTTATCTATGCCTTGTACTAAACGTCTACGGCCTACTAAACGTCTCAGACATAAACATCTTCATCAATATTTTTTTGTTTTACTGGTAGGTCTTTTTTCAGAGTGAGAACGTATTAGGCAATCATTCACCAGACTAGACAATTGAGGTTTGGTAACTTTAAAAACTTCAAAACAATTTTGAGTAGTTTTTTAGAAACTTATCTTTATTATTTGAAGTTTCAACTTTAAATAATAATACTTTTTTAAAGCTTACATTTAAATACAATTACAATTTACATTTAAATTTTCAGCAGTTTGTTAAATGACCAAAAAATCATTGAAACCGATTGAAATTGATGAGGTAAATTCAGCATTTCTACCGTTTTCCGCATTGGAGCTTCACGGGCACTATCAACTTTGAGAATCACTATAGACGCAACAATTGTCAGAAAATAGATGTGAATTGGCAAGTTTAGCTCCAACTTTATAGTTGGCAATCATTACGTCTATCCAATCTCCCGCGGGGTTTGTACAATAGTGACGAATCTATTTTGCGAGATTTACAAAGGTCCAGTCAGCTTGGCTGCAGGCCACCCGCAAATAACACGGCCTCGACGTAAAATCACATTGTTTGATGACAGCAAACGTTGATAGGTCAACGTATTTGAGAACTTGATTCAATGCAACCTTTACAATTTAGTATAAAAAGATTCAACCACATTTCACAACATAGTGAGACATTATGCCAAATAGAATGTAAACATTCCACAAATATAAGAAAAGAATGTGTTTGTTTGCGTTTTTACTTAAAAGTGAAATATGGATCTGCGGAGCACAACGAAAATAATAGCCACATTATTTAGCTATGTTGACTTGCGAATTTACGCTGACTATAAATGAGTCTCTCTAGTGCATACGTTGTGAAGATGATCGTATAAACAAGCAGGGCTGCGGGCGAAAGCCGGATATCCATTACAATGCAAATTTGCCCGTAGTCACAATGAACGAGTTACCTGTCCACCGTTCTAACTTTTTGTTTAGTTCAAACCAAAATTGGACTATGACCGACTTTAGGTCGATGCGCCATCAACTTGTCCTCGGCGAGCGCACTAACTGAATATAGAGTCCATAAACGGAGTTTTACACTGAAATTAAATTTATTAAGCCGGCAATATCTAGGACAGTAGTCTGAAATTAAATAAAGTTTTCGTTACGTAAACTTTTAACACATACAAATCAATCAAATTTAACAACAAACAATATGCGAGCAATATCGAATGTACGTCCGACTGAATAAATAATAACGTAGCGATTGCAAATAAATATTGCACGTGGACGATCAAACAATTAACTTAATTATTTCCACGACAAATCGATAAAGCGAGTACTTCGAAGCTCACAAGTACATCGAACAACCATAATGGTATCATGGACGAAATTTAATTGCGTCGTTATGTCACAGGCTGCCCGTCAAACATTGATCAATATTGACTAAACTCTTAATAAACCGTAATGGACGCTGCGGTAACGACCAAACGGGAACAGTGATGCTTTTAAAAATGAAAATGGTATTAAAAGTCCTGATTAATCGATGGACATAAAGCGACACGAGAAATATTTTTACGCATCATTAGTTTGATGATGTACTCTCATATGTTCCACTATTCCATTATGCATGTTTTATTATTAGTACGAGAGTCGACCATGTGATTACTACATTGGTCAGATTTTTATATTAAAAAAATATTTTATTGATACATATTAAATAATATTTTTTTTAATAGCAGACGAGCATACATCCCACCTGATGGTAAGTGGATACTGCCCATGGAAATCTGTAATCAATCCCAGATAGGATTGGATATTCCATACCTGAAGTCAGCCACAGATGCGCTGCTACCTCTGAGGACTAAGGTGGTACGCCTCGGAAAAGTATGTCTCCCTTACCACATCCTTGAAACCGGAACACAGCAGTGCTTAACACTACTGTTATTAGGTAGCAATAGGTGTGGTGGCGGTGGTGCCGCTGGAGTCGAACCACAAAGGGTTCTTCCACCTTCTAATCTCCAAACACGGCCGCGAATACTCTTATTAAAATTAATTTAATAAATAAATATTTTTAAAATGTTTTTGAAATGCCTATGAGAATTTTATTACTAATAATAGAAGGAGAATAAAAAAATAAGTATAACTTTATTTAATATAACCATACAGAAATTATACCAACAAAAACAAACATTCTTCTGTTAATAACTTTACTAGCTCGGAAAAATATTGTGATTCAGATCAGACAGACGTACTAATCTCGCGGTTGGAGCTTAGAGTATAAACGTCAGTATACTTATTAGACCTAATGTATTTTGTAAAATTTATGCATCAAAAACATTTCATATAATAATTGAAACACTCTCGCGACTTTTCGCTTTTTCTGAAGCCAAGTTGCCTATCTATTTCATCCTTATATGAATTTATTTAACTTTTAATTTTATAGTTTAAGAAAAAATCCTGACTTTTACCATGACATAATTATCAGCTTCTTCAGCTATTAGCTCATTAATTTGCTACTAAAGGGTCCTGATCTCATTTCAGAATAAAGACAGACCTTACAATGGATTTATATTACAGTCACAACAAGTCCATTCAGACATGTAAGTAAACTCCCATTATTGTCTATCACCGTATTCATAATAAAGCAAGTGACAATATTAGTAATTCTAATAAATTCAAAGTGAAAATATTGGGTTTACACCGATAAATATAAAAAAGACACACACATACACATCAATTACACACATTCAATATTTGCTATACACGTTTACTTTATAAATTGAGCTTATTGATCATAAAGGATTTAAGGGAGCTTAAGATGTTGTTTCAAAAATATTCAGAAATTTTTTTCGAGTTAACCTTGTCGCTTGCACTACCGTGCAATAAAATGAATGCTTTCGTTCAGGTATTAAGTTACAATAAAAGAGGAATGCGCTATAGATTTATCTTATGTTATGATAATAAATCAATAAAAACTACTAATAATATAAATATTATACGTACTTATTAAATTGATACATGTGCAAATGTTCTATAGAATAGCCATAAGAGATATAACATTACTCTTTACGATTTTAAATGTTTGCGATGGATTGCTAATAAAAATATAAAGACAAATACATAGACTCATGCGAAACATGAAGTTTCATCCATTGTGGTATAGTAGTAATTTTCAACATAAATTTAAATTTATTTCACGTTATTTTAAAATAAGTTGTAATTTCTTTTTCACTTCTTTATTTTATTTTCATTAATATGATGAAAAAATAATCTTTCTTTAATACTAAAAAAACTTTATTAAATCATAAAACGAATTCACGGACGCCACAATTAATTGAAATGAGATATTTAACTTTAGTACAAGAAAGAAAACACCAAGGCTTTTAATAATCTTACTGTAAACCGTTGAATAAATTCAGTGTAATCTACAGAGCATAAAGTGTTTTTATCTATCAGTATTATGATGTAAAAGAGTGGACATTCCTTGTATTATAATAATCTCCTAAAGAACATTTTAATGGCGCTTCCTATCTACTGATACTATAGACATAGCGACTAATTGTCGTTTAGAATCAAACATAAATGATTGTGTAATATGAATAAATTCCCGGTAGAATATTTTATGGTTTCTTTGTCACACTTGTTTCTGCTTCGAAATTAATGAGTTCTGCTGAGTTCTAGTTAGACAGGTGTGGTAAGACAGATATTCTAAAAATATACTGAACCTTTCAATTTTTATCTTCAGAAGGACATCCCTTGCCAATGTTACATAATCCTCTCATCCGAATTGAAGCATGTAGACTTTGACATATTTTTTTAAGTAAATTCCTATCTTTAAAATTTTTAGGCATATCCACACTATTCTTTCGCTCCACATCTGACCACTTGATAAGGTTTATTTAATAAGGTGACCGAACACATAATTCCAATTCGATCGTGTCATCGACGCTTGTTTAAGTGTAAACTGCTGTTCTTTCGTGATAAAGTGTCACATTTCCATAATTTAGCACGGAATTAAAGAGGAAAGGAAAGAAAAACACTTTACGGTACGCTGTGTGGAAATATTTCTTATATTCTATAACTACAAGTACTTGTTTCATGAAGCTAGTTTCATTATGCGTGATATTATAGATATTCGATGTAACAGCTGCTAGTGATGTAGTCTGGAAAGTTTTGACGCATTTAGTTTAACATTCACTCATAATTATGTGTAGAATATATTACTTGTAAGCCCGAAATTATAATAAGATCGAAATTTAGATAAGTTAAACACCTATATTAATCTTATATATACAATTCTCGTGTCACAATGTTAGTTACCGTACTCCTCCGAAACGGCTTTACCGATTTTCACCATATTTTATATGCATGTTCAGTAGGTCTGAGAATCGGCTACTATCTATTTTTCATACCCCTAAGTGATAAGGGTTGTTCACCGTTGACATTTTTTTATTTATAAGGCAACACAACGTTTGCCGGGTCAGCTAGTGTGGTATAAATTAGGAATCACGCTGGTTAAATAAATTTTACATGTAAATTTTACATAAATTCCCGAACTAAAGACATATACCGAAAATCCGATGATTTAGAATCGAATCTATGGCATAAATACAAGTATATTTTTTAAATAATATTATTTATGAACGTACTTGTATATTAAATTCCAGGGAATATTAAAATATCAAATGTTATTTTTCATAAAATATAAAAATAAAACTAGCAAACGTGTTATAATATTATTATAATGAAATATTCCAAATTGGTAACTAAATCTCTTTAACAACTCAATTTGATTTTCATTTACTTGTGTAACGATCTTTTTATCTCAAATGTAAACAATCCTTAAGAAGTTTTCTATAGACTCGCAATAATAATAAAACCTTGTATATCAAGACGATCATTATGTTAACAAGGTGTTAAGCATCGAAACGAGTTATTTTACACCTTATAACAATTTAAATCGCGAATTTAACTCACGCTTTCAGACTTACAAGATTGATAGGTAATGGACAAGTTTATTCGTGATAACAACAGTAATATATTTAATTTTGTTTGCATCAATACTTACCAATATTATAATAATGGAAACTTGTCTGTTTGTTACGCTTTCATGACTTAACTGTAGACGCGATTTAGATGAAATTGTATATGGAAATAGTTTAAACCACGATAAAGAATATTCGAATATCTTTGTCAAATTTACCCCCGGAAATATAAATTGGTGGTTAGGTACTGTGTGGAAGTTACTTGTTTCTAAGGTAAGGAATAATATTAAAATTACGTAATAGTTTTAATGTTTTATCAAAATTAACAGTAGATATTATTATGTTGTAATAACTAGAAGTTCTATTAAAAGCTCTTTTGTTGTATAACAAATATTAAAATATCTTGTAAGTCCGGTTTCAATCGTAGACTCGTAGGTAAATAAGAAATACCTATATATGACATTAAGATATAGACGAACAGTGCCGGGAACGAAAGCTAGCACAAAACACATCAAACAATAATTACCGCCTTTGGTTAAAATTTCTTGGACGTGTCAAACCAGTGGTAATAAATATTTATAATCAGGTTATAAATATTTATAAACGAAACATTGGCGTCCTGTCATGTGAATGCACTTTTTTCCTCGCGTCAAAGGAAATCTTGTTCAATGGTTAATATATTTTACATACGTTCTTTAGTTCCGTGTTCAATTCTACGTTCAGCGCTTTTCACGTAAGGTTCAACTTGAATTGCTTATGCAGTTTCTGACGTCGTTTTCAAAGTCAGTTTGGAGAAGTGTGAATAATCATTTGAGTACTTTGCAACTGCAGTAGTAAGGCGCTTATTCTACTGTGAACGGTGAGAATATTTAGATCATTACGCTTGTAGCATCTGAATATTTGACTTTCAACTTTTGTAATTATGTTTTATATTGTATATTTTTAAGGAGGAATTAAGTAGCAAAGGACCTTGCAGTCCACCTCATGGCGAAGGGTGGTAGCCCACAAAAATCGGGAACCAACTCCATATACAAAAAAGGTTTTATTTTTGAAGCAGGTTTTATTTTTGGTCACAAATGCGTTGCTATTCTTTAGAGTTGAGATGATAACCTCATATGTAAGTCGGGAGACCATCCGCCTTTCACACCCTTCCATGGACACAAAAACTATTTCAGGCTAGTAGCAGATATGAAATACCACATTATTTTATTTATCACATGGTTATTTCATATAACTTTCTATGATGAGGCATATCATCATTTTTAAACGTGGAAGCATACCCTCAATATATCCTACTTTGGTGGTAACGTGGTTAACGTAACAAATATTTATATAAATAATTTTATCGAATTTATAACCAAATGTTTCGTAACTTTAGAGTGACACAGTTTCTCGTCTCTCGTGTGCCATACGACAAATGGCTGTCTGCGAATTTCACAGTCAGCTACTCAGCCAGTTAAGTATAAGGCAATATACTTCCTTTGAGCATTCTTTATTCGAGTAGCTTTATAATAAAGCAATAACTTGAGGGATCTGTCATAACGGATCAGATTTAAATATTACAACTGAGATTATTACGATTTAAGTCGACAACGTTGGGTATTAGAGCAGAAAAGGGGTGAATTGAATTTTCTTTAAGTAAACTGTCCATTAGAATATTGGAAATTATTATGTATATTTTTTTGTAGAAAACTAGCAAAGGAATAAAGTACTTGAATAATATAATAGCGTTATAACAACTCAACTAACTTGACCAGCATAATACCTCTTTGACCTACATCCTAAGCAAGATCTATGCGTAAGATTCATATAGGTAAATATGTGACTCTTATTTAATTCGATCAGCATGTTTTTACACTTTATAAGTTTGTTTTTACGATGTCTATGTACTTCGTTTACGATTTCACATATCAAGTACCTATGTATAGTCATTAAAAGATATCATAAAGCCTTAACGTTTGCCTTGTGAAAATATGAACAGATGGATCCGTCCAGCTCCCAAGGTTTATAGAGCTGGCATAATAAGAATAAGAAGTAACCCATAAACATTTCATTGACATTATCAGCCGTATTCCGAACGAAATTAGTGGACATTAAACTTAAACAATAAAAGTCCTAATAAATTAAACGGACGTCGAATAACAAGTTACTTTTTAGCCCGTGACGTTGATGAGAAGCATATTGGAGCTGTAAAAGTTTTTATTACAGAAACAGCAACGGTTAAGCGCGAGTGTCGGCGCTGAACAAATGTTCCGTAGTAATAAAACAGTTACACGTATTTTTATATGATTGCAATCATTTTTATGTCCTAACAATGGATACGAGATTTTTTTTATTATATAGGAGTAGCAGACGATGCTCGTCTGCAGTCCACCTGATGGTAAGTGGCTACTGCCGCCCTTAATATCAACCCCAGATAGGATTAGATATTCCTACCTGAAATCGGACACAGATGCGCCGCTACCCCTGAGGACTAAGTTGGGACGCCTGGGAAAAGTATGTCTCCTTACCACATCCTTCAAAACCGAACATAGCAGCGCCTAACACTGCTGTTATGAAGCAGAAATAGGTGTGATGATGGTGCCACAAAGGGCCACAAACCACAAAGGGTTCTACCACCTTCGATTCAATCCACTACTGGGAAAGGTTGATCTTATGAGGACTATTTGGGAAACTGTGTCCTTTGAAACTCGATTGAACGCATGAGATGTAGGCAGTAGTGGTAGTAGTTGCGCATACAATTTTTGACCACGTCCGGTCGGCCCGATGTGGCTATCCACATAATCCGCGGATTTGTGAGTCAAAATTAAGTTAGTTTTACATTTTTAAAATGGTTTTTATAACAATTCAGTTTACCTATCGACTGTGAAAGATTGTCTGATCAGTGGTCTGTCTTCGGTCTTTTGGTCTGTGATCGGAAAACTACGGATATTTGCACAGACAAAGAAGTTAGCATCTTAACTTACAGTACAATTTAAACTTACAGAATTCATGAAACTCCAACTTAGCTAATTGTAATAATTATTGTTGTGTCAACGAAAACATTATTTTTCAAAATCTCTACGAAAAACATCTTATTTTGATTTTCATGGAAAAAACTTAATCAACACAAATTATTTAAATTGCTATCTTGTGATAAAGTTCGGTTAGTAGCTTAGTTGTTGACGTCAATATGAAAACAGCAAATTGATTGTTTTGGAACTTTGAAATATCACAGTTAGTTTATGCTAGTTTAACGAAGTTCTAGTTTGTGTTAATAGGCGAATTGTATCGGACAATAATAGGCTTAACTGGAACGAAGTAGGTAAATACAAAATATTAACGTTACTCTGCTATTGGGTTATGACATTATCTTCAAAAGTATTAAAAGTAAATAAATTCGAAGGTTGAAGATTTTTTTCTTTGTTAAAACATAGTTATCACTTGCTTAAATGGAGAAGAAAAACATCGCAAGGAAATATGCACGTCTGAGGCTTCTTAAAAAAATTGTTGACATTGCGCGAATTATACCAATTTGCACTATGCGATGAGTGGAGTTATAGTTGAAACTGGTCCTAAATCTGAAGAGTGACAGCACTCTAGTGGAGTTACGGCCTAAACTGTGGTCAAACCTAAAAAGTGAGAGCACTCTGAGTGGAGACTCGTGCCCAACAGGGACGTTAATGGGTTGACGACGACGAATTGTTTGTAGTTCGTCTTCGGCGACTCCATCACACCGTTGTCTGTCTTATATCTGTGGTGTAATGTTGCTGGGTTCTTATTTCAAGGGTGTAACATGACAATGATTCGAAATTTCTTCTTACAACCTTCGTATTTTTATAGTAATTTACGTCAGCTATTAATAAAATCAATGTATACAATTTTTGCGTATCAGATCGAAATTTAACAATTTCTAGGGGACATCAATTATCAAATGTCGATTTTTGATACTCAAAACATTTATTGATTATTATTACTAAGGCGTATTAACATACAGCCTACCTGATATAGGCTACAGGCTCGTTTAACAACTTCTGATCTTAATAGATCAACATTATACTAAGAATGTCAGTTACCTTGTTAGATATTGAATAATTATAATAAATCTAACTAGTTGGTTTCGCAGGAATCTTACTGATTGGATCTGATTTGTATTATGGTCTATACAGTTCGGAAGACTTATTGCTTTTCCAAGACAATTTTATTGTGCCACTATCTTCTGTAGTCCGAATGAAGTTTTAATTAAGTCTTGTTAAAGATTGGCTCGTTTATAGCACTCCAAATCTTCCCGGGAATTTTATATCTCGAGCTCTTTAATACATTTTAATTAATTGAAGTCCCATACCTTGCGAGAGAGCTTTTTAATTTACGCGGCCATAAAACCATGATTCGAAGTCAACTTGATCTTTCTGCGATCAGAATAGTCAAACGGTTTGATCGTGTGATATATTATTATTCGTTTTATGGAAGTAACAAAAAAGCAATTATGCAAAGTATTGCCCAAACCATATGTGTAGACTTGGGAAATTATATGTATGAGGGAACTCGAAGCCAATAACAATTGTGTTTATCCTTATTTTGGCGTTTCATATATCTGTATTAAGTTATAGCTACCTAATATGGAAAAACACAAAAACGAGAGAATTGGGTCTGAAGTAGTGTGTCAACCCTCTCTAATAGTCGAATTTATAGGACTTGAAAAATCACGATAAACGTAAATTTATCTCAAAGTTATTCTCAGAAATCATGTTTATCTATCGGGTTCTACTTAAGAGTTGATATATAGGAATATATTTTTAAGTTATTTATTTGATTCGGGATATTTGGAATTCGCAGTAGATTTATATCTTGCGGGATAAAATAACGTAAGATTTATCTAAACCTTAAACTTAGTTTAAGGAGCCGACGTAAATTATCCTAAAAATCCTTGTCGGCTTATCATTAAATTAATTACCAACGTTTGAGAAAAGAGAATAAAAACTGCTACAAATAGTTTGTCATTAGCTGCTGTCCTTAGTTGTAAAAAATGTACTTAACTTATCAGCAAGATCGCCATAAATTTTCGCAAAGGAGCCGCAAATTTGGACGGAGGTTTCATTAACCTTGCCGGCCTTACTCTTGAAAAACAGAGACAATAAAACAATAAATGGTACTAACACAACAAAGACAGAACTATAAATCAGCTCGAACTTGGACAAACTATGTAAAGGGACTTGTTCGACCACAAGCGACTGACTACTAATGTAGCCAGTGAGGTTTTATTAAATTAAAGTAACCTTATAACATAGATTAGTTAAGATTACTCACACCTTACAAGAAAATGTAAGCAGTTTTGACAGTTGAAATTGTCACTGTCCTTTATTTTCGTGTTTGAAAAATATAAAAAATATATTTTTTAGAGCACGGATGAAACGATATTTTTCTGCACTTTTTCTTCGATTTCGTGTTGTTTTAGCACTACTTAACTGCACATGTCGGCATTGTTCCGCGTTAATTACACCATGTCAGTCGGAGACGTAATGGGAAAACAGTCAGCCATTATACGTATGTGTCAGCCATTTATGGCTTTCTTCAATTATAAGGCAGTGAGATATTTTTACTAATCTATGCCTTATAAATATAATATGCGTTTTAGACTTTAATATGAGCTGAAATTTTATAGAAAGTTTTCAACCTACTAACAAGGAAAGCTCTTAAAACTTGCGTTAAAATTCTACATATAATAATAATTAATTGTAATTAAAGTACAGAACACCGGAACGAAGTATAAGTCAAAAAAAAGGTAAAAATGTATAGGTCTATTAGGACACAAATTGAAGTTACCTATAACAGATGAATTAAAACAAATATTTTATTGCTTATCGTTTGTCCGCTTTTAATAGTGCTAGCTAGTAAGTCAGTTGACGTCGACCGTTAAAAGGAATTTATTGTTCATCATGCCGACGAAGTCGTATTCTCGTAAATTTTTGTGTAATACGAGTGGTTTATGTTAGATGAGTTGATAAATGCAGAAAGATAATTGGACTTGGTACATACAAATATTATACACAGATTAGGAAGAGTTCAGTTCAACGGACAGTTTATTTAGTAATCCTTTTAATCTTATCTTTGTTCTTTTTGTCATTCTGCACGCACAATATAAGTAATCAAATGTTGTTAAAGTTTTTTCTCATTATTTATTTTTATTTTCATATATTGACATTATGTTTTTCTAAATCTAGTTACATTTTTTATTAGATGTTAGAGGTTAGAGGCAAATTGTGACTGCGACCACAGAAATATACATCCAGCTAGAAATAAAACGGGGCTCTACCTGAATCTGACTGATGCGTTGCCACTGAGACGGTTGCCTTATAAGTAGACAGGCTACAAACCGACTGACAAAATGTGAATTTCACTATAAGCATGCAAAACTGATGCCATTAAAAATATTAAAGCCTCTAAATCAATTTTAATAAATAACCTAAAACATGAGGCAAAATAATTCATCCAGCAAAATTAGACTCGCGAAATCAGGTGAGAAACGTAATAAGGATTAAATACTTTTTCCAAGTTACATTAATGATACAAATACTTCAGTTAAATCGTCGTTCCCTGTTTCCTGCGCCAGTGGATAAAGGCCATTGTTAGCGTCAAACGTCCAACTTGGCAGACGTCTAAGATTCGTGGCGTTTAATCCCGTCTGTCAAAGTTGCGGATACCGAGATTAGTTAGCAAGTATTCCCATTCATCAAACGAGTTAGTGTTTATATCGGTCATTGGAATATCGCACCGATACTTAGCAGTTTAATTAGTTAGTTGTAGTTGATTGAAGGAATTCTTGTGTTTTTGTCGTCAGTAATAAGCAACAGTTTGAGCCACGATACAGTAGCGGTACTGTATTCTGGGTTTAAAAGTTGCACAAAAAGAGTCTCCACTTATTTGCTTTAGAATAAGTCCCTCGTTATCGGACAAAAGTATTAAACCGAATAATACCGAATAAGGTAGTAGCGCGAAGCCTTTCATCCTGACAACTGCAACAGCAAGGTTTCCCTGATAAACTTCGGACAGGAATCTTATAATACTAAAATTAATGAAATTGGTCCACACAATTGTACGTAATAAAGTGTATCATCGCCATTGTGACTGTAATTAAAAGTATTCAATCCTCAAGGTTAAGAAAACCAAATAAAAACATTTAATTAATTCTTAATGAGGTCTCGAATAAATGACTGTTCTCCATACATGTAGGTATATTGCCCCTATTAACCTGTACCTGTGGCTGCATTCTTGTGAGTCATCTCTACTTCTTATTTATAGTAGAACATTAATCATGAATAACATGGTCCGATTCTAATTAAAGTATATGGAGGCAATTAAAGAGCACTAGATAAAATTTTCATACAAAACATTGTTTCCTGTGTTTTGGGCGATGCGCGATGGACCGGTCGGGAAGGCCCCTGCGGTTTCAATTATATCACTGACAATACTTCAAATGCCTGACCAGTCGGTACCAAAACATGGTGAGATCGGGCCTCAGTACCGTGACAAATAGTCTTGATAGTTGATACCCATTTGAAAACTTTCCTGATAACATACATTGTTTTTTTCGAAAGATATGTGGTTAGTAAATGTAATGATAAACAATAATGAATTACGAAGATATACATTTTTGGAAAATAATAGTATGTCTAGTAAAAGGCCAGTATTTATTATTAAAAGTAAAATTTATTTATTTATTTATTCACAACTTACATCTAACATTACAGGAAAAAAATCCTAATACGTTAGTGTTGCTTAAAAATAACAATAATTAACGTCCAAATTACATAAAATACATTAAATATTAATTAAAAGAAAATTTCAATAAATTAAAATAATTACTTATTCATTATTTTTGCACATTTACAGATTGTTGTTCTTTTTCGTTTTTATTTATATCTACAGTTAAATAAATAACCACACAAAATATAATCAATTTGACTCATTCTGTATTGCATACTATGCAGTAGGTATATTGATAATCTTAAGAGAGAAAACGTAACGAATATCACCACGATACATAATTAGTATTACATTATACAAAAAAAGATATAAAAACAAAAAAGTAAATAGCAAATACGAGTAAATTCATAAATATGTATCACACATAAAACATTCAAAAGTATTTTATTACTTTCTCCGCTTCTATAAAAGAATTTAAAATCAAAGTATCAAGACCGTTTACGGAACTAGACTCTTGTTACAAACCTCACGACGGAACGCATGTGCCGACAGAGATCAGATACGATCTAATCCAGATTCTCCCAGGTATTTAATTGATTATTTCATAAAGAATAATACGACTCGTCATACTTGACGGTTCGTGGCACGGTACAAAATGTATGCCAAATAATCATCCTGGTTCACTATAAAATAATAATCCAAGATTTAAATGAAGGATAAATGTTTTGCTACCACGTATAAATAAAAGTTTTCAGAAATATACATAGTTTATAGGTGTATATAGCTACATACCTACCTTAAAATACGAGTAAAGTATGTTTGGCTTATGGAAATATGACGTAAGAAATTTTCACTCGTTAATTCAATGAATAACATAGAAGGTTTAAAATTTTATGAAATTTGATTATTACTTAAGCTTATGTATATAACCATCAACGAGTTGCATTCCCACTGAAAACGAATGTTAACTAGAGGTAGCTAAGGCTGTGAAAATCATACCAGTGAAATTATTATTATCAATAAACATTTAACACCAGATAATTTTGCTATTTGTATTACAAACACATCACAACAGCGGTTCTCCAATTGAATCAAACGACGGATGCTCAAACCGACAAGGCTCATAAAACGTCATTAGGCGTGATCACACCGAGACTTCTCAAGCATTCGAGACCAATTTTATCAATTTCACCGGACATGGCGGCTGTAAACTATTTTGGAGGAAATAACGCATAGGTTTCACAACGCAGAATAGCCAATTGTCCTAGATTAACGAACCATATCATTACGGCTAATGAATCGGCCACTGCGATCTTATCTACCCATCAATGTCAGTCTAAAATCTATTATGGGACGGTTAGTACACACGTGTATGCAACGGTTACACGAATATTGTAATGAGTGGACACCGTTATTCGGTAAATTGTGCCCATTTTTTATATTAAGAAAGCAAGTGCAGTCCACCTGGTAAATTGTGACTGCACATCTCATGGACATCTGCAATCAATCCTAAGTAAGATTTAAGTTCGATCGAAGTTCGACCAAATGTGCCAATCCTATTCTTATTCCTAAAAAATAAGTTATAATGTTGAAGTACCGAGTTAGCATGCCGTTCTTCCAGTATCTACCTAAGTGATCATTGTCGCCCATGGACAGTGGACACCTAAATAGGTAATTGACTATAAAAGGACTTGATTCCTCTCATAGGTTTATAGATCGCAAATATATAATTAATTTGAATATTAGTTTCGAATGCCTCATATGTAATACTCTGCAAGTCAGAGTACATTCTATTATATAATATACTATACTTCTATTTTCTCACAGCACTAATAAATTAAAGAGTTAAAACTACCTACTTAGTTTCCTTTCAAGAACTCCAACCCATAAACCTATTGAGCTAAAAATCTTCAATTTTATAGAAATCATTTAATTCAAAGCAAGCCTATACGTAGCCTACTTCCAACATATGAAATGTGAAAGCTTTTGAATTACTTGCAGCAGTATCCATTCCTTTCATTCTATAGGCTTTTGGCGCAATACCACTGCAAAGACTTATTTTGCTGCACCTAATATTCATGTTTAGAATTTTCCAGTTTTAATAAATATTTCGCTAGTTCCGAAACTGTTTGGAATTATTCGTGGTTGGAATGAAAAGCTTCAAAGCGAAACGATTATGAAATGGTAAACATAAAATAAAAATAATGATTAGGTACTACATAGTAAATGTATAGGTCTGGCCTGGGATTTGAACCTCTGACCTCTCAAATGAGAGGACCATTATTAACCACTATGGTGTCACTGCTCTTGATGTAAATGATTGTGAATGTGTGACTACGGCACCCATAATATTAAGAATTCAAGTTTGAATTTCAATTTTAATAATATTTATCTATTATTGAATTAAAATGGTGCGCTTTAACACTCAGATGGATTGAAATTCAACAAATATATATTGGATAAATAAAGACTTTTTGCTAAGGAATATAAATATTGTACTTCGTTTAATATTTACCTTTAATTTTTATATTATCCTACTGGCCCGGGTCTCACTCCAAAACTGAAAATGACCTGAATTTTGACACTGCTTCATTACGGATGGATAGAGCATCCGTAGAATTCCTAAACATGCATCATACAAAAGACAACATATTTTTAAATCGCTATATTTTTATATCTACATATTAATTATGCCCCTAATGGTTCAAAATAAACGGTACACAACTACACGAAAAAAAATCAACTTAACGTTGTAATCTCCATAAATTCTACGGCACCACACACAATGGCCAAACGCTGTCGGTAGTGCAACGTCGTGTCCATGTAGATGGCTAGATAAGGACAGTGACGCAGCCGGAGTCCGGAGGGTCTATTGTCCACTGTCACTCGGATTACTATCGATGCACCTGATAAGCTATTTGACACTAAAAAAATCCTCAAGAAACTCGGTGATGCGATGATAATGTTGTCATTGAAAGCGTATAATTTATAATGCTTTTTTTAATTTTTTTAATATGTTTTTAAATTAAGTAACGCTTTCCGTATATGTATGTACTTCAAATATTCGCCTTGTTACTTTATGAATTAGAATGAATCATAAAAGAAACAACCAAATTCTAGACACCTAGTTATGATTTTTCTTCGTACTGTGCGGATATTTACTATATTAAGGGTACCTATAAGGGTACCTATATATGTTATTCATGTTTTTAAAGTGTTTGTTCAATAATGTTCAATGATGAATAAAATTTTCACGTTACCATAACCATATACTCGTAGGTGATTTTACCTCGAGTTAGTTCACGAAAAAACTAAAGAAGTTTCACCAGAGTTCATTTTTTATTAACAAGGCTTCTCTCAGGTTGAAGCTTACCCTTGTTTAAGACGATTTATGCACGCCGACTTTACAAAAAACTTTAATGCACCTGCTCAGTCCATTTAGCGAAAAATAACTATAAAATGATTTTTTATGAGTATGTTTTTAAAAATATTGACAGATTACAAATCGTTTTGCGATTGGATATTGCAAAACAGTTTGAAATATTAAATTATAAGATATTTTCGGGACTCACAGACCCACACTAAGATTCCCTATGTTGTGGGTGCTTAGGGACCCATTTAAAGACGAATACACAAACACCCAGACCCAGAAAAGATATTCAAATTTATCATTCAGATGCCTATCTGGCCGGAGACCGAACCCGGAACCCATTGCGCGTTAAACCGGTATGGTGAACTCTGCCACTGGAGTCTAAGTTTTATTTTGGTCAACAAGTAGTAAATGGAAATGCAAGAAATCAGTCGTAAGTTAGTAGTATAGAAATAGTAGTATGTATGTATTTTAAACTGATATTATCGCGTGTAATACATATAATGTACTCACGATACGTTAATCTTATGCCAATATTTTGACCCACATGCATAGATAGTCGCAGCCATGGGATGAAGCCGTCGTGACCACGACCCATGCAACTGGTCCAAAATATTGGCATATTAATAACGTTTTGTAATACCCGTTAGATATTAAGAAGTTTTTGTAAGAATTTTCAATCAGCGCTCATTGCGTTCTTACCCTTACGGTATCCTTGAAATCATAAATCTGGGAATAATAATAAAAGCTAACAAGAGAACAAATAAACGAAGCAGTCTTAAACAAGTCAATAATTATATTATTTTATCCTCATTTCATAATTTAAAATCTAAAAAGTGAAGCAAATGTGTGTATCTCAAGCTAATGCAAAAATAATACACGACAAAGAGAACTAATGCTATCTTTGAAAACAATCTCTGTCATGTTTTCAACTTTCAGTATATCAAAGCATATTCCTGAAAATTTACTTCAGAAACGCTGCAGGCTTAACTTGCGCTACAATAAACATACATACACAGTAAGCTCAAAGCTCAGTGATATCTATGGTTCCTGTTTAGTTTGAAATAAAGCCTAATGAAATGAGTTCAAAAATGTTATTTATTTTAGTATAACGCAGCGAGTAATTAAACGGGATTATTTTGAAATAACGTGAAACAAGGCTTAGTGGGTACGTTAGTTCAAATCGAATACACCTTAGTCTTAATCAGGTTATTTACAAATAAACTCACTAGGTTTCCCCTATCTGTTATGTTTCCCATTTTGATATATTTTAGGCATGTCTTATTGATCATTCAATCTACCTCAAGTATGATGGTTCACTAACATTAGATACTATTAATTAAAATGAATATACACTTTTTTGCATAAAGCCAAGAAAATAATGAATATATTGAAATGAAAGCATCGATGAGTAGGTAGGTAGGAAGATCGATCCGATTTTTTAATATGAATTTTTAATTAAGAATATGTTTTTATGAAGAACTGCAAAAATTATGGGACTTCCCGAGTTCTTAAGTATGATATTTTATACTTTTAGTTTATACACTACCCTATTAGTTAGTTTACTGTCGATGTTTAAAATTAAATTTGAGACAAAAACAATAAATTACAATCAAATATCAAATTCTGATAAGTCCAAGCTTCTCCTGTCCACACTCCTTAATTTGACATCAGAAGTTATTACCTCCATTCGAACGGACGGCGCCAAGATGATTCCGATTAATCTCATTGGTAATCGAAAATATCAAATGACGAAGAATGGCCTGTTTATTACGAAACTATCTATCCGCTGCTTGGTATAGGCACCCGAAAATAAAACGATCCCATATAAAATAACAAAAAAATGAGATTAGAATCATCGGGTATTTATGTGAAGGAAACGAGATATAACGTTTAAAGGTTAACGATTCCTATCAATTAAGGTTGTGGGTTTTTATGGGTAGTCGACAGGTTAGGACCCCCGGTGGGCAAGATTTCGCACCTGTCCTTTTCGGCCTATTTTACTAGAGAGTGTCGTAAATAGATTACAGGTGCAATGTTCTCCTATTTAGGCAAGTTGACTATGATTTTGAATATATTTGGACATTATAAAATACTAACCGCGCATACGTAGGTAGTAACGTTTAGATTGCAAGTTTGAAAATGAGTGCGATTATTTATAGAATTAAAAGAAATTGAATATTTAGGTTTACTAGAAAAAACATTCCTTTTAGTGAAATTTATTTGGTATTGTAACTTTATATTTAGTTGCTATAAACTGCGATCTGAGTAAGTATAAGAAAATTAAATAACAAAGGCATTTACGATAAATTTATGCATGATATTTCATGCATTATATAATATAGATATTGATGTATACAGAGCTCTTCATGAATTTAAACAACATTTTTGTATAATACATTCAAACGAAACAAATCGAAAGAGTAATCTTTTACGATTCCAGGACTTTTCTACAGAAAATGGATACCCTAGTCAGTCAAGAGATAAACAAAACGCGCCTTAATGTTTGAGATATGATAATTTTAATAGAAAGTGCCAGTATCCAACTGGGACAGAGCGGAACAAATAGTCTCCAGATATTGTTTCGAAAAAACAATCCATTCGATGACACCTGATGGTGTAGATGCTAAAATTATATTAATATGGTAATATTTCATAGGTTTTTGTCAAAATGATTAAGATCAACATGTTTTGTTGTGTCTTTTAGTTTTATACTTATCAAATGATAGGAATCACGATGATTGAATGATTTTTAATATATCTCGAATTTAGCATTGTAGGTTTGAAGATGTTGATATAGGATTTTTTGACAATAATTCATGAAAATTCTACATACCTACATAAATTAATATATTTATAGGTACTTATACGAAACGTAAGTGCGCTCCATCACCAGGCAATTGCATAAAACAATAATACAAAATTTGATAATTAAGAAAATAAACAATTGTATCCCTAATTTCTCTCAAACCGCTATGTCTTACGCTATACCTTTATAGATTGTACACTGTAATGCTCAATGTCGGCGCATAGTGATGTAATGCTGGAATCTGAACTTGACATTACAGGCAAATACTCGTAGTTTTGGTCAAAAAGCGACCTCAGTATTTTAAATACGACTTTATTTATAACGTGAACCGTCTGAAGTCAAACTAGCTATAACACCACTATTTCTGTGGATATCGGAGGTAGCAACTTAGGAACTAATTCCAGGAGGACACTACGTCTTCCTGGTAAATTACTCATCAACTGCGGTCACCAGCACGCACAGCCAATCAATGGAAATGAAGCATGACCTGAATAGTTTCCTAGAGAGGATTGATTGGATCCCGATCTTAATTTAAGTAAACACTTCAGCTTAATGCAGAGACGCTAAACAAGAGGCTGTGGCATTACGTTTTCATTTAGATTGAGATAATTGAGTTTGCACAGTGAAACCGAATTTACCTGAAAGAAATATATTGGATGTATTAAGTGTTGTCGTCGACTCATTTTGGTCCCACTGCTGGGAGTCTTCTTTAAAAGTGAAAGGATTTAAGCATTGGTTGGTTGAATCGATCATGCCATCTTCTGGATCATACTTATAGTGACCACTCCTCCATTACAATCGCATGCTATCAATTTTTCACTCTGATGCTATCCGGGGTTGATCACAGAAATCCATGGGTGGCAGTGGTAAATTATTATAAAATGGATACGCAGTACACCATTAACTTTACTTGCTACTTCTACATTACTTATACAAAGAAAAATTGGGTATTGAGAATAAAGTTTTGTTGCTGCTCTCAGTACCAGTCATTTTTGTCAAAACGTATAAAATGTCATACTAAGAGTACAAGTCTCTTACAATGTGAGGCGTAAGCTACAATGGAATACTGCATATCTACAGGTATGCTGAGAGTTAGCAGACTAGACACATTTCACATAACAATTGCGATTAATTCATTAAACGACATATTTGTTTAAATTTTGTTTCGACAAATCGGTACATCTATTTATAGAATCGTAAATATCCTTTCCCTTTTTAACCGACTTCGAAAAAGGAGGAGGTTACTCAGTTCGACCGTATATATTTTTTTTTTGAGGCTCAAAGCTTCAATAAAAACATTCACGATGTTCCGTTTCTAAGAAAATTAAATATGAATTTCGGCGTAACAGATATTATGTCACGGGCTTTCTATTCTTTGCACGGAAGCCAAAAATGCGCAAGTCAATTTCTTGCTGAAACTACCCAGCCATACTATTATTAAGTGTTATATTATTCATGAGAGCCTTTGGGCGTTCCTCGTAAAACAAAAAGAAGAGCGATAGAAAGATTATAACGAATCGTTTCATTTAAATATTTTTATAAGGATATGTTTCGTCTATGTAAGTAGCTTAGTTTTGTTGAGATCTGACGGCAATTTACTTTAAACTGCATCTTAAATTCTGTTTTGATATCTGGTTGCACGGGTCTCGCCTGAGTGTTTGGTTGGATTTATTTTACTATGGAGTACTCAACCACTACGCTCCAAGGTGGATTGGTAGAGAAAATAGAGGTTAGTTGCAAATCCGTGCAGAACATTTTCAAATTGCCCACAAAACCTTGGAGCACATAAAATTTGGCGACTGCTTTTTGTTCATCATAATTGGCAATAGCTTATCGTACCCCACAAATCTAAAAACGTGTCAAATGTCTCCACCAACCACCCATCTTACACCCGAAGTGCTTCTTCGATAGCTTAAAGAAAATTCACTATTTCTAAACTGAGTATGGTGAATTTAAATGCTCTTAAAGTATTACTGCGAATGAAAAGATTTAACGTTTTAACAGTGGCTCTACTTAATTAAACTGTACTTAAAACTGTATTTTATAAAGAAGGATTTTTACTAGGTACTTTAGTACGTTTATTCTCCATAATTTCTTTACTATCCCTTAAAGAATAAAAAGATACAGCTTGATACTCTAGTAACGGACTTGTGGTCCCAAGCGAGATAAATGAAACAACAAACAAATTAGTTATAAACGAATAGCTATTATTAAACCTCAGTAATATAATTATGTCAGTTTACATAATATACTTCTCCCAAATATCAGTAATTTCTTATTTAGAGCACAAATCATTTATCTGCTTTTCACCTTCAAAGTAGAAAGTAACAACCCATAACACTGCTGTTTTAAGGCAAAAAGACAAATCTCGGTAATCTTTCAACTACGGAAGCCATCGAAGACAGTAAATAAAAGGCATTAATAATATTTTTATCGATTTAAATGTATATCGATGACCGATATTACCTCAAATTGTAGCATCTAACCTATGTACGAGAATTAAGCATTTGTGCTAATAAGCCTAATTTAAATTTAGGAGACAACAACTAGAAAAGTATAGTTGACATTCTGATTAATTCTTCAAGTATTTCGAATTACTTAGTATTTTTACCTGTGAAACAATTTCTTTATAGTCAAGCAAAAAGTAACTTAAACAAACCATTAAAGAAAGATTAAATCCTGTGCAGAATTCATCAAAGCTTTAAGAAGTTAGTTCGGGCTTAACCGTTGCAACTATGAGTGGGAAAATAAGAAAGTTTTGGTTCTACAACTCGCAAGTGCAACTTAGCTCCAGAAGCAAAAAGTTTAATTCAGATTGTTAGGGATTGAACATATAACATTTTTATTTTTTATAAAGGCTTACACTGAGATTCCCCAATCAATCAAAGACGAACGTAATCATCGCGACTAAAATAAATAATTAATATGACTGTCATACTGTGCTGTAAATTACATTATGAAAATATGTATAATATCAGAAGCAAAAATATTTAGTAACACTGTGATGTTATTCATCGTCTATTATTAATAATTAATATTTCCAATATTTAACCTACAAAATACCGATGTTTGACTATTTCGTAATAGTAACATTGTCAATATGGTGTTAAAAAGTATTACGTAAATAGCAAAAGTATATTAAGTTGCTTCGTATTAGGATAAAAAACAATTTAGGTCTTCCCTAAGCAATAATAACCGGACCATTTATCATATTATAGGTACCCTCCAACGAAACCCAATATACTAATATATCATAGGAATTTAACGCTCTGTGATATACATCAAAATATAATTTCGTAAATAGTTGTGTTACTATTAACTTTATTCAATAACAAAATATCTTCGAGATTTACCCAAAGATTTCTAATATAAAGCGGCCACGAGCTCGCATAACTTGGCAAAGAATGCAAGATATTGGAAAACCCATACATTTTAGTAAGAACCTTTAATAAGGGGTAGGCTTCATTGAGCGGATTCTTGTTTACTCTTCATATAAGGCAGAGATCATTAAATTTTTATCTCACAAACTTTACTTGGAAATTGAGTCGGTTTTTGAACTGATAAGTTTTTATTAATGTTTCAAAATGTTTTAAAACTTACAGACTTAATTAATCTAAAAGCTTACCCTTATTCTATAATTGGTATGGAATAATATGTACGACGAAAAAGCAGTGGTTTAGAAACTCGGCCTCTCGAATGAGAGGTCCGAGGTTCAAATTTTAGGCATGTACCGCTGGTTTTTCAAAGTAATGTGCATATTAGAAATTAATTATCACTTGCTTAAAACATCTTAAAGAAATCTGCATATCTGAGAGATTTATAAAAAAATAATCAAGATATGTGAAGTCTACCAATACGCGCTTAGCCAGCGCGGTACTATGGCCTGATCCTTCTCATTCTGAGAGGAGACCCCTGCCCAGTGGACAATAATAGGTTGATAACGAATATGTACGACAGAACAAACATATGAATTTACAGTTATGAGTTTCATGTAACACCTGTTTATCACACAAATGTCTAAGTTAGACTACATAGAGCTTAACGTAGTTTAGATTACTGGCACTTTTGAAACATGTGTATGCCTTAGTTATTCTTCTAAATGTTTTCAACATTCTCTTATGGTTATAAGCTCTTTCCTAAGAGAAACCAACGCATCATTTGCCGAGTTCAGCTATTACTCCAATATAATTTACGATTCAATACAGATATTCAATGGTAGCAGTTATCATTTACAACTAAATTCACTATAAATTATCTTCTTACTTTAAATTGGGAAAATATTGTCTAAGAGAAGACTTCAATACAGCGGTGAAATAGCAAAGAAGCTGTTATTGTTACCGCTTGCCCCAGTATCTAGATCATATCAGTATTTACTTCTTGATATAATTACAAAATAATTCCAATGTACAAACGTACATAGATTCCATTAAACGCTTAAGTACAATCGACGTTATAATTTAAGCGCCAATGAATATAAAAGTTTTATTTGAGAGGAATTTGTTTTACGACATTATTCTTTTAATGGCTCCATTGCAGGACCCATGGGCACTGTTTCAAAGGAAAACATTCCTACTGCTGCAATGGGACGTATTAAATTTTGTGAAGCGAAGTTCCCGAGCCGACATCAGTATGGTACTTTGGACTTCTTAACATTAATTTGCTGAATTATAAAATAAACAACAACGATAAATATTCCTTTATGTTCTTCACAACAATTCGTAGTTGTACGTGAAGATAAGGATGAGTTATGTTGCTGTTGTGTTTTGACGAGAAAAACCTGGATGCTTGTTTACTGTGGGAATGAACATGGATAATGTATTAATCATCAACAATAGGTAATACTATCCCACTCCTGGGCATGGGTCTCGGAAGGAGAGAAGTGCGTATACGACCAGGTTGGCTAAGTACGAATTAGTCAATTTTAGTAATATCCGTATTTTGATGGTAGATAAAATGGCAACTGAAAAACGAAGCTTTATTTTAGGTATCTATTTACTGTCTATGTGTGTATTTATCGTGTAAGAACAATCCGAAATTTACAAACTTTAAAATATTTTAGTGTTGACATATAATTATATTCATCCACAAAACAAAATATTTCTCTAAAAAGGTGCCTGGAGCTCGAAAAAAATCAATATGACATGATAATATGAAATCTCGTAGGAAGCCCTTGTTTATGTTATGTAACCGCCTACAAGGATTCCTAACTCACAAAATAATATAATAAAAATAAAGAAAGGAAGGATAAGCTCAAACTAGAATACTTTTTCACGCAAAAAATAGGCACCATTCTCTTGAGCATATTAAAAGTTTTTCCAGAGCACATCTGTATTTGATTTCCTTGGGGTTTATTCCTGTTTCGAATATAATAATTTTGAGTATCAAGTATTCAAGTCAGCTTCCCTTCTTACTTGGTTTATATTTTACTACTGTTTCAGTATAGCGATTCTAGTTATCGATGATATTTTATTTCAACGAAGATAATATACCAAATGTTTGTAGGCCTAACTATGCTATGTTTGTTTTATTTACTTATTGTTTTCTGTTTGAATATGGGGACAATCTTATATATAAAATTCTCGTGTCACAATATTAGTTACCGTACTCCTCCGAATCGGTTTTACCGATTTTCACCAAATTTTATATGCATATTCAGTAGGTCTGAGAATCAGCTACTATCTATTTTTCATACCGTTAAGTGATAAGGGTTGTTCATACATTTCATTATAAGTAAATGCTCAAGCCTTTTTGTCTGCCTCATATGTTCGCAAAAAAGAAAGACAAAACATTTTGTCAATTTAGACATTTAATGTTACGTTACTGACACTATAGTTCTGATACAATCCGCTAGGGGTGCTGATTGGAATTTGTATGGACAAACACGTAAACAAATACCAAAACAGTCATATTTGTGTAAACGTAAAAACTCATGGTAAGAGTACTGATGTTCCTACTCGATCCAATGTGAACAATGAAAAACACAAGCCTGTATAAAACTGCGCTATGTTTGGTTTACAGTAAACACTACTTTTATGAAATTAGATGAGTATTCATAATTTTTTCTTATATTTGTTTATATATAGTGGCATAATTAAGCATTCCAACGTTAAAATTGAATAGCTAAAGCCTATTGCCCTCAATTTAGATTTAGCGTAAGTAAGTGATGGTTCACACTAGAGTTGTTTGTTGTTATAGAACGGTAAAATTTTATTATTTAAATACAATAAGTTAACAATATATAATTTTATATTTTCAATACTAATAAAGTTCTTACCTTTTTATGTTAGCTTCGTCGTAGGTAGTTGTATGCTTCGTCTGCAAATGTTGGACCTGGAAAAAATATTGCGATTATTTTGACTCCTTATTTATCTAGTACTCATAGAATATAAAATGATACAGACCTAACAAACTTACACACCACCTGATAGATAACGGCAACTCTCGCTCATTGACATATTTAAACTACCCTAGATAAGATTAGATTAGATAAGATAAGTGACACACCTGTGCCCTTACCAGGAGATTTTACGTTCCGACAAATATGACTGTTTTGGTATTTGTTTACGTATTTGCCCATACAAATTCCAATCAGCGCCCCTAGCGGATTGTGTCAGAACTAGGAAATCGTATGGGCCAATACGTAAACAAATACCAAAACAGTCAAATTTGTCGAAACGTAAAAACTCCTGGTAAGGGTACTGATGTCAGGCACAGATGCATTTCTATCCCAGATGACGAAAAAGGAACGCTTCGGAAGCTATCTTATAATTATTGGTATATTCGTTTCATTCCTGCTCGCAATATTTATATTCTGTATCCTTACTAAAAGTTTATACGTTTTCACAAGTTCTGATACAGTCCGTTAGGGGCGCTGATTGAAAATTTATGGGCAAATACATAAACAAATACAAATAAGTGTCATTTTTGTAAAAATGTAAAAACTCGTACTATGGGTAGGTACTGTAGTGTCAATGTGAATAAGGTCTTATAATTGTTTAGAATAGTTGGTGTACTATTTATACCCAGCTGAGTGGTCAAGTTGCCCCAAATCCGGTCGTATCTGACAAAGCCGAGTCTGCAGTTCCAGAACGGTGAAATTAGTGCATAAATCCTAAACAGGATTTGGGCCACGCCGGCGAAGCCAGCAGATTCTACATTTGGATTTACCTTTTATAACGAAAATGTTGGATTTCTAGAATTTATTATGAAAAAAGACACATTACGTCAGTATTGGGAACAATCTGAATTGACTGAATTGTGACTGCTTACTTGTTTAGAAAAGAAAGTGCCATACTATTTATTCCAGTATAATTTATCGTAGTGGTACTCTTATCTCTTTCATTTTCTATGTATGAATATTTGGCACAATAAATAACAATGCTCTATAGTAAGCGATCAGCGCTGCCCATGATCTGTAATAGATGAAAGTCTACAAAACGTATGGTATACATATGTTACGCGTTATCATCCCCTTTAAACCAAATTAAAGCATTTAACACTGCTGTTCTACGGCACATGTATTTGTAGCGCTGCCACAATTGAATATCGAAAGGATGTGCCACCTCAATAACATAAAGATGTCGAGATATCATATCTGCTCGTATTGTATACTTCAGATTACAATGTAGTTCGACCTCTTTTCACACTAGCTCAATATAAGCGGCGCAGATTTATCAAAGATAGAGACGCAAGTTTTAATGAACTGTCATACTCTCCAGACCTTTGGGCGAAACTAGACTTTAGGCAGCATAATAGCTTAATCTAAAGTCTAGAAACATTGTGAAGTGTGTTTGATCTCAGTAATTTAAATGCCAGTATAATATCGCTTTGTAAATTGTACTTATTTAAATATAAAGTTATTTAGAATAATTTAAGTTTTGACAGTTAAGAACTTTGGTAGAAATTTTATTCTAGCTGCGCACTATTTAAATGTAAAGTTACTGACCCTAAATTATAATATGTAATTCGTTTTAAGTTTATATTCTATTGTTGATAATATACTTTATGGTAATACGATTAATGTGTGGTAAGATGACAAAATAAAATTACATTTTGAAAGAGATACTTTTTTCAAAAGGTAATTTTCTTTATCATAGAGACTTTTGGTACTCAATTCTACTGGTTCTGTGAATATTGCAATTTTCCAATTGCATAAAACCAAGAAAAAACCGACTGCTTAAAAATATACCTAGCCTTTGATACTCCCAAAAGTTAGACGAATCAAACGACACCTCAATATCGTCAAGCCGTTTGGGCTGACTGACTGTAACATAGAGGCTGAAGGCTGAAGAATGGGACATATAGGTAAACAGGCGCTCGAAAACATTAGCCTCCGAGGTCGGGTTAAAAGAAATATGAGGAGTAAATAACTTAGATATCAAATACGTATATAACCAATTTTCAGCGCGTTAAATACAAACTTTGAACAAAGGTCGTGCCGCAGTAGAACCCGGTTATTTACGAGTAGTTTTAACCGTAGTTGCGGTATAGCTTGGTTTTACCGAACTTTTTTATACCCCCATTAGCATCGGCGTATTGCGAAATACCAACCGAAAAGCTCCATACTCGCTCGTTAGCGATCGCTTTTTATGGTCTATAGCACAAGTTAAAATAAATCGTTGTACCAATATGTTAGTGTGCAAACGCAAAAAGGTTTTACGGCGTAGGAACGCTATTGGTTACGATCGGGTCTATCTTTTAGTTTTATGTTTTAATAGTAACAAGTGGTAGGTTAGAGGGCGCTTTAGAACTATTTCAAGATATGTTGATTATTTTTTAATAATATTATAGTACCAGCGTGCAGTCCACTCGATAGTAAGAAGTAATGTCGTCCATTATCAGCAATAATCAACCCCTGATAAGATTATATTCCTGATTGCTTTAATTTTTTTTTTACGTAAGCTTGTGTATTTACTTAAGTAATAAAAGTAATTAAGTTACACTGCCAATAATAAATTTTGCATGCAGCTGTTCGTACTTTTGTATTATTTCCAAATTAGTCTTGGCTGATTCAAATTGTTTTTGATTCAATCATATTGTATACGAACTGTTATTTAAACATTATTTAGTGACGTCACGTGCATGTGATAGGGCTGGCCCTGAGCCTCTGTTCATAAATCATTTGAACACTAAGTGTCAACCTAGTTATCTAGAATACATTTGCTACTTGAAATTATTACTACATTTACTATTACGACTACAATTATAGATAACGTGACTTTAAATCATAAATAAATAATTATGTTGTTTTAATGCAAATGACAAGACTAAAACTATGTTTTGTGCTATATGGTTACTACCAACTAGGCCTTCATCTATTGTTAAACATTTTCACATAGGGCTTGTAAGATAGAAATAGATCTCAATCATTATTTATGGAATCGTATACATTTTATCTTTATACAGTGACACCACGTGGTTGTGATAACGACGGACCTTAGTGGGTTTCTTCTAGTAAATCACTTAAACGCTGTTTGTGTCAACTTACAATATTAAAATATTTGTAAAAGTTTACTCAAATGCAAATGGATTTTACTTCAATCACGATGATATGAAGTGTTATTAGATCGATATTTAGTGACGTCACGTGCATCTGATAGATCAGGCCCTCTGCGTCGGCTCGTAAATCACGTGGACACTACGCGTCGAACTATCAATAGTTTGTTTTTAATACTATTTGAAGTTTTAGCTACAAAGTTATGTATTATATTCCCACGCTGCTAATACATAATTCAGCTACTGTTTTGCAAATACAGTACTTACATTTATCCTGATGTTACATCGATGTGAGAGAAAATACTTTATTTAACATATTATGGTCGGTCTTAGGTAATTAAGTTTAGTCAAATGAGAGGTCTACGCTGATTCCTGGTTTGATCTACGAATAAGTAGTAAACCAAACGCCTCAGACGAGGACGGTTAATGAAGTTTGTGTACTGTATGTGTGTTACATACAACATAGAAATAGGTACATGCAACATATATGTTCCTGGTAAATAACTTAAAATAAATAAGTTTTATTCACTTTTGGAATACCCGTCACACGTCCTCCCAAAGATAATGTTTGTCAAAAATACACAAAATAATAATACATTAAGCCATTTCTAATGGAAGCCTCCTTATGTTAATTGATATCCCCAATTATAAAATCATTTTACGTGTATAAATAGCAATTAGGCTAAGCGATATAACCAATTTGTCAAAAACCGAAAATCAGTTTATGAATATTAATAAGAAATAAATTAATTGGAACTACATGCGTGCTTAAACAGGTTGTAAATTTGGGAATATAATTTGATTTTGTATATTACGTAGGTATAGAATGAATGAATTATTTATCTGTATTACACACTTAGACTAATAATATTTTAAATATTATGTTTACCTTATGCAATGTATATAACTAGTCTTTATGTAATACATGTTAAAAAAAGAAATAATAGTAAATTCTGTAATTGTTGCTTATACTTAACAAATCAAAACTATTCAATTTATTATTTACTACTCAAATAGATCGACGCAACTTAAATAGAAGAGACGTCGGAGGGGGATGAAGGGAAGTTGTGGTACCCATTCAATTATCCTAACACTTTATTTATATTTTACAGCGGAATACGGCTGTTTTCTATAAAAGTTGTGAAATTGTTAATGGTAATCATTTGAAAATAATAAAAAATAGAAAAAGTTGTTGTATGTCAGTTTGCCTGTTGAAGTGAGAAACATACTGCTGCCGCGCACCCTCCTACGCATTTTTGCGTTACGGATATCCGATCTAAATTAAATCCTTAACTAAATAAACAAAAAACTGACACACCTTTACATCCTTTCGGTTATATTTCCGCTAATTATGTTGAAAGTTAATACAGAACAGTAGTTTTGTGTCGAGTATCGTGTTTAGTTAACGTTTTGTGACACTGGGCGGGGTTAAAAGTAATTAAAAGTTTAGATGCTAATTATGGTTGGTAACATTTTTCTCCATATTTTAAAGTGATTATCGATTTTTTATTTTGAATAATATTTAGTCTAAAAAACTACATTTTTCAGACAGTTTTATAGAATTGAAAAACTCTAACAATAAATATTTCACTTTTTAAATTTTAAGCTACAAATTATACATTCATATAAGACTAAAAATCATTGGAGTTATATAAAACTCGTTTTCCATCGAAAGTAGGTACTCATCTACTTTGATTAATTAATTACAATATAACTGAAACAAGAAATAACAAATAGGAAACAATACTCACTGCCTCGCTCGTTATCAATCGTGTTAGATTCTGTCACTTTGTCGGCATTTCACTCAAATTAAGTTATGTTTTTGTCAGCTTAAGTTTCTGTTTTTGTCAGGCTTTTAAACTTTGTTTAATTCAATATAAAACGTCCTTCAAAAGGATCAAGACGGCTTACTATGAAACGGTTTTAAAATTAATTAGCTTCGGATCCTGTATAGCAGTTCACGGCTCAATTAGGGAAATGAGTTCGGTAATTTATGTTCGGCGAGCTCGGTAAATAAAATATTGCCTATCTATATAACAATATTGTGATAAATTACCATCCGAACAGTATAAGACGGTTTAAATAGCCTCCAAAATTATTTATAAGGACGCCAATTTTGGTACGAGATTCAAGAAGATGAAAACGGCGAATCACTTCATTATTTTCAAAGAGGATTATTTTTTAAACTTCTTAGTTAAATATTGTTTGTATTATAATGTTTTTTATATTTACTTCATATCTTTGCAACTCGCGCGGCGTGACTGTTATTTTTTCGTATTTACACAAACAGCTCTAGGTTCAATACCCGGCAGCCATTTGAAATATATATATTCAAATTAATTTTCTATTGTGGTAGTTAGTGTACTCGTTTTATCGTACTACTGCAATCTTACTTAAAACTTCTGGTAGGTACCTAATGCAGCACGCTGCAGTACTGCCCAGCGTGGGAGTCGCAGCGGCGGATCCTTGTCGAAAAAGTGGGACAGGATCTGTCTCCGTCAGCCATCGTTGGGGCAATGGTTCAGCGCAGCGAAGCCTGGAACGGCATGATCACCTTCTGCGACGTGGTCATGTCTGCGAAGGAAGACGCCGAACGAGATAGGGAGCGCGCTGAACCCGCTCGGAGGAGAAGTCGCCGCGGCCGTAGATAAGGGCCCCCGGCGCGGTGTCCCTGTAGTTCCGGGACCAGAAGAGGGCTACGGTATCCCCTGCCTGTCGTAAGAGGCGACTAAAAGGGGCTTCCGGGGTTGCGGGCGGCAAGAGTGGGAGCTCAAACCGCCCGGCCAGCAACCCCGGGAAGGACGGCGGTATGTGTGGTCGCATACCGTCGTGTACAACAGACGGTGCGGCGAGCGGCATGCTCACCTGGACGGAGCCCGACGGGGCAACGCGCTAAGAGGACTCCGGTTGCGTTCCTCTGGAGATCCCGGAGTCCTTTACGCTGCGCCGAGGACGGCCACCGGGGGGGTTTTAGTGCGGTAAGAATCCCACATAACTCTGTGTCGCTCCCACGGCACCGGGTACCTTTCGAAGGTTTCCCCCTCGAAAACAAACAAAAAAAAAAAAAAAAAAAAAGGTACCTAATGCAGATTACTAAATTTATTTGTTATTTTTTTCGAGGGGAAAACCTTCAAAAGGTACCCGGTGTCGTGGGAGCGACGTAGGGTTACGTGGGATTCTTACCGCCCCCGGTGGCCGACCTCGGCGCTGCCTAGGGCTATTATTTGTTACTGGTAAGTTAAGGTAGCAACAAATCTACTTATGATCGACTTTTTTAAAAAAAATGAGAAGAGTAAGTTGCACAACTGAAACCTACCGATACTAGTGAAAGTTTCACGTATTTGTTACTCAAACAGTACTAAAAAGAATTCATATTATTGTGACCTACAAATAACGAGGTGAGTATTCCAAAGTCGGACATAAAAAATATGTTTCTATTTCGTGAAAAGGCCAAGAAAGTAAGAAAGAAATGATGAACAAGTCAATTACACGTGATGTCTATCCCTCGGCATTCGGGATAATTGATTTACAGACGCTGACGAGACTTTTTTCGATAACTAAGCGAAAAGAACAGTTAATTTAGTGATTAATACTTCGCTTCGGCCAGCGTTTTCTGATTACGCGCTTTCGTATTTTGTTTTGTAGGTATTTTATTTAATATTGAGCGAAATTCTGTTATTAAGGTCACTTGTCAGGGCTAATTTGTAAGTTTTTCTTTTTTGGTTGAAACTTACGTAACACATGAATTTCTCGTGATGATAAGTGGTGACGTTAGAAGGACTCAAATCCCAAGTAGGATTGAGGTCGAGGAGGTGAGGTCGTATGAGGAGCTACTAAGGTCGGCCGCAGGTGCATGGCTTTTGCTGAGAACTAAGTATTCCATGTGTGAAGGTAATGATGTAGAACATCCCTAAACCCAACCTAAGCATGGTTAATACTAACTGCTGTCAAGGATTCTACATTTGTACATTTCAACATAATATTATTACTTTGTAGGTATCGATATAGCAACACATACATCATCTATCAAGAAACTTATTTTCATAATAAATAATAAGTATGTAAAATTAATATCATTAAAATAATGTTTTAAAATTACCACAAAGATTGTTATTGAAATTTTAAAAACAGTTCAAAATAAATTTAAGGAAAAATGTTAATATTAAGGAAATCTGTTCTTTATAATCAGGTCGGGAAATGACTGGAAAATTTTTGACCAGTTACCTCAACTAATGGGGCTGACGTCCGAAATGACTCCCCTAAAATAGAACAAGGAATGTTTGGAGTAGCTATCAAAATAAATGTTAATTGCGTTTCGTTCTTATTTCTTAGTTTCAGTATATTTAATACTTTACATTACGAAGTACAGTACGAATTGTTTCAGTCGTATGTACTCCAAAAAGTATGTCTTCCTCATCATGAAAATAAATATTTACTAAGTACGTTATATAATAATGTATTGTAGAAGTCGGTTATGATTATATTGCGACGGGTAATGTAACATTTGTATTTGTAAATAGGATTACATGTAGAAGACAAAAGGTGTTATTACAATAATGTTAACTTTGTTTTACAAAATTTTCATATTGAAATATTTAAAAAAGCTGAATCGGTAATTCGTTTACAGATATACCGAAAAACGCTTTAACTTTGAGACAAAACGACAGTATAAAAACCTAAACCAAATCCACTCCATATCTCCAAATCCCCGAGCCGCCGTTAAAGTTAACACAACAGCCGGTGATAAACGATTGACTCAATGACTTGAAAAAGTAACGCCCAAAACGACCATCCCACTCCGACTAACGACGTCTATTATCTACTGACGAATATTGCTACCGATCACACTCTTTTGGCGGGATTTATTTTGCTATTGCCGACTTTATTATTGAGTACGTTTCACTTTTTTAGCAGACGAGCATGTAGTCTACCCGATGGTAAGTGGCTACTGCCGCCCATGAACATCAGTAATCAACCCAGGATAGGATCAGATATTCAGACCTGAGGTCGGCCACAGATGCGCCGCTACCCCTGAGGACTAAGTTGGAACGCCTCGGAAAAGTATGTCTCCCTTACCACACCCTTCAAAATGGAACACAGCAGCTAACACTGCTGTTATTAGGTAGAAATATGTGTGGCGGTGCCGCCGGAGTCAAATCACAAAGGGTTCTACCACCTTCACTTTGAGGCAGTGATAGCATAGTGATTTTAAATTTGGTCTCTTATTTATTATTTTTTTGGTTTTGGCTAAACTGGATTGTAATTTCCTAATGTTGAAAATTCTATGCCAAATAATATTCGCTAAGGTGTATTAAAAATATGTAAGGTGTATAAATTTTTGTCGGACGTATGGCGGACTATCAAATAAACCTTTCTTACTCCGCAAAGGAATAGGCCAAAGTGCGTTGATGATAAATGTCCTAAAATTGACTGTCACCTACCTTAATAGATAAAAATTAAATAAAAAGCATTACTGTTATCAAAAATAAGTTATTCTATAAAACAGTAGACAATAGACAAAACTATCTATCAGAACATAACTGATCTTCGTTGCTTATTTATCTACATTAAATCTTCCGTTGCCTTTCTACTCCAAATTAAAAGCGAGAAAGTCTCGCTTAAATCAACACTCTGTTAAAAGTGTAATAGTGCCGAAAAAATCGAGTTCGTCAAAAGGACAAACTTGGGAAGGAATGAAGAATGAAGATTGCTTCCCAAGCGTGGAAATCAATCAATTACCTTAAGCCGACGGGAGCGACCTCGTCTATATCAATTGCGCGCTCTATCACAAGTATTACATGGGTGTTGCGAAATAAATAAATCACAAGCTCCTATCGTTCATCAAAATTCAATCCGAGATATTTATAGCGAGCCCTTTGGGTCGTGTTTGGGAAATATATTTGTTACGCTATACAAAGTAAAGTATCGGCTAATAACATGATGAGCAATAAATTCTTACTTGAAACATCTATTGTGACTTTCATTTTATAAGGAGGTCGATATCGATGTGATATAGATAGTTTGTATTACTGTATTTATTGTAACTGAAAAATAAAAAGTTAAAATTAATATTCTACAAAGATAAAGACATATCGACTGTTAGGTATTTAAGTTATATGAACATAATTTTCATTTACTTTTTGGAGCATTAGTCATTCTTATTTTCTTATTAAAATTATTTCTTTCTTGATTATCTGCGGTGATCAAGATAAAGCATCCTAAGACCGTCTACTATTCAAACCTGTATGTAATATTACATGTGATCTTGTAAATCACGGAACATACAACAGTAACAAAAATCTAATTAGACATATTGAATCTACTTGTGAACAACGAATAACACACGCCTAACTGTAAGACATATAGATCTTTTACATGATCCGCTATTGGTTTTACCTGTAAGTAATTCCTAAAACGGACATAACCTCAATAGATAATAAGAGGTGCCCGGATTTGATCTCTCTAACATATGAGCTCACCATAATACTAAATTATCACATAAGCGTTATCACCTTCGTATTGTATTACCCTATTAGAAACTTGGGACCAATTCTCTGAACCCAATTCATCAGTATCTCGATGTGGAGCGCCGCAAACGATGAACCTCGTTAGTGAAAGACTCTTGATTGGACCAATTAGTTCTCTGGGGTAACGCTGTCATGTAAATTTCACTGTATTGATTTCTCCGTATTGATAAATACGATAATTAATATAAATATTGATTTTTCATATGTAACTAGCTGACCCGGCAAACGTTGTGTTGCCATATAAATAAAATAATGTTAAGGGTGAACTACCCTTATCACTTAGGGGTATGAAAAATAGATAGTAGCCGATTCTCAGACCTACTGAATAAACATATAAAATTTGGTGAAAATCGGTAAAGCCGTTTCGGAGGAGTACGGTAACTAACATTGTGACACGAGAATTTTATATATGAGATAAGATATACCATACCATATGTAGATTTATCATAGATTTTTGTCTTTATGAGAAAATTGTAAGTAAGTCGTGATATCATGAACTACCACACCATTCAACTGAATATTGATAAACTTCATACAATTTAGAGGATAATATAGCGAACTCTTCTACTTATTTCACTCATTTCAATATAATTCATACACATACCAAAACATCGACTTCAGATAGGACTTCAATTACATTAGTGTTTAATTAAAACTATTAATTTTCTTATCTACTATATTTTCTGTGTAGATATCATTTAAGCAATTATAGTTATTTTTTACACGAATAACTACGAAAGTGGTATCTTCCAGCGATTCAAACTCCATACTCCGTTGGAATTCATACTATGAGGATAGTCTCATGTTGTCGAAGGACTTTCACGACAAAATTACTTCTCCATTGAAGAAGCATCCCAGCACACTACTTTCTCAATAGTATCGCTAACTTCGGAAGTACCCTTATTGTTGAGACACTTTGCGTTTTCATGTATATTTTAAGTTGGTCGGGTAACGAACTTCGTAAGTTGCTCCTTAATCCTTTAACAACGTTAGACGAAAGGCGAGGTGCTATTTTGTAGGATATGAATAGTTAATTAAGGATTAATTAAATTCTACGGGGGATAATTTTATTGTTGTTTCAATGTGTTTTGTTTATAGCTCCAGTAAAATTTTGTATAAATACTCTACTGGGTATAGCGCCATTTTTATTTAAATTAAGTATTAAACTTGACTTTTACCAAAAACGACCTATGAATAATAACATTTTAACTCATTTAATAAAAAAATAAGTCCTATTTAACCTGTATATGAATTGCACGACTCATGATGCGAAGCATCAGAGAGTGCTTTACGATCGAAAAATTTTTTTTATTGTACATACGCTCATAAACATTACCCCTGCAATCGGGTAATAAATATATTTTTTTATTATTTTACTCGTTGACATTACCAACCCTGTAGAATAACATGGTGATATTAACTTTAGAGACACATTTGGTACCTACGTATTTCCGGTATTCAACAAGTTCATACGGTAGCGGTTAAAAATAACAAGAGCACAGTACCCTTTCCATGAGTTTTTACGTTTTGACAAACATGACTGTTTTGGTATTTGTTTACGTATTTGCCCATACAATTTCAAATCAGCGCCCCTAGCGGATCGTATCAGAACAATAGTGTCAGTAACGTGAAATTAAATGTCTAAATTGACAAAATGGCGCTTTATGTTTTGTCTCTGTTTTTTGCGAACACGTGAGGTAGACAAAAATACTTAAGGGTACTGTTCGTATAATATATTTGGAGTTTACTCCTTAAGAAACGATTTGAGTTATAAGGCCCGGTACGGAAATTTTATGAGGAGTAAAATCAAGTGTAACACGAAAAGTTGAGGCGTAACGGTAACCAAAATATGAATCAAGAGTGCTTTTATTAATTTAAAATACAGTAAGTTCAAATCCCATATGAAAGTAATTATTACAATAAAAATAATTAGCAATATATAAAACATTAAAACGTCATTAACTAATTTGTTTACATTTTTGCATAAATTAAGTTATAGGTTTGATCATTTATAAACACTGTGAAAAATATGAACATTGGCGCCATAATATGATTAACAATCTTTTATGAACGTTTTTAAAAAAGAGTAACATATAAAATCAGTAAGCAATTGAATAAGATATAATATTAGCAAAATAAGTTTTTAACATAAAGAGGCTTTTGTAAGTTACTGATATATTAATTTAACTTATAAAAATGGATGCATTATTGATCAGCACCATCTATCAACGATAAACGGGCAAAATCAAAACAGTATTATTTAATATTTATTACAGAATTATTGCTAATGAATTATGTTCAAAATAAGTTATATAAAATTAGCAATACGTTTTAAATGAATTCTAGAATTATAAAACATTCAGAAACAATCCAAATTACATATAATAACATGTTTATTGAGTCTCATATAAATTTCATCCGTAAATTGCAACAAGGATATTTTATAGATGGCAAAGAAATTATAATTATTAAGTTTTAAGTTATAAAACGTTTAACATTGTTTTAAATATAAATAATTATATTATATTAAAATTACCTTTATTATAAACAATTATATTAAGTTACCATTATAATATTTGGAACCAAAATTTATGTACATAGATTGATAAACTTGCAAACTTACAATTTATAAAACTTGCCACTAGATGGCGCTATTTTATATTATTTTGTAACATACTTTATGTAATACGCATTATTGAAGTAATATACTTAAATAATCCGAATAATTACAGATATATGTTTGTTTCTCTTATCATTTTAGCAGATGCGTTCATTTACCTACCCTTTTTTCTATTCGATATATATCATAATTATCATTCGTAAGGAGTAAACTCCAATCGTGCGTCGTAGCTGACACACACACACTTTTTTCCAAGAATAAATATAACGTGCAAATATCTCAAAAGAAATGTGTTATTAAATGATATTCAATCTACAAGTTTTTATCGCACTTTTTCCAATTCTCAAAGGGGGCCGCAGTGATTACGGAATAGTAATTAATGTGTGTTTTTGGTTTTTGTGCCGACCACATGTAGCCCAGTCAGTCAAAAGTAACAATGTGTGAACTATTTCGCACGCACTCAGTATGCCCTTTGTCGGCATAGTCGGGTGTCACAGATTAAGATGTTGTAGAAATACTATTAAACATAAGTGTGATTTGCCACGACCACTTAAAAACTTGCATTTTGTACTGCTTACATAAATTAAGACGCCATGTCTATCGCTGCTATTGGTTGAAAATAATAAAGAAATGCTATAAGGTAATAACTTGTTATAATGCGTTTGGTGTCTGCATTAAAGAAGACAAGATAAAATCATTTTTAGTGTGAGAGAAATAACATATACTCGAGTTTTAGCAGTATAGTAAGTAAGAAATGCAAAATGTTACTTTTAATAAAGAACAACCTTCAAATTTTCAAGGGTATATTAAGCAATCTATAAATTCTCATAATGACACATGAAATACAATTTTTAAGCCAATAAGTCGTTGACTAATGAGTTGATGATAAATGTGTGCGCCTTAAGACAAGGTGACATGACATAATTTCTAGTCTGTGGCAAATAAAGTAGCTGACACATGCACATCAGTCATTTGTGTGACACGGTTGCGTGACAAAAACAGGCCGCCGACACCCGCAAAAACCGTGAAAGGCGAGTTCGAACTGATTGCGAACAAAGCGCCCGAAATGACGTGACGGACGTCATAATTTTATCAATGTTCTGCCCTCATTAGGGGATTGTCTTTTTGTCAAGTTACACATTGCTATGTGAAGATACGATGCGTAAGTTACAGATATTTTTCGAAAGTAATTACATCTTGCTTTATTTTATTTTTCATTATTAATTCTACATTTCGTAAATAGATCTGGCGAGCTTTGGAATAATAATGAGTTGAAATAATATTGAGGTTGTAATGGAAACAATAATTAATTATTATTGTCCGAATGTACTCCGTATGCAAGTATTTAGTCTATGGCAAATAAAACGATGTTGAGTTTAATCAATACTATAGGTACGACTTGTGAATAATTATTATTAAAAAAGTCACTTCTTTGTTTTAGTCAATATTTAAACCTCATAAAATGTATAATGAATACTTTTATAAAAATTAGGTATTCTATTTATGGAGCCTATTCAAAAACATCGACAGATTGCATACCCTACTGACGTGATAGCATAATTAAAAATGTATTATCAAAGAAGCCGACAATTAATTCTCTTTAAGCAGCACAGTAAAGTTTTTGTTAACATCATTACTCTTTTGAAAATGCTAAATGTCTCGTACAAAACACGAACATGCTACCATATACATTCTACTTTGTCCCACTCCCATAAATACACTAAACTTCTTTTTGTCAACAAAATTGTCACCATATGGCCACCGAAGACAATGTAGAGACAAAGCGAGATAATAATCGAAGCCAGTTGGTGTAGCGACTTGAAGACGACTAATTTATTCTTTGTAAAATATTTCCTTTTGTTTCATGACCCTCCATTCCTTATAACGATGTTTTGTTAAATCTGATTCTCGGCTGTTCATTGCTTTTTTGTTACACTTTTCTACACAATGTGTTACAGAAGTTTTTGAGTAATGTGACGTAAATCTATACATAATTGGAGTGTCTGTTTTTAATATTGAAATAACCGCTTTTAAGCTAACTTTAAAATAACTACATGCATATGAATATAAATACGGTACATACACCAAAATAATATTTTTTACAATTTTTGTCTGTCTGTTCCGGCTAATCTCTGAAATGGCTGGACCGATTTTGACGGGACTCTTATTGGCAGGTAATTGATATAATAAGGAGTAACTTAAGCGGCGGGGCACAGCTAGTTACGAATATATTTCTGTCGTTTTAGATAGTAGACTAAAGTAATAAATATTTCATATTGGTTGTAAGTAACTATAAAATTAGCCTTAATGTTGACTATCACATTACTGTAGAATAAAGAAGAATTAGAGTAAAACGGTTAGTAGAACTATAGGTATAGGTATCCCGTTTATTTCGTACAGAGATAAGAATAATAGGTAGATTGATTTATAGAATTGTAAACAATTACTAGAAATAACCAGAAACGACTGCTAATCGATTTGACCCGTTAATACAAAAAGCAGAAATTATTTTGCGGTCACAAATCAGGGGAATCAGAGTTTTTTCGAATTTTATATACATCTTTGACGTAAAACGCCATAAGCATCTCGCTCAGATACCCCGAAATAACTAAATAAACTTTGCATGAGACGAAATATTGGTATTTTAAAATTGAATTATTTTATAGCCCATATGCACAAAATCTCCTTTTTAATGTATCTTAATAAGATTAACTCTGTGCTTTTGAACACAGAAGCTTTTTGCTTCTTTTGTGCTATCTGTTTCAAAGCTACGTAACGAGGTTTAACCCTATGTACTAATACGTACAAAGAGGGAATAAAATCTAAAAAAGTAGTCCTCCAAATACACTCGCAATGTCTGTTCCGCATCCTAACCGCAGTTGGTTTAACGAAGAGCAAGAACGGTTTCAAAATGTTACTTTACATTTAAATCAAGAACTCGTCCTTTTTAAATTAAACCGAAAACGGGGAGCCGGGAGTTTTTGTTTGTTTTGTAATAAAATAACGAATTCTAAAGTCATTATCGTATTTGGATGCTTCTGCTGTGAATTATATGGGTACACAAAAAATCAGAACATGAATTAATTTTATGATATTTTATGAGAATATTAATTTTATGGATAAACAAGAGACACTTTAATTGTTGATTAAACTAACAAATCAACAGACAAAGGCAAACTTGGTTTTCATTCACCTATTGAGACTTTTACATATAGATCATTCATGTTAAGGTAATAAAGTAAAGTAAGAAAACTTCTTATAATGTACTGTCAGGAAAAACTAATCAGGAAATTATTTAAAAACAACGTTTATACCTTACATTAACATTTTACTTCACAATTTTACTTTACTAAGTTAACAAAATAACAAGCAATCATACAAATTATAGATTCGACAACAAAAGTGGCAGAGTAACGTTCTTTACAATAATCGGGAAATAACTGCCCAGAAGGCAGTCTACAGTGCCTTTTTATACGCCCTTTTTAGTTAATAGAAAATTTAATTGTCAAATGACGGATTTGTCAATTAAATTTTCTATCTTCTATTGACGTTCTCAACAGTATATAAATATTTGTTCAATAAATATTATTTTAAACTACAATCTATGTTTAATAAATACTAGGTAGGTACTTATTTCACCTCAAAATATCTAGTATATAGCTAAAAACTAATACTTCGAATTCGAAAACCAAACAATATACGTCAAAAGGGATCATTAGGTAGGGATAGCTTTTATATGGAAATGGAAAAGGATTCTTGGAATTAAATGGAAAGAGTTGATGAAGGATATCGCTCGAGGCGAAGCGATCCGTTCAATTTTGCCATGAAACTCTGATCCCACTAATCGGAATATTATGTTCCGATCGTGTTACCAGATGAAAGATATTGAAAATTAAGTTTTACATTTAATGCCGTTTTGTTTTATCTTTTGTATACAAAGTTGGGTTTGGTTATTGAATTGCAGATTGTTTTTTAAATTACCTTTAAAAATTATGTGTAAAATGAATACCGCTAAAATTAATGGACAGTTAATGTTCACCCTTTAAACTTTCAAATACCTTTAGGAGCTTTAGAGCTTAATATTTTTGATAACCAAATTAAATTATTTTTATTATTACAATATAGTATGAATTGTGATATTCCGTTCTAAGTTGATGAATAAAAAAGGCTATGTTTAATTGTTTATGTACAGCGAATTCTCCACAGTGTTCTCAAAAAGGGGCGAAGTCTACGAATCTGAACTTGATAAGCCAAAACTATGTCCTGAACTATTCACTGTATGAGGAGACCTAGTTGTAGTTAATTCGATAAAATATAATAACCAAAATAATCAATGTATCATACAAATCTAATTTGTTTATCCATTATACTTCAGTAAATCCACTGAAGCAATTAAGTGGAAGTCTCCATTAGATGCCGTGTCTCGACAAACACGGCGATTACAACACAGACTCCAGTGTTGAGATCTCAGCAAACATCGCTAAATGTTGCTACTTCTCGTGACATAAGTCGACAATCCACAAAATATTGTTATGCTTGTGTAGGTACTTACGACTACATGTGTAGGACTGTAGGTACATCTGAGCGACTGAAGTTACTTACGGTTACTCACTAACTAAACTAACTAAACAGTGATAGCCTAGTGGTTAAGAAACTCGGCCTCTCGATCGAGAGGTCCAAGGTTCAAATCCCAAACATGCACCTCTGAATTTTCAAAGTTATGTGCGTATTAGAAATTTATTATCACTTGCTAAACGGTGATGGAAAACATCGTGAGGAAACCTGCATACCTGAGAGGTTTATTAAAAAAATCTCACAGGTATGTGAAGTCTACCAACTGTCTGCACTGGGCCAGCGCGGTGGACTATGGCCTAATCCTTCTTATTATGAGAGGAGACCCGTGCCCAGCAGTGGGACAGTAATGGGGTGATAATGACTCACTAACACTTTCTCGAAACCATGACATAATTGTAAGGTGACCATGACTTATTTGTATTTTTTTATTAGGCACCGTTTGCACGCGTTTATTAATTTTTTATTTACCTTGTCTTCTTGGTTCAAATGTACGAGGGTCCAAATTTTAGTTCATACTCGTATCAACATAATATTCAACTAAAAGTTTGCATAAATCCAAACCAAATGTGATTTCAACGAAAACGTATGATTAGCTTAGTCACGTTATTCTAAATCCAAGATGGCAGAGATTTTTTTTTTTAAATAACTAAAAATGAATCACGTAAATCGGATCATTGGCTGTCGAATCATAAGCACATACATGTAGCAGTAGTAGGCAGCAAAACGGCTTATACAACGTATCTGTGATCGAGTTCAGATAGGGATTTTGTTCTTTTTAGGTAAATTTTGTACATAACGTATGTTACATAATTGACCCCGAGGCTCTGCGAGGAAGTACAGTGTGCAAACAAATGGAATGTTTAATCTATTTGGATAGACTCCTGTTGCGCAAACGTTGAAGGCACGAACCTAATTACGTCTGTAATAAATATTCGCTTGCGATAAACTTGGGGAATAATTTACGATGGTGTAAACGTTTAATTTTGCCACGGATTCCGAATTCGGGGCGCGTATGCTCTTTCAGTTTTGCATTAAAGGGCTGATATAACCTCATTACGTCATTACACTATAAATAACTCTGTAGGAAGCAAAATTGGAGCTTAAGTCATGTTGGTTTCTAATACAAATATTAAGGAAAAATAATTGTGCATTTATTCAACACGTAATGATGGTAGAACACTCGATCGTTCGGCAACGAAGGCTACCGGTAAACCATTTTTATTTGATTTTGTTATCGAATAAAATGATTATTAGGCCATAACAATAAAAGTATGTACCCAAGAACGTGATGAAGCACATAAGGCGATTTTCATACAAAGTCTGTCATATTGCTCCTCGTTACGTAATTTGTAAATTATATCAAAATGTCACGTATCATCCCTCTACACAGTGCTGCCGAGAGTGGAAAGTTGGATTAAAGTTGTATAATCAGCTATGCGTGTAATTAACTAAGTACATATACTTAAGTAACCACGGACTGTAAGTTTGAGAAGTCTAAAATATAGTACGTAATACATTTTGTTTGACGAGTTTAATAATAAGATATGTTTACACTCTAAAGAATAAGCGATTTATTTTTTTGGCCATTGGAACTCATCAACACGACTAGAGTTGGACTTAACGTTTCTGTGCTTACAAAATAAGTACCTAATCATTATAGGTACTTATTTTGTAGCCGATCTCAATTGTTAACAATCTTAATTGTAATAATTAGTAAGCCACTGATTTAGCAAAGAAGATATTATTTATCTATTTTTGCGTTCGTCTACTTATCGGAAGGGTAGTATTAAAATGAGTGACTGCAAATAAAAGTTTTGAGTGACAATGATAATGAATTGTGGTTATAGTATTACTAAGTGAGCGACAGTATTACTAAGTGAGCGACTGGCTGCGATTGACGAGAAATCAACAGAACAGTGACTTACAAACATTAATGTGAGGTACTTAAAATATGAAATGAGAAGCTTCATTTATTTTTGAGCGACCTAATATTTGTCTAAATGTAAACATTACGTCCTGCGTTTTATTCAATGTTTAGCAAATGTTTTTTTTTTTTTAATACTGAGCAGCATCTTATTCTAAATGAAGTGTTTCGAGAACAAAAACCACTTTGATGAAAATACTATAATAAGTAGAATATTGTGTGCTCATGTCATTGATCATGAATAAAGGTAAGGTCTGAATTCATACAGATTGGCCCCACCCGCTCGCAGGGCGCTGTCGCGCCCTGCTCGCTTAGTTTTATATTGTCTTATATGTTCCAACCTAACCTAACCAATTCAATTAGAAAAACCTAATCTATCTTAATACTAAAGTTGCCTCTCTATATTTCCAGTCGCATACTTAGTAATGTAGTCGCACAAGTTATTAAAACAGTATGTCATTATCAGTCGCTAAGTTATTTTTTATTCGACCGTTTTATAATTTCCCTTATCGGAAAGACAAGGCTTCCAAAACCAACTTTATATTTGTTTTGTCTAATCGTCTATGTTAGGCCACGTTAAGGTTTTAATTTAACACACCTGTACCTGTTTTCTTACCAATTACAATCACATTCAAAACATTAAATTTGTATGCGATCGTAATGAGCGCCATCAAAATCACAAGTTGCGCGCAACACCAAACAAATTCAAATTCAGACGCAAACGAAAGGTACTCCAAATTCTAAACTTGATCCAACTCCACCGCGGGATACGTAACCAACTTCAACAAAACACGTCGCTGATATTAAATACAAGTTAAATAAAGACAGTTTGCTCAAGTATTGTTGGCTCACGTGAATCTTATTTGAGAAACAAGTATAATTTCTACAAGTTCCAAGCGAATTCCTTTGGAAATTAATTTAATAAATAAGTTCTGAAACAACTGTAGGTAAGTATAAAAGTCTTGCGTTCACGACTGACGCGAAAAGAATTTCGGGGATTCATTATCATAACTTCTGTGTCTATGCTTACTGAGATTTTCTTTATCTAAGCGACGATCGGCTTGATTGCATTTGAACTTATAAGGTCACTTTTTATTAAGGTCAAAATGAAAATATGAACACGAAACTTTGAAAGTTTACCTAGTGCAAGCAATCAGAAATATTTTATACCCCTCTAATGACAGTCGGAGCTCTACGATATTACTTTTCTCGTTTTAAATGCCATCTGCCTAACTAAGCAACGCGACATTATATCCATTCGTTTCATAGACTTTTTCCCATTTCAAATCGAAATATAATAACTATAACTTAAAATATATACGAAGTTACCTTTTTTATAATAGGAGTAGCATACGAGCATGCGGTCCACCTGATGGCTACTGCTGCCCATGGACATCTGTAATCAACCCCAGATAGCATTAGGTCCTACCTGAGGTCACCACATATGCACCGCTACCCCTGATGACTAAGCTGGAACGTCTCGGAAAAGTATGTCGCCTATACCACACCCTTCAAATCAGAACACTGCTGTTGAACAAGAAGAATGATGAAGTAGAAATAGGTGCAGAAATAGGCCTATTTATAATGTGCGTAATATAGCTTCACGAATAAACCAACGGGTTCAATTCGGCCAACCTTTAAAACACATAAAGCAATGAAAAGCTAATTCCTTTTACGCATCCACGTACAGGTCCCACTCCGTATTCGTTATCTTTACTACATTACGAATGCGTTCGAGATTAAATTCAGCTCTTGTCAAGCGATAACGTGGTCGGACCACACATTTATCGCATGCCTCTAATTAAATCCCTTTATAAAGGCAGGCCCGGTGAGGCATAAGTCAGGTATAGTGAGATAAAGATTAATAGGCTCTTGTCAAATAATTTACGGTGTTGATACTGGACCGGCCACGTCCGTTTTGCCCTTACTGATAGGCATAGCAGAAATTATATTTACAAGCCACCTTCACGTTAGTAAGGTTGGCTTGTGAAATTTGGAAATGTTATTCGAAATTTATTCGTCGCATGTCGTTAACAGTCTAAGAAATGTGAGATTTTTATTCAGAGCTTATTCAGAATTTTTAAGTAACCACTTGCTTAAATTAACGCGTTGCACAGTTGGGAATTTCAATTTTGAATAACGAAATACTGTCTACGGCAAATAAGTTGTTGTGAATAAATCTAAATAAGTTTTTGCGTAAAGCGTAGATTATTACGCACGTGTAAGTTCATTTACTTTTAGTAAAGGAATAAGATATTGTGTTATGACTAGAACAACATTTATTTTTATATGAATGTAATAGTATGCTAGCGTACGAGTGCGAATTATATTTTACTTTGGTACACATTATAATCTAAATAGTTTGGTGCAATTAAACATATGATATGTGGTGAGATTCGTCTAAATTGTGGTTATGACGTATATATATTTTTAAGTAGTCGGTTTTATTTTATGCTTTTTAATTACGAACAAATCAGTTAAACTTAGGCTACTCGTATTTTTCGACCAGTATTCTAACTATAAGGAAAAAATCCATCTATTTTTATAGAGTTTATCAGGTGTATCTAGATAATATATAGAGTAAAAGTGATGTGATTCCACCGCTTTCTACAAAATATCTTATAAATCTGCTAATTAACCACAATACATTTACTAAGTTGCTAAATGAACTGTCTTCAGTACATACACAACAATGTCTGTAACAGGGACTTTCGCAACTTTTGTTTGGAATTAGGGGTAAACACATTAGCTTCTGTTTGCGCAGACGTCATCTTGCTTCCCGGACTTGTTTGAACTATGTCCAAATACACCGCGTCATAACTCACGACTAATCGGACATTTTTAAAAGATTTTTTTTCATTATTCAGCCAGTGTTTACAATTACTGACTTTTGATTTTATATTGGTATTTCGCATTAAATGTTTAGCATTAAAATTTAATTTGAGTTTGTAAGATACAAAAAAGTGTTTGTGAACGCACGTAAGAAGTATAATTTGCTTAGGCGTATTTCATAAGGAAAAAGGGTACTTGTATTGATATGTAGACGCGCAAGAAGTGTTATATTACAAAACAAAAAAAAATATTATAAGATGATACGACACGACACGTCAGGTTTGATGCTTTATTTTCGCAAAAAGATGACCAAAAACACATCTAGTAGCTACATGGAGATCTCCCAAGGCTACTGAACTTAAACCTCAACGTCTTTAAAAATGCAACTTTTAAATTCTCAGAACACCGCCGCCGACTAGACACTCTTCAGGGCACGTTAAACGTGCCGCTTGGAGACGCTTAACTACAATTTGTATACAAACCAGCGTCTTTAAGATTTTTTCTTACAAGTACGTAATATGAGAGAAAATTTTATAGGAATAGAGATTCTGTTTACTGCTCGTAAGATTTTATATTTTACGAAAAATATTGGATTCTGTATGAATATCTAATACCAGTAAGATTAAAAACACGAACAACGGATATCATTTATTTTAACAGTTCAATAAGATGTTTGTCTTTAAGATTCGAAATTATTAAACGGCTCTACAATTTTTTCTGAGTTTTTACAACAAAAATAAGGATCTTATATAAATGATTCATTCTATATCATATTAAATCTAAAAACATGATTGAACAGACATTAACAAATTAATGATGTTTAAAATTATATAAACAAAAAAATAAATATTGTAAAAAACTTAAAAATGACACCCACTTTACGTTGCTGAAACATATTTTTAGAAGAAAAAAATGTTGTTTTTCTTGCCTAATAGAAAAAATAAAAACTCTTAAATAAATTAATAAAAACCTTTGACCAGTTAAGGCTGTAATCAGGTAGGCAAAGACGGCTTAATGCCTCCCTAAGCTGCCTGACTTTTTTAATTAACAACAACCCCGTTTCGCCCTTACATCTACGTACCCAAGGTACTTTGTTACTATGTAATGTTTTTATGGGCTTTAATTTAGGACAATGTTACGGTAAAAGATATATGAACTTTCTTTGCAATCCCAATTTATTACCAGCTTACAACTTACAACGGTTTTTTATTTTTAAGCTCTTTGGGATATTCCTCTATTAAAGGTGCAAGAAGTCCTGAATGCAATTTCGGATGAGAGTAAGAGTAAGATTAAGAGTTCTAGAGTAGTATGCAATAGACAGATTTAAAGACAAGTTCACATACTACGAGATTTGGAATAGAATCTAAATTTTTCATTTTAATGTCTGCCTGGGGGAACGACTTCAAAACCTAGTATGTAAGCTTAGTGTGATCGTGCCACACGGATTTTTACATGTACAGAGATGACAGTTTACACAAACGTAGGCAAAACAAGGCCAGAATTTAGTAAGGTAAATTATATAGACTTAGAAGTTTTACTTCGTCAAGCATAAGGAATATTTCACATCATTAGCGCCGTCCACAGGCTTAGGGCAGAAATTCTGAACTCAACTGCGATAACATTTAGCGAGATATTTTCTCATACAACTTTTAAATGCTGTAACGTAAGGGTTTCTGAAACTCCTTTAAGCTCCTTAATTGCGGAAAATGCGGAAACACGATGAATGGTAAATAAAAATATATTTAGACCACATGAGCCTTTTTATATGAAGCAAAGGACTACGGATGTTTGTATGTGTTACACATGTGTGCTACTTTATAGAACTTTTTAATATTACATAGAGTGTGTCATGTAATTTCGGTTTGTAAATAACAATTGAAAAAATGGTTTATAGGATTCCGATGGGTGATGACGAGGCCGTGCTTTTAATAAGTAAAAACTTAGTTTCTTAATATTAATTGAGGGTCTATATCATATACATCGCAACACTTAAAAGGAATAACAAAATGAAAAGGGCCAGATACATAGATAGATGCTATAATTTAGTAATGAATAACTCTTAGCCAGCAGTCAGTTTGAAACCATCTAGTATGAAAGCGCCCTTAATTATAATCGGTAAGAATAATCGGTAAGAATACACTTCAATTAAGCAGGTTATAATTATATTACCTTGTTTCGTTGTACTACAGTACTTATTATACAGTAGGCACTGAAAAATATTCTTTTCAAAAATGTTCGTTCGTAAAATAAATATTCCGCTTAATTAATGAAAACGGTTAATATTAATTACTCGATGGACGAAATAGAGTACAATTAATTAGGAGCTATATTAACTTGTTTCGATGTAAGCTTTATCGAATAATATTTTTTAAAAACCTCGAAAAGTCGGAAAATAAAGAAAATAAACGAAGCGTAATTGCCTTTATGAGTCCCCCGAAGACGTCTTCTAGAGCTAATGAGCACTTCGGAAAGATCTTTTAAAATTCCACTTTCGTATTTTCGTTCTTAAAGCTCGTAAAATGAGCCTTTTAAGAAACTTAAGTACGAAGAAATAGATTAACTTGTATAGTTTAATTTGCGTCAATTAGGTTTAACTAACGCAATTGAATAGTAGTAATTAGATAGAATATTGTACCTAATATTCCATAAATTATATATTTAATTTTTTCTATATAATATTAAGCAAATGTCGCTTAAAATAAAACGTACCTACTGTAGATATACAAAGAAATATTAAACATCTCATACACAAACTAGTACTACAAAATAATAATATATTCAACGAAAATAATTTACAGTACTGAAGCCTTTTATGATTTTCAACACAACAACAGTACCCTTACTATGAGTTTTCAAAACATCTCACAATTTTACGTTACGTTTATTTAACCCATTATTCTGTTCCGTTTGCTTCAGTAATTAGTAGACTGAGTAAACGTAACAATAAGTAAGTGCTCAAGTCTTTTTGTCTGCCTCACATGTTCGCAAAAAAGAGAGACAAAACATATAGCGCCATTTTGTCCATTTAGAAATTTATTGTTACGTTACTGACACTATGGTTGCAATACAATCCGATAGGGGTGCTGATTGGAATTTGTATGGGCAATGCGTAAACAAATACCAAAACAGTCATATTTTTCAAAACGTAAAAACTTATGGTAAGGGTACAGAACAATCTTAAAACAACACAACTTTAAAAATAAACATATGTGCAGCTACGAAAATTTTCAACATCCATTCCCATTTTCAATATTTACATGCCGGCATTATTCATAAGAATCTCTGTGTTGCTACTGCGTCAAAATTGCCCCGAACTTTATAGCACAGAAGAATTTTATTCTTACCTGCGAAACGTTTGAAATACGTACTTTTCAAAGTCATCTGACGTAAACTGGCTCTCTTAAACTAAACAGACACTAAAGTTTCAGTGTTCAAGCGAGTAAAGCGAGAAAGTTTAAAATTTGCGGCTAGGATGATGGTTCTACGTGTATATGAAAGTTTAACTCGGCTTTACCTAGAATACACCTAAACTGGAAACTAAATAGCTTTTTGATAAGCACTCATTTGAAAACGGTTTGGTATAAAGTTCTAGTTAGGAAACGAAGCTTTTTAGTCCGCTATTTGTGATACGTTTTATTTATAAAGCTCGAATATTTCCGTGTCCAACAGGACAATAATATTTCGACTTTTGTCTTCCTATACGTAATGGTAATAAAAGAGTACGTTGAGGTAAGTTTTAGAGCTACCGTACGAGTTAATGTAGTGGTCCGAAGTTCTAATCCACACCTCTGAGTTTTCGATGCATTATATTAATTATCGATCATTTGCTTCAACGATGAAGGGATATATTTTGAGAAAACCTATTCGTTTAGTGAGAAAGTCTCCCTATCTGCTCTTGACTAATGTATTGGACAAAGACAAAGAGACTCTCACTCTGACAGGAGACCTGTGGGACTGTTCTCAGTAGACGACGATGTGTATTCTATTATAATGAACACTAAAATAAGTACACAGACTTTCTGAACTAGATAGGAGGATATGTAATTATTTAAATCCTAACCTGGAATCAAACCTAGGACACAGCATAACAGACTTAGCCCCTGTCACTTACAAGATACAAATATTAAGTCAGCCGCTCCAAAGCACTTGTCGCATAATCTAATACAAGCTAACTAGCTGTCATCAAACCTGCCCTAGATACATGTAGCATGCCGTTAATAACCTAAACATAACATTTTACGATACATTAACCTCGTATGTAATTTTAAAACCTTAAAAGTACTTACTTTTATGCTTTGGAAGTTAAAAAGTTTTTCAAAGCTACACTATTAAGTATGAGGATACAATTTTAAAATGCGGTTCCTCATCGTCACACGAAAATATAGAGCAGGAAGAAATTATCGATGACACAGCGTATATTAACTTGTTCTTTTTGCACATTTTTATTAATTTTTAATGATATTTAATTATAAAATAATGCTTAGAATCAATGTTTAAGGTGATATTATTTACTGAAAGTGGGTCAATAAGCTACTAAGCTTCAATCTCGATAAGGTTTCGGAATTGAACTCTTTTTCGTTAAATATTAAAAATATCGTGTTAATACGGACCCTCGCTAAATCAGTGCAATTTGCACTTTGCTGATTTTTCCAAAATTCATTTCACACGGATAGTGAAAATGTATATTCATTGTCTATTCCTGTAGTCAAAACTTTGCCTCTAAGATATATCTTAAGTACCCATAACTTGTAAGGTTAACTCTTAGTACAAACAAAGAGATTGGACTATATAGTGGTTTCCGCTGTCATTACAACTCATTTAGTCGGAGAGCTTTTATAGATGTTAAGCACCCACAACCTCTCAGCTGTCATTATCCTGAGCTCACCTGAAAAATTCTCTTAAACGACCCGTGCATGGCTGGTTGGAGAGACTTAAGCCGTTTTCACACATGCTGATTTTTTTTAAAAAATTGTCATGTAATTCTTGCCACGGATATATTTAACTAAACAGTAGAAAATATGTTAGAAGTGGATCAATATTATGTATGTAATTTTTATTTCTAATTACAAATATAACGATAATCAAAAGTATGATTTTATTATCAATTTGTAATTGATTACAGATGATTATGGATTTAAATACCAGCTTCAGGATATTTTGTTTAAATTTATAGAAATAAGCAGTGCTAATTTAAGTGATAATTACGTCTATGACTTATTATATTATTATTAATAGGTAATTAATATTATCTTAATTATTAATAGGTTCTAAATTTATTAAACTTAGTTTGACCGTATTAAGTTTTTAAAAGTTATAATTATGTTCAAAATTTGTTTTCATTTGTTTACTAGACACTGTTCTGAAGAAATATACCTACTTTAGTAGCAAATCTGTTTAATGAACTGTTAAATGCCGATCAAAAATATTCAATACTTTTGGTAGTTACTCTGAAAATGGCCTAAGAAGTTACTCGTACATTCTATAAACTACAGCCATCACTGTAAAAGCGTAAGGTAAAACGCATTTCCTTTGCGTTCAAAGTTTTGTCGCTGAATCACACTTTAATCTTTATTTTCAACAACACCATTTCGCTCCGTGCTCTTTAAGATTGAATAATAGCTGTAATTGTTCTATTATAAAGAACATGAGAACAATTTTTTTGATTAGCAACGCAAGCGTTAATAAGGACTTTGGTGAGAAATTACATATTATTTTGATTTGAAATCTATTCTTGTTTTATAGACTCAACGAGCTTTTGCCCGCGGCTTCGCTCGCGTTACGAAGTAATATTTTCATCCCCTATTTTATCCCCTTAGGGGTAGAATTGATCAAAATCCTTTCTTAGCGGATGCCTACGTCATAACATCTACCTGCATGCCAAATTTCAGCCCGATCCGTCCAGTGGTTTGGGCTGTGCGTTAATAGATCACCCAGTCACCTTTGAGTTATATATATTTAGATTTTGAGCAATGTTTTTAATACTTATCTGAGATTCCATTATATTTTTACCTTTGTATTCGTCTTTTATCGGTTCAAGTATCTAGTGTTCGAAAAAGATTATCTTTGAGCCTGTAGCCATTTAATTGGGTAGATTAATAAAGAGGACTCTTAACCAAATAATATATTATATTACTGGTGTATTATACAAAATTATATTTTCTTCTATTTTCCCTTACATTATCTCGTTGGATGTTCAGTATCGGCTGGCTTAAGGCCCATATACTCGTAAGCCGGGGGCGCCCGACAGAATTTTGTATCATAAGCCTTGAAGATATTGAGGACAGTAATAGTATCGGAAAATATATATGCGTACAAATTATACTTTCTCTTATTAGGTAATGGTTTCGGGGAATGAAATCTTTACATTAATTAATGACAAAAAACATGAAAAGTATGTCAATTACAAGAAACTTTGTATTTGTATTATCTATTGGAAATGTAAAAGTAACATGTTCATTGAATTAATAAATTGTAATCCTAAATTAACCCTATTGTACCTATATGATTTTCGCTCACAGAATATATTATACAGCAAGTGATCAATATAAATGCCGATCAATATAAATTTAATTATTTTGGTTTACAATCTTTATTATATACTAGCTGTGCCCCGCGGTTTTACCCGCGTTAAAAAGAAAACCGCGGGGCACAGCTAGTTCTAAAATATAAGTAGCCTAAGTTATTCCTTATTACATCAGATACCTGTCAATAAAAGTCCCGTCCTAATCCGCCCAGCCATTTCAGAGATTAGCCAGAACAAACAGACAGACAGACAAAAATTGTAAAAAATGTTATTTTGGTGTATGTGTGTATATTCATATGCATGTAGTAAAAAGCGGTTATTCCAATATGTAAAACAGACACTCCAATTTTATTTATATATATAGATGTAATGTGACTAATACATACTTATAAACATTTTATCTTTAATTTCTGTTTTCATTATCTACTTGCTCGCAGTATCGGAGTCGGTTGGCTTAGAGCCCATATTAGCTCCGGGCCGTCGGCCAACATCTTGTATTGTAGGCATTGTGTTCATGGGACGATCATAACGAGGGCTAAGTTGCATCGCAAGTGCTCTGGATTGCTACCAAGTTAATTATATAGGCAAATTGAGTTATTAACAATTTGGCTTAGTTAAGCGAAATGTGTCGATGACACAGTCAATACGAAGAAGCTTTACGTTAATTAACAATTGACCATAATAATATGAATTAATTTAGGGTAAATCAGGCAATTGTGCCCCACCATTCGAAAATGTCGAATAATAAACAGTATCATTTTAAGAATATTTATTAATGTGAATAGTCTTAACCTCTGAATCAATTTGCATAACAAAAACCAAAAAAAACCTCATATATAATTAAAGCAGCTGAGATGAACATTTATTTAAAATCTATGGTGGGGCACATTTCACGGATACATCAGTCATATGTGCCCCACTAAAGCCTCTCATTTTCTAGTCTTTTTTCCTTTCCATTTTCCTTTATTTTTGCCACCACACTTGTTGCAATTCTCCGAATATCTTGAGCAATCTTCATGGAACCAGCCAGAACACTGTAAACACTGAATCCAGTCAGTTTTCTTCTTCGTATGGTAGTAAGACTCGAGACATTCTACACAAGTGTCATCGTTTTCATCAGAACATTCTTCACTATGTTCACTGAGCTGTAACTCTTCTTCACTTTACGACGATGATGCTACTTCTTAAAATATTCTTCTTCCGTTTTGATGGTGCCGTGGTCAAGTTTTTCTCTTGCGATTTATTTTTTTCTTCAAAGAGTTTTCGAGTAGCTAAATTACTTTCTGATGTCAAAACCTTAACATTTTGTTTTCTTTTACTTAATTTCTGATATATAACAGGTAATGGACTCACTACTTGCAAGGTCTTGGTTGGTGTTTCTTTTTCTGGGAAAACAGAAGCCTGTGAAATATTTTTATTCTGATTCAATAATGATGTAGAAGTACTCGGCTGCGACTGCAGATTATTATCATTATTAATAATTGACGCATCAGAAATGTTGAAAAAGAACTCAGGAACCACATTAGGATTATAGGCATATATCCCTGTTGCTTTAAACCCTGAAAGGCCAATTGCCGGTATTGCAGACTTGTACCAGGCTTCACCAATCATGCTTGAAATATGGTATCGACTGAAAGACTTTCCTTTGTTGTTAATAAACCAAGAGGTTACTTCTTTTGACAAGTTACTTTTAAAAGGCTTAAAAAAACTCCTATCTAATGGTTGGAGAGCCTGAGTAGTATGGCTTGGTAGACAAAGTAATATAACGTCATTTTCTTTAGCCAACTGTAGCATTTTAAATGAATTTGAATGGGAGGAATGGCCATCAAGAATCAGTAGAACTTTTCCAACTGGCTTTCGTGGAATAAAATGATCTTTTATCCAGTTGTAGAATAGATCAGCGTTTATGTAAGATGATTTTGGATTCATAAACACATCTGACCCTGGCGGCAAGCCTTCCGAGAATTCAGGTTTTTTGTATTTACCTTTAAGTATCAAAACAGGGGGGAGAAAAGTGCCCTCGGCATTGCAACAAGCTATTATAGAAATATTTTCCCCTTTCTCAGTGCTGGTTAATGTACTAACACATTTAGCACCCTTACTGGCTACTACCCGTCCAGTTTTATTATTCACTTGAATACCGCTCTCGTCCACATTAAAAATCCTTTCTGGTTTACCAATCAAGTCATTATCAGTTAATACTTTTAACAAAAGTTTAAAATAATTATCGACATCCTTTCGATTCATACCATTAGCTCTCGCCAGAGACAGGCTTTCAGCTTTTCTTTTACTTAGATCTGGGTGCCTCTTCATGAATCCTTGAAACCAATCCCAGCCTGCTTGCTTTTTATCGTTATTGAAGCGATGAGGCAATCCCAGTTTATCAGCAAAGTCGTAAGCAATAGACTGCAACCTCGACTGTTCCAGAGGAAAGCCTATAGTTTCGAGACGTTTAATGTGAGCTACGAGCCTCAATTCATTTTCATAGCCTAATTCAGAAGGTCTACCTATGTTCTGCTTGCTTTTCCAGCCTTTTATGATGTGTCTACGTAAGGTTCGTGAAGGTATTTCATACGTCCGGCTAGCCTCATTCACTCCCATTTTCTTGCTTTTGACATCTTCTATTGCTTTTATCATATTTTCTTCCGTCCATTTTCTTGGATCTGCTGCCTTTTCCTTTCCCATTTCCTGAAATAAAATAATAAATCAGTAATAATTAAAAATAATGTTATGAAAGGAATACACATATGGGGCACATTACCCGAAACTAATCAGGGCACATTAGCCAAATTATCGGGGTAATGTGCCCCACTTAAGATCTATTATTTTTTTTGTCTAAAACGGAACGTAATTTTAGGCATACAAAAGTTCAAAGAGGTTATTTTAAGAAAAAAACTTTAAATACTAAAAAAAATATGAAGAAAATACTTTAACTTAATGTTAGAGATACAAAACAAATTCAGACTAGTATACTTACTTTTCATTCACTTTTTCCCACTTAAAACAAATAATAACTGGCACGGCGTTGTTTACATAGCCGCCATACTTGTATCACTGACCTGTTCGGGTCATTTTACCGCCAAATTCAAAATACATCCGTAACTTTTGCGAGTGGGGCACGTTTTCGACTGGGGCACATATGCCTGGTTTACCCTATATTAGAAAATACATTGATAGTAGCCAGTTATAGTTTTATTTGGGATATTGGCAAGATAGCAATGCTTCTGTCCATGAGTCTCCATTATCTAATCATTGAAAAAAAAAATACTTTTAATAATGCTACCGTGTGGGCTCGAATGTATAAACTTCACAATTGTTATATTTTATATAGTACAAAACAATTGTGAATTAAATAGAAGTGTAACAAGACGATAAAATATAGAACTCTCAATGACTAAAACTTGGTTTAAAATAAATCGAGCGTTATTCTACTGAAAGTAGTCAAAAAAGAAGATTTGTACGAATCCTGTTTGTTAACTTTCAGATTCTAGCATTGAATATCAAAATAATAATTAGGTATAGTTTTTTCAATTCAATTCAATTTCTTTATTTGCATAAGGATAAGGTACATAAAATGATCTTAAATTATAAATTACATCGTCTCTTATTCTACTTTTATAAGGTGTGCAAATTAACATTATATTCTTAAAAAATAAATAATATCATTATTACAATTATTTTATTAAAATATATTATTGTTCAAGTAGCTAAAAAATATATATTAAATTTGTATGTCAATTTTGCTTATTTCTAAATATTCATGCGTGGTATAAAAACATTTATTTACTAGCCATTTTATCAATTTTGTCTTAAAAGTATTATAGTCAAAAGTTTTAAGGTTTCGAGTAATTTATTATTTTATTTTATCAATTACTTTTTTAACTGAGTAGGTATAAAACACGCGACATGTTTTTTAGTTTCCGTCGCTACATAATAAATGCATTGGTAAATCATAAAAATAAAGATTTTTCACAAAGCAATTGTATTTTAAGTCATGGTATGCACCGATATAATTCATTTTTATATTTTCCATACGCGCATTTCGAAGCAATAACAGTTATATCACAAACAGAACTCAGCTTCGGTATTTACGAAGTGCGCCTGTATAGTGTTAACGACTTTTGGCAATGGTTCACTGTCCTAGTTTCGAACCGTTAAGTCTAATTTACTTTCGTTAAAACTTTACCCCTCTTCTAAGCTTTGTCAATCGATTTCGATATAAATACACTTGAGTATTATTCATTTTCTTCTGGTTTTAGGTAACCTTTGACTGAGAAAGAAATGAAAGGGCTATACTAAAGAAGTATAGTACACTCAAACAAAAGACAAAATATTACAAAAATGATTAAAATTTTCCTCAAAATTTAAAAGTGATTTATACCAAACATTTTAAAATATTGCGATAAACATAAGTCTAACGTATCGAACCTAAACCTTCATATGTTCGGCGAGATCTAAACAATAAACAAACTGTTTCCTACAGCAATGAAACTCGGGTTCGCTAGAACATCTGACCTCAAGCGCATTAAATTTCGCAATGGCCTATTAATATAATAATGGATTTCAGTTATTACTCTCCAACTACTTCTACAGAGATATTTTGCACAGTGATGTCAGGTCAATATTTTAATTAGTGCGATTGTGAAAGGGGTTGCGTATTATCCTAGTTCACACTCTTGTGTTATCAACTGTCATAGTGGTATATGTAAACTTTTCTTAATTTTCATTAACATTTAACATTTTTTTACATTAAAAATAACACGCACCTCTCCAAAACATAAATTCGTACTAATGAAATACCTGCATACGGTTTAAGTGTTAACCTAAGGCTTGGCTAAGGTAGTAAAATATGGCGTGGATTATTTCCGTGACATACTAATTTCTACATTATAAACGTAGTCAAATACTGTTTTATTGTACTTTAAAGTATAGTAGAAAAAAATTGACATTTGACACATTCAAACTAAATTCTCAGGGATACCCGTCCATTTTCCACTTCAAGTAGGATATAAATATTAATGGTTGATTACACATATTTTTTGGCGGTGACATTGTCTACTTACCATAAATTGGATTGCACGAACAATTCGCTACTTAAATATCATAATAAATCCCGAACAATTCGTCATCTCTATCCGTCTAAAATTCGCACAAAGCGAACCAAAAACCTATTTAGACGTGATTAGACTAAATCAACACGAGAAACAGTTACTATTCCGCATAAAAGTTTGATACTCCGAATGCGATGGCGACAGGTGTTTTTAACGGCCATTCCGAGATTTTAGCGTCGGAAGATACGCCATTAATCTCGTTCGGATGCGAATAGAAGTGGCAAAGCAAACATAGTGTTACAAAACCTTTTTATTGCTTCTGTTCTTAAATCACGGGTGTGCTCAGGCTGACAGATTAGTGTAGTTGCCTTGGGAAGTAAAATAGTGGAATTAGCAGAAGCAGATAATGTTAAATAATAGACAGTATTTATGTGGACTTAAAATAAGGACTTTAAAATTTGGCCCAAATAAAATAAAAAAGAAACTAATGATATTTGAATTTCTGTTTTTTTTTTTTGTTTTTGCTTATCCAATATTTATATTATGCTAATTATGTTTTATATGTATTGTTGTCACTAAAGGTCTAGGTCATAGGTCATTACGCTTGCTAAGTGCGGTTGGTAGACTTCACATGTAATGAAACCTTTTTGAAGAACTCTCCGTCACGTTAGGTTGTTTACATGTATATGTTGGTAATAATAAATTCCATACATAATATGTACTTAATATCATAAGTGCTTGTCTAAGATTTGAACTCCAAATCAACAATGTGAGAGGGTGAAATTCAAATCACTAGTTAACAGTGCTTCTGCTACTAGTTGTCACTTAACACAATATGTAAAACTTTAGAATGACAGTCTTAAAATTATATATTAATACATTCACTGTAATTTATTTCGTCGTACAGCCTTGTATTTATTTCTGTCAAATTAGTTACACTCGAAATCAGTATTCATTAAAACTGTCTTAAAATAAAAACCATTGTTTCAACGCGGCTTTCTTGTTCCCTTCAATTATTCCGTCCTACGTATGTGCCTTTAGTTACTTTTTGTATTGACTTAACACCTCGTCAATGTTTTTTGATCGTGACGAGCTGGAACCCACACTGTGATCCTCCTTTTTCACCCGACGGCGGTTGAATTATTTCTGCCGTAACACGTTTAACTGACTTGCGATGTATGACTGGCATTATGGAATCAGCACATCAAAACCAAGCTCGGGGGGAACAAGTTTCTTCGTAATTGAATTTCCGAAATCGGCAAACTTGTGAGACTCACCATTTTTCTTGTTACAGATAAAGTGGCAAATGAGCAGTCTCGATGTTAAACTAAGGGGGACTGATGTTATGCGCTGTTTAATTTAAATCTTAATAAAAGGACGTCCGGATCTCTTTACGGCGGCGCTCACAAAGAAGATCTCACAGGCAAATGATCATGTTGAAGGGACAGCTGTAAACACTATGTCATATTTTGTATTATTTTATTAAGTTACCAAGACTCCGGTAGCGTGAGTCCAGATACTTGCAACATAATTTCGTCTTGTTGTGGAATATGACCACTTCTAGCAATAGTGACTAGGGCGCATATTGCATATAATATCTGTGCATACGAGCTATAAATTATTTTTTATTTCAATGTTTTATTAAGGTACAATTGTCTTTATTTATAAATTGATTATTGTACTTTAAGTACGATATATGTATGTAACTATCATAAATGACGTTATGTATGTTTGTTGATATCGCTACGAGTATTATTACTGATGAGGAAATAGTACTATTAATTACTTATCTATATCGATTTTCCTATACATCCAGAAGCTTTTAGCATTATTAAAAAAACATACAAACAAATACAGAAGGCTTACCACCTACAAATAAATATTCCTTTGTATTTGATTCCATACAAAAAGTTACCAACTTAACGGGGAATGTGCCGAAACTATTCGCTAAAAGCATTTGTTAACACGCCATCGGCTCGTGTATAACAAAAACTGTCTAACAGCATTCTAGTGGTTGTTCAAATGTCTGTGATTTCGTTGGTGTTTGCTTGCGAACGCCGCTTAGCTTGCTTAGTTTGAACGTTTTATATGTGGCGACGTGTAAGAGATTTTCAAAACGATGCGACAACGACTGCTTATTACGAAATTCTATTAGTTGGTAAGATTATGTTATGTAGTGATTTTACTGAACCAATTTGAGGCATTCTTAAATTATATTTCTCTCTGGTGTAAGATATGATACAGTTTTATAGCCTGGAGGAAACATTGAAGCATAGTTAATTTCGTTTTGTTGTAGTATATACGAGTAGTATACAATGATTGTATAGTTGAACAAAAGTGGATGTGAAGCCGCCCATTGATGCCCGCCAAAGATGCCTACCAATTAAAATTACTGAGTAACAACACCAGCGCTCAGCGTAAACCATTAAAATGTTATTTTATTCAAAAAATCATACGTACTGAAGTTGAACATGAAATGCACAAAATTTAAAAATGTCGTTACATTCAGTCGTCACTTTCCGTCGTGCTGTACAAGCCCTCAGGCTAACAAGCCGGCAACTGTAGTTCTTAAGGCTTCAGTAAAAACTTCTCAAAGAATTTCTTTAAATTTCGCGCCTGGAGCGCGTATCGTGTCGTTAGCGTTCCGCAAAAAATCACTCAACAAATAAGGAGAATTTTAATAAAACCTGCCGATGCGAATCGAAACAATCACACTTCGTTTCATTGTAAGCGGACAGAGCGACAAACATCCGAACAATAGCTATACTGTATTATGTTATGTCCATCGGTTAAACTGACGAACAAAGAAATCGAATGGATTGTTGCGATGGCAAATAAAAAAGTTATTGGCATATTGATTTATAAGTTTAAAATGGAAGCCGATTAAATGTAACTCAAGGATTGCTGCATTTCAATAAACATTGTATCCGATATTCGAATACAACAAGCATAAGACGCTATTCTTGTCTCCTACTAACAATTTTGGCCGTATTATGTATGACAGTCAACGGTAAACATATATAAGTAAACACATCATGGTTTCAAAACTCTGTTTAAAGCGTGTTTTATCTAAACTTCACAGAAAAAGATAAGATTGCGAGGTTTTATGGCAGAATCAAAGAAAATAACATGTGTCAATATGCCTTACACGATGGAATTTTGTGGTCCCGTCAACTTTCCATACTCAGAAACATGTTCATCAGTAGTTCCATCAAAATGTTATCTTTAATTGAATACTGTAGTAGAACAACCGACTAGTTTGAATTCCATTATTCACGTACAAAGTTAAGAAAAACTGATATTGAGATCGGGTGTATAAAACGGAGCCAACTATTTTCATATTTATGAGATCGTAACAAGTTCTACGTCGAAAATTTAGATATCAAAACACTGTTTGATTTCAAAAATCAAAAGGCTTTTATCATAGTTTTTGTGTATCTGGGAATTATTTATATAAAGAAATTGTTGTACATACTTATGTTTCTTATAAAATGAATAGGGTCATATAATCTTATTATGAACAAAATGAGGTACTGTTGTTCTGAGGTTGGAATCTAATCACAAATTTTATTTATGAATGTTAAAAGTGTATTAGCTAAATATCATCAATTCAATATTTCTGAATTTGAAATAGAAGTCTCAATGCCTATAATTCCGCACTCGGTCAGAGCTTACGGAGAAAATAGTAATTGATTACTGGTTGTACTTTTTTATAATAGTCGCACATTTTTGCGCAACTATAATTTATTAAGCAGTTATATTAGGTCTAAGTAGAAAGATGGAATTTTTAATTTTTATTTCCCTTTAATTTGTACAAAATAGCACAAAAATTCTACCTACAGTGTACTTTTTACCCGACTGCCAAGGAAGGGTTATGTTTTTCGCGCGTATCTTGTATGTTTGTCTTTCTTTATTTGATCCGATCTAACAAACGGCTGGATGAATTTCAACAGTTAAGGTGTCATTATATTTGTCTCAATGACCCGAGTGTCCTTAGATAGGTGTTAGTAAAAGAAAATCAAAATGGCGGATTTTTGGCGCGAAATTGTAACACATTTAAAAAAAAAAGTTAACCGAACCTATCGAGTAGGGTATCAAATGAAAGGAAATTAAACGGAGATTATAAAAACATATTTGTATATACAGGGTGAATTTTTAAAACGGGCCTTCAGGGCCAAATCCGAAACTATAAGGATTAGCGAAAAATGCTGAAAGGAGTTACGAGGCCGATTTTGATAAAAACTAAAACTGCATCATTAGTTTTTTAAAATATTTTTTTCCTTAGCCGGGAATCGAACGAGTTCATTTTGAAAAAAAATACACCCTCTATATTATTCCACTATCTGATAGTGTCGCTTATAAGGATCAAATTCTGGGAAGTAATGTTATGTGACAAATTAAAGGAAAAGGATTTTTTTAAAGAAAATACGTATTTTTCCATACATTGGCCTGCTAATCCTTAAGGATTATACATAACAAATGATTTATGTATAATTCTTTAGAAACAGACATAAGTCATACCATTTAAGAATTTGTTGGTTAATCAACTAATTATTCGATGTTATGACTATGACATACGGCTTAGTATGAGAAAGTAATAGTTTGGCAAATAAGTTACCGCCGTTTATAGGATTTATTGTTTAATGAAAATAGATAACTGATTAAATAGTAAATTCTTATTGTTTGTTGTTTACAACTTCGTTCCAACGTTAAATATGATTTTCTACATCTCTTTTTTTAGTAATCACTCTGATTTGACTCTAAAAAGTAATTCTCGCAAATTGTCAACTTTACATCTTTATTAGGTAAACGAAACGCCGCCCATAGCAAGTAAATCTATTTTAATGGTCCTAAAAATAACCTTAGCTAAGTCGGACATAAAAATATAAATTATTGGGAAACAAAACGTCCATTTCGAATGATTAGAAACATTGAGCCAAAAAAATGTTAATACACGAAATGTTTAAATTAATGAATGGCGGGAACTTAGCTGCCAAATTAATATGAAAAAATATGTATTTTCTTAAAATTGAGGCTTTTCCTTTAGTTTTTCATTTATCATTACTTTCCAGATTTTGATTCTTATAAGCAACACTATCAGATAGTGGAATAATATAGAGGGTGCATTTTTTTTTCAAAATGAACTCGTTCGATTCCCGGCTAGGGAAAAAGTCATTTTAAAAAAGTAATGATGCAGTTTTAGTTTTTATCAAAATCGGCCTCGTAACTCCTTTCAGCATTTTTCGCTAATCCTTATAGTTTCGGATTTGGCCCTGAAGGCCCGTTTTAAAAATTCACCCTGTATATAAAACAGCAAGGTGACTGACTGACTGACTAACTAAATGACTTTTTCATTTTTCAGAAATCAACGTACAGCCTAAACTAAGGACCTTACAGTTCTGAAATTTTGCACATAGGTTCTCTATATAGCGTGAATAAGTACTAAGAAAGGCCTTTTGGAAATTCTACCCTTAAGAGGGTAAAATAGGGAAAAACAGTTTTTTTGAAATCCTTTAATTTTGAAACAACTGCTATAAAATTTTGTATTTGGCTTTCTGGATAGGAACAAGGACGCACTTATTTATCCCTCTCCGAAAAATCAACCCCGTAGAGCGTTAAATAAGGGTTAAAAGTTCATTTGAACAACCGTCAATTTTTAAGCAAACACTATGAAATTTTGTATCAGGCTTGTTGGATAAAAATAATGAAATTCTACCTCTAAAGAGGTAAAATAATGACCGAAACTTTGAATTACTGAAGTTATATATTTTATAGACCGTAAATGGTAAATTTTTCTCGCGAAATAGTAACACGTTTTAAAAAAAAAATAACCAATCCTATCGAGTAGGGTGTTGAAATAAAGAAAATTAAGAGTAGATTACTCATACATTATATAATATACGAGTATCTTATATATAAAATTCTCGTGTTAGTTACCGTACTCCTCCGAAGCGGCTTCACCGATTTTCACCAAATTTTATATACATATTCAGTAAGTCTGAGAATCGGCCACTATCTATTTTTTACCCCTAAGTGATAAGGGTTGTTTGCCCTTATCATTTTTTTATTTATATAGCAACACAACGTTTGCCGTTTCAGCTAGTATATATATACACATCGAGATGACTGTCTGACTAAATGAGTGAGTTGCTGTGCCAGAGATCAACGCAAATGGAAACCGCTGAACTTAAGCGTGCTGGAATTTTACACATAGGTTCTTTATATAGCGTAAATGAGCACTAGGATAAAATAGGATAATATCGTTTGAACATCTTTTGTTTAGAAGCAGACACCTACTATGAATCTTTGTATTGGCTTTCTGGATAAAAATAATGAAATACGTATTTCACTGCTTTTGGAAATTCTACTTCAGCCTTTTTGGTGCAGTCGGGTTTTTGATTTTTTTAATTAATTACTTGTTCTAGTTAGAGTAACAAAATTCAAAGTAACATTTGAGTGTTCAAAACAACTTATTAGTTTCTATAGTGTTAATACACGTTAATTGATCAACACCACGTCAGAATAGGGTAATTTGTCAAATTATCAATAAGCCATCACCGATATCGTGATTTACCCAGCTTCGTTCGAGGCCATTTATATTGATGTGGTTCATTGTTTCGGGTGTCAAGATATTCATCAATCAGAGTTTACAGTTAGCGAGTGAATGGGCGTTACTGAGAATGGGATATTTAGGTTGTGCGTTACGAATGCTTCGGTAATGTCGGTCTATAATAATTTGATTAATATGATCTATTGTTCCTGGCTACCTGTTGTAAGATGTTATCCGACTCTCATACGAGTAGTATGGAGTCATCGGTGATAAGTAATAAATATGCAAGTTCGATGTAACTGTACTTCTTTCTATTAACACATAATACAATGAAATATTGCTTTAGTTTTGTTTATGTACGTAAAAATAAAGATTTCGTATCAGATGTCGATTTATGTGTTACTAAAAATATTCAACTCTCTATTTGGCTGGAGACCAAATCCAAGTCTACTTGTTAGACCCATATGGGTGCGCCACGGGGGTCGCCTGAAGCGTACCTACTCCATATATACAGAGAGAGTGTAAGAAACTATACAAAGTATACCCTTAAATAACGTACGTATCCTTAGACTACGCAATAAATATTCCTATAAACGACTACTTTCGTCTAAACACTTTACGTACCTCGTGGTCACGATCGGAAAATTATCGAAGGACCTTCACAAGGCCCAGTACAAGCATGTACAAATGTGTAATTTGCAATAAAAATAAGTGAGAATAATTCTATATAATGACGAGCAATCATGAAAACTTAAGGCATTATACGAAACCGGATTACTGGAGGCGTCTCAATTTTACACCTTACGGGTCATAATAATACTTTATTTTTACGCGTGGAAATAAATAGTAATAAATAATGGTCGGTATATATTAAAGACAGTAGCCATGTGCAGTTCGACTACAACTGTCCTAATTCGTTTTTTTTTTATAATATAGGAGTAGCAGACGAGAATGCAGTCCACCTGATGGTAAGTGGCTACTGCCGCCCATGGACATCTGTAATCAACCCCAGATAGGATTACATACTCCTACCTGAGGTCAGCCACAGATACGCTGCTACCCCTGAGGACTAAGCTGGAATGAATCGGAAATGACTGAAAGTTTAATATAGTTGTTTTTGTTATACATACATGAAAATCTTTGAGTTAACCCTCAAGCAGGCGCGCGACGTCGAATCGACCGCACTTAAAACGTTTTAGTCTACAATTCATAATATTTTCATTAGAACTCTTTCTTGCCTTAAGTACCCTCTTCTAAGTTCACTATAAACAAATGAGCCATATACCACCTGTCACGTGTTGAAAAAATAGATTTTTTTTTAGTCGCGGCCTAGTAGTCGAAACCATTACGCGCGCCCGTCGTCGAAAAGTTTACGTGCGACCCTGTATATAGATTTTTTACTATTTTAGACCTGGGATTAGTGTTTTATTTGTATTGTTTTTTATCTAAAATGGCTTGTAGGCCTATTATCGACTCTCTGATAATCGTGCAATTACTCGTACAACAAAAAGACTAAGTGATGAAGGATCCAGGGAGGGAGGTTTCCGACCATTTTTTGAAGTAGAAAGAAATCATGAAATTCAAAATATTTAAAAACTAAGATGTACTCGACTTATAGGAAAAATAATAGATGGTCATTGAAACTTTTCATCGTCTTTTAGATATTGCAGGAATCAATACCATGATAATCTTGATGGAAAATGGTGAAATGGGTAATAAAAAAAGACGAATGTACTTTTGCGCCTTGGGTATTAATTACAAAAAGTCTAGAAGAGACACAATGATGAATATTCCAAGAAAACTGAAAAGAAATATATTAGATAGCTTGCAGATTAGTACTGACGACAGGAATGAACCTAGCACAAGTTCCATTGCATGTAGAGGAACCTGTAAAACATTTTCCATTTCTATTTTATTTCCTTATACTAAGATGATCGTAATAATAATAATAATAAACATTTTTTGTAGTTATTTGTTGTTTTAAGTCCCTTAAATGTCCAAGTAGTCTTTTAGGTTACGCGCGACCGCTACCGTTACAAATGACCGCGCGCCCGCTTGAGGGTTAAGAATCTTATAATTACCTACTATATACCACATTGAAAACCTTGAAAATATTTTACTAATTAACATTCATAAAGAAAATCACCCTGCACCTTTTAGATTCGTGATAGGCCGAACTAACATTCCTTGACAAATCAGATGAAACATATTCAAATTTATACACTTAAATCGAGAGATCGCAGTTGGCACTGATCGATCAAACCCGGCGTTATCTCGGTGATTCTTCCACATTTTATAGGCCCAGGTCAGAATGAGGACCTCTTGAGCGGAAACTATTCGAGAAATGGTATCTATTCAAATCTCAAGTTTATGTCAGCTATACATTACTGTCGGCGCTAACACATCTGATGGTAATAATATGGGAAATTCCAAATACATTGCTTTAATTATACCTGATATCGATCGGTATTTGTATTATTATTTGTATGATAGAAAGTAACCTGGGGACCGTTGAAATAGCTAGAGGTTTTCAAATTATTCCGCAGTAGCGGTAGAAAGGAATTTTACTGTTTTGTTGGTACCGATCTGTCATACTTAACGATATGTAGCTTCGTCTTATTAAAATTCTACTTTAGGCTTTGCACCGTAATTGTTTTATTCCACGATACAAAATTATAATGCTCTACATTTCACGTTGTTCTACAGTACGTACGGACGTTGTTGTATATAATTATTATATCCATGGGCGGCAGTGACCATATACCATAAGGTAAATTGCATGTTCATTTTTTACTGCAAAAATCAAATAACATAAAAAACTTAAAAACCAATTAAAAATACTTTAACTTACTTAAAAAATACTTTGCGGTGTCTCTTAATCTGTTCTTTTTGTGTAAGTATGAGAATAAATTAGAGATAGATAACCAGAAGAAATATGGATATTGATAAGTCCACCAGTTCATAAATAGATACATTTGACAAAAATAATACAACTTGTCACAAGATTCATTACTTGTATCCAAGACCAGTCATTTATCAAAATGTATAGCCGGATCTCCGAAGCAAAGGAGCTTTAACAAATTAAGGGTACCTTTCAAGACTTCATAACTCCAGTTAATTGGAGCACAAACATTTGCAAATTGGCAACTTGGGGCACATAAATCGCTGCTGTAAAAACACGTCGAATCTTAGTTATCACCGCAGATAGTCATTAATTACTATACTTTGATAAGGATAATTGCAAGCATCGATACGATTGCGATTTATATTTTCGGTACAAAAAGAAAAGTAAGGTAAAGGTTGTCCGTAAGATTTTTTTTTTTCATTTATAATAGGGTAATGTTTTTTGAGTGTGTGTAATTTTTTTGCATGTACAGTTAATACAGTTCGATGTGTTTCATCATATGAGGTGTAGTCGATTTCATCAAAATTGTGAGAGTCACGTGTATTTTTAACCAGAGATTTTATATTATAATTAATGTTATCGTAGTTAATACGAAGCTTGGATATTAACGCTATCGCATTTTTATAATAGTACGCATTCAGGTCGGAGACTTCAGCAAGAATAGTTTAATAACGTGTACTTACTTAAGTGTAATCGTAATATCGTTACGCCGTACCGTACCGTATATGCGACTATATTTATACATGACTACCTTCAAGAAGACTTTGATCACATTATATTTATAAATAATTATTATTTAATATAACGAGTATTGGCATTGGCTATGTACCTGAGAAGATCTTTCACCGTGTATATCCCATGTCCTAGCAAAGTTCATCGATCAACATCTAACAAGTGCACTTACTCTTACACTTGCAGAAGCTTATCTGCAGATTACTACAATCATTAATTACATACCTGTGGTCATTAGATTAGTCTATGTTTACTGGTAATTCGTAGATTTTATGTTATAAGTTAAATATAATTTATAATGTACTATGTAAAAAGTAAAAAGACTATGTAAAAAGACTGACATTTTTATGTCAGTCTTTACGCAATATCAACATGGAAAATCATATTCTATAACTTTTATGTTGCTTGCTTTGTGACTAGTAGCAGTAGCTATACAAAACTACAATTTTATTACTACCAGTCGGGTTTAACTAAAGCTATGCAACAAAATAAATATTTATTTTAAATATTTCAGCGCTTAAGTTTAATTGGCAATCCATAAGCTACATAGGTATTTATCATATTTATATATATGTACATATATTTATATCTTTCAAATGGACTTCTGACTAAAGTAATATTAGTGGTGAATTATTTTTGTGATGATTTGTATTTATTAATAATAGCATATTTGAAATTAATTAACCTGGACCATAAGTTAAGATTAAATTCAATAAAAATAACATAAATAAATTTAACTCAATAATATTATAAACATAACATAGTTCATTTATAAACAACACAAATATTTTTTTACATTCTTTTATCCATTGTATCTGCGTAAAGAAGAAATAATATAGCAAAAATATTCTTGCATCCATTGGTGTATACGTAAAAAGTAATAAAAATATTCCGATACCCTATTCGCCTATTTTTTAGTATTCCACATTTTTGGCAACCCTAGTGCACGGGGGTCGTTAGTGGGACAGTTTTTATGCGTGAGCGTCCCAGTTTGAACGCACGTGCCTTTGCTTCTACGAATAGTATGAATATGTTCGATACAATGAATTATGTACTATCGTAAATAAATACTTCGTATGAAACTAACATTATCGTGTCCTATATTTCATACCAGCCTAGACGATATTGCGATGCAAGGAATATATTACCCGTTTGTGCTTTAAATTTGAGCCATAAGTATGAGATGGTAGTCATTCATACATTTTACGTGTTCTGAGAGAGAAATAATAAAGTATTTGTTTCTTATTTTACAATAAATTCATTGTTTTTTATTATATGATATCATGACATAAATAACTTTAAAAGGATTAGAATAAACGAAGAAATAGAAACGCTTTCTAAATTACACGACGTTTTCAGTTACTAATATAGCAATATCATGATCATAAATCAATTGGCTTTTGGATTTTTATCTACTTCGCTAAATAGTGTTGTGAATTTCATTTCAAAAGTTGAATTTTGATCATCACTACAGATTCAAAGCTGAGACCTCCACAATAGAAATTTCATGGGTGTTAGTGTGTTATTGTTTCTTGATTGTTATAAAATGTATTATGGATATAATAAATTGTTGGAATTATTCATTTAAATATTCAAATACATAAGTTGACGTTTTAAACTCTTTCAATGTAACGATAACGCACGTTCCCCATTTTCCTTTAAAGAACATATCGAGTCTGAGGCAAGAGTCACGTTAAATGGCAACTCGAAAATTACACACGTGTGATATTTTTTATAGAAACCCATAATCCGCTAGAATAATCCAAAGTTCAATCGTGTGTACCGCCCGACTCGAGAGATAACTTTACGAGGCGCGGTGTCCTATAATTTTCCTTCCATAAGCGTTAACAAAACATCGACCGTGTGTTTGCCTTTGGCTAAATGGTATCTCGTTTACGCCAACACGATTGCGATTTTGAAATCCTTTCAGACCTTGATATGAAGCGTTAAGCTCGCATTAAACACACAATTTGCTACGTGTTGAAAGAAACGGTGAGAGCCCGAAGGCATTTCAAACTATCGTGCCTTCTGCGCTCAGTCTCGAATGCCTCTCATTACCATTTATCCGGTACTGGAACACTGTTATTATAAGCCAGTAAGGGCGCAATGATCGCGTCTACTTCAATGTGTGATTACGTTGTTTTTTGTTTCGTTTGGTGTTCGTTTGTTGCTCCAAAATTGGATTGCCTTAAATGTATTTGAAACGAGCTTCCGCCAGCGTCTCCGCTTGCGTTTTCTTTACGAAAGAATTGTATATATTTTACGGTATATAACTAGACGATTAAAACGTGTCATATCTAGGATTGAAATGAAAAAGCACATTTCGAGCAATTGAGTAGTACCTACATATTATTAAGACTGCATAAGACAAGGTATAGTTTATTTAAATAGACAAAATGATATAAATTATAAAATAATGTTCTCTGTTTTAGTATCCTACGTATTAAGCATACACGTTTACAAGATAAAAAAATGTTTTCAAATGTATGCAATTTGACTTTTGATCATTAGTTCGTCTACATATGCGTTTACTACATGTTTTACATAAAAAATATATAAAATCTTTTACTGAGAAGACTGAAGTAAATACAGTCGAGATGTCTGGAGCCATAAAACTGCTCATTTTAATGGCAAAATTCGCTTAGCGTATATTTTAAAGACTCCTCGCTATTTATAAGACGAACCATATATTTGGGAAACTGCCACGAAAGCCCGTTTTCGCATAGCAAACGCAGGCTACTAGTTCATTAAAAAGATATATGCGGTCATTACGGAGACATTCAGCATATTACGCTAATACAAACCTTGTAGCCCATTCGAGTAATTTGTTTGTGATAATATTTAGGACAAAGCACAAATGTTAATTACTTACAAAACGGTTTAATTAGCGTTGTTTTAAAGTTGAAAACTACCTTTTTTTGTTAAATAATATAACACGATAAATTAGTCTATGAACGTTAAATTACAAAAAATAGTAAGGTCCTTTAACTACGCGCGGATTTATTTCTGCTACCAAAGGGTAAATTTGTCGCAACTCTACTACGGCTATTCCTTGCACTTAAGGTGTACGGAGTACTTGTCAATTTTAAGAAACATAGGAATTACTTATTTTTTCGAACCCTACTGTACCAAAATCGGTGGTTTGTTGTAGATGCCGGCTAAGTCACATCTGTGGCGACTAACTTATTCCTTGGAAGCAACAAAGTTCATGTGATCAGGTAAAACTCCTGTTCTATGTGGAGTTGGTTGGCAGTGTTAATGGGCGGTAGTAACCACTTGCCAATAGGTGAACAGTATGCTTATTTACTACTTATTCTATAAAAATGTGGTAGCCTATCTTAAGTGTACCCTATGTGGTTCGACTCCGGCGGCACCACCGCCACACCTATTTCTACCTAATAACAGCAGTGTTAGGCGCTGCTGTGTTCCGTTTTGAAGGGTGTGGTAAGGGAGACAGACTTTTCTGAGGCGTTCCAGCTTAGTCCTCAGGGGTAGCGGCGCATCTGTGGCCGACCTCAGGTAGGAATATCTAATCCTATCTCGGGTTGATTACAGATGTCCATGGGCGGCAGTAGCCACTTGCCATCAGGTGGACTACAAGCTCGTCTACTACTCCTGTATTATAAACAAAAATGCCTATTGAAAGTGAATACACTCGTAGTTGATCACAGGTAATGATACTTTCAAAGTTACCACATCACCACATCACTTTAAAGATAGGAAAACAATTTAAAGGACCATAACTCCTGAAGCAGTTCTAAGTACTACAGAGGTCAAGGTTCTAGTGTAGGGGTAACTAATATTTCGCCTGGCGTGACGCCAGTTCTAACGACAGGCGATGTGGGCAAGCAGCCAGGTAAGGGAAGTAGACAATTTCATGTCAGCATTCCGGCTATAACAGGCCAATGAGAACCCTGTACTGAATACGTAGTTCGATTCATTCGCTATCTTATATTTAATTTATAACATTATTTTATTACTTTTTTGTAAGACGCTATGGAGAGTCCATAGTTTTTTTCTATTAATTAAAATATTTCAAAAAGGCTTTAAAATGCTTTTAAGGTTACACTAGTCTTGGTTGTACAAAAGACCTACTAGAGAATTACTCTTTGGTCAACGGCGATTGGCGACTTTAATATTAGACATTATGGATTTGCAATACTTATCTTTTTTGTATTCTACTCAATTTTATTGTTAGTCAACTTACACGTATAAATATATGGAATATATCTACCTTATACTTCGACAATTTCTTTACAGTACAATGAAAATATCTAAAAATGATCATTTTAATAATCCTTCAGTATTGAAAACCTACTCTATTGGTGCATAAAATCAATCGAAGAAAAGAAAATAACATTATGTCTAAAACCTTACCAACAAAGCCAATTTTGAGTATCAAAAGAAAATACGTGTTTTATAATGGCCCTTCAAGTTTAACAATTTCTAACGAGCTTTTAAAGATAAATAATGCTTTACTAGGCGTTCAACTGAGACTAAGCCTGAGGCCGAAACTTTAATCGAGGTTCGCTTAGCTTCTGCGAATGATGTATGAGAAACATGAACGTTCATAATAAAGCTAATTTTCTAAAGAAGAAAATGCGGTTTACGTTACACTTCTATCGCGAAAGAAAATGGCTTTTCTTAAGAAATAGCCTTAGAGTTAAATTTTAATTCCCAATGCTATTTTTCATATAGAAAAGTTAAGTTGAAAGTTTGTAGCAAACTTTGCATACAAAAGAGATCAGCTGCACATTTTTTGTTTATAAAATATTTAAAAAGCTACACTTTAGAGCGGACTGCAATATCCGCTACGAGTCCAGTGGGAAGGAGTTATATAAACGGAAACAAGCCAGTTTAGCTTGCACTGGTTTAGACATTATTGTTTTGGATTTTAATTTGAAACACATGAGTATTAACTGAATAAAACGTAAATAAACAGTTCAAATTTCCGTTTAATGTAACAAGGGAGCTAGTAATTATGGGTGTACTGAATAATTATGAGCTGTAGAGTAGTCGGATAGGTACATTTTTTTAACTTTCATGATACATATTTATAAAAAGAAAGACTTTTTTATCTATCCAAAACTTCGATAAATATTTAAACCCATTCATTACCTATATTACAATTAATTATTTAGATATTAAAAAAATGGCAGGAACATAGCAAGCGAACCAAATAGAAAAAAGTATATACCTACTCATATCAAGACGTTCTTATTCCTTGCATCAAGACGCAAGATATCTGAAGAGATTCCAGTTGAGTAGTTCAGAATCTACCTCACCACGTCTATTAAGGATTTCCACTAGGCATCATCCTTCAAAGGAACGGTTCTCCACCGTGAAATGCAATTAGACTTTATAGGATGATTCACTTTTATATCTACGTGTTCTAGAATTTATGTGCAAAATGTAGATAAGAAATAAAAATGAAAAATAAATATGTGAGAACCTATGAGGTTTTCCATCTTAAATGTTTTCCCCATTGCATAAAAAATCATAGTCTAGTGGGTAACTACTGTCTGTCTGCATGTCTGTAAAGACATGCTCAACTAATCCACTGTATCATGTAAATTACCTATTATGACCTAACACGAAATAGAAAAAAAAATCTAACGCGATTCGCTCATGACAAAATAAATTATACTGAAATGAATAAACATTTTAAGTTACCAGTCATTTTTACTATATTAGGTTCTTATACCGTCATACACTGAAACAATGCTCTCGTAGTTACACAAATCACTGTCACACAGTGTCCACCAGTAGTTGTAGAGGGGCTCGCTCACACAACCACGCCACATGTAACCTTCACTTCTAACTGCTTTCACTGCGCATATTTCATCCGATGCGCACACTTGGTGTGGTAGCATAGCACTAAAATGAATAAGTATAAATTCATAATTTGGGAATCCTCATTCAATGTTGTTGGCATTTCTCCGAACATCAGTTAAAACAAACTTCTGTTGTGATGTAAGTAGTATGTGACAGTATTGAAGAACAACCTAAGACCTGTAAGACTTTTAAGGAATAGAAACCCGTAAGAGGCATTCATGAAAGAAATTCATGCTCGATTAAAGGACACTTATCAAATGATAACATGTCCGTTCGCCAAAAAGAAACATTAGAATATTTACTATTGATACTACGTTGTATACTATCATGAATATCGAACTATACTACAAAAAAATGGAATTGCTACACTGAATAACTATGACAATATCCAGCACACACTTTATCGTCAATAAGAACTAACGTTT